>JACRUU010000012.1:12411041-13018541 GCA_030449085.1 Kryptopterus vitreolus | reverse complement strand
AGCAAGGGGAGCAGGGTTTATCTGAGATACCGGAGGACTCTTGGGAGTAGGGGTGGGTGTGTCAATGCTACGAGGACCAGAAATCTCATAGGCTGAGGAAGAGGATGAGGATGAAGAGGAAGAAGAATGTAACCTCTGTAAGCGAAACTTGCTGTTGAGCTCGTCTGAGGAATGGTCTCTGTCCGAGGTTCCGCCGCCTACGCCTCGATCCCGTGCAAAAACGGCAGACAGCTCCATCCCTTCCCTCCTGTCTGTTACCATCGTTCCACTTGCAGTGACTCCTCTCTCTGTGCTGAATTTGGGTCGGCACAAGTGTTCAGACGGATGAGGAGAGTCTGAAGCCTCTGGTGCCTTCCTCTTACCATCTGGAACGGACACAAAAAGAATAGAAATCAATCTCTCTGGACTATTTCAACTATTCTGAAAAGGCATACTATAATCAGTGTTGGGAAGGTTCTTCGGAAATGTAATAGATTACAGACTACAAATTACCCTATTCAAAATGTAATAAGCAGTGTAATTTTCCAATTACTTAATAAAAGAAAAGTCACAGATAACATCAGATGACTTTTTGATTACTTTCATTTGTCCACTAGGTGGCACTTTAAAGTTAACATTCTAGGGAAAAATGTTCAAATGTTCAAGTTATACTGCGGCACTTATATTCTGGAAGGGAGGGGGCGGTTGTGGTGCGTGCTTGTTACGTTTCGCCATAATTTTCCGTCATGTTGCTCCCTGCGCATACTCCGAGACTGAGAGTGCCACTGCCACCCGCTTATTTCATTACTCTATGATGTACTTGATCACTTTATTCTAGTATGGCAAAATAGCATATACCCCAGGGTCTCATCCCCCCCGCCAGAATCCCGCCACACCCCACTATTTGAGAATCACTGCTGTAGTCTAAAGCACTGATTTTACATCAAATTGTTCTGATGAAATTTGTAATCGTTAACATTTTTATAAATAACTGTAATTTAATGACACACTATTTCTCAGTAACTTTAACGAATTACTATTACATTTATTCTGTAATTAAATTATGTAACACCGTTACATGCAATTAGTTACTCCACATCACTGCCTATAACACAGCGAGCCTAATCAACTTTTTTATTCTGTATTTATTCAATGAAACAATCTCATGTGAGAAGATGAAACACAGGAAAAACCAACAGCACACAAATATCTGTGTATTATGGGTATATAAAAAAAACATACCTCTGATAGATTTGCATGAGCCTGATAGTCTCAAGCTCTCATCCTGTGCAGGGGATGCTCCAAAGTAACTGGGATTGTGTAGAGGGCTGGACGACTGGAGTGTATCCATCACTTGAGGCTTTAGAGAACATGGAGATGTGGGTCTCTCTAGTATAGCTGTTGGAAATGTGTAGTTCAATATAGTTAAAAAAAAAAAAGCAATATTATACATTATTATTATTATTATTATTTTAATTACCTTGAAGTTTATCTTGCAGCAGGAGAATCTGCTCGGCCTGTTTCAGGTTATTCAGCTTTAATTGCTGATTCTCCATCTCCATCTGAAAGGCAAAGATATAACCTAGTAACTATGGGTGATAATTGGCTCCTCATGGGTTCTACGGCTCGGTATAAGTTCAGGTTTTCTAAAGAGGTTCCATATGCTCGAGTGCTATGCAACAAAAAGGACAGACTGAAGAACAATTAAGTATGCAAGACCCCCCCCACCACCACCACCACCTCTCATAACTCACCTCCCGTAACTTAAATGTAACCCAATCTTTGATTTTGGCTGCTTTCTCCTCTATAATCTTAGCTTCTTGGGCTCGGACCAAATTCTGGAGATAAAGAAAAATCATTTAATACACGTTATGGCATATGAAAAGATCAAATTAACCCATTCTGTTATGTACACACTCAGTCTCTCCCAGATCAGTTCTGCTACGTACCTGTTTTTCCAGCTGTGCTTCAAGTTTCGTTATAATCACGTCTTTCTCCTGTGTCTGGCTGGTCAGTTCTTTATATCGCCTGTATAAGGAACTTTCTGATTCACTAGGATGCATATTCACTGATTTCAGCTTCTCTTCCATTATCTGTACCTTGCAATCAGAATTCCAGAATAAACACATGCATCTTTAATCAGTGTTCCTGAATTACACCTTTAAAAAAAATACACACTAAAGGTTCGTACTTGTTTCTCTGCATTTACTGCCCGCTGGTCAGCCTCCGTCACTCGCTGCTCCAGTTCTTGCATCTACGGCAAGACATGAGGAATATAGAAAAGGCATTATGATTTTTAAATAAGCTGAGTGTGCATTAATAAGTGTGAATGGCGTATTGAATACACAGAGTCTTCATACGTCACTTTTACATTATAAGGATTTTTACCCAATACGAACTAAATAATGCAAAATGCTTTAATAGTGAGAGAGATTTATCAGCACCTCAAAACTAAATGCTACATTTAGCCTGTGGTTTATCAGTACAGGGTTGGGTATGTGCCTACCACAGTCTGCTCCAGTTCTCTGCCAGACCACCATGACCAGCTGACAGGAGAGAGGTGGTTAGGGCATGTCTGAATTCACCTCGACTTTGTAAACCTACCTCCCACCCACTACTCATAACAAGTTTGCACATACTTGAACACATGTAGTGCACAGATGTTCAACCGGTGACGGTTTAAGAAGTACGACTCCTCACGGGGAAACTGGCATTTGCTAGTTTTAGCCTGAAGGAAGCAGACCCAAGAATGCAGGACTGCATTTAAAAACGGAGCGAATAGGCGTCCCAAAACGCACTCTTAGATAAGTCTCGGAAAGGTTCGTTTTTCATTTGAAAGATAAAATGAAATCACGTGAATCATTAGGCTACAAAAGAGAGAGAGAAAAGAAACTGGAAAGAAAGTGCTGACGTTAGCCATTTCATATATCTAAAGAGGAATGTGCAGTCCAAGGAATGCATGGAACCAATGTGTCTTTAGGTAGAGCATATGGCAGGGGCTCAGGAAAAAAAAAAATGTAAAAAAAACTTTTTTTTTCTTCTTGCTATATATCACACATAGCACAGCACAAACTACTGGCAATAATAAACCCTTGAGGGAAAAAAACATGGATCCCATTAAGTGCATCTTGAATAATATGACTGGCAAGTTACAACAAACCCAGCAATGTTTTTGAATGACAGTCTATACAACTATTACTAACAATAAAACTATATTCATTCATTCCTACCTTTGAGACCTAGCAACTAATAAAGGACGGGAAAAAAAAAAAGAAAAAGTGGAGGGTCCAGACTGCAAGTCAGAGAGGTGAGAGGGCATGGGGACACGCAGAAACACGTTAGACATTTACCAGCTGTCTCGTTGCAAATGCAGTTGCTCTTTGGAACAGGAGGTCAGGTGTCTCCTTTTGGTGTGATTTGAACCTTAGTGCAAAGACAGCGCTAGCCATGGCACTTGAAAACACAAGATAAATCACTGGACTGCTTAGGGAAATAAATGAAGGACGTAAGAACGTGATGAGGTGCCAGGAGGAGTACTGAATTTCGCTCTCCTCTGTTAATGCATAGCCCTTGCCAAAGTGAAACAGCAGCTGAGCGCCACAATCATTAACCATCTCACATACTGACACGGTTTCAGTGAGCTCTAGCTCAATTATTAAGAAACAAACTCAATATTCAACAAGACCGAAAGCGGAGCGAGCGAGAGAGAACAGCAGAAGAGAGAGTATGTTGCTATTTTAGGTAAATCCTTCTGTCTGAAACCTGGTTATAAATCATAGCGCTAAAGAGATTACGCCACTGCCAGCCTTCTCTGCTCACAGTATTCACCCATGCAAAGCACTGATGTGATGCATATGTGTGTATTTATTCACAGACATGCATTGGCTTATTTACAACTATTCAATAGGTTCACACAAGGTCATGGTTCTAATCATTTATAATGCACGATTTGGGAAAAAAATACATATTGCTATTATTGAGGTCAATGTGTGACTGCGATTATAATAATGGTATCATCAGTCCACTTGAATGGTTATCACGGAAATTGTACATATTTTAGTAAATGCAGAAATGTATATTTATAAAATTATTGTTGTTTTTTTTATCAAATAAAATAACATTTGGATTAATTTAATTAGATACAAATTTTAAAAACTAAATTTTATCACAAAAATAACATTTTTGAAACATATTTAACATTTTATGGGAGGTTATTTGTTTGGAGTAGGAGTGCGTTTGCGCAGGATGGAACAGACAGAGATACTGGGGAGGACGGCAAAGTGGGTGAAAAACTGTTCTTAGAAAGTATATTCTAATATTTTAACTTAATTTTAATTGAACATTTTTAGTGTGTGTCCCAAGACTGGGTACATGGGAAGGGTTGCATTAGGAACGTTATCCAGTGTAAAACGTGTACCAAATCAAATATATACGTCACTAAACGATGATCCGCTGTGACGACCCTTAATGACAGCAGACGAAAGAGGAAGAAGAAGAAAATTGCAACATGCTACAGGCATAAAATCACACAAGCTGACATTGCAATTGTAATATGATTAATCATGCAGCACTAGTTTATAATGTGTTCGGTACATTGTGTAGACATTTGATATCCACCACAAAAGCCATATATACACATGTACTCACTGTCTATACTCATTAAATATACATACACACACATTAAGGAGCACGGTGGCTTAGTGGTTAGCACGTTCACCTCACACCTCCAGGGTTGGGGGTTCAATTCCCGCCTCCGCCATGTATGTGTGGAGTTTGCATGTTCTCTTGCCTCAAGGGGTTTTTATCTGGGTTGTCCGGTCCAAAAACATGTGGTAGGTCGATTAGCACCTTGGAAAATTGTCCCTAGTGTATGAATGCGTGTGTGAATGTGAGTATATGCGCCCTGGTGGCACCCCATACAGGATGTATCCTGCCTTGATGGCACAGTCTCCTCGCGACCCGAGGGAAGATCAGATAAAGCAGTAGAAGATGAATGAATGAATTATATATATATATATATATATACCTGATATATATATATATATATATATATATATATATATATATATATATATGAGAGAGAGAGAGAGAGAGAGAGAGAGAAGAGAGAGAGAGAGAGAGAGAGAGAGAGCGAGCAATGAAATTTCGCGACATTTCGCTTTAGTGTATTGATTTTTATTTCTATGAGCAGAAAACAAAAACTGTTTCACTCTACAAAACTGCGATCACACCCTCATCACATGCTACTTTGTCCAATTCCCTAGCTCCAAAGTGGGTCAATGTGTGAGACACTCCTAACATGGCCTGGAGAGACGGTAGAATAGTGTCAGAAGTAATCTTCTGGCAATACCATGAGCTGAAAGCTGTCAACACCCTTCCCTTCTCTCCCTCTCTCCTTTAACAAAACAACTATACACAGGAAAAAAAAGAGGGATATGTAATCCTGTCCTTAAGTGGAGCGAGTGAGAGAGATCATGGGGTGGAAGGGTAGATGTCATGAGGAGAGAGGAGATCTGATTTAAGACACCAGGCTGTGAACTGTTTCGGGACAGCAAACATCCTGTGCGTGTAAAGAAAATGAGAAGCAATGATAGTCAATGTAAAAGAAAGGACACACACAGTTAAACACTTAAGTATAGGTCTGTATTCATTGAACACTGACAGTAACGCCAACATTTACCAGAGTGGCAGCAGAGTCCTTGTTATTTGGCAGCTTATAAAATAGTACTTGGCTTAGTATTAGTATTAGTATGACTTAGTATTATGGCTGATCCTGCACTTTGACCCTAGCTTCTAACCCAAGAAGAAAATGTTTCACTGAGCTGTAGTATATATGTAACAAATAAAGTATATTCTATGTGATGTATATGTGACAAGAAAAACTTTCTATTTTACAAATATACATTTCACTAAAATGTCTGCAATTTCTCTGATGATGCTATTATTATAATCGCAGTATTGACCTCAATAATCGCAATATATCATTTGTCCATTATAAAAAAATATAAACTTGACCTTGTGTGGACAATGAGCAAGAGGCAGCTTGAATAGTAACTCATTATTTTGACCTGATGGATTAATAGAAACAATCTTGAGTTTTTAGTATTAATATTATGATTGATGGGTAATCTAGCCAATCACTCGTCTCCTATTCTTGCTTCATGAAGATATGGTTTACATGAGTTGAAGTGGGAGGTCTGATGAAGAGCTCTGGACCCAACACAGTTAAACAGCTTTGGAATGATCTAGAATGCTGACTGCACTCCTCACCTCCTCACCCTACTAAAGCCCTTGTGATATAATGAGCACTCTGCACTCCTAAAGGTGGAATTTGAAGAAGTACACACAGCCTCATGGTCAGGTGTACTGGCCCATTTGTAATTACAGCCCAAAATATAAAATTGTATGGGGAGCATCATAACTGTACAATTAAGTACAATATAAGCATGCCTAAGGGCTAAACACCAATGCACACCATATCTCGATTCGTCCCTTACTATGTGCAAAAAACTCGTAATGACAGAGTCTGACCGACTTCCTACATGAGACATACAAAAATAAAAAGATAAGCTCTCCGGCTTATAGCTTCATTGTACAAGCCTGACTATTTATTACAAACACGTTCATGGTTTACTGACTAGTCTGGCTTATCTATACCGTTCTCAGAACCAGATGTATCGAACACTCTTCACTTTATAGCACACATAAAGCCTTTCTTTTGTTCTTCCGTTTAGGCAGTTAATACAAGCGCCTTGTGTATAATCAAAAGGGTGTCGATTTCTACTGTTGAGTCACAGATCTCTACTGTAATCATGATGAACTGGTGAAGGATGCAAATCTATGTAACATTCCTATAACTACTAAAATCACACTTGCTCACGCTGAAAATCAAATAAGCACATGCCTACATTAGCCAGTTGCGTATCCTCACTCCTTTTTGCAAGGCCCTTTGCCAAGTCTGACAATTAACTGCTTCTTGCAACAGCAAGGTCAGCGGAGCATGAACGAGTGCATGGGAGAGAGGGAGGGAAATATAAGGGGGGGAAAAAAGCATTGATTTACCTACTATTCTTGGGAGAAGGAAGAGCATGGCAAAAAGCAGTACAATGTTCTATTTAAGGTTAAGTGTTAAATCAAGCGGTGTGTATAACGACAAGCAAGTGCCATTGTAAAGCCCATATACAGACTTGCATTTGAACCGAAATATTATTACACATGTGTGATGCATTATAGACCTGCTATAATTTGAGATATGAACTGAACAACTGTACAGTCAATCCGACTTGCCTTTTCTGCCAGCAGCTGGCGAATTTTCCCCGCCTGCAGTCGGAAACGGAGTAGCTGCATTTCCAGAGCGATGCATCTCTTCTGCCAATCCATGCTGGCAGCAGGAACAGCCACTGCTGCACTGCCCTCCATCACTTCTGGCCATTAAGACTGTCCTGAACTCTTGGAAAGAGAGAGAGAGAAAGAGAGAGAAGTCAAATGACAAATTGTGGACATGGCACTGAAATTTAAAAGTCTAAAGTGTGAAGTGAAGCTAAGCAGCCATCACTGCCTGTCACAACTTTCCAGTGAAACTGGCATGTTAAGTTTAACTCTGGTTTTAATACTTCATTATTACTGCTTCTTGAAAGCGACAGAAAAGATGCAGCCTAGACAACACTGTTATAGGTTAACTTTAATTTAAGACACATCGATAGATCGTTTAAGCAGCTGTATATCCCATAGACACACGTCAAGAGCTTAAGTTTACATCAAACATTGAAATGCGAATTAAAAATGCGTTTGAAAAGTTTTTGAGATTGTAACATACAAGAGTAAATCAAAAAACATTCAAACAGTGCTATGAAACAGCGATCTGGAGAAAATGAAAAGACGGAGTTGAGAGGAACTTTTCATAAATTTTTTTTTTAAGTCACATCATATCAAATCTTGATGCGGGTGAGCTATAACCGCATAAAACCATATAGAGTTCCGTTTGCCTCAGCCAAGAACAGAAATCAGAATCTACAAAACTCATGATGTATATAATTTGTCATAAAGCGTTTTTAAAAGTACCGTGATATCTTTTGCCATATTACCTAATCCAGTGCTCGGCTGTGCTCTGATCTTTCTCAGACTGGCGTTTCTTAACATGTGAGCGCACTGCTGACATCACAGATCTGCCACTAATCCCTCCGGGCTCTGATCTTTTCTAGCTTTCTTTTATTGTTTCCCCTCCATCAAAAAGAAAACTCTTCTTGAGTTACCATGGTAACAGGGACACGGCGAACTCGGCTTCTCAAACGGAGCATTTAAATGAGGACTTCCTTTTTCTGGGATTTGTCCTTTTTTCTCCGCGCATGCAGAACCTTCTTCTGAGACGCTGCGGTTGTGTGTGGGTGTTGAGCAGCTCGGCACTTTTGTAGACAGTTTACCCACCAGACCGATCGCTTCCCCTGAAGCAGGCAACCAAATGTCCCTGCCTATGCAATCCCTTCTTAATTACAGGCCCCGGCAGAAACAGGATCTAGGCCTACACAATGGCGTCTTTCTGCATGACAGTCCCATTACAGATATGTAGGAGGGGGTCTCTCTCTCTCTCTCTCTCTCTCTCTCTCTCTGCAGGCGACTTTAACTTGAGGAAAACTGAGCTTGAAAATGATTCTTACCTGTATGAGACTGCCAGTAAGGCAAGTTTTAAAAGCTGAGCACTTTTTACAATTTGTCCAGGGCTTCTGGGATCCTGGGAGGGAGCAGTCAATCAAAGCAGCAGGAAAGAATCAACTCATTACAAACACTGAAACATGCCCAGCACGAACAATACAGAAAATGCCTGAAAATGATTAAAAATAACAATACCCATACTTGACGAAGGAAACTATGGAGGCCGGGCAAACAAAAACAAGAACAACAGCAGCAACGACCAAAAAACGTCCACAGTGGAATTCAAGTCTCCATAATAAATGCTTTTCGGCAGTTGCAAAGCAGTAATGTTTATGGTTTCATTACAGTTCCTCCTACCAGACAATAAAGGAAAGGCTGCCTTAGAGAAGCTGGTTATGGGGTTACAGGCCCAGACAGAGTAGGACACCAGAGTGCTCCGAGTGCACACCACCACAACAGTGCCATGTGGCACTCTGCAATTAGCAGCCTCCTAACTATAGCCCTGTTGGCAAATTACAGAAGGCCTTCGTCCGGGAGTAGCCGTTCAACGATCACACTGGGTTCTTGTATGTCGAGACCATAGGTTTGTGAATTTCCATCTATGTCTGAAGGGAAACGGCGCGAGATGATGCCAAACTTGTGTTAATCGCCAAATACGCCAAATAACCCGTGCGCTGTTAAAACAGATCTACACAAATACAATGATGACAAGTGCTTTTGCATCCTCTTATTTAATATGGAGAGCAGCGAGCCTTCATAAGCGGACCATGGAGCAAGAAATGCTCTTATGAATGTGGGATAATGTGTGGTTACGAAAAAAAGGTAGACTCTCCAGATCGGTGTCAATCTGCGTTCTTGATCACGCCCGTTTTGATTACATCACCTTTAATAAACAAGATAATTTACCCGTTCTATCCTCAGGTGGTTTTTCCAGATATATTTTTCCAGCATGGCTTTTTTGCACCCTAGGCAAAAAGACACTACCGGGGCAGACTCTAAGCTGCAAAACAGAGTTTCCATGAAAACAGCCAGAGCTGCTTTAAGAGTTGCACAATGGGGGCCACTCGTCCTCCAGCGCAGCCACGAGCACAGCTGGCAAAAACTTGGGATTCATTCTCTTTCTCAACTCAACGCATGGAACGTCTTTTATAAACAACAAAAAGAAGAGCAAGGCATTTACCTCTAGACATTTACCTCTATACTATAAACAGACACCATAAAAAGCATGCTTGTCTCTGACAGTTAGCACTCAGACGAATGCGGATGCAGGTCCATATATACACAAGGTTTAGTAATCACCTGAAATAAACCAAGACTGCTCAGGTAATAACTGTATGAATGCAAGAATGACTATAGTACACATAGTCTGTAAAAAATTATGTTGAATAAACATTATATGAAATTACAGTATTTGGCAGATGTCCTTATCCAGAGGCATGTACACAAGTGCTTTGAGTCTCTAGCAAAAATAGGATTTGTGTGAGAGACTCGTTTTGACCTTCACATTAAACATTCAGATTAACGTTGACACTTTCATTGTGTTAGTATCTTTTGTGCAAGAATTTATTTCAGTACTTCTGTGAATAGATTATTCCGGATGCTTGACTTTTAAGTTTTTTGACATGCGTTACATTTAATACCCGAGGATAAAGTGAAACAGAATGCCAGGTAGAAACTGAATAGTCTGAAGGAGGGGGGGGGGGGCTGGGGGGGGACGACACATGCCCTCTCCCAACTTTGGCTCACAGTTGGGCAACAATGTTGTGTGTGATGTAATTGCCATGGTAACTGTTAAAGTCTAACGCAACCTTGAGACAGCATCCTGATCCATGCTTTTTTGTGCAAAGTGTGGCGTGCATATGTATTCATTCCCCCTTTATTCTGATATCCCTAAATAAAATCCTGTGTAATCAGATGGGTTCAGAAGAAGTGACTTAATTAGTAATTAGAGTCTACCTGTGTGTACTTAAATACCAGTATAATTACAGTTGTTCTGTGAAGGCCTCAGCAGTTTGTTACTGTGCAAACTGCATAATGAAGACTGACGAACACACGCGAAATAAAGCTGTAAAGAAGTTTGAAGCAGGATTAGGTAATAAAAACATATCCCAAGCTTTGACCATCTCACAGAGCATTGTTCAATCCATTATCCGATAATGGATAGAGTATGGCACAACTGCTAATCTACAAAGACATGGCATGCACCTAAAGGCCGGGCAAGGTGAGTATTGATCCAAGAAGCAGCCAGAGGGCCCATAGTAAATCTAGAGAAGCTGCAGAGATCCACAGCAAAGGTGGGTGAATCTTGTGAACCACAACCATTGTTGAATAAACAATAAAGAATAAGAAGTCCAATTTGCAGTTTGCCACAAGTCATGTAGGGAACATATTTCGATAAATATCGATACTGAAAAATCTGAACGGTACCAATACTGATTTACCAAAATATCGATCTATACTGATACTGGCTGAGCCGTCGATTCAATTCAAGTTTAGCGTTTTCTATTTCACTTCTCACCAAAGGCGTTTTGACAAAATGACCGCAGTGCCTGTCTTGTCACGGATGCTCTGGTTAAATAGCATAAGTGAAGTGAATAGAAAGATGGCGAGTGTGGAGCCCCGTGACCGGCTTTGGTTGATAAAGAATAAAGGATATGAAGCATGAACATGGACAGCCGAGGGAAACAAGCAAGCCAACATGCAAGAGTTGCTACAGAGCAGTGTTAACAAAAGGTGCTAACAACACCACAATACTTCTGCGTTGCTCTGCAGTAACTCTTCCGAAACGCTACATGACGGTGGTGCGGTGTTGAGTTTCTTCGTTGGTGTCTTGAGTTTCTGCTTTAGCAACAATGGCAACTGAAAGTGAGTGGATTATATTGCAGCTAGAGCTGATAAAAGTTGAAAAACAGTTAATGTTTTGTTTCTTCAGCGTGGACGTTAAAAATGGCGATACAGGGAAAAACACCAGGATACATACAATACTACACCGGAAATAGGCAACCGACCAATTACAGACCATGAGCTCTGTGTCGACGTGATGCACACCTATTCAAAAATGTAACTACGCAACTCTGATGCGTGCAGCAACTGGAAGCCAGTGGACATAGAGCAGCAGTGGGGTGGTGTGGAAGAACATGGACAGAACTTGAAACCAGTGGACATAGAGCAGCAGTGGGGTGGTGTGGGAGAACATGGACAGAACTTGAAGCCAGTGGACATAACAAAAAGTGGGGTGGTGTGGGAGAACTTAGGGATATATATATATGTGTGTGTGTGTGTGTGTGTGTGTGTGTGTGTGTGTGTGTGTGTGTGTGTGTGTGTGTGTGTGTGTGTGTGTGTGCGCTTGTGTGTGAGTGAGAGAGTGAGAGAGAGAGAGAGACATTCTAGAACCTCTCCACTTTCCATACAGAAACACACACAAAGAACAGAGGCACACAAGAGCAGCCTACAGTCACGACTGAGCATGCAGCTGTGGTGATGTAAGTGTTTAGGTGGTTAGGTGATATCATCCTATCAGACATTAGAAATCCATGACAAGATCCAAGCAATTCCTCAAAAATGTGACCTTTCTTCCAAATGACAGATCACCCGGAAATAAGCATGGATCTGGATCAGCCTGTGGTGTGTGTGTGTGTGTGTGTGTGTGTGTGTGTGTGTGTGTGTGTGTGTGTAAGCATGTGCAAATGTGATATGTACATTTTCAACCACATAAACATGTCGAACTATGTGTAATCTACAATGCCAATTAGACTACTATATACTATTTATTTCAGAGAGAGCACAAGCTAAGTTTGTGTTTCTGTCTTTCTAGTCAGAATGCAACTTTCCAGTCGGTGCTTGCACAACAGTTTATGGTCACTGCGGACGTTAGCGACGAAAAGTTCTCTAACTGTAAAGCACATGGAAATGTCTAACCGTTTCCGAAAGCGAAGCAGCAGCGACTCCACAATAGCTGTAAATTTCCAACTGTTCGGTCAGCTACAGTATAGCAAAGGAACCTTAATGAGCTTGCGCTAGATATTGCAAAGCAGTAGTCTAAATAGCTTATTATATCTGAAGAATGAACATCTGTTGCAGGGTAAAGAACAGAAAGCGGTGGTATAAATAGATTCTCCATATAGTACATCATAGTATATATTTGTGTAGTGAACAGCTGCAGACGTAACTTGTCTCCTGTGCATCTTGTCGGCTTCATTCTCTCTTTCTTCCTTTTGAAGCGCCATGCAAAGACTAATAACAGACTACTCTCAACTGGCATATTTATGGACTGTGTACATTTCCCCCCCCAACAGCTAACAGTGTACTAATGTAGGTGTCGTAATGATGTATTGTGACTCAGATATTGTTTCTATAGTAATACTGCCTTCGAATATTGCTCTTCAAAGTAATAACACTGCCCCAAATGTGAAGTCCACATAATAAAACAAAATCCACTACTTTTATGTGACCTTTATATTGAGAAACAAAATTTTTTAATGTGTTGTCTGTTAGAAAACAAAATTCCTTGCCACAGAAAAGGCTGCAAATGTTTCATTTATTTTTTTTACTTTGGTCTTGTCTATAAATCAACACCACAATTGTGCGTATCAGATTTTCCATACATTCCATATTAGTGTTGAATGTACATACCAGTATTATTATACATCACACATTTACTTACAAACAAACTAAAATCAATATATTCCTTCACATGAAGGATGTGAAAATATAATTTGTAAGGCTTTATGTTGGCTGGAGAGGACATTATAATGGACAATTATATCAGCCTGCAGAATCACAGTCTCACTCGGTAACGATGCAATGCTATGGATGCACACTGTCCCACATTAGTTTTAAAACTGCAGATAAAACAAGTATCTGTTTGAAGTTTATTTGAAGAATGAATAAATACATAAACTAAATCATATTTAATTTGATTGCTTCCCAACAGATTAGTGAAAGGCTTTCAGAAAATTCAATCTTACATGTACAGTATTTAGAGGCGCCCTTCTCCAGAGCATTTGATAACACAATGTTTTGTCCCTGCAACCGCCAAACATATTGTGTCTGTTTTCATGTAATTCTCAATACCAACATGAAACAATGAGTCTGCCCCTCCCGTGACCCTATTTTGTAAACACTGTCCCCAAGCAAACATGCACGTATTCAGGCAGACATCTGCATGCGAGTCTGCTCACAACATCATGACAAGTGTATATAAATCTACGACCCGGACCTGAAGTGTAAACATTTTCAGAGCTATCGGACACGCAAAACATCCACACGCATCTTAGCTTTTTCCGCTCGGGATACGGATTATAAATAATTACACTAATGTGAACGAACTTCTCATTTAACTCCTCCTCTTTTTGTACACATTAACACATTGCTAATCATTATAGTAATTAAACAGATTGTATGTGCATACTATTTTTCCCTCCCGAAAAAAAGGGTTTCCCAAAAGAATCCATACATTTAGGCTCTTCCTAAATTTTATACATAGCTTATATTACTACAGTGGGGCACGGTGGCCTAGTGGTTAGCACGTTCACCTCACACCTCCATGGTTTGGGTTCGATTCCCGTCTCGGCCATGTGTGTGTGGAGTTTGCATATTCTCCCCGTGCCTCAGGGTTTTTTTCTCCGGGTTCTTCGGTTTCCTCCCCGGTCCAAAAACATGCTCGGTAGGTTGATTGACACCTTGGAAAATTGTCCCTAGTGTAAGAATGTGTGTGTGAATGCGAATGTGTGTGTGTCCTGCGATGGGTTGTCATTCCATCCAAGGTGTATCCTGCCTTAATGCCCATAGAGATAGGCACAGACTCCCCGTGACCCGAGGGACGATCAGGATAAAGCGGTGGAAGATGAATGAATGAATGAATGAATATTACTACACCTGTATTATATCCTTAATACACTTGTATTATAGACCTCTCAAAAAATGCCTTTGACATAAGCAATGGGAAAACAAGAAACATGGCAAGCAAAGAAAACACACAACAACGTAGCCAAAGACTTTATCAAAAAGATTCGAAAAAGACACAGTCTGGGAAGCAGATGTACACAAACGACCAAAAGAACTAATATGACATTCATGTTGACTTTTGTGGGACATCCTGTGTAGTCAAAGTACCATGAAGCGACTAGTGCAGTGTATAATGCCCTGTTTGTCTATGGCACGCTTCTGCACTGTTTAACTTAATGTCTTGTTCTTCATTATTGTTTTTTGCTGTACAAGTGTACGCATAGACTGAATGACAACATGTAATAAAATTGATGCACAAACAAGCGTGTTTACCTGGCGAACCCATTTATACACAGCTTGTGACTGGGAACAACTTCAGTGCGTAAAGACCATCTCATAGATGCTTCAGTGCTGAACCTTCCTGATCAGTCATCAATCTATCTGATTCCATCTATCACTACCAGTATGAAGGATGTGAGCAGAATTCATGTTTGACTACCATATTAACACAATTACAACTCCACAACATGTCTTACAAAAGGAGCAGCATCATCAGGGATTTGTGTTTTTACACCTGCTGAATGTGAGGGTGGATTTTCACATGCATTCTAGGTGGTTTATACAAAAATGGTCACGCGTACAGGTGTGTCAGCCACTACACACACACACACACACACACACACACACACACACGCGCGCGCGCGCGTCCTAAAGAGATCCTGTGTGCGCGCCTGCGGACGTGCTTGTATATATGATCCATAGATACAAATATACGTGACAACAAACGTCCCGAAGATCGAATAACATCCAAACACCCGCGCAAAACCCACGTCACTAGACCAGACAGCCTTTTCAAATTTAAAGGCATATGTCGGACGAGACAGCTGGTTCTGCTTACCTTCCCCGTTCAAACGCTACAGCCGGAGCATCTTACGCACACGCACGTACGCGCACACGTCCGCAGACGGTCCGCAGGCATTTATTCGTGCACGGAACTTTGCGCCATAGTTTCGCGTCTCTTCTCAGTTCATAGACCGGGTTCACTCGGATCTCCCTCTCTTTCCCTCCTGCACGCCAGCCAGCACCAATTCAGCTCGAGTCCTCCTCACGCGGCGAGTGCTCGATTCATTTTCCTTTAAAGAGCCGAACTCAAGCTCAAATGACTCCGTAACCACGCCCCCGAACCCCCCCCCCTTTCCCCCTCCTCCTCCCAGTCCCCCCTCCCTCTCCAGGAAATTGCGTCAGATTTCAACAGCAAGAAACAATGCTGAAATAAATGACGTCAAGGTTTATTGATTTGATGATATAAAATTGGTTTTCTGATTTTTTCATCATGAAATGAATCATGAATCGGCTCCACACTCACTTCTCTGAAAGGGCGCCTATAATTTCCTTTTGCGGACACGTTTAAATTAATAAAGTATTTTTATAGCTACATCAATTACTATTGTATGTTGTGAAATAATACATTTTAAATGGCTTTTTTTTAGATTTATGTATACACAATTGGAAATACTTCCCCAAGTATTTCCATAATAATTAGCCTGCTACACTATACTTTAATGATTCTTAAAGCAGCATGTTTTTACTGGCTACAGAGATGGCAAAAGTACACACATCCTTTACTCAAGTACAGATATTTTAAAAGACTGGTGCTGACTACACTTTCTCACTCTAGTTAAAGTAAAGAAGCTCTGACATGTACTTATTAAAAGTAGCCATTACTACTCACACTAGTAACTGGTGTAACTGACCTTATGTCATATTAATTTATGAATGTAAAATAATTCATAAATGTGTTACCTAAGGAATGAATCTTGGCTGAACATCCACCATGTACAACACAAGCTGAGAGAAATGAAGATGATTATCAGGTTATCATGAATATTTCTTCATGTTTACATCAATGGCACCCTGTCTGTCTCAACCACATTAACCATAGTTTTTTCATGCTCTGCTCAACAAAAATGTTGATGAGCTGAAAATGGGAAGGAAATAATACTGATCTCCAAGCAAGTAACAAGCCTGGTTTGAAAATCTACAAAGTAGAAAGTACAGATATTTGTTTAATAAATGTAATGAGTGGAAGGAGAAAAGTTGTCCAAAAATAAATAAATAATAAAGTCCTGATCTACTTAGATATAGTAAGTATTTGTTCGTCATTACCTTCCATCTCTGATTTTCTATAAACCTATGATACTATTATCATATTAACTCTAAAAGCAACTACTTGATTTTTGATGACACCATGTGATATATTCTGATTCTATTTATAACATAAGCTGGAATACTCTTGATGAAAAAAATGCAGACCTTTGACCAATTAAAAACTTTTGAAAGAGAAAGTCTCAGAATGATTAGCCAGGGCTGCTGAGCAACGTAAAACCCTGCGTTATACACAATATTCCTGGTCCAAAACTACAGCAACTGTTCTTCTGAGTTTCAAAATGTATATGGAGTGAATAAAAATACCTTTTTT
The DNA here is from genome assembly GCA_030449085.1 of Kryptopterus vitreolus. NCBI lineage: Eukaryota > Metazoa > Chordata > Actinopteri > Siluriformes > Siluridae > Kryptopterus > Kryptopterus vitreolus. Next base: position 13,001,488 of record JACRUU010000012.1, on the reverse strand, counting down.
AGACATGTTGCAGCTATAATATTCAAAAGATTTCTCCTATTTAAACGTTTGATATTTTTAATAATATGGCTAATTTTATTGAGGGAGATATTTCACACACAAAAAAAGACCAAAAAATTGTTTTTTGCAAAAAACTGATAAAAGTGTAATATTTTAGTTCTTTAGTTCTTTTTAACAAAAGAAAAGAAAAAATCAACATAAAATTCAAGGAGCTAAATACCATATCTGTAAAATATGCCAACCCTGTCAAAATAAAACAAAAATTTATAAAGCGTTATAAAGTGTGGAGAAGACCATTTACCCATTTAAAAAAAAGTCACATTTCTCTGGTTGAGACTACTTTACTGGTTTGCCAAACTCGTTAAATGATGGTGTGAAAGTTCATTACTATAAGTTTTCATTGCCAGCCAATAAAAAGGTTTGTGAGTGTAATTAGCAAGTTTTGTGAGGGCAGTGTGCATTTGAGTGTTATTTTCCTGAATTACCTTACAAAATTGACAAAATTATAAAGCCATCATTGAAATGGATATACGTGGGAAACCTGATCGATGGCACGATGCTGATTTGCTTTACTTTATTCTAAAAGCTATCTTTTGTCCCATCCAGTGTTCTTTCACTGTTGCAGAATCACTTTTGTGTAGCATTTAATGGTTCACTGTAGCTTCTTAGGAACAGTTCACAGAGTTGAATCATGTAAAGCCAATAGCGCCTTGGACAGCCTGGCAAGGAAAGCAGGGCTTGACTTTTCCTTAAGTAGATGGCTGTTTGTCCTGATTTTTAAAGGCTTGTCTCATAACTTATAAAGTGTGTAGTGCTGAAGTCATTGTAAGCCGCACCCTCCTGTTTATAGTGCAGGGGAAGTTGGCCGGGATGTCAGCACAGTGAATGGCTCTCTAGAACAAGTGTTGTCCGTAAGGCCGAAGTATTTCGTTTTTCAGTTTCCTAAACGGTACAAACAATGGAAGCTTGTTGTATAGATTTATTGTAAAAATGGCTTTGCCACTGTATTAATGTGCATCTATAAGAAACCGGGTAAAAAAATGAAAGCGGGCTCCATTAAGTTCAGTCATGAGAACGATCTGAACAGTGCTGTACACAATGTGTAGCTCAGAGCTCTACGCGTGGGTGTAAGGAAGTTTTCTGATAGGCCTCATGCACAAATCCAATCTGCTCGTTGAGACTCGGTGCAGGTCAGGGTTCAACGAGTGCCTCAGAAAAACACAGCCATATGTTGAGGTCAAAGCAGTGGCACGGCAGAGACTCCACTCACGCACTACTGCACTGCTTAACCTCCAGAGATTTTGTTCAAGTTGTTACAAATAAGTCCACTCTCTGTTTCCCTGCCCGTGTTTTCTTGATGTCCTCTGGGTATTTTATTGTCATTTGGCCAGTGTCTCTGGAACGTCTGAAGCACAGGATTTTTAGAAACGTCTTTTCTTTTAATAGGAATAAGGGAAGATGGAAAACAAGCAAACACAGAGTATGGACTGAAACTCTGTTCTTTTTCACCTCAGTCTCTGTGAGGTCTGATAAGTAACGGCGAAGGCCAGTCTTTGGTTGTTAATGAAGCCATTGCCTTGGAAATAGTTCAGAGTGTTATTCTGACATTTGATTCCAGGACAACTATTGAGCTTGTTAAATCCTCTTTCACACACACACACACACACACACACACACACACACACACACACACACACACACACACACACACACACAATAAACACAACATTACTGTTAGACAGTTGTTAACAGTTGTTACTGTTAGTCAACCTCAGTCACTAATAATCACTGCTTTATGCAAAAATGCTGAACGGTTGATGCATTAATGCGGACATTATAACAAGAAGCATGGCAACATTAAATCTCCCAGTGTAAAGCAAGTCATAATCATGAGCCGAGGTCGCAGAGTTAAACTTTTGGCTCAACTTTAAAACAATCTGAAACGTTTTCTCGAATGTTATTTGCGACTTTTTCCAGCATTTCGACATTTTCGTTGCATTCTATCCTAGTAATTTACTGTAAGGTTTACTGACACATGCGACAGGATTTTAAGAGTCCGCTGGAGAGCTAGTGGAGCAGGACCTAGCCGTTTCTACGTTTAAAATAGCTTAAGTGTCTAGATAGAAATAGAATTAGCCGCTACACCGCCATCTTCAAATCACATGCTGCAAGGCCGACGGCTGCTTATCCTCGTCATCCAAGTCTGCCGCTGCGGTCGTTTTTTGCTCCTCAACCTATGAAAACATCCAGGCAACACCTGTGCACGTCTCAGTGAAGAAGATCATTAGCTTTTTTTAATAAGTCTTTTTGTGATTTACATAGAGTTCGGTGTTGTATATTTCACTGCAGCCGACAAATCACATGTTAAGTAATTCAATATCAAAGCAGATCCAAATGAAAAGTGTGCTTGGGCTCAGCGGGTGTGTGGTGGGATATCTGGTTTGGACACCTTCATTTACTCACTGAATAGAAAATCCACAGGACAGCGTGGCAGCTCAAACCGGCATGTGTATACTGTCATTATCAAAATCCCGAGAGCTTATGGATGCACTCAGTCACACACACACATACAGACTTCAAAAACTCCAGTTGTGTGAAGCGCTATAGGACGTCTGTGTGTCTAACCTGCCACGTTCACAGGCACAGACACACACAGTCTTTAAACCCCACACACAGACATGTACAAACACACATATATGCTCAGTCACCCACTTACCCCTCATTTCAAATGTCAGCACCAAAGGATGGCAATTCCACATCTGAGGGACAGTGGTTGAGTAAACTAAACAATCCTTTTGTTTTTGGTGTAAGGGAAAGAGACTGAGGAAGTCGAGGGGGGAAAAATTTATAACACATAATGACATCCCATTACTATCTATCATTCTGATTTGGTCAGACAAAACACATCATTGTGGACAGATGGGAATTAGGAGAAAACACACATGGTTTTGAGAGAATGAAAAGCAGGGATGTTAAACACCTTTTATCTGTTTTTAACTGTTTTTATCTGGAAACATATGAAATAAAAACAGGTTGTAATTTATTACCAAAGATTTTTTGTTTTCTTCAAATTACACACTTACACACTGATACAGTTCTAAATATAAATATCCACCTGCATGAAAAGTGTCACAAACAGAGTTAATTAGGCCTTTAAGCTTCCTGACGGAAAATTAGCTCATTTTTTGATAGATGAATTTTGTGTTCATTGTGATTTGACAGTTCTATTCTCAACAATTTAACTGTACATTATAGTTTAATATAGTGTAAACATTTTTGGCCTTGGTAATTACTATAGCACAGTCAACCCCCCTGATACTTGATGTTGTTTGGATCTCCCAGATCGAAAAATATGAATCTAGCTATCATCGATTTGCAGATTATGTTAAAAACCGAAGCAGGGCGTAACGTTCATTAGGAATAATATTTTAAACTATGCTTTCACTAACAAAACAAAACTTTTCTTTTATAAAGTGATATAATGTCTAGATGAATTCAAGGTACCATAGGGGTTGCAGGGGTGTGTCCAAATTTCACTGGGACCACCATACAAAGCATAATAAGTGAATAAACTGGTCAAACATTGAATGCTGCAGGGTTTTTTTTTTTTCATTTGACCACAAACTTTAAGGCATACAATTGTTTATGATGTCTTGTGTAGCATGTGGTTGTGGTAGCATTGAATGTTACCATCACTAAGAAAGTGTACTTGTTCCAGCATGACACAGAGCAAAGCGTTTTAGAGTGGAAGATCTTGAATGACCTGCGATAGAGCCCTGACCTCAACCCTACTGAACACATTTGGGATGAATTGTAGTGTCACTATAGTGTCAGCTCTCTCCCTTTATATATCTGCAACTGGGTTATCTTATCTGCTACATTCCCTGAACCCAATGACACCTGTATGAAGTTAGAAATCCTTCTCAGTAACAGTATGGCATCAGTCCACCACTTAGAAGAGCATGGACACTAAATTAGAATCTCTATTTGACAAATTGTCCGTGTGCCAAAAGAAAATGCACAACAAAGCTTCTTCCTTTGCAACTTTTGCATCACAAGTACCAAATTCCGCTGGCCCAAAGGTTACAGTCACAGAGCAACAAAAAGAGCAGAAAAAGCAGCGTAGTAGGGAGGAATGATGTGAGCACGATGATGGCTTTAGCAGACCCAGACAGATGGAATAAGCACTTAAGAAAAAGAGAGGAAAAACAGTGCATTTAATTTGGTGCCATACTGAAAACAAGTCTGCTTTGAGAACGTGTATGTATTTTTTCTGTTCATCTGTTCATGAAGAGAAAATGTGAGACAGGGAGAAAGACAGGCAAAGACCAATATAGATCTAATAAATGTCGGAATGTAGCATGAACGAGCAGCTTTATTCACATAATATTTCTTACTTCTCACTACAGACTGGCAACAGGACACTATTGGCAGTAGGACTGATATACATGTCCAAATGTCCATGTTGCTTCTATTTTTTCCCCACTCATTTAATCAGTGACAAAGAAAGGAAACGTAATATAGAGATAGCGTAAGGAGCCTTCTATAGGAGCTCTCTCTCTCTCTCTCTCTCTCTCTCTCTCTCTCTCTCTCTCTCTCTCTTGTGTGTGTGTTTGTGGTTACAGTGTGCCTCTGCATTGCTGTTGTGATTAATGCCTGGCCTGCAGATGTCATCCCTTGTGGGGGTGAAGGCCTAAAGCCGTGCAAAACCACTGAGGAAAACACTGCTCTGATTTAGAGCATGGATGTGTGTGTATGTAGTGTGTGTGTGTGTGTGTGTGTGTGTGTGTGTGAGAGAGAGAGAGAGAGAGAGAGAGATATGGTGACTTGTGTATAAACTTGGTGACTGATATTTGAGATATGGTGACTTTGGGTTATACTCCTGGTTCTCAGTTTCAAATTTCTTGCATCATTCAAAAAATGACCACCATGTGGCGCCAGAGTGATTTCTAATGCAACAATTCTCTCTAGGATTTACTAAAATGCTTGAGACCAAAGGTTCATTTTTATAAAACAGAAAAAGTACAAATAAACGGGTTTCTTCGTTTCAAACTTGGATCAGATGTTCTCAGCATCAAGAGACGCAAACTTTGCAGAAGAAAAGTCTCTGTATAGGACATTACTGCTTTGTACAGACTTATAGTTCAGACCCCCAAACCTAATTCTCTGTAAAAATGAGGTAAGCTGTAGTGACTGATATTTTGACCTTAAACATACAAGAACATGACTATTGTAGTTCAAACAACTATGTCTTTTTTCGTAAGGTCTAAAGATTGGATTAATATATCCAGGACTACTCATTCATCTCTGTATGTGAACTTTTGCCCCATGGGTATCCTATTTATTTATTTATTTTAACAAATATTGTTTTAAATATAGGTTCGATATCATTTTTGAGCTAAAATGACCCAGAATTTGGGTAAATCTACACTCGTTCTTACTAAGAGCATTTGAATTACTAGGCACGAAACCTCAAGAAAAACAACAACAATCCACCATCAGGTTTTTACATCTATTGGCTTTCAAATAGTTGATTATAAAACATCGCAGCCACTGGAATCTGTTATATCCATTATCTGACAAGTAGAAAAACTCCATAGATTTTCCATTTGGAGTTCCTGGACAGTGATCTACTGTAATGTTTTCAATGTCATTTTTAAATGTAGAGTTCATTCGCATATTAATAATCAATGAAATATGTTCTACGCTCAATACTTCTTCAACTACTCTTCATAACGTTTGTGTGTTGTGTGTCATGTAAAATCTCCTTGAATTAAAAACTTCTCACACTTCCTTATGACTTGCAGACAGCTTGCCATGTGAAATAAGTTTATTCATGCAGCACTCTAGCAATTAAGGCGATAGTCCTGTATATGCCAAGAAAAGGATCTCTGCGTTCCTCCCAGAAACATGTGCTAGAAAGAAAATCCCAACACCTTATTCCAAATATCTTCAAATGATATCATCTCAGTGACTGATACAGTGCATGTTTAAATCAACAAAGAGTAATTGCAGTATTTGATGAGTTGCTACGAACCAGCATGACTCAGAAGTAAAGGTTTCTTGGCTGATGCGGCAGGGTATTTTGAGCAGCGCCGAATGCCAAACTTGGTCGTGAGTCTCCACATCTGTCCCACAGCTGTTATTCCAGAGAAATAAATGAAAAGAGAAAAAGAAAAACAGAGCCAGAAAGAGAGCGAGAGAGAGAGAGAGAGAGAGAGAGAGAGAGAGAGAGAGAGAGAGAGAGAGAGGTAGATAGACAGTCAGAATCAGAAAAATACTGAGTAGGTGAGTGCTGAAGGTAAAAGATAAAAGAAAGTATAGAAGGTTTAAGAAAAAAAAAGCTAAAGAAGATAATAAAGGGAAAGTTGAAAAAAAGGCCTAGACTGGTCTATACATTGTAAAAAAAAAACAAAAAACAAAAAAAACATGGTAACAAAATAATAAAATATAGTATTTACAGAGTTTTTAAATGTTGTCAAAGACCACAATTGTTGACCACAAAATGTAATCCTTCTGTGTCTCTATTGGCAGACCTCAATGAAGCTACCATTGACAGAACAGCAGATACACATGGGCTCTGTAATTATTTATTAACAGTCATAATAATATAACGATAATAATATTACCAATATTATTATGCTAGTTATATTATGTTAAAACCATCGGAATTGTGTTATTGTACATGTATTACTGTCTGTATAGTTCCATGCATGCATCTTACATCTCTTAAAATATTAAGCAAACAAACATTATAACAAACATTATAACAAATATATATTTTGCAATTAAAATCATAATTTATTAAGTTGTTTACACTTGTCTTTTATTTTAGCAGATTTGCAGTTCCATGCATTTTCCATTTAACCCTCAGGCGAACTATTATGCATTTAAATAAACTTTAATAGAACTTTACTGTCAGGTGTAAAGATTTACATGTACATTACATTTTAATACACTTAATTTTAATAGAACTTTATATATATTATATAATAATTCTATGTAAAAACGAAATGTTTTACTTTTGAAGTTTTACCCATGTTTTATTGTTTCCTTTTTTTTTAAACACATTTTGTGATTCACCATTAATTAAGCGACCCCCTGCAGTACCGGAGAGAACCCCTAGGGTTTAAGACTCACTGTCTACATAGAACTTAACTGTACGTATTTACCCTGACCATTAGAAATCAAGATTGTCCTGGAAGAATAAAAATTGTTAACAGAACTATTGTTAGTTAGAAATAAAGTCAGTTTCATGAGCAATAATTTCCACAGGTTAGGGTTTGCATGGCATGGCTGCTTCTCGAACAGTTTCACTAATCTATATTGATGATGCAACTCATGAGCGTAGCAGCAAAATGAATACAGAGATATAAATACATCCTGCCTGCTAATTTACAGAGAAATGCATTCAGGCGAATTTTCTTGCTGAATGAAGTTCTTACCAATTAGACTGAATGCATTTCGCTGTAAATTGCCGTCAGGATGACATAATAAAACATAGTGGGAAAAGTCAGACTGTCCAAGTCAATCACAAATAAGGAAATGACTATTAGAAAGTAAGGACAAAAGTATTAGACGGAAGTGCTTGGTGATTTAAGTGAGTCACTGGCTTGATGCACTATATGAGCAACTATGTATTGTGTTATATGTTGAATTTATTATAATAGGCACCTGTTTCAGTACTTTTCAATATATTTTGTCAGTGTATAGTAAATTTGGCCTTGCCTGGACTATAGGGGATATACAGAGCTTGTGCTGGACCAGATAACTGAATCAAAACCTTTGGCATCACCATGAAGTAAACAGTAAAAACAGATTTTCAGTGTTGGTTTAAACCAATCAACCAATCGACATGTGGACAGATCACACAGCTTGTTTGTAGGCTGCAAGTTTCTGCATGTTTCTGTTTGCCCAGATTACACCCCTCCACATGACACCTCACTCTGCACACAGATAACAAACGTGGTTTGAATAAAATAATTGTTGATATTCACTTCAATTGTATATCACTCTTGTATATATGATTAGAAATTTTAATATCAGCATTTTATCAGGAAAAAAGTATAAGGAAACAACCTTGATATGAATCTGAAAAAGGGAACCCTAAAAATACTACTGAATAATAATAATAATAATAATAATAATAATAATACTGAATTCATATTAGACACAATTTTTAGGTTGAGTATATTATGTAGCATTGAGCTTACAACTTGCTGACATTAATGCACATTTTTGTGAATTGCATGCAAACCATGCACATCTAGAAACACATTGCATTTTATGTACAGTACTGTGCAAAAGTTTTAGGCAGGTGTGAAAAAGTGCTGTGAACAGAGAATGCTTCCAGAAATATAAATAATGATTGTGTATTTTGGTCAAAGAAAACAATTATATACTTTTTTAAGAGTTAGTGGAAGTGATGGCACGACCACCACAGAGCCCTGATCTCAATATCATGGAGTGTGTGTGGGATTCCATGAAGAGACAGCAAAAGGATTGAGAATGTCTAACACAGAAAAGATCTGGTGCTTACTTCCAAGGGAAACAACCTACCAGCCGAGTTCCTTCAAAAATGGTGTGCAAGTGTAGCTAGAAGAACTGCTGCTGGTTTGAAGGCAAAGTGTGTTCACACAAATTGAATTTCATTTCTCGTTTGAGCTTACAACTTGTATTAATGCATTTTTGATTGCATGCAATCCATAGGGCATTTTATGAACTGTGCCAAAAGTTTTAGAGGTGTGAAAAAGTGCCTTAACAAAGAATGTTTCAGAAATTTACATGTTTCTATTTTCACACCTGCATATAACATTTGCACAGCACTGGTATGTACTGTAAACTTTAATTGTTTTGTAGGATTTAATCCAGGGGAACCCTGAAACCTTTCATGTCGACTAAACCTTCTAAAAGTTTCCTTCATTTCATTTAAAGAGTCAGTTTATTTGAGCTACTGTAACCGCATCAATTGCATTAGCACCAACAATAAGAATATTTTATAGAAGAACCAGAGATTTATAATAAAAGCTGGATGGGGAAAAAAAAAGAGAACGAAAGGTTGCTGTTGCCTTTTTATCCTCTAGGTGGCATTTGTGCTCCATATCTGCAAAACAACCATGCGCTGTGGCTTCCCAAAAGCAGCACATGCAGAGTTCACCTCTATCATGTATCACTTCAGTAAGCAGAGCCCGAAAGAGAAACAAAAGGAGGAGCAGTGTGCTGGGCGAGTAGTTGTGTTGTGCTCCCTGACTCACTAACTTAGTGGCTGATTAAAGGGCACGAAGAATCCGCTGTATTAGTTATGTCTGTCAAATGGAAGGGCTAGCGTTTTAAACTTAACTTTAAAACGTTGTCCCCGGTTATGACTCTTAATGACTATAAACAGTACGGGAATGCTGTTTAGTGAGTTTACTTTGCCAACTGAAGCATTATTAGTGTTTTCAATCAGTCAGTGACAGTAACCCGTGCCATAATTGCTAAGGAATGAAGATGGGTAAGGAAAGGCACATAGAAAGTTGTAGGAATTCATTTCAGCAAGCATTCAGGTGAATTTCCACACATAATACGACAGGACTAAACTCAGGTTAAACCGAGTGGTTGTGTGAGAAGACATACATACAAGATTACTTCAGAAATGATGATAATTATGTGTAAGTCGATTTCCACTGCATTGATTGAATCATAATTGTTCGTGGTGGTAATCAGTGCCGCAGAAAGAAGGAGGTGGTAGGCGTCTCTCCCTGTGACTGAGCGTGTTTGTGCTACGGATGGAAATTTCAAATCTTCACAATGACTCAAGATAAATTGGCTAAGAGATAACAAAGAGACAGTTGTTTTGGCTCCTAAAAATAGACACTTTTCCCCCCCTTTTACCTGAGAACGCACATTGTACACTACCAGCCAAACGTTCTCGTGTTTAATGTTTTTATTTATTTATTTACATTACTATTTACATTGTAGATTCTCACTGAAGGCATCAAAACTTTGAATGATCACGTACGGGATTATGTAGTAAACAAAAATAGATTACTTTGCGTAGCACACTCTTGGCGTTCTCTCGAATGAGCTTCATGAGGTCGTCACCTGAAATGGTTTTCCAAACAGACCAGTCTTGAAACGCTTGTTTGCCCTTTTACCTTCATTCTACGCTCCATCTCATCCCAAACCATCTTGATTGGGTTTAGGTCAGGTGACTTTGGAGGCCAACAAGGCGCAGGACTCCTGTTTACTGTTTACTACATCATTCCATGTGTTCATTCATAGTTTCGATGCCTTCATTGAGACTCTTCGAAGTTGTGTTCAAACCTGGTAGTGTATTTAAACTATATGTTTCTAAGCTAATACTCAATTATGACTAAAAATGACTTAATCTTTGAAATAAAAGATAAAAAAATAAAAATCTTTATTCTATAAAATTAGTAAGACACTGCACATGCAGCATACACCGCTGCATTAATATTTCTGTCTGTTGGGTTTCTGGTACATTGAAAAAACAAATTCTATCTATCGTAAAAATTACCGCAACACTGCAACCTTCAACGAAAGTCTGTGTGATATTGCCAAAGACAAAGTTTAAAACAAGATTAAAACTCACATCTTGTTCTGACTGCATAATGCTTCTTCTAGTGTCTGTGCCCATTTCTGTGCTGCCTCAGCTTTGTACCAGCTTTGTCCTGGAGGATTGTTGTCTCGTTTCAATGTGTATTATTCTAAATGTGACAAAGAAGCCACTTGATTTGAAAGCAGCTTAATTCTATTACAGCTCACACGCAAAAGCACACGACCATATTGCAAGATGGGGGGAAAAGTTGAAGAAGGTTATTCGAATATCAGCAACGCTTTGATCTTTAGTAGTGGCACTGTTACATCCATTATAAGGAAATGGAAAATTGTGCTACATCCCTAGAAACTATTAAGATCTGGTCCAAACGAGCACTAAGGAAAGTGGGAAACTGTAAGACGGGTGTCAGTGAGCAATAGTGAAGAGGTTACAGAGCTCTCTGTTTGAAATAGGAGAACATATTAGCGCATCACGAAATTTGGTCGATGTTCATGCTGAAAATTTGAGCTTTTCTTTATGGTCAAAAGCCATTAATTAAATTGCTTGGAAGAAACCAAATATAGCCCAATAACTAAGTAACACCATTCCTGTGATCAAATATGGTGGTTTGTTTTTAGGCTTGCTTTACAGCAAGAGGAACTGTGATGGCAATAAGGACCAAACCAAATATAAGCAAACTGTTGAGGAGAACCAGTTCTAGTTAGTCCGAAATCGGCAGTTACAGTCGGTGAAACGATACAGGACTTATCAATACAGCAAAGAGAGAAATAATTATGGTGGACTGAATATGTTCTTGGGCACTGCATTAAAAAAAAGAAAGCAATGGGGGTAAAAAACAGCTCTCAACTTGCTTGTGTGTGTGTGTGGGGGGGGGGGGTTGTGGGGGTGTAGGCTGACTTCTTATGCTACTGAGAAGGGAAGTAGTGGCTGGGGAAAGATAAACTCTCACTGAAACTACAAAGAGAGAGTCCTTATTCTAGAGGTTTCACTCAGTGGCACAGACCGTATAACACACATATATAGTATATACCTGCAGAGAAATGCCAGGCAAGGTAGAGAAAGAGCTCATCTGGCTCTGGACCAAATGTGTGTGTGTGTGTGTGTGTGTGTGTGTGTGTGTGTGTGTGTGTGTGTGTGTCGGAGTGCTACAGGGATATCAGCAAGTTTTTACCTGTCTCCGCTACTGCATACCTGTGCATTTGATGGTTTGTGTGTGGGTGTGCCTGTGCAACCCCACCTTCTTCTTTCATATGCTGAATGAGAAAGTGAGGAGCCCGAGCTAGTAATTAAAGTAATTAATGATTTTGCTGAAGCTTTCCAAGCTTTCCGGCCCTGTGGCTGTGCTGCATAAGGCCCGCACCTTTCTTAGTTCCGTAAGAAGATCCTCCTGTTTCTGCTGCTCAGCTGGGTGGAGGGTTTTTTTTTGTTTTTTTTTAGATAAACCACTGCTTCTTTCAAATGCTCCACTGCCCCAAGGAGTGTAAGTGTGCACCCCTGCTTCTTTCTCTCTCTTAATATTTGTGGGTGGTCTGTGTGGGTGAAAATTGAGTAACACACAGAAAGTGTATAAATGATAATAACGATGCACATTCATTACCCTGCTGTCAAAGACAAGAAGCACCAAAAATGCGCTGAGATTGATGGCATGCTATCTGCAACAAACGACAGCTATTAATAAAGCTCTGGCAGAGTCAGAGAGAAAGCAAATCAAGTAATATAGTAATATAATAATAATTAATAAAGCTAATGGATAATATATATATATATATATATATATATATATATATATATATATATATATTATATATATACATTATTGATGTTAGCGGAAACGAGTCAGCCATCATAGTGATCCGAGTCTTCTTTGCGTCGTTATTTTTACGTCAGAACAAATTCATGTGGATAGTAATTACACTCATCGCGCATAAACAAACTGTGAATAATGACTTTGATTAAACATATGCAACATGCCTCGGCCTACATACAATTGCTATAAAAGACTAAAGAATAATTATTTTATCTTCTGGTCAGCTCTAAACATTAACCTGTTTATAATGACTGTAAGTAAATATAAAAGGTATTTACACTTTATACCGACTTTGCACAGTGCTATCTTTACTCTATTACCTGTCCTTTTTTGTTACTGTCTTAATGCTGCTGGATACCTATAATTCCCCTTGGGTTCAGTAAAGTATGTATGTATGTATGTATGTATGTATGTATAATGTACATGTATGTATGTATGTATGTATGTATGTATGTATGTATGTATGTATGTATGTATCTATGTATCTATCTATCTATCGAAAGATCTCACTGTCTCTCACACACACAGACACACACATGTACCGAAAAATGCTCACCCCATACAGTCAGCTTGAATATGAGCCCTCACTCAGCACTGAGTTCATATAGAGTTTAAACTTGGACGCATACAAACAGCCACACAAAAGCATACACACATTCCCCATTACCCAGCCATGTCATGGGCCTGCATATTTATTCAACCTACTCAACATATTTATGAATGTGGTGTGGTGGTGGGTCTCTCAGCATCTATCCATTTACATCTATCACTTAGGTGATATAGCACACAACAACTCTCTTTCTCTCTCTCTCTCTCTCTCTCTCTCTCTCTCTCTCTCTCTCTCTCTCTCTCTCTCCCACAGCCTTTTTTACTACACATATATCACCGCTCCAGTCTTTCTGTCAGACATTTTCTAATAAAAGGTGATACTCATGACCAAACATGTTGAGATAATTCATGACCCGAGTTTACACACTAGACTGCAGTTAATCAGGTCGAGTCAGCTAGTGTTGTCTAACGGATTGGTTATAGAGCATGAAGCAAGTCCTCAGTTGCAGAGAAGGTTTTACTTAAGATATATATATATATATATATATATATATATATATATATATATATATATATATATATATATAGGCACAGGCTCCCCGTGACCCGAGGAAAGATCGGATATAGCGGTAGAAGATGAAAAAACAAGCCCCCAATCTCCTCTTAGCTCCTGCCTGTATCCTATATGTCCACCCAGTGTCACCACATAGAGTAAGTAAGCGAAAGAGAGAGAGGGAGATAGAGAAAGAGAGAGAGAGAGAGACATGTAAATCTGGCTCCCTCTGAGAAGAAAGACTCTGGAGAAAATAAATTTGTCATGGTTCATGGTGAGTTCAGCCAAACCAGTGATCAGAGCCTTTTGCTCTCTCTTTCTCTCTCTCTCTCTCTCTCTCTCTCTCACTCACACATACATCCTCTTCAGATTCATATATTCATATACATAACCTACTATTCACATACTGTGCATATCTTTTTCATTATACAATTTTAAATCTAATTCATAATCCATATTGTCCAACCACAAGTTTTCTTTTAAGTAGGGCTGGAAAACCACTCTTCTCTTGAGTGTAGATGTTTGCTCAAAATTAGAGAAATAAACAGATCCTAAACTCTAAACCCAGTAAAATAATCCCCCCCTCAAAAAATGTGTGTGTGTGTGTTATTATTGTTGTATATAAAGTATTGTTGGGTGGGGGTGATCCAGGGGTTAAGGATGTTCCAGACAGTTAATAAAATGAAGACAGATGCAACACTGGAACACTACGAGCATCTTTGCCTCAGCCCCTGACCTGAGAAAGAGAGAAATTATAAAGAAAAACAACAGCTTGTAACACTCCAGATAGCAAGCAAAAATCTCCCAAAGTCTTGTATTCCAAGTATAAATGCTTTACAGGCTGCAGACTTTGTCACTGACTCCTCCGTGGCTCCAGAACACAACTTTATCTGATTAAAAAACTCTTTCCAATGGCACTTTAGTTTGTTACGCAATATAATCAGTGAAGAAAATAACTTGAACGCAGTTCGACATCACATAACCTTTTAACTTTAATAGTTCGGTCTCATTTGAGAGTTCACATCACCAAGCCGTCCAGGTAGGATTTGATGGAATTAATATAATGTTTCTCTGACATCATATTAAATCAATTCTATTTAAGATGGTCTTTCTTCCAGGAGCTGATTTCAGTGGATTGCTGTTTAATTCATTGAGATCGAAGTCATGTATATGTAATGGATCTGCTGCCTGTGTGATTCGTGTCTGTGTACAGAAATTTCGACGTATTTCCCTTTACCAAGAAGTGATCAGAAAACCGGTTTTCTCCCGTATAAAGGAAACCAAAATGCGGTCCCTGGCGAACTCGATGAACACTTCTACAAAAGATCTTTTTTTTCCCTTTTATAAAACAATCAAACATTCAGTCCTGAGTAATTTCCTAGTTAAACACATTCTCAGACTTTTTTTTATAGGAAACAATATGTTTCTAATGTGCTGATGAAACTTAAAATAAACAATAAAATCTATCACAAAATCTTAAAAAAAAAGAACTGAAATGTTTGTCTTAGACTAGAGATACCTTTATTTTGGTGTAACCATATGAACCTAAATAAAATGTCCTAATGGTTTGTGTAAATTCTACTGCATGTGTGAATGTGGAATTAGATTAGGTTTGAAAAATGTTGCATTCTGTGTTCATCCCCAAATATGTTCTTATGGTTTTGTTAAGTAAGTTGTGATAGTGGTAAAAAATGTTGTTTGCCCTAAAGGAAATGGATCAAGCCCAAGATAGCAAGACATTGCTTATTAGTGCAGCTATAAGCTATTGTTAATACCTAATCCTTTGAAACCCCTCATTTTCAATTAACAAAGCCCAAACACATAGCCTTTCTATGGGGAGTGGCTGAGGGTATACATTACCTGAAGCCTGTAATTACAACACACAAACACACACACACACACACACACACACACACACACACACACACACACACGTACACACACACACAGAAGGAGGAAGAAAAGAATGCATGCTTATGTTTTCATTCACACATGAGATCAAATTTCCAGATTACATCTCTTGATGGCTTCATTGCTGTCAGAAGTCTGACCCTGTGGCCAGATTCCTGCTGGTTGAGTATATATATATATATATATATATATATATATATATATATATATATATATATATATATATATATATATATATATATATATATATATATATATATATATATATATATATATATATATATATATATATACACACACACACATAAATAAATAAAAGCAAACACAAGTTTGCTAATCAGCCTTATCAGCTAATCTTGAGCTCTTGAGCATCTTGATACTTTGATACTAACAGCAGCCTGGAGACTCGGAGACAGTGGGGCCAGAAACAAAACAGTACTAACAGAGACCTCTAAGCAAGTGACCTCAAGGTTAAAGGTGACAACCCTAGTGGGCTGACGCAGGAGGTGTCCATCTGAGGGAGGAAGAGGGTTGAGTGTCCGTGGTGCTTGCGGCTGAAGCAGCTGTAAAAATAACCCAGAAACAAGAACCAGCTTTCGTTTTGAGCCTGTGGCAGCAGATTGTAGAGTGTCTTCGCTTACACTGTCTAACTCCATATCAGAGAGCTATATCAGTAAAGCCTACACACACACACACACACACACACACACACACACACATACAAACACAAATTCGCCTCTCTGCAGTTAGCTTGACATTGAAGAGGAGCACATTTTTTAGTGATCATATGTTCCAATCGCTTTTCCTGCTATGCTGCCAGGTGGGTTTTAGTCATGTTATTGTTTAATGCTGTAACTGTCCATGTGCTGCTTATATTCAGTTTAAATGCCCTAACCACCAATTGCCTGATTTTACTCATGTTCATGGCATGTCCTGGAAGGTTGAATGTTTACTAATGTTTACTACTAGTTTACATCTCTTTACTTATCTATCAAATATAGTTGACTAGTAGATGCAGACTACATGCTAAACAAAGGGTTGAAGACAATATAATAGCTTCAGTGTATGAGTGCTGTTTAGTATTTTGGACTTGTATAATGAGGTTTCACAATGTTTCGCATTTTACAGGCACAAAGGTGGTTTATTCTAGAATGACAGAGAGCAGTGTTTGAACGAAATGTAGTCAAACAGCTTACTGGTGCGTTTTGAATTGCACAACCACATTGGCTATACTCTTGAGCCAGTATTCCACCTTAATAGTCTGTGCTCAATAGTGTTTTTTTGGATGCATACAAAATGCACATTTTTTTGCCTTTATCTCATCTCCCAGGACCATGTCAGTGTATTAAATAAGAAAACTGAGGACCTGGTCCAGGTGAAATGAGTGCTGACAGATGTGTGTGGAAAATGTGAACTTTCACGATGACGTGAGGATTGGTTTTGAAACCAGTGCTTGTGAACTATTTATAGATGTGCCTGTCTCTCAATTGACTTTTTCAGTGGAGAAAATCTAAAAAATATATATATATATATATAATTACCTCCTTTAAAAAAAACCCTGAGTGTTGTTTATTTGCTTATTATATTCATTTAGCAATGACCTAGTGTAGTCATCGTGTAGCAAGCATGAGTTTACACAAGCATGAGTTTACACAAGCATTATTGCATTTTTTCCCCCCCTCCTTGATCGGATGCTAAAAACTGTACATTATAACGTAGCTTAATACGGATAAGTTATAGCCTTGCAAGAATGAAACAATGGATATAGAAACTCTCAGCTCTTATACATGGATATTTTAACATGAGCTCAGATAGTGGCTAGTAAAAGCAGTAAGGACCATTTTGAATCTAAATCAACAAACGAGCTGTTCTACTAAATACCATGATATTTAATTAACACAGTGAAATTGGCCTGCCTGGTTAAAATAAGGCGGCATTATTTCCCTTATCCTAAATAATTACATCAAACAGCAGCCTAAATGCACTCTAATAAGTGATCAATAATTTGAAAACATTTACTATATGACTGCATAGAAATTCCTACAAGTGAACCAACTACTTTAGTATGCAATGGAAACGAGTTCTTATGCAATAATCATCATCATCATCATCATCATCATCATAAAAGAGCATTCCAATTGTGAATTCTGCAGTTATAACATAACCTTGTAAAGAAAGATCTAAATCCCTGTTTATTAATTTAACACATTTCTTGCTGCTAGATGATTTGGCATCAGTCACAATGAAAGACAGCATGAGACAAAGGGAGCTATGTGTCCCAGTTTAACCCAAACTCAAGTGGCCCTTTGATACAGTCAGGTCAATCAGTATTTGGTTTGCTGTTATGTTCCCCCTCATTGTCACAAAATGGACTATTCAGTAATGGCCCCCCTCACAACCCCCTCCACCCCACACATACAAACACACCGGATCTATATGCCAGATCAGCAGGGGGCACAGTAATGAGTGGCACACATTAAAGGCCAGCCATTCACAGGAAAGCAAACTCCGGTATTGGGTCAGTTATTAACACTGCCCCTGGTCCATCTGACCCTCGTCAAGCTCTCACTGTGCCTACTGGACCCTGGCCAATCCCCTCTGACAACTCGTCATTCACTTACTTCAGAGAATTGAACAGCCGATCCCCAAATCCCAGCATAGCTCATTCAAAGAATTAGCCCACTGATAATGACCGGATTTTGACACGTATGAGAATGAGCAGAGATGTTGAGGTGGCAGAGAATGTAAAACTAAAGGAGGTTCTTTATGTGCCATGTGTGGAACAAGAAAGGACCATAATTCTTAACTGGTGACTTCCACCAACCCCAGTAAATTGTATCTTTAATGATTTGCAAGATTTTGCAGGTAATGCGTTTGTAAATACACAGATGTCGAGTAAAACATGTGTGTGTGTGTGTGTGTGTGTGTGTGTGTGTGTGTGTGTGTATAAATTGACTTATTTAGGTACAGTGTTACAAACTGCATTCCCCCCCCCTTTCCCTCTCTCTCATGTGTGCTCTATAATATGGGTTGCAGCATGGGTCTCTAGTTACATCTCCTTTGAGAGATCTCCAGGGTGGGGTTAGGTGATGTTTGGCCTTGGGCCTTGCTGCTTTTGTGCTCCTTTTTGTAGGCCTACCAATAACTTTTTTTTTCCACAAAAGTAACAAAACTGGGCTGGACTGCTATCAAAAACAGAGGAACTATTGCAGGGTAAGTGCAGCGTAGCCTCCAATGCGCTAGGCACTTGGGACATGTCTTTTGGCTGAGTGAAGCATCAAAGCCACATCCAGAGACGCAAGGGAATAAAGCTGGTTTGACTTAGAAAACAGTGCCAAAAATAGAGAGAACTGACTTTAATTCAGCATGTTTAAAACAGTTGAGGTCACTGATCCCTGCTTCATGGGTATGACAACATTATCCATGACGAAGAGGCCAAACTTGACTGGTCACCCAGCTGTTGGCAGACAGGAAACACACCCCAGCATAATTAATGGAATTCTTAAACTCAGAGGGCAGAGTGGGCGTGGTCACCTTTGACCTCTTTTAAGCCCAAGAGTTCCTGTAAACATACCTTACCATGAAGTCTATTCTCAGTCACTTAAAGAAGATGTTTTCAGTCACATAACCTATTTTCCAGTGAATGTTAACTAGCAAGCCCAAAAACATGACCACCAGCAGAGACTGTGACAAACACACACACACACACACACACTGCTGACTGTCTGTTTTGACCTGGCTGTGCTACTAACCCACAACTTCCTGCTCATTGAGGGTCTCCAGTCAGGCCTCATAAGGGAGAGAGAAAGGGACAAAGAGTCAGGCGCCATGAGAGAGGGCCTTGTGCGGAGTCCTGACGTCTGCCTTCAATCAGAGCAGGTCGTCCTGATGAACTGTGTTCATGAAAACAGGACAGAGCATGAGAACACCAGTCCAGCACCGTGGATCTAAGGGGAGGGATTGAATGCTTGAGCATGTTTGCTCTTGTGGTTAAAGTTGAGTACTCAGTAATGGGGGAAGTTTCTTCAGCTGTAATGGCAGATATGGGCTTTTTGTGCCTTCTTGCCTTTGTCTGCTACCTTATAAATTTCCCTCCCCTTACGACACCTGATACTGCAGGCCCATTTGTCATGTGTCAATTGTGTTTACTTCAGGTGTGAAGGGCATGTCACGGAGGGCACTGCTTCCCCCCCCCAATTGTGGGAGGATGATGTGACTGACTTAAAAAGTTTGAAGGGAGTAAAACATTGTGTTGCAAAATGGTTGAAAAGAGATGTTCATATAGGATAAAAATCCATTTGCTCTCAGTACATAACATGGAGCTGCCATAAATGACCAGCGGGCTATGTGTAACTGCAAAATAGGCAAGAAAAAGCGAGGGAGAAATAAAAAGGAAAAAAAGAGAAAGAGGCTTGAAGAAAGGGGGAGGAGGAGACTCTGACATGCATAGACTAGCAACCTGAATTAGTAACCAATTCTTTGTGTGCGTGCATTTGTGTGCGTGTGTGTGTGCGTGTGTATTCTCTGTTAATCAAGGGAAACATATTGTTCATTGAGTG
Source organism: Kryptopterus vitreolus (assembly GCA_030449085.1). Taxonomy (NCBI): domain Eukaryota; kingdom Metazoa; phylum Chordata; class Actinopteri; order Siluriformes; family Siluridae; genus Kryptopterus; species Kryptopterus vitreolus. The sequence continues at coordinate 12,981,548 of JACRUU010000012.1, read as the reverse complement.
AGAGCAGCATTCTGTCAGTCCCTCCTCTCCTGTACTCCATCCATTCATTCAGACAATGGCATTCTGCAGCAGCATCAATAAATATTCACCAGCTCCATGGTATACGGAGGACAGAAAAGCAAAGGCATGGAGAGAGAAAGGGGTCCAAATGAAAAGAGAAGATAAAAAAAGAAGGAAAGAAAAGAAAGAAAGGAGAGCAGAAAAGGTTGTGAGTTTGAGTTGGACAAGTTTTCGAAAAGCAGGCGAGGTATTTGGCAGAGAGCCAGGAGGGAGAGACAATGCAGATTTGGCATGGCCTCTATAGAGGCTCATTGGAGCGTTGGCCTATTGGAGGAAAAAGTGAGGGCAGCTGGAAGCCTAAAAAAGCTAAAGAGAGAGAGAGGGGGGGGGAGTTGAATAAAGTGGAGAGGGCCAAACTATAGCGTAAGAATCCCAATCAGAGATTTGGCCTTGAGGACCTATATCTAACTACCAATGGTGCTGATGTGTGTTTTGGGCCAAAATATTAAGCTTATATAATACTAGTACCTGCCACTTCTCTCTTGTCCCCCAGGAACCTTTAACCACAGTAAAAGGAAAAAGGCAGTAAAAGGAAAAATAAAATAATGAAAATATGTGATGTAATAAACTAAGAAACAGGAGTACCATTGAGAGTCTTAAAATGACAGTTATATAACGAACACCACCCCGCCTTATTAATTTCCGAATTTCCACCACTGCCCTTTGGGTGAGAATGGTGGGGAGGAAGGTCAAGGCTTAGAAAGAGAGAGCCTCAGATGGGGGTGTTTCTGTTGGGCCCCCTGAAGATCAAAGTCTCATTCCTATTGTGCCCTCTGTACAATGAAAGTTAGTAAAAGAAATAGAAGAAAGCGGAAGGTTTGACCCCCTGCTGGCCAACTGACAGCTCCCTCTGTGTGTGAGTATGCGTGTGTGTGTGTGTGTGTGTGTGTGTGTTACAGTTGAATGGGTGAGACCAGGCCTGTAAAACTTTACTGTAAAGCCCTGTATGTTCAAATTTGTATAATAAGAAATAATAATAATACAAATGCTCTGCTTGAAATTCCTGTGTTTTTAAAGTTTTGAGTGCCATGCAATAGCTTCCTTAAGAGAAAACCCTGTGGCTCGGAGCAGTTTCGAGAGAGCTAGATGCCAGACATAGAAGATTAGGTAGAAAAACAGCATGTACTGGCGTTTACCACAGTTTATTTCTGAGAAGGTTCAATCAATTAGAAAATGAATATAAAAGGTCTCTTCTAGTTTTCTTTATGACTTATGTATATTATTTATTTCTTTTTACTTTAATAAGAATGCGAACCTATGAGTTTCTCTCCTTTTTTTGCCTTTCTTGCTGTCTTTCTCTGTCGTGGTAAATAGTTCCATGGCTGGCTAAGAGGCCATTAGCCCCCTGTGCAGTGCTCCTGTCTCATTATTAATCTGCTGTGACAGCACTACTGTTTACCAATTCCACTGAGAATCAAGGGGAGGGAGTCTCAGCTCGCCTCCATTAACCTCAGACCCCGAGAGGGATGGCAGCGGAGCCAAGCCTGAAGCTGTACTGGCATCTCCAGTGTTGACACCTGTCCGTACTAACAGTACTAAATATAGGCCACTAAGAGTATTGGAAGATGCGAACAGACAAGCTGACTCCATCAACCCGACGTATTAACTAAGAAAACGCATGTATACGCAAATTGAACCCATTCTATAGGAACACTGAGTGCAAATCCATACAAATATACAATACATATACCTGTATCAAAGACACTTTCAATTCCTGTCTAATTTGCATAGATAATCTATCCCAAGCTGTTTGGCCTGTATTAAAGGTTAGTTATCTCTACTTGACCTCCTTATCATCTTTGCTCAATTACAATAGCCCTTAAAACCTGGCACATATCCACACCTCTCTTCAACAATCCCTGTGCACTCAGCACATCCTGATATGCTATCTACTGATCAGTCATCCATCAAACTTATGTAACCGCCAACGAGCCACATAACACAAACTACATTATGTATGCCAGAGCAAACTGATAAACTCAGCTTTTAAGACAATGGAATCTTTATGCCCGATTCTAACTGTCACAAAATATACAGCATATCAGTATAGTCAAATCTCATGCTGAGGGTTTTAAGAGTATCTCCCTGAAGTAGATGTGTTCTTAAACCTAGAGGGCAATAACATTTCTGTGTGCTTATGTTTGTGTTGGAATTGGCTGAGTCTAGTTTATTGTTTGTTAATCTGGTTATTCATTTACAAATATAAAAAAAAACAACTTGGCGGTAAAGTGCATCCATAAACATAAACACGAGGATGCAGTACACAGAGGTAACAGCAGTTGGCAGTGTGTGCAATGTTCCGACAAATTGCTCTCCTTTTCGCCTTTTCAGGCGCCTTTTCAGCCCATCAAACAGTGAATGTGAAAAACGTAGGTTCTTTAGTAGTAAATGCATTATTTATTGTCATAGCTTTCAAGCTATAATACAAGATTCGTTGAACAGGAGAGGTCGATGGAGCCGCACGGAAATCTGTGCCATACAGATTCATCTAAAAAGTAAATGTCAGGATCTGTCAAGGCATCTGCTGTGTGTCTCATGCTTTTTTTTTAGAGGGCAGAAAATATGAAAACGGGAGTCCAAACACACAAAGCTTGTAGTTATCCATCAGCACCGTGCATCTGACTTACCCCTCCCTAATCTGGCCTTTGACCTTACAGAGCACACACTGTCATCACCAACTCCCTTGCAATATCCAAAGGGTCAGGAACTTGGTTTCAACACACTCTCAATGTGTATATATACAGGGATAACATACTCACCAGTTCTGACTGTGTCATGCGACACTTCTGCACTTCCCGTAGACAGATATTGATTTCGATGGTAATGTAAGACGTAAACAGCACACACAGAATTTGTCTTAATGTCCTTGTGATGACCTTCCAGCGAGATCACTTATTACTGAACCTAATTGTAATGATATGGCTACAGCTAAAGGTAACCCTAAACCTCGCTTAGGTTTCCGCACAGATGTAAAATTGGTGCCCACACAGATGTAAAATACTTACACTGATTATTGTATTAGTTGTTATAATATAATGGTTGGAAGTTTATCATCCCATTATTTAGTGCAATCGTTTATATTATTTATTCAATACATTTGGATCCACACACACACAATTACATGAATGAATGAATGTAATGTATATGCACACCCACACACACACACACATATACAGTATATAGTATATATATATATATATATATATATATATATATATATATATATGTGCATGTGTGTTCAAAAGCCTATAAGTACAGTAAAGTACATGTTCTAGCTTGTGCACCAATGACACGTGCATTGACACATCTGTTCACAAGGCTGGATACCTGCCAGTTTTAGATCTATACGTATATTTCATGAAACAGACCTCTCCTAGTCGTACAGTGTACTGATCTTTTAACATCAGCTACCACAGCCCTTGATGTTACCTTCAGTGAAACAATTATGTTAATAGTCCTCTTGTAATAGCACTCTAAACATATGTGTGTATTTACTCTTCACTTTCTGGTCACATTGACTTCAAAACCTATGGGGAAAAATCAAAGAATTTGAACCAAGTTCAACATGCACTCACTTCTGCAATTTGCAGTATGAACCCGACAACCTTTCAGTAACCCCCTACAGGCTTCAGTGTTACTTTAGAAATAAATTCAGAACACTCCCACAGACCAATGCCCTCTTAGAATCACACACACACACACACACACACACACACACACACACACACACACACACACTGCTTCTGCCTGTTTGTTTTTTTTTTTTTTTTTAACCTCAAATGAAACAAATCTAAATACCCAGTGAATCAGAAAAGGAGGAAAACGGTGGGAGGAGGAAGAGTAAAAAAAAAGTTTGGATATGATATAAGCTAGAGTCCAGGGCCAACACCCCCTCCCCCTTCCCCACCAACCACCCCCCACCCACTCCCCGCAAGAAATGTACACTCCTCTGAGGAATACAACTTAAACAGCTGGAATACATTGAGTGGGATAAAGCAGAGGAGAGAGAAGAAACGAAGAATGAAAGGAGAAGAAAGAAAAAGCAAAGGAATAGCTCGAGAGGGGAAAGGTATAAATGGAATGAGCTGACAGAAAAAATTAAATAAAGAAAATAAAAAACGATGAAAAGTGTAGATACGGATGTAATACGAAAAGGATTTGACTAAAGAGAGAGTGTAAAAAGAGAGAGAAGTATAGTAATAAAATGGATAAGACCATACAACATCTGTGAATATGTGTCAGCGTCAGTGACATCTTCTCAGACAGTAAGGAGACAGTTTTCATCAAGCCGTCAGATTAAAGTGCAGTTTAATATGGTGTGGTGTGCATAACATGATTTGATTGGCTGACTATTCAGAGCATATGCTTGCAATATGTATATATACGATATATATATATATATATATATATATATATATATATATATATATATATATATATATATATACGGGGCCCCTTTCAGCCAAGACGTCATCTGCGTCAGTGAGGTGTTTCACATTACATTGTATTGTTTGAGTGGAAACAGCAGGCTTCTGAAACGCTCTCACAAACAGATGGATTTAATGTTCATTTATAGCAAGTGTTACATTTATTTTGTTTCATTTCCATTCTCACTTTCAATTTTTCTTTGTCATGCACACGGTTCCAGAGAAACCCTCGAAAAGCAGATACGTCGAATAAATCTGACACGTCGTTGTTTCTTATTCATTAGACAGACACTCTTTTAACGCTAATAAATCACTGAAACAACCCCAACCAAACCCAACCCTTTACCCCGAATGCCCCCAAAACACAAGACCACCCTCCACGCAATCTAAACCCCCCCCCCCCCCTCCTCCTCCTCCTCCTCCTCCCCCGCTTATTACCACAACCGCAAACTGGATAAATCACAAGTAGTATTTCTGCAGTCGCAGGTCAAAAAGTACCTAAAATTGTTTTGGAGGGTGGAAGTCACATTTTTTGGTAACTGCAGTACTTTCTCAACCAGAGGAAGTTGCACAATATCACACAAGTGGTCATGTGCAGGGTGACTAAGACAGAACGATAAAACGGAATGTAGCTAACTTCTAAACGTTCATATCCACACGTATTGTATTTGTATTCTGCTTGCCAGCATTATACTATTAAACCCCTGATTCAGATGGTTTTAATCGAATTCTTTTGCCGGCTAGTTTTTGAGTCGGAGGAGACCGACAGCGATGCGCCCTGGGGCCCGACGGCCCTCAGGCGAGTTTATTCACCGGCTCCACCCGCGGGACGGGGGGCAGGGAGGATGGCTACCTGTTAATGATCCGCAGGTTCACCTACGGAAACCTTGTTACGACTTTTACTTCCTCTAGATAGTCAAGTTTGATCGACTTCTAGCCTTAGCTTAAGCTATAACTAGGTGCAGCTAAACGCAGTATTGATTGCTGACATATCCCACAATGGCAGTTTATGCTATCCACATTGATATAGCTACACACTGATTAAATAGCTCCTGATATCAAGGAACAGAAACGAAATTATTCAGATCGTGAAAGGATCAAACGCTATAGTATATATACATATATTTCAGAATGCAAAATAAAAATGCCCTAACTAAAAAGATGTCTAACACATGGTGACTGGCAATAACTGAAGCTGGATTAGGAGTTTAAACAGTGGACAAAGAGAAATGAAATGAAGCACCCTCTATTTTTCCATATTTATAGTGTGTCCTGGATATTAGATATGTCACTGTATCACTATGTTTTCATCTCGGCATAAGCTTTAATTTCAGACATAACATGGCAAACGTAACCCAGCGGATGCAAGTATTCATTTTTTTAAAAGGTACCTTTTGTGTAAAACCTAGTTTTACAACTGGTCCCAGTGGAATGTCTGTGAAATGAATCAGTCCATATTTTAGATTTATTTTTTCTCTTAAAAAGATCCTCTTAAATCTCCAAAAACCCCTTACTGAGATGGTTCGTATTTCATATATTGCTGTACTGTAAGTAGCGTACAAATGTATTTATTTTTTAAATCTTGCATGTTATTGAGTCAGCTGGATGTAACTCTATATGAAATACTAAACCAGTACACTAATCTTTAGAAACGAGAAACCTTGGTTAATAATCGGCTAGACTAAAGTCTAGTATTGTGTAGAAAACTGCTTATTGTCGGCAGAAAAGTGCTCAAATCTGTACTTTAAGAATTGCAATCCCAATTACCGGAATATTAGCTGTTCTAGAATAAATAGTAAAACGAGTAAATTGGTCTTCCAATGGCGATTCTCATTCAGGCAAAATGATTTCATTTCATGTTCGTTCCAGATGCAATTATAAACATAATTTAGTTAAGTGTATCCGTTCTTAACTTATGATGCGCTTAATGTGTGATACATGGATTATTATTAATAAAATTAAAAATAATAATAATATTGCCGAAGAGGCATGGTGGCTTAGTGGTTAGCACGTTCGCCTCACACAGCCAGGGTCCGGGTTCGATTCCCGTCTCGCCCATGTGTGTGTGAAGTTTGCATGTTCTCCCCGTGCCTCAGGGGGGTTCTCCGGTTTCCTCCGGTTTTCTCCGGTCCAAAAACATGCACGGTAGGTTGATTGGCACCTTGGAAAATTGTCCCTAGTGTATGAATGTGTGTGTGAGTGTGTGTGTGTCCTGCGATGGGTTGGCATTCCATCCAGGGTGTATCCTGCCTTAATGCCCATAGACGCCTGAGATAGGCACAGGCTCCCCGTGACCCGAGGGAAAATCGGATAAAGCGGTAGAAGATGAATGAATGAATGAATGAATAATATTGCCCAATATCATGATGTGCATCATGGGTTATATCAAACTATTGATGCTAAACTGAGTCACAGACAAAATAGGACACATTTTAGTAATTGAGCTGTTATGAAGTGTAATTCATAACACTTTATCTGCAGGATGTGTCATCCATTTCAAGGAAAGATCTTATAAAGAATCCTTTCAACACTAATGCATGCACTTTGGCTTAAAAAAGAAAATTTATAAAAACATGAGAGTAAAATGTGACTCAATTAAATTACCTTCTTTAAAAAAAAAAAAAAAAAAAAAAAAAAACAAGTTACCGTCATGCAAAAGGATTTAGGATCAGCCAGTTCATAACCGCTGTATTTATCACGTATAGTGAACCCTGGAGCCTGAAGCTAAAGCTCATATGAAAGAGATTCTTCTGTTCTCTCTCTATCTCTCTTTCTTTCTTTCTCGCGCTCTCTCACTTATGAAATGCTCTTGTAAGTTGAGAAGCTTCTATGTTCCCGTTTCACCCGTTGGCTCCCTTTTGCTTCCAGGGTTTTGGCAGTAACAGACTGTAATCACTACTGCATGATGGACAGGTGATTGATTTAAATCTGCATGGGAAGCCCAGCCTCTCACACAATTTGATTAATGTGTGGTAATGAAATGTTTACAAATGTCTGTATTTTCAGCACTCTTGGTGAAATTCGATAGCAACTGCAATCCACCCAAATGCATTTGTGTGAAGATCTATTTCTAAGCCTATAGACACTCTGTCAGTAGTATTCCATTGACACATAACTTCACTGGGATTTTATGATATAAACATTGGTCTGCAGGCTTCACTGGGAGTCAGTGGCTGTATAGGTGGGTAGGTATGAAAATATATTTATATTATTGGATTGTTTTGAAGTTGGTATTTGATGTATGTTTTGTATGTAACTAGTGGTTCAGTAAATCTGACGACTTTTGATGTTCTCACTTATAAACTTAGTTTACTTATCTTCTCTTATGAAAGTGGCCCAGAACAAGTGATGAACAGATGAACAGATAAAACAGAACGTACACACACACACTGTACATACTAAATAAGAGACGGGTACTTCCCCAATCTAAAAACCACACATTGCCTTGCGCAGTAAGTTGTGTACGTGTGCAGCAATGGAGGAATTTAGCATCATTAATCCATCCATTGGCTTGTTTTAGGGAGCTGAGAATAAAACCGGAGAGACCGGAGGACACAGGGAGAACATAGAACTCCATAAAGACAGAAAACATTCTTACACTATATATACAGCACAGCAGTTACAACACATTTATTACCATAGACTACACAACAGAATGCATCAGGATTACTCACCATTCAAATTCATATTGGCCTACATTTAAAGAGAAAGATCAGGCATCTGCCATAGTCAACTAATATACATGGCATTTTATTTTAGTTCCTCATCCACCTTCTATAGTGTTTACTTGCATTCCCTCCTTTTCCTCAAATCTTATTTAAAGTAGGTTTCTATTACTGTTACTTATATGTACAGTGATGTCTAATCATCCTGTTAAGCGCTTCACCAGGATGAGAAGTGTAGTAATTTCCTATAAAATGAGTATGTCTCAGTTCTACACGTTTTACAAGAACATCTGGTGTAAAAAGTAACATCTAAAAAGCTTACACTTTTTTAACATCCTAATTGAATTCTGATAAGAAATGTACATTTGGACTTCTCATTCTGTTGAGTATGATTTAAAGAATGTAGAGATTTGGTTTTGAAATGTCTTTCTGGATGCTATGTCTTAGTATCACTGGTGTCAAATGAATTCACATTCATTACTCAGGTAGAAGTATAGATAGCAGGGTTTTTACTCAAATAAATGTGTAATAGTATTGGTTTCAAAACGACTTAAAGTATGAAAGTAAAAGTAATCGAAGGGAAAAAATGGCATTAAGGACAAAAAGCGTAGGCCAGGGTTGTCCAATCTTTTCCACAAAGGGTCAGTGTGGGTGCAGGTTTTCATTCCAACCAAACCAAGTCCACCCTAAAATTGACCTGCTTCAATCTAATGATTTTCATTTTCAATGCCTATCAGGTGTGACCCTTAATTGATTGGATTGAAAATCTGCACCCCCACTGGCCCTTCGTGGAAATGATTGGACACTCCTGTATTAGTATTAGTCTTAATCCAAAATCAATTAAGGGTCACACCTGATTTAGGGTGGACTTGGTTTGGTTGGAATGAAAACCTGCACCCACACTGGCCCTTTGTGGAAAAGATTGGACAACCCTGGCGTAGGCCAATATAATTTAGCGACTTTATTAAAATGTCTCTATACTGAACTACCTACTGTAGCAGAGGACGAAGAGAAAGCACCTGTCTGATAAATGTGCCGGTAGTGGACGAATAACAACTTTTAAGAAATAAGCTTTTTTTTTTTGAGTAACGACCCCAACACTGGTTATGTCCTTGCTGGAGTGTGAGTTGACTTGTATCGTGTGCAGGTGTGATGGATCGTTCAATTGTTCAATTTATCTGGATAGGTTTTTCTTTTGTGTTTATATTTTTTGAACAATGACATGCAGGATACCCAAAATACCCAAAATGTCGACTCAAGTAATGTAACGAATATACTTCATTACTGACACTTCTGCTTAGTATTTCCAAAATACATAACTACAGATTTACTGAAATCATTGTTTTTATTTGCGTAATTTTTGGCCTTAGAAAGAAAAGCTTTGGTTACTGAGAAGTGTGTGTGTGTATGTGTGTGTGTGTTTGATTCATTTATGTTTTGGGCAAATCTGGTCCCTGATTTGAAACCATTTGAAGATTTATTTATTTTTAATAATTCAAGAGGTACATGTGCATACAACATTGTAATATTTGCTCTTTTAATAAACATGGCAATGAAATCACATAAACCAATGAAACCACAGATACTAGAAGAAAAATGTTTATTACAAAATGTATTTGTTGGCATGTAATTAAACTTTTAGTTGTATAATTTGTCATCAGCACCAGATTACATTTTCTCAGTTATTCAGCAGACCTTTATTACGACTCATAGCCTTTATATCGACTCATAGCCGACTCATAACGACTTGTGAAACAGCTGGAGACTGTGGAGCGAGAGAGTAGTGGAAGGGTCGACATGAGAAGCTCCAAAAAATGTATTTAACCACTAAACCACAGAGTATAGAGGAGAATGTTTTATTGCATCTTCAACAGAGAAACAAACAAATGTGTGTAGTATTGTATTTTATGGTTGAAGATTATAGAAGTAGACCTTTTTGACACGATGTTGGATATTTCACCTCGATCCGGTACATAAATACACTGTAACCCAGCTGAATGAGTTCAGGCCCAAGGGGAAACCGAGTAAACATTTCAGCTGAGATCCATTTCGCTTTTAAATAGTTGGAGTAGTGCTGCCCAATGCATTTGGGAAAAGCAGCATTTTTAAGCCAATCACAATGACTATATCCAGGCCTCATAAATTTGCTGGATCAGAAATGCAAACTAACAGTGGTTTAAAAAGCACTGCTGCAGATGTCATTTCTGGGGAGATGCCACTTTAACCTCGGCCATTTCCTAACTTGGAAGTAACAACTCAATATTGGAGATGGGGCGCTTAAAGTTTCTCAATGAGCAGGACAAGCATAAACATTCGAGCATTATAACACACGCTTACACCTCTGTGCCAGTGAACATCTGGGCTGAAGTGTTGACGTAGCCAGGAAGAACGTAGCTCTTTCCCATAATTCCCTCCACAGTAACGCTGTGCTCATTAGTTCACTGATCTTTTTCGCCAGAACATACTTCCCACTACGGGTCTGTCATAGATTACACGGCATGAGAGAAGTCAGTAAAATGAAAGAACAGCAGACTATTAGGTGGGGGGGGGGGCGGGGGGGGGGGGGGGGGCTGGGAGTGGCAGCAAGAGCCACGCACCATGACGCAAGGTGTTATAAAAGCCAGATGGCTGCTTTAATGCTGAAAATATGTTCTGTTTTTGTTTATTTCGACTTCAGAACTCAAACATTGAGGAAACTAGATCCAACGACTAGATATTGTATTTTATCGTGCCAAATGTTTTTATGTTTTACGGCATGGGTGCGCTTTCCAGATTTAAAATCAAAGTAACTGAGAACAGCGATAACATCATAATTTGCGGACAAAATCAGCTATACTTTTTTTCCTTTCCATAACTGAAGGGGTTGCACTGTTCAGAAATAGTCTTACAGCTGTGTTTCCTAAACAGAATGAAGACATGTCAGCTGAATGTGTGAAGTACTAAACTCTGGACATTGACCGCAAGCACACTTCAGAACCTGGAGGGTGGCACGTATTTAGGAAATTGCTCCAGTTGAAGGAATCAAATCCATCTATGGGGAATATCCCAAAATAAACTCTTCAGTTCTCCCATATCGGGCCTTATATAAATAAGATATCACAGGGCACCATGGGAAATAGCCAATCCAGTCCTGTAAACATCAACCAATGACTTCTGGCAGGCTTGCGCTCTCTCCCGAGACCTGTGGGGAGAGAGGGGGGGATTGCAGACTCAGGGCTGGAATTCATAAATAAGTCACTTTTTTTAGAGGAGGATTATGTGTCCACAGACCCCTTCTACACTTCCAGTCCCTCCCCCACCAAAACAAACAAGGCAAGGCAGAAATAGTTGATTTTTAAGCATCACTAAAGGAAATTATTTTAGCTTTGGTAATTTGGCTGCTTACTTTATTAGCGTTTGCATTACAGTTAGAGCCAAGCCAATTTAACCCCCCCCCCTTCTGAACACTAGCCTGCCTATACACACATACCTACTGGCACACCTGGACCTGTCTGCTGTTCCAACATTAAACACTTGCAGTACTAACACATACACTAACGGTTGTGAAATTTTCCATCACAGGCCACTCAAAATGTAAAACAGGTTAACATTTATGACATTAAAGAAGGTGCAGCTTGAATAACTTTTGTAAAAGTGCTGCTTGTTTCCTTGGATTTGTTTTTAGGCTCCTTATATCATTAACCCATTCCCAGCGGAAGCCACTCTGGCTCTATTTAAACCCACTTATCCTGGCCTTTCCCGTAATCACCCTCATGAACAAACACAAGGGACCCGAGAGTGCTATGTTTGCTAGGCCAACATTGGGAAGGGTGTTAGCGGTTAGCCCCCAAACCTTCCATCTGATTCTGAGAATTACTGATAAAAACTACAAGACAAGACCAAGAACATCAACAGAATGTGTTTCAACGCAACAAGAAACAAATCAACTCAATTAAACAATGCGCTCCATGATGGAAAGTTGATGCAGAATACATGTTTTATTGTTTTGCTTTTTTTTTTTGCTTTTTTTTTATTTTATTTGTTTTTTTAAGAACAACAGTGGAACAGTGAAAGATGGAACAGTGACATTCAACAGAATTCAAAAGCAACCACATCTATAAACATAGTTTTTCGAAAATGTTAGTAGGTGTTATTCATGTTTTATTAAAATGGAGATTCCGCTGTGGGTATGGAATGGGTTAAATGCATATGCTTTCTGTGGTTTGAAACAGTACGCATATATATGTGCAGTGACATTAATCATAACACCTCTTCATGTTCCACTCGGGTTGAGAGATTTTTTTTAAATGGGGCAGGATGTTTTGAGGTTATTTTCTCCTGTTTTGCTCTCTCTCTCTCTCTCTCTCTCTCTCTCTCTCTCTGTATGTGTGTGGTGTGTATATATATATATATATATATATATATATATATAAATTAAATATTTTATCATGATTAATCAGATGTTATAATTATAATAATTATTATTTATTCATTATTATTATGTATAATTAATTATAAATTTTGAAATAAATGTATATTATATATATATCTATATATATATATATATATATCTATATATATACTATATATATCCCCCTTTGACCCGTGGGAAGATCGGATAAAGCAGTAGAAGATGAATGAATGAATATATATATATGTGTTACTTTTAGTGGTTTAGTGGTTACTTTTTAGTGGTTGTTTAAGTTGTAAAATATGGGACGTGGCTCCTTTAAGAACTATGTTACGGTTGCTTCCCATAACAGGTGATACGTTTAGGTTATATGGAAGCGCATTGCATTAACAAAAGAAAAATGCCATAAGCGCTTCCGTTAGGTTACATACAGTAATATATGGTAATATAGTGAGGAACTCATACCTGTTGTGAATGCGCAGCTAGTAGGCGTAATTCGGGGAAATTTAGCAAGCATGAGTAGATGCACTTTCTGATGCAGGTTTCTTTATTCATTTGTTATTTTTTTTGTTCTTCTTTGTTCGGGTTTCGTTCATTTGCCAACACAACGCAGGGAGTGGAGTAGCAGATCAATTGCTTTAACACGTTTTACACACACACACACACACACACACACACACACACACACACACACACACACACACACACACACACATATATATATATGTGACATGATATTTGCATTTTGGTTGGAACTATTTATTTTATTAGCTGTTGTATTTATCTCAATAAAAAACAGGTTTCCAGATTGCCAGGATCTATCTACATCAAAAAGGCCTAAAACAACATTTACCAACAATCACTGTGTGCAAAGGAATCATTTGTTCATTTCTATAGGATTACTATACTGGGTCATTCAAGTGTCAGCCTAAGCACAGCAACAGACTCAGCGCAAATACAACCTGAGTCATACTGTGTTTGCTTAAATACAAAAGGAAAGTGATTCCCTTCTTTTATTTTGTCCTCATTTCTAGTCAAAATTCTAACGATTAAGGACACAATTTCATACGATGCTGCAGTTTCAGCAATGAAGAAACTTGATGGTTACGAATTGTGTTTACTTACTGCAGAAACAACATGCCATGTTTTGATTTAAAAGTACTGTTTATACGCAGTTTGCGGTTTTATCTGGCTGGTTTTAGCCTTCTGAAGTAAATATCAGCAAAGATAACCATGATCAAAGATTATAATGTTTCAATTTCCTCATTGCTAATATCAAATGACTCTTACACTCCTTCTATTAGCTAGGTTTGAGACATTATTAGCTTGCTTAATGTGTTTTTAGCCTCAGCCAATGAAGGCACAACTTCATTGGATATGTTATATGTAGATTTAGTATGTCTAGTGCTAGTCTTCTGCTGAAAATGAGACTTTAGCCTCGATGAGTTAATCATCACTATGTGCATTCACCATTGGTGTACAACTCCAGGTTAATTATTAAAGCATTCAGATAAATAAAGTGGGGTGAAACAAATCAAACAATACATTTTCTTCAGAATAATATTTCTCCTGCTCTGGTTTGGGTTTCCATGTATTCCCTGTCGTCTCACCATCGCTTTGAGACGTTTAAATATCAGTTTGACTCGTCAAAACTTTTCACATCTAATAATATTTGAAAACAGAAGAAACGGCGGCTTTCGAAAGTGAACCAACTTTCCACCTGGTACGGGAAATGACATCATTTCCTGTCACATCACAAACTAAAGCAAATACAGGGCAAGGTGTCGGGCATACTTACCACAAAGAGTCAGACGAAAGAGAAAAAGGGAGCTCTTAACGACAGGAATTGTGCAACATTAAAGTTGACTGTTGAACTCGCTGAAGGACCAGGTTCATGACTCACAGTTACTGCATGGAGCAGTAAGTAAACAATCTGACACCAAACACTTCAGCCGGCAAATGAATAAAAGCGACTTGGAAAGTACCAAGAAAGCCCCCTGCTACTGGGGAAATGTTTTGTCTTGATAACTATACATTTAATTAAATCGTAAGAATGAGCAAATATTCGGACCATAACTTGGAATTAAAAAAAAAAACATTTCTTGGGTGCGTTTGCACTGGCTCATAGAATGTGACAAAAGCCACAGAGTGTATTAAGCAATAGGGAGACATTCTGATAAATAATCCCACCAGGATTGGGCCACAGTGTTTCTGAGCTTTGGTCTCTGGAGGTCAAAAAAAGGAGGCCAGAGTAGTGTCAGGCTGCACTCAAAGCCTGATAACAGAGGATATTTGAGGACAAAGGACAGCAAAAAAAAAAATTAGACACATAATCACATAACCAGACATGCGGGGCTGTCAGACAGACGAGAGAATCCACTAACCAACATTAACCATCTGATAAGGTCATGTGCATAGGAAATGAAAACAAAGGGGAGTTCTTCAACACCAAAATAGAATACCAACCCGTCCTCTTTGGTCAGATTTGATCGCACTTGCTGTGTTCTTGGTAAACACCAAAAACATCAGACTGTGTCGTCATAGCCTCCAAAACAGTGCTGTGTTTACATTAACCCCATGATGTCTCCTGGTATTAGACAACATAACATTTATAGGAACTTTATAGGAATTTGTTCAGTGAAACCTATTGAAAGTGTGTGCTGATACAATAAATGAAATACAAATAGGTTATCCGGTGTCTAAATACAGATTGTTTTTTTATTTGCCAAAAAGGTTCCCATAACTGAGAGAACACATCAGGATGAATGCCAAGCAAGCAGGAGGTTTTTTTTTTTTTTAATTCCAGCCGTTTATCTTTAGTAACTGCCTAATAAGTGGTGGTTTAAATAAGGCCACTGATTGTTGTTTAAGTCTATATTTTGAGAAATAGCGCCTACCATATTGCCTAGTAAATGCTCTGCCAAGGTGCAAACAAAATGAAAACCTGCGTAGGCAAATATTGCTTCTGATTTAGGCCGCACCCAATTCGGTTATACGCAGATATGAATATAAGGAGTTCTACACAGAAGCCATGGCAGATAGTGGCACTGCTAGGAGACTTAAGGGAGTTTTATCTAGAAGAGTTGTAACCTAATTCATTTAATACTCACCAATCATTACACACTGTGCTATATCATTATATCACGGGGAATAACCGCCATATCGACGTTCTTTTATTTCTGAATAGAACTTTGTCCATGTTTCATTGATTTGTCAAAGCCTTACTTTATTTCAGTATCAATCATCATCTGTATTTTATCTAGTGTATATAGTCCATTCGAGAAGAATATATTATGGAAAACGGGTTCCAAGCCAAGTGTCTGATCCCAGTCCAAGCATTCTTCCAGCAAACTGCAGCATGAGTGAATCAGCACCTGACATCAGTATTCATATTAGAGCTTACTTTATTTTTTTGCGGTGCATCAGGGTCTGCTCGACTTGTTCAACTCCAAGCCGGCTAGAGATCCACTGCTGAATGCTTTGGTCAAGCCCCCTGACTCTCAATTGCTCAGAAGTATGTTTGGATAATTTCGGACAAAGCTGCTCGCCAAATAAATAAAGGTACTGTGAAATACTTCATAAACGCCACAAAGAACGACATTTTTGTTGGGACAAATAAAAAAAAAAAGAAAAAAAACATTAATAAGATCATTAAAAGTTGCCATGGCAGACCAATCCCCACTGCACAATACACTTTTAGTGGACATAAACAAAGTAGAAGCCTGCTTATTTCACCTTCACTCTATTCCATAAATGTTTGTCCTATTTAAACTGAGCCAGGCTTCCTGTGCTGATGTTTACCCATCTCTCTCTGTGGTGACGCGTCTCTCCCTCGGGTTTCTATTATGTATCCACACAAACAAACATAAATGCGCACTTTTGTTGACAAAAGAGCACAGTGACATCACTCAGATTCTAATTTGAGACATAAAGAAGGTGTGTTCATTGGGTGTACGCAATATCTAGACCCTCTACATATCTCTTAGGTGTGACAACCTTTTTCTTTCTTTTTTTAAAGTGCATAATCATAACCTTATTATGTCCTTTGGGGTATTTAGTGGTATATCAAATACCGTCAACAGAAATGATGGTAATTTCAGATGGCTATGGGATTACAGCATGACTAGTGAAATTACCCCATGACAAGGAGAGAGTCATATGTCCTGCTGGCCAGCAGCAAATCAGTACAGCAGCAGGAAGGAAGGAAGGAAGGAAGGAAGGATGGAAGGCTCACCCTGCCCCATTTAGAAAGTGCTCTTCTCTATACACTCTCCCTCTGCTTTGCTAAAGAAAAATAAATACGTCTAATAACTCCAGCTCCACCAAGCACAGCAGGCACTCCACCAGCACTTTTGCCCCTTTTACACTATCCCACACCATTCCTCCGCCCTCGCACACTGACAGGTGTCTCTGATTAAGGCTGTGAAAAATGGCGGCAGTCACGCCAACCATCTCTCCTCCAGCATTCCTGTAGCATGACTACACACTTTCTCCTTAATGCCATTCTCCCCCTTCTAACTCACATCTCTCTCTCTCTCTCACACACACACACACACACACACACACACACTCTTCTTTCTTCCTTACCATCTCTTTAACTTCCTCTTTACTGTGTGTCATACTTCAGGCAGTTTTATTTTATATACTTCTCCACTCACGTTAGAACGATAAGAAAAGTTTGTTCAGAAGGAGAAACAACGGTTTGTGTCAGAGCTGAAGTGAAACCAGGTTGTATTTGCAGAAGGAGCGAACGAGCTGGTGTCTAACTGCTTGTCGTCAAGTGAACGCGCACGCAACAGGGTTGTGGGCTTCCTAAATCCATGTGATTCAAAGACTGAAGTGGTTTTGAAGAATTATCAGCATGAGTCAAATGTCAACTAAAAATGCCTAAGTAACCTATACTCATTTTTACATGCACAGAGAGAGAATGTGTGCTCAAAACAGCAGATTGTGTAAAAACAGATTGTAGAAAACAATTAGCAATTAAGTTAAAACTGTCTACTGCCATTGAAGCGACCCAAAATGTAAGAAAAGGGGTTTTTGGATAGTTTATATGGTAGTTTCACATAGTTTTCACCGAGGCATCCTAGATGGAAAAATGTGTAGTGAAGATCTAAGGTCAGATTTGCTATAGTTAAATTAGATCTACAGGGACTATAATGGATTTTGATTTACATTCATTGAGTGAGGAGAGAACACATTATAAAAGGTTGCTCCTGACTGGACCATAAGATTTGTATTTACTGTTATAATAAGCTCTACTCCTCCACTTTATTTTGTAGCGTGCTAGTTGAGATGTGTGCTCATTCGGGTATAAGAGTGTGGAAGTCTGGGTTGCAGTCAGCATTCCATTTCGTCCCATAGGTGTTCCGTTGGGTGGAGGTCAGAGCTTTATAGCAAGCCTCTCAAGATCATTCACTCGAACCCAAGTACATCCCACAAAATTGCGTTGTGCATGATTTTGTAAATTAAGATTTTATTTCTAGAGAGAATGAAATAGATAAGCCGTTAGAATCTAATGTAAATCTTAAATAATTGTTATTTTATGTGTATTGTATCTTATTTCATCAAACACTAGAACACTGTCATGGAATGTGGGGATGTGGTATCTAATGTGTCTCTAGAGGTGTAGGCAAATAAAGGTGACAGCTTCCTTCCTGAAGGGGCTTTTTGTTTTTGCTGTTTACAAATTTGTCTACTGGTTGTATCTTAAGTTCGATTACAAACTTAAGATATAATCAGCCTCGAAATCTGTTAAGATGTTTTTTTTCTTCGTTTAAACAAAAAAGGAAAAGTGTTGAGAAAAGTGTCTGACCTTTTTTTTCTTTTTCTTTTTTAGAAAGAAGCATCTGAACTGCGTATTTATAAAGAGGGATTAAAGACAATCAACAGCAAAAACAGGAACACAATTCATTTGGATTTTGAAGACAGAATCCTCTTCATAAATCTGCTAGCGCATTGGTTTTGTGTATGTTGTCAAGTTTGCACATGTTTTACACAAGAAAAATTTCAAAGTACCTCAGGGCCATAGTGTGTGAAAATGGAGAGAACAAAAAGATTACTATTTCAGCCCATAATCACCACAAAAACAGTAAACATCTGTGGTCCCTTTCCCCAGCCGAACAAAATCTAACCTCATGCTCTGCCGATGGCCAACATATTTCACTTTGCGCTGCGACCATATTTACGCCACAATAAAATGATCAGATGGCAATTACAAGCTGCGTCAAGGAACTCATTCTTGTGGCTGTTTTGCTTCACGACCGTGTTTGTTTGCGCCGGGTCTCTTACGAGACCTCGACAGAATCCATGCACTTCCCTGAACATAGAGCAGTCTACAGGCAAAGCCCAAACTCACTGACATCCAGACTCTCCCAGCAGACACTGCTGATCCATTTCCAGATGTTCCCTTTACTGTTGCTCCAAGAGCCAAAAAAGAACACAAAGACGAGGGAGATATTCCCTTCGAGCTTATCTTAGCACAGCTCATAATTGCATCACCCTTTTAAAGTCCGCGTTTGAACGGTGCAATGAATTGTCTGACTGCGTTCGTTTTAGGTTAGGTGTAAACTGGAGATTTCTTGGTCATTTCCGTTCGCAGCAAGAATGCGGCCTTGGAGCCGTCTACTGCAGATGGGATATTGGGAAAGACGATGATTTATATTTGTGGGATTGCATAGTTCAGCTCATGGGCAGGGATTAGCATTAATGAAACAAAGCAATAAAATGTGTTCTCTTTTAAATATGGCCTCTTTAATGAGGAGTTCAAGGCCAAAGCACTTATTGAAAGCAAGAAAAATCCTGATTCCAAATCAAGACAACGATCCTTTTCCTGCTGCCTTATCGGGGTTTCTCACTTGAAACGTCGTTCGGTTAGGAAGATATCAATTTAAAAGGGAGGCTGACACTGTCGGGCAGGGGTGTTATCACACTCGCGCAGATGCCTTGTGTCAGATTTCATAAACAAGAAGGAACATTTTCATCCATCACTCCATTAAAAAGGAATAGCAGAGCGCTTTTTATATGGCAGGGAGAGTCTTGTTGAAGCTAAGACATTTCCAGGGCGCCAAGCATGATTTGGTTTCATCCCTGATAAATCACGTCGCTGACTTCTACAAACACAAGGCCAGACTTGGTTTAGCGAGCGTTATCCTAGCATGGCTTTCTCTCCCTCTCTCCCTCTATAGTCAAAACTGTTTAACTGTAAACCGCAAGCGTGTACTTGCTCTGTCCTCAACTAAATAACAGTGTGAAAGAGCTTGTCAAACAACTGCAGTTAACAACAGTACAGCAAATGAGGAAAGGTCAACGTTTTTACACTAGCCTTGCTTTTGAACTCTCTTGTCGTAGTGCCAGCATGCACAAAGAACCAGCAAGGAAATGTTCGCTAATTAACAAAGACTTTCTCCGATTATATCTTTACACTTTTGGCTTGAAAATTGTTCAGGTGTGTTGCCCTGCGATAATCGGATTGAATGGATATTAACCAAGGAATATGCACAGACAAACAAATAGTCGGGCAGACACACACACACACACACACACACATACACGCACACACACACTTTTAAAAAAAAAGAATAATATTAACAAAAAAAAAAACAAACACACGTCAGAATAGATTTTCGCCAGTGCAGAGTCTACATGGCAGTGTGGGAGTTGAACATTGATCTAATTGCAAACGCGTAGTCTCACTAGACCTTCCCAAGTCAATTCTAAAGGTCACAATGTTAACAGTGCTTTGAAGGTGCGTGACACAAAACCCCGCTCACTGTAATCATTACTCATTTTAAGAATGGAATGGAACTAGTAAACCCACGGTGTCTGCATGCATTACGTCTACTGTATGGGCCCACCTGGGTACTCCCACTGTGGAAATATGATTCTAACATACACTGTCACTTTTAACAGCCAGCCTTTTAACATTTTGACAGCCATAAATTCGAAAAATATAAAATAACATTACACAAAACCCCGTAACACTAACACACATTATGCTTTGTATTTGTCAAACTCTTGTTCAATATAGCTATTCTCTATTAATTAATAAATCACCAATCGTTTGTTATGCTCCAAACTTACGATACAATCAGCCTCAAACGCTGATTAAAAAAAAAAAAAAAAAAAAACGAAAAAGGAAAAGTGTTGACTCCATTCTGATCTTTATTTTAAGCCAAACACATGCTCGCTCAACCTTGATCGCTTTTATTTCATTTAAGAAAAATGCTGTATTATGCGGCCCCATATTAAATGTATTAATAGCCTTTCCCTCTCCGATGGTTATGTTTTGCATCTGGAAACCATTCCGTCCACTTTTTCATGACTTTTGTCTACATTTGTTGGAAGACCGAACTGTCTGGTCAAAGCACGGAGAAAGAAAGGTCAATGTCAAAGTAAGTAAGACATACAGCATTTGCCGAATACTACTGCGGCTCTTACAACGAGGCAGCAGAGTTTCCGAAGCCACCAGGGTTCGATCACTGGCAAAGTGCATTCACTCGTCTAAGAGATATCTAAACAGATAGTGGATGTTTGCAGGATGAGTGCCAGTAGTGGCCAAGGTTTGAGGAAAAAGTCCTGGAATGGGGCAACGAGGGGTCATAAAGGATTGCTTCTGGGAAAGGCATTTTATTTTACTGGATTTCAACTAGCGTATAAGCACACAAGGCAAACAAAATGCAACCAGCGCTATTAAACACGCACCAAAGCGTTTCCATACACCACGGTCACACAATAGAGACATAATTTCGGGACACCGAAAGAGCTGACAAAACAGTGCGGGCAGCTATGGAGAGACTAGCCTTTGAGAAATGGGGTTGGCTATGGAGAGCCTGAGGTTAGGGGCTTGTATATATGCAAGGGTATGCCAGCAGTATCCACAGTGGACACACAGGGTGGAGGGCTTAATTGATTCCAGTTTCCTGTTGGCTTTCTCTCTTTCCCTCTCTCACACTCACTCCGCTTCTCTCTGCCATATTTATACACATGCATTATTCCGAAAAAAATAAATAAGGATGAGAACCGAGTGAAGCGTACCCAAACAGAGATGGATATATGATAGAGAATATCCTTTTATTTTCCGCCTCAAGCACCGAATAGAGTATAAATGTAGAACAGGGGAGTAAAAACACTGGTCTCCACTCAAATCTGGCACAACTTATTCAACTCAGGGGAACAACGCAAGCAAATGAGATGATTAGTTCCATTATGGAACCCTGAGGACTGCACACAGCTGCATCTTGGGCCCCAAACCAGAATCAGAACGACAGAGGTTTCTCCTGTGCATCTGATAATCGAGCTTGACTTTTAAACGCTTTTTCCATAAACAAAGCTTGGTATGTCCTACTGATTAAAACCAAACAAAAAAACAAACAAAAAAACATAACGGCTCCGTGCATTTCAAATCAACTATGGATTTTAGATGTGTCGGATAAATCTTGCGAAAATATCCGAAAGAAACAAAACAAACGGAACGAGCTTCGAGAAGGGCCGCATGAAAAGCGTCCTTTTTAGCTGTTCTTGAAAGAAGAATCGCGACTCACATCTCACGTTGTCTCATAAACGAATAAATAGTTGAAAGAAAATTTCAAAGCATGTTCGTCTTGATCACCCGTGAATCTCCAAGATGATTTTCCTTTTCTTTTTTTTATTTTATTACAGCCGTGTATTTAAAAGATTACGCGTCAGAAACAAAACAGCATGCGCGGACAACTCTTTTACCGAACAATATTTAAAGGGATTTAGAACTTTATTCATGGCCTGTGAGCAGTGAAAGGCAGTTTCTAAGCGTATGATTGAAACCATTTGTGAAATCAAAATCAAAGGTCAAACACTGAGCTTTTTTGGCAGCGTACATGAAAGTCTGTTTAAATCCTCTGTCTTGCTTGATCTCGGAATAAAAACAGAGAAACGAGCAACTTACAGCCTTGCGGTTGCACAACCTCAACCCAAATACCTTTAGCATTGCACAGTGGGCTTCTCTTTCCCATCCTAATCATTAATACGAGAAATGACTAAGAGCATTACAACAGGGCAGGAACTGAGACATATTAAATTCTTTGATTTACATGATTTTTTTCTTTTTTAACACTTTAGAGACACCTGTAACTTTACGATCAGGAGTAACATAAATTATAATTGGATTCCTTACTGCTGAATGGATTACTTTAATGCTCACTTAAACAAAGCTATTGTTATAGGTCTACAGCTGTGTGTGTTTTCTGCGTATACGCAGATTACGTAAAGGAGGCCGATGTGCAAGTAAGGATTTAGGAGGAAAAGTGCCAGGGAGAGTGCAGAACAGAAAGGCCGTAAATAAAGCCGAGCAAGACCTTAGAAGGACTCTCAGGCTCAATCTACCACACCTTTACCTCAGAACATTTTAGAGCCAGGAAAATGGATTTGACTCAAACTAATTCACGGCAAATATACACGTACAAAGGTTGAGCATGGAACAACTTCCTCCAACTGAAAACGAAAAAATCACTGAACTATCAGCATGAATGAATGATCGTCTCCCGACCTGGCACATGCACTTAGCTTTGTTTATTGTCCAGCTCTGCACACATGGACCGAGTAACTCTAGTCCAGTGTTAGATACACAGGTAAGGTCCAGAGGGGATGGCTGGCTGCAGAATGGAGACAGATGGACTGAGGTCAGTTCTCTTGGAGAGAAAAGCCAGCAATGTTCCCACGCTGTTTGTCATTCTCAATGTTCATCGATTTTGCATGTGTTGAGTGAAGGACTCGCTAATATCTCATTTCAGTGGTGTCTGCAACCCATCCACGACACCTGTTTTAGGTCAGGTCGTGGGGACACCCTCCCTGGGGAAGTTCCCATAATCATTGAATTCAAAGCATTCAATGCAATGTGATATGGATTCTATGGTTATTTCCAGATTGGTGACAGATTTAAAGAAAAAAAAAATTATATATAGATATATATATATATATATATATATATATATATATATATATATATATATATATATATATATATATAAGTGTCTTAGGAACAGCTGAGGCCACCTTGAGCCACTGTGGCAGCTTCTAAGTGCCGTGGCAAAGATTTTACAACTCCTTGAATGTAGAAGGGACTGTTTTCTAGGACGAAGTTTCTCCTATAAAAGTGAATAAAATGTATATGTGTTCAGTCATAGCACTATATTCAGATGTTTTGCACTTAAAGGAAACGTAGTCCAAGCCATGATGGCGAATATTCTCACCAAATATGCACCAGTTTGTCCTTTGGTGCAATCCCAATATGAATTGCAACTGTTATATGTGCAACGCATCTCATTGTAGGTATAAAGATGGACCATTTGGATCATTCCATCCTTCCTCTTGGTCTGTAGGGCAGGAAACCTGGTCAAGAGGGAAACTGACCTGACAATTCACACGCTTAACTCTATAGACAGACACTCTAGTCAGCAAATTCTATTTCAGTAGTCACACTCGTTGCTCTCTTGGTTTCCTGTTGTTATTGAACTTTGATCGTTTTTTTTTTCTCCCCTCTCTTGAGATGAGATTTAGGGGTCATTGCCGAACATTTGATTTATGGCCGGCTGCAGTGGTCAGTGTACCCGTGAGAGTTAAAGAGAAGGAGATTAGTGTTGAAAGAGAATAGAAATTAAAATTCATTCATTTAGTCAGGCTATATACACCAGCAAGGATTTTCTTACCCAACATGCAAAAGAAATTCCACTTTTCACTTCCAACAGAAAGCCTCTGGCGTGTCCAAAAAAAAAATCACGGTTCATCTCAATTTCGTGTATGAAAAGGGACAGAAGACAAACACTGGCCTCTCAGAAGCATTTCATGGGAACAGAATGACTAAAGGCGGGTGGTACACCACTAACAATGCTGCGGCCAAGTTTTTATGGTCAATTAATTTCTTCTCATTTAAAATTTTCTTTCCTGTGAAAAAGCTTGGCTTGAGTGGCACGAAACAAATGGAGCAACTGAAATCATAGAGCACATATTATGCATGATAAACACAAAAAGTTGGCTTTTATTAAACGCCATATCGAAAAACTATTTTACTTGAAGGGTTTTTACATATATACACTTATATGTTATATGTTATGCTATCTGCGATAAAAACAAACTTTCTGGTTCTTATCTTTCCATCTGAAAATATGTTACATATTTATTCATCAAATAAATTTATAATATAAAAAATTGAATTTCTAGTGTGCTAGGACTTTCCCAGTCATCTTAAAATGATAGTTAATCAATACATTACAGAAATGAGAAATTAAACCATGGTAGATGCTAGTATTGGTGTCACTGCAAACTCCATCTACAGGCAACTGGAAAAAAAAAACTGATTTCTTGACTGATACATATTGATGTTTTTTTTGCATCAGCTACAGTTCACACATGACTACCTATCTAAAGCTTTCATAAAATGTTTTAGAGCACCCACATTACTTCCTGTTGAGATGTGAATTAAAGATTAAATACATCCGCAAGGACTGGCAGATATACCATGTTATGTTTCTTACAGTGCACCGGCTCGTGTTCTATACACATGATTAATCTATGTGGTTAAACTTGTAAAACCTCTTTTATGTGGAAAAAAACACACCTTTCTGTTCGCACGTTCCTACCATCATGAATCCTAAGCAAATCCTATACACATAAAATCTCGGTCAAAAACAAAAACAAAGTTGTTCAAGTAAGTCGTGTATGCTTCTGCTTTTATAAACACTTTATCTGTCATCTATCTCCACAAAAGCCCAATCTGAAAACTTCCACCTCTGGCCAAGCAGTGGTTTAAAAAAGGGAATGCTTTCACACCCACGCCCCCAACACCCCCCCCCCCCCCCCCTCCTTACACGCCCACACACCCTGAAGTGTGGTAATAAACATGCTCCGTAAAACTTCCTCCTTTGCTCTCTCCTCCTACTAACTTTTTTGTAAACAACTTCTTTCTTTCTTTCTCCCCCGACTCTGCTCATTCCTTTTGTCCTCCATTTACCAGCCAGAGCATGACACTGCCCATATGCAAGCAGATGCCCAGTCAGGGAACAGAAGGCAGTAGGACTGTATTGTCCACAATGGATTTGGATAGAGTTACACTCTAGTCGGGGGAAAAAAAAGAGGGATTTCGTAGTTCTCACTGTTCTCTTAAAGCAGAATAGATATCAGCATTTCTTTTGCATGCAAAGACAAAAATTCGGTATCTCTGTTTACATTCCAAGCCAGGGATTGTGATCAAGAGCCAACCTTACACAATATATATGATTATAGCAAACAGTACGTCAATTACCATTGAAACTATGAAACATGGTGTTTTAAGGTTCAATTTTAAACCTGAACACTGACTACAAAGAATC
Source organism: Kryptopterus vitreolus (assembly GCA_030449085.1). NCBI lineage: Eukaryota > Metazoa > Chordata > Actinopteri > Siluriformes > Siluridae > Kryptopterus > Kryptopterus vitreolus. The sequence continues at coordinate 12,955,666 of JACRUU010000012.1, read as the reverse complement.
CAAAGATCAGGGTCAAGGATCCAGCACCAAACACCAGCCAAACGTGTATATATATATATATATGTGTGTGTGTGTGTGTGTGTGTGTGTGTGTGTGTGTGTACACAACAACTTTGCAAATCAAAAGGCAAATGCATGTTTTATCCAACTATTGCTCATGTTGTTTATTATGCAAAGTTAGTTGTGCACAACTAATTCTTTGGTGCACAAGTGTGTCTTAGCATGCACACATGCAGGACCGAGCATTATTAATAGTTTCTTTCAAGCTGCAGCATGCATGCGTGTGCACGACCATGAAATAATAACTATTGTGAAAGTATGCCCGTGCTCTCCAAGACTGAGTAAACGAGGGAGGGGAAAACCTGATTCACCAGAGAGAGGGGGGGGGGGGACGAGCGAAGAAACGCCCTTTCGGTCTTGACGCGCCTGTAGCTCCTCCTGCACGGTTTTATAAAGTGAATGCGCCGCAGCAGCCAGGCTGGGTAAGAGGGGGTTCTCTGTCAGGGCGAAAACGAGAAAGTTCACGTGCTGAGAGATCGTCTGGAACACGCCGCACAGAGCCCATTAGTTCCACGGGGTTTGTTTATTTATTTTTTCTCCCCCTCTTTGAAAATGACCACGGCTGTAGTGCCGCCTATGTTCGACTTCAGCGAAGTTATCAACAACAAGGTACGAGTAAAAAAAAAAAAAAAGTTTCTAGTGTTGCACATTTGCTTGGTTTTGGGGCTTTGGAATGCGCAATTTGAACCTATTTACCAACAACGATGTGAACTCGGTCTTGTTTATTTAAAAAAAAAAGGGATGTTTTTGTGGCTTGTTCGGGCGGGAATTTGTCAGCCGAAGCACTGCAGTAGACTGAGATTTGTGTGTGTGTGTGTGTGTGTGTGTGTGTGTGTGTGTGTGTGTGTGTCTCCCGCGCCTGCCAGGCCCAGTATAATTCATATTTCTCTGGATTTTTGTGTTTGTTTGACTAAAAAAAAAGAACAACTCCAAAAACAAACAGCAATAATTAATTCACTCTAAGCGCCCCGCCTTGGTGGAAACACGACCCCATAGTACAAACTGTACCTGCTGAATTGTAATTGTAGTTGTAGTTTCAGTAGACCTGCATGCATACAAACCTCCAGGTTCAGCTTTTCTTTCTCTCAAAAAAAAAAACCCCGCTAAATAAACCATTCCAAGACCTGGTAAATAGTCCATTACTTGCTGAATTGTTCACGACTGCAAAAGTTTGCTAACAGCTGCCTAGTTTACTAACACGCGTTGTTGTTGTAGCTGTGCACGTCCGCACACATGAGTCGAGCTCCTCTTTTTAGCCAATGTAATGAATTTGCATATCTTTAAGTAGACTGTTTGCTAGGAAGCAGCTGCTACAACGCCTGCTCCTTTCTTTTTCATCTGCAGTGTTTTTTTTCCACCTCTTCAAGAATGGTCATTTCTTCCAGAATTGTCTTCTCTTTTGCATGATAAGCATAGTTTACTTTGTCATTCGGAGTTTTTTTTTTAAACTAGGATTCAAGTTAATGTCCTCTCTCTTTAAAATGTTATATATTTATATATATAATGTATAATAAAAATCATGTTGTACGCTGTTGGCTGTCCCTACAGTGCGGGGTTTATTCCTTGTACAACTTGTCTGCCGTGCATTTCATTAACTTGTACACAAACGCATTCCTGTGGTGTCACCTCACCAAACCGGCTGTACCATAGACCGATTAGCTCACGAGTTTAAAATTAAAATGCACTTAATGGATTGAAGTTAACAGAAAAAAGCACACGAAGCTCTGTTTACACCTTTTTAGACTTTGCCTAATACTTGTGACCTAATTAAATGTTTCCATTTCCAAGATGTAACGGTCTGTTTGTTCACATTGTTCATGAAGCCGTAAACTGACCAAACCACTTTTCACTTTGATTTCCAGAACAACAAAATGATGAATTACAATAACAACATACTTGGCGTTCCACACGCCATGCCTGTACCCTGCACTGGTGCGAATCTGACCATCTCAAACCCCACTGGGAGCCTGCTGGACAGGAAGGCTGTGGGGGCACCCACCATCGGTGGGGTTTACCAACGGCGGCACTCGGTCACTTTGCCTAGCACCAAGTTCAACCAGAACCAGTTCCTGAGCAACGGGAAAGTGGATCACGCATTGATTGGTCCTGGGATGAGCAGCAGCAACAAAGAGAACAGACTCCGAGACCGTTCTTTCTCAGAGACCGGAGATCGGCTGATGCAGAAGTGCACCGGATCTGGTGGCACTGGAAGCAATCAGGTGAACTCGAGCCGCTACAAAACAGAGCTGTGCAGGCCATTTGAAGAGAATGGTGCGTGCAAGTATGGTGACAAGTGCCAGTTTGCCCATGGCATCCACGAGCTCCGCAGCCTTAGCCGCCACCCTAAATACAAGACAGAACTTTGCCGCACCTTCCATACCATTGGCTTCTGCCCATATGGGCCGCGCTGCCACTTTATCCACAATGCAGAAGAGCGTCGTGGACCTCCAGCTGCTTCATCCCCACTTTCCACATCTAACAAGCTGGAACGGCCTCGGCTCCAGCACAGCTACAGCTTTGCTGGGTTTCCCAGCTCTGGAGGTTTGCGAGACAGCCCCACCTCTGTCACCCCTCCACCCATGTTTTCCCCAGATGAGCTGCCCGAGTGGCCCAGCAGCAATCCTTTCACCTACTCCAGCCAGGAGCTGGCCAATCTCCTCTGCCCCAGCTTGGGTAGTGGCTCTGGTGCTGATCCCACTGTTCATGCACCATCTTCTCCATCCAACACCCCATACTCCTTTAGGGCCATGTCAGAGTCTCCCCACCACTTTGAGTCTCCGTCCAGCCAGCCAGACTCCCTCTCTGACCAGGAGGGCTACCAGAGCAGCTCAGGAGGGAGCCTCAGTGGCTCAGAGTCGCCCATCCTTGACACCACCCGCCGACTGCCCATCTTCAGCAGGCTGTCCATTTCGGATGATTAAGGTGCATAAACTGCAGGTCCTCTACTGGAACTCAGCAGTGGGCACTGAGCACGAGAGGTGAACTTTCTACCTTCTGCTTATTCTTTAGCCTTCTAGGGACAGTAAAACCACCCCTTTTTTATCAATTAGGCTTTAAAAAGATGCAGTCAGTTAAGGGAACTCTTATTTGAATCTTCATTTAACCACAACAAGTAAAACCTTTCCCCCCTCTCATTCACTTTGGCCCAAAGCCTGTATGCTGCCTTGGCCTTATCTCGGATGCCTTACCATGACATGTGACTGTGCCAAAACAGCTAGAGCAGGAAAGTGGATTAGTGAAAGGTAAGAGACTGTTGTACCAGGCACAACAGTAGTGCATAGGTGAGCCACAGGTGGTGTGTTCAGGGAGTACCACTCAAGGACACTTCTAACTATCAAAATGGGTTTGCTAGAGTCATGCGTAAATCATTCACAGCTATCTGATACAGACTAACATCAAGAAGAAGAAGAAAAAAAGAGCCCGCGCTTTAATTGTCGAGGTGAACGGACTACTGTCACTTTTTTTCATTAGTTTTTGCAACCTAGTATAGTAGCTGCTCTGAGCATTCTTCTCTTCCCCTTAGATAAATGGCAGACTGTGTCAGTCTGGAGGATGGACTTCTTTGATTCATAATAGGAGTTAGAGTATTTGGCACATTTTGTTTTTATCGTGTGCTTCAGATTGGTCCTAAAACTAGCACATGCCTATAAGATTGGATGCCTTCACATAATGCCAAACGTCACTGCCCCACCTCTACAGTCCCCGTACTGTGGATGGTCACTTGGTGTTTTCTTGTGAAGGAATGGCCTAACTGGTGATTATCTTAAAACACTGACTTTTTACTCGCCTTCCAATCAGTGAAGGGGAATTCCAGCATTCCCAAGGTGCAGCTGTACTTCCTGCGACTTCACTTTAGATCTTCAAGCTAACTTGCTTTTCCATAAAATCTGCTCAAGGGAGCACTTTGTAATTTCATCATATCTTTCCATCTCTTTCTTGTTTCATTTGACTTCTCATCATTGTTATTATGGTTATATTATTATTGTTTGGAAAAGAAAACTTTCAAGACAGAAGGTTTTGCTTGTCACTGCTTATTTAACTTATCGAACATATTTATTGGTGATCATATGCATTTTTTGTTAATTTTGTTTGTATTTATCTTAATGAAACGATAGAATATATTTTCTTTTATGTTAAATTATGATCTTCTGTATTAATCTTAAGATTGTGAAGACTTGTCAGCTTTTCTTTTTGTTTTGTTTTGTTTCCACAGTTTAATATATTGTACTACAATGACTTGTTGCAACTACACTTTGATAAAAATGAAACTTAATTTAAAGCAAAAACAAAAAAAAATCTGTGTTTTTGATTATTTATTGTAGATTTTCCATTCATTTGTTTCCCAAATATTGGACTGCAAAACCATTAGGTCTAATGTTTATTTGATTTAGTGTGTGACATCAGTACATTCATCTTATTTTTGTAGTAAATTTTTTTATTTTTTGCAACCCCCCCCCCCCCCCCCCCCCCCCTTTTTTTTTTTTTTTTTTTTTTTTTTTTTGTTTTTTTTTTTTTTTTAACGCAAGACAAGGTTAGTCCTTGCATGTAGCATTTCCCCCTTAGTGCCAGAGGTGGTAATGACATTCAGTATCAATGATATTGAACTGTATATTATGAGCACTAGATATCCTGGAACATGGTTAGCAGAACATTGTTACCAGATACAGTAGCAGGTTTGACTTAAGATGATGGCCTTAAAGCTTCTTGCATTCTAGAGACCACCAGAAGTGCTTTTTAATGTTGCGTCGTGTTCAGTGAAACTGACTGTGGTTATGATATTAATGCAGGTTACAAAAATTTCAGTGTTAAAAGCAGTTCCTCCAGTTACATGTTAATTAGATGAATTGCAGAAAAGAACTGTGACCAAATGGGTTGGAGAATCGTTGTCACTTTTTTTTTTTTTTTTTTTTTTTTTTTTTTTTTTATGATTGGATATTATTTTAATATTACTACCAACCCAAATGTAAAGTGCCTCTTTTTTATACATTCCATTGAGCTTATGCTCCTTGCCTTGAATAACGATGCAGAAGCTACGTTTGAGTAGTTATTCCTCAGTTATTGAAGATTGGTTAAAAGGATAGACACAGTGAAAGTATCTAGCCTAAACTGTTGAATGTATTTTTAAACAGCGTTCGCTGTTCACTACAGTAATTTCTGTGAGTTTATATAAAGTTGATTGCTTTTTTTTTTTTTTTTTTTTAATGACTGATTGCAGTTAAAACCAATAAACCCCATATTTTTCAGAAAATCTTGAGTGTGGAGTATTTTCTGAAGTGTTAATAATTGTGTGATTCCTAAAAGAATATCATTGTTGATTCCGGTTTATAATGAGGTTTCCCCTCAAGAACTCCATCATTGGTAGTCAGGCTCAGTGGGGTATTGATCATAACCAGATTGAAATTCAGTTATGTTTGCATGAACACACAGAGGGACTGGTGGGAAAGCAGTGTATCCTAGATTCTATTAAGCGTTCAAACGCTTCAGGTTGCAAAAGCGCTTCTCCGAACTCAGGGCTTGGTTCCGTATCCACTGTGAATAAGTGAATTATAGTGCTGGTGAATCATGTGGGCCACTGCGTGATCATATGTGCTCATTCTGTTTAGTGAAGGTGTTAACTTGTGAGTTGCTCTTATGGAACTCTGCCAAGTTGGTGAAATATTCCTGTTTACAAACGCACGCAATATTAAGTCATGTACCCACTGCGTATCTGCTAATCATGTGAGTGAGATCTGTTAATGTAGTAGAGGTTCATGAATAGTCTAATAATTCACTGACAAAACTGACGTGGTGAAGTCTAACCTCAATAAAATACTATTCAATTATAACCCAATACAATATTCCAATTTGAATGACTTTTGAGCTCTTTTATAGACATTGTTGGGCACTGTTTGTACTTCTCTCTCTCTCTCAGGTGAGGAGCAGTGGAAGAGATATCAGTCACCACACTTTCCGGACTATGTACTCTCTCACTTGCCCAATGCGTGATATGAAACAAAGAGCTGTTTCCTGTTTATGAGGAGCATGTTGTAGGTTGAAGTCACACTGCACTGCACACATTACAAAAGTGCTGCAGGATGTGGCTTTATTCTGAAGATGGAGGGTGGAGGCGAGGAGGCGCGTGTTCTTTATATAGGCCTACATACAGATTCCCCAAAACATCGAGCACAGGTTTCCATCACCTGCACAATGGAAATCATTTACAGAGCACACAATGTTAATTACTGTATCTACAGTCATACCTCCAGACACAGCTGGAAGTTGTCTGCACTTTTTTTTTTTTTTCCTTCTGCTACGCAGCTGAATTGTGCAATACTCCTACAGTTGGTAGACTTTGTAATTCCTCTATCAGGGAGCATTGGACTTCTCTGTTTGAGAAAGGTAAAAAGAGTAAACAACATCAATTTGCTTTTTCTGTTCTTTCCCTTATTGTGTGTGTGTACACACACCTGCGTGAACGAACAATGCTGAGGGGAAAACCGGAGAACGAGATCTATGGGTATTATACTGTGGATATGATATGTTCTGGACTGCAAAAAGTGTGCGGGCTTAATACAAACAATGGACACGTCTTATTAAACGCACGGATGCCTAAAAGAAAGTCACCGAAATATACTTCTAAACTGTGTAAAAGAATAATGGCTGCATTACTTCATATGAACTGTTTTCCCATTAGAATCCATTTAACTGCGTATGAAGCATTTAGACACTTTTCAGTGATCGGTTAGAGGACATGACGCATAAAACATTGGTATGCTAGCACACCACCCGAAAGGCTTCAAGAAAAAATATTGAAGGTGATAGAGAATATATGGAGCTTTTGTTTTGTATGTATATTATATTTCTGTAAATTAGTGGATATCATTTGTTTATGAGTTTGTGTATTGTCTCTATGTCTGTTAGCTACGTTAGCTATGTCTGCTCTCATACCTGCATCAGAAATTAACCTGTAAAGTGTGGGCCCAATGAATCACACACATGAGATATGTGGCCATATGCACTCATCTCCTTGTCATTCATAAGAACTTTCTGGCACTTTCCCCATCACATCGTTCTTTTGTGGTTTAGGAAATGGTGGCTTGTTGCTGCACTAAGAAACGTTGCAGCTTTTCTGGTTCCCACAGTAGTCTGTGTTACAACCAAACAGACTTTCATTAGAGTCAAAATCGATCTATCAATGGTGCCCTCTGGAAACACTGGAATGGCAAAATCAGTTATATGTTTTTTGTTCTATACTGGAGAGAATGAATTTGGGTCAAAAGAGTTCGGGTTCAATTCCTGTCCGATGTTTTAAATAACGAAACAGAGTGCCTATAGTGCAGGCCTTTAAAGTTATAGTGTTCAAAATATAGAGGATCTGAACACTTCCTAGGAAATAAGGAAATAACACTTACTATTAGTTGCATACAGGTTGCTTGAAATAAGTTAATTAGGCAGGCAACACAATAACACAACCAAACTTTTGAATTCTATGTTTCCAGGCTTGTACCACAGTTTCATGCAGTTGTCATTGGTTTTCTGAGGGTATCTCCATTCAGTCTCTAATTTGGGAAGTGTATTCTATGCTGATTTATTTTGCTGATAAATCTAGGCCAGTCTAAACCTTTCCACAGTTTTCCCCCCTAATGATATTTTATGTATCGGTAGTGTTTCGGGTCAAGTGCAAAATTTCCAGGCAGAAGGTTCCTGTCAACTTCTGACTTTCTTCTGCTCAGCCATCATGAGACACATGATCAGTAAACGTTAGTGAGCCTTTACCAGAAGCAGCCATAGATGTCCAAGCAATAACATTACCTCCACAATGAGCATTTATGGTTTTGGATCATGAGCAGATGCCTTATATCTCCACACTGTTTTCCACATGTTTACCTCACTCTTCATAGCTTATAGCAAATGGCTTGTTATTCTCACATAGACAGTTCACTTCATGTTTGTTTGTCCTTTTTAACAACCAATACGAAACGAGAAGACATACAGGCAGGGCAAGTTGGACAATAAGCAACACAATATTTTTACAAATATTTTTGATCGCTTTAAAAAGTGTGGATTTTCTATGTTCTTATTAACACATAGATCAATATCTGGAAATGAAAAGTGCATGTAGGTACATGTCTGGATTTGACAACTGATCTACCGTGATAGACATCTTTTGACGGTCTGTATTTAGCATAATTAACTGGACTGGCCTTGCTGTTCCAATACATATGAAGGGGGCTGCATATATGCCAAATGACTCGCCAAGTGAACACACAAATAATGAAGGAAAACGAAAAAGTGTCAAAATAAAAATGCCATTACAAACTGGTGAATTGATTATTTTGTCTTGGTTAATGTTTGCGTTGCTGCATTGGCGTTGACATTTGAGGTACTTGCGAGTGGTAGACTGACGCACACACTCGCTGAAGTACAAAACCTCTTACTTTCATGTGCTTCCTGTTTCACACCTCCCAACAGACCTGTGTAGAGCCACATGAAAAGCCAAACTGTTGTCAAGACAACACCTGCCCTTGATATATTTTTTTTTTTTGCTTTTTTGCTTACAAGCCTCATGCTCAACCACTCTGCAAGGTGTTGATTCTAGATTCTAATTCTCTGCTGGGTAATATCAGTGTTTGCAGGCCAGGTTAACACAGTAACAAACAAAAAAAAGAAAGAAAAAAAAGAACAGATGGCCAGTTGACTCATGTAACCTTTTGTTAAAGAGATAAAAAGTAGAGGCAAAAGTAGAGGCATTTTTAGACTTTTGTGAGACTTTGCCCACTGAATGTTGTCTTATCATGTTTTCACCAGACACTGGTTGGCATGTAAGAAATAATGTTTGTTGAATGTGTGGGGCAAAAACTGTAATATAATATGGCAACCATGACCTGACAAGAATCTGAGATTGTGTCTGGCTCGATCACGACATTCAACGACAAATCCAGGAGAAAATATGGAAGATTGTCAACAAATTGCAGATAGCATGAAATGTAGTTTGTGTGTGTGTGTGTGTGTGTGTGTGTGTGTGTGTCTTGGGTTTTAGAACCATTTCTAATGCATGTTTCTCTACTTTTTATTTCGATGTGCATCTGTTTCCTGTCAACAGTGAAGTGACACTATAGTCTCCTCTTTTTCAGGCCTCAACATGTTTTACTGTCTCTGAGTAAGCCAGTAAACTGCTTATCTTCAGGATAAACCACGAGTGAATATAAAAGGTAAATAGGCCTTATTGCTATAATGCGGAATCTGTACACACGCATACACAAGCATAGCCACACATAGTATTGGTCATGCAGCATACTCCACTATTATTACTCATATTTGGAGAATGAGTGTGTGCTAAGAACGGGTATGCTTTTATAACCTACTCACTCACATTAACCTCAGATAACAGGCATGATCGGTGACACAACTGCCTGGAAGACAGATATCAGCCTTATCTTGGGACTGGTTTAAAATGACTCACCTGTCTGCGTGTCTGCTGAGAATGGTGGTGTATTTGCATAACCGAGAAAACAGTATTCATGCCAGGTATTAGGATATATCTAGATATAACGAACATCAACAGATGACAGAGATCTGAAAGGTCCGTGCTTGAGGAACTTGTTAAAGTCATTCTCTCACTATAAGCTGGCCACATCCTGACAAGTGACTGTGTCTGTGGAAGCCTTAGATGTAGTGTGGTAGTATTCACAATACACACACACACACACACACACCTGCACACATGCACACACTCAAACACAAAGCCAGTGGTCAGAAAACGTTCCAGCGACAATAGAATTGCCACCCAGCGTAAAACCCATAGCTCAGATTTGGCTAGCTGTCTGGGTGGGAACAACTCTACACAGAATGTGTTTATAAAACTTCTCTGAGGCCATGTTCCATCAAGATTAGGCCTGAAACCAGTCAAGCCTGCTTTTGCCATCCCCCTGTCCCCAGGGCTTTCTAACCTGCTCAGACATGGCACACACACACACACACACACACACACAGCTACAGTACACACATATAAACTCTCACAAGCGTGACTGAAGCGTGTCTTATGAACTGAAAGCTCTTAACTGAAACGGGATGGTTGAGAAATATCGCCGGATGTGGAAGCATTGATAACGGTCACTAAAACACATTTTCCCACATTGAGACTTAAACCACAAAAAGCAAAAAATAAATAAAAAAATAAATCTGCTGATTATTTATTTCACTAAACCAATCTAAGATCAAAACAGAGGGGCAATTTGAGGATAACTGGTTACACAATATAGGTCAGGTGGTGTAAGGTAAACCTTATAACGCTCACCAAATAAAGACACAAACCCATAACCCTGACCCTCCGACCTAGTGAGCTAAGACTACTATATAAACATTCATCTGCACACACACAAAAGGTTGACCTAGTCTCCTATCTGTGGACCTTGAAGAAGGGGTAAATCTGAACTTATCTACTTTAAACTGGAACAGCAATTACTCTAAAAAAAAAAAAAGGGGGGGGGGGGGGGGGAAGAAAAACGCCAAGAACTGTTATTTTGGCTCTAGTAAACAAAATGTGTGAACCGACAAACAATCAAAGAGCTTGTCTACATCGGAAAATAGCACAAAAAAAAGACGATCCACTTTCGTAAAAAGAGATGTAGTTCAGATTCATTTTTCTAAAAATATGACGAGGAAACACAATGCCTTGACATGCCCCAGCCCTTAGTAGAGGAACAATGTGTCAGGATGAACTGGTCTATTCTTACAAAAAGACGGTCAGGCAAGGTTGCTTCACTCCAAACAGAACAGCACGAAGAACTTAGAGGAAAAGCAACACAATGAAATTCAAATACCTATACAAAAATCACACGCTAACTGATTCACCACGTGCATGTGTGTCTACATGTTTTCAGCTCTTTAGCCAAAATGACTCGCCTTAGTTCCCCCTAAGTCATGCAAACTACAAAAACAAGATCATTATAACTCTGTCTGGGAAGTACGATTTACTACACAAAAGCACATATGTCTGTGTTCATTAATATGTAGCTGCATTCACACACACTGACATATGTGACCCATCTCATTTTTTTTCTTTTTTTTTTTTTTAAACACTAAATTTGGTAATCCAGTCCAGATGTTGCAGCATCTTTAAATGCACCGGAACGTTCCACAATCCATTTGGGCTTTACCCTGGAGTAGAGTGTTATTCTGAGCTATAGTCCTGTTCTTTACTTTTTGTATCGTTGCCAATAAGAGGAGAGTTTGCAGTTTGAGCAGCATGGGTCAGTAGGATGGGTATGTGGGATTCGAGTGGGTGTTTGTTTACTTGAGCATCGGCTCAGAAACGTTCTGTTGGCTGGCCAAGCTTCCTGTGCCTGTGCCGAGAGGACTGGTCTGTCTAGTCAGCCACCCAGGGCTGACACAGAATAACCATGTTAAAATAATCATTACTGTAGTTTACACCGCTTAGTGGCTGGGGTACAGAAGGGAAAAAAAGAGAGAGAGGGAGGGGGGGGGGGGGGGGGGCTTGAGATAGATCCATATTAATAAAACAGTTTTCTCTTACCCATTACACACTCTTTCTCTTTCTCTCTCTCTCACACACACACACTCACATTTCAGATGAAAACCAGGTCTATGATTGAATCAGATTTTCAGAACACATTGCGCCTGTCTGTTGGCTCTTAATCTCAGTGGGCATGCATCAATTTACAGTGTGTTAGACTTAGCTAAATATGAAGTTTTTCTCCATCGGAGGAATATGAAAGCCCCTCCCCTATTGCATTAAACCACATAATACTTTGTTTTTCTTTTTTATTGCTTTTGAATGTTTTTGTAACGGTTGGCATTTCCACTTGATTGGTTTAACACACCTCTCCCGCCATTAGGCAGCCTCACAATAAGAAGTCATTCCTGATAGTATTTGGCAGTATTTTGACTGTCATGCCCCGTGGCAATAACATCGCATAAAAACATAGCATGCTACTTTCCAATTCAAATGTTAGCAACTGTTTACGATTGCACATGAGAAGGCTGGAGTGTCAGTTTTCTGACAATTGTTGCCTTGTTTGTTTGTGAGTAAAGGTTGTTTTTTCAGCAGTTAATAATGCTCTGATTTACATTGATGATGGCAGGCCTGGCCTCCTAAAACAGTTACAAAGATCTCACCGGAGTACAAATGTCCCATCTAGCTTTGATTTAGCAGGAGAAAAAAAAGGGCTGTAAAATAAACAGAGAAGGTTGCCTTGAAATGTACACCTTGGTGAAAGCTGGCAGTGTATAATGTATCAGCAGTTGCCCCCCTCGTCTGGCGCAGTGCCAGGTTTGTAGCCGCTAGTGGCTGTGTCATTAATCTAGTGCACGGAATAGCAAGAGTGGTTTGGGCAGGGGCTAAAACATTACCTGCCAATTACAGGGGGGGCAGTAGGGGTACGGAAGAAATGCGCAACATATGGGACTCAATCTAAGTTTAAACACCTGACCTATGGACCCATACAATTCACTCGCTGCACTGCTAAAAAGCTCCAATGGGGCCTGGCTGAAGTCTTACATAATGTCCCTTATTAAACTCCCCCCACCCGCTGCTGCACAGCACTCTGCAGAACCACAGCCTGCTAAGCGTGCAGCCAACATACACACCACCAATGCTCCATCTGATTGGAAAGGCTGAGAGGTGAGAAGTATTCTTTAACACATTGCTGACAGGCCACTTGACGGGGCTCTGACATGCAGACTTGCAAGGCCGGATTTAAACACGAGCGGAGAGAAAAATCACGCCAGAGCCTTTTTTCATCATCTGTATACATTAGTAAATGTCAAGGTGTGGCGCGCTATAGTGTGGAAACTGAACTTGACTGTGGCTCTGGATCTGTTTTTTTTTTTTTTTTTTTTGTTTTGTTTTATTTTGCTGATGACATACAGGCTGACCTAGGTATTATTTTATTATAAACACTGCACGCCAATGTGAGACTGTGAACCGGGTCAACCAATAAACCTCTTACTTCTCTAGTGGAGGTCTAAACTGTTCCTTTCCACAGAGCAACTGTCTGCTCCAAACATTATAAAACAGAGGCGAAGGCAGATGGCTGGTTGAAATAAGAACAGTTGATGTTTCCAATTCGTTGATCATTTCCATACACTGTCCAAAGATTATGATTATTGTGTCGTACATGTTGCATTAACATCCCTGTGTGCTTGCCCCACTAACTGTTTATGGTAAGAGGAAATTAAGAACATGTGCAAAAAAAACTGAATCTTTAACTGAAAAATTCATTAACTGTGGTCTTGTGTAGTTACATCTCTTTGGATATTTCCCCAGGGAGCAGCTTGAGGAGTGAAAAACAAGGTCTGAATGGGAAATACATTGAGAGAGATGGAGAGAGGGCTGCTGATGAAAGCAGAATGCAGGGACTATAAACTGAAGTCACGGCAGCTGTGTCCAGGGCTGCAGGGACGATCCTCCCAGCCAAGTTCCATGTCCGCTCTGATTATGGGCTGGAACAATGCATTCCATTGTAGGCCTGTTCTTTGACTGCCCAAAAGAGGAGTCCCACATCACCCCCCCCTCCACACACACGCACACACACACACACACACACATACACGCGCACATACTCATCTCATACAAAGATGAGAGTACAATTATATGTACAAGGTTACATGCATTAGTGTATATGAAAATGAAATGTTAACTTACCATTTCAAGGTTTAAAGAATACTCACCATTTTTATTTTTACATATAGAACAATTTTACACCCAACACCCAATAAGAGACAATGTTTTGAACCATGAGTATAAAATAACTGTTTTGTGTACCGTTTACTTATTTAACATTTTAGTTTAGTTTCTGCACGCTCTATCAAATTTTACCCTAATAAAGTTAATAGTGTACTATATATCTATTCGTAGGTTTGAGAGAGTTCCCTCTAGCAACAGCAAAGAGAAAATTTTACCTTTTGCAGTGAGGCTGAAATGTTTTGGGTCATGAGTTGTAGTTACTGCACATGCTCCAGTGCTCTTTCCGTGCATGAACTTATTCAACATCAGGCCACAAAGTGGCACAGACATGTTTTTATGTAATTACATAATATGCAATGATATAAGGGTTGGCAGAGCCCATGTGTCTAATTACATAATATGTGCAGACCGCACACCTCGGTAGTTTAATATGCAGGGGATCTAAAAGGTTATACTGTTTATTTCTGTTCCTTTGTGAGTCACTTGAGATGAGGCCTGTGTGATTTACATTCACATTCATGGAATTTTGGCATATGCCCCTTATCTAGAGCAACTTTCAATGATCTCATTTAGACAACTGAACAGTTAAGAGGGTTAAGGGCCTTGCTCAAGGGCCCCGCAGTAAAGGCTTTGAACTCGGATTTGAACTTTCGGATCAAAAGTCCAACAGCTTAACCAATGAGCTCGCACTTCCCAAATGAAAGGATTTATTTTCATGGATTTGGCAGATGCAATATCCAGAGAAACTTAAAAATGATGTGAAATGTATAACAAAGCAGTTGAGAGTTAAGGGCCTTACTCAAGGGCTAAGTAGTGGCAACTAGGAGGTGTTTGGATTTGAATTCATGACCTTCTTATCAGTAATGCAATGTCTCAACCACTGAGCTACCACTTCATTAGCTTCATATATGTGTCTTAGCTTAATATTCAATCATTCATTCATCTTCTACAGCTATAACCCATCTTCCCTCGGGTCACGGGGAGCCTGTGTCTATCTCAGGCATCTATGGGCATTAAGGTAGGATAGACACTGGATGGAATGCCAACCCATCGCAGGGCACACACAAGGTGCCAAACAACCTACCGTAAATGTTTTTAGATCGGGGGGAAACTGGAGAACCCGGAGAAAAAAACCCTGAGGCACGGGGAGAACATGCAAACTCGTGGCTGAGACGGGAATCGAACCCGGACCGTGGCGGTGTGAGGCGAACATGCTAACCACTAAGCCACCGTGCCCCTTTCTAATATAATATAATATATAATATAATATAATATAATATAATATAATATAATACAGGGGGCACGGAGGCTTATTAGTTAGCACGTTTGCCTCACACCGCCACGGTCCGGGTTCGGCCATGTGTGTGTGGAGTTTGCATGTTCTCCCCGTGCCTCAGGGGGTTTTTCTCCGGGTTCTCCGGTTTCCACCCGATCCAAAAAACATGCATGGTAGGTTGATTGGCACCTTGGAAAATTGTCCCTAGTGTATGATTGTGTGTGTGTGTGTGTGTGCCCTGTGATGGGTTGGCATTCCATCCAGGGTGTATCCTGCCTTAATGCCCATAGACGCCTGAGATAGGCACAGACTCCCCGTGACCCGAGGAAAGATCGGATAAAGCGGTAGAAGATGAATGAATGAATGAATGAATAATAATAATATAATATAGAATAATATAATAATATAAGAAGAAGAAGAAGAATATAGCAATATTAAGTCATGTTGACCAAGAAGTAACATGTGACCCCAATCAGACATAACCCCTCATTCCAGCATTAAACCTAGCTTTCATATTATTATTGATTACTAATGAGTCTGAACAATGTCATAAAATTCTAATGACTATAAATCAAGACACATATTTCCTGGTTCAACTAACAATATTCACCTGCTTGCGCAATAACACCTACTTAAAAGAAAATATTCAAATCTATATACTGGTGTAGGATAGAAGAAAGCATCCAAATTCCACTTGTCAAATGGAATTTCTAGATTATTTTACCATGGTGAACTGTTAAACATTACAGTTAGAACTGTTTTAGATTCTGAGCTGTAAAGCAAATTTACACAGATGTAGGACATATTCAAAGTACCAAGGTTGTGAAAATGTATTAATTCAGCAACAATAATCGGATATGACGGATCCGTAGCATACCTTGGAAATATATGGAGTGAGGTGGGGAAGTGACACACACTCAGATTCATACAATCAACAGCCTTAAACCTCTGTGCAAGCTTCTGAGAGATGAAAGGAACCTGGAGAACCCAAATGAAATACATGTGGTGAGTACATTTAAATGGAAATAAAATACACAGTAAAAATAAATTCAATTGATTCATTTAGGCTCTCTCTCCCTCTCTCTCTCTCTCTATCTCTCTCTCTTTCTCTCTGAGATCTTGTAGGGCACTTTGTCAAAAAATCACCATGGCTTTGTTTAAAGTTTTACCATGATCTTTGCCCTCTATCTGTGCGATTGTGACTTTATGTACCAGAACATCTCTCTGGTTCTGGTGTCATGTGTCTTTGTAACTACTAACCCATCAATGATCAAACCCAAATGTCTCCCCGAGTTAATGCTTTCGTATTTGGATTCACTGACTAATCTCCGATTGCAGGAAAGAGAAAATGCGTCATGGTAGATTTTCTACTCTTGTAGTATCCCAACACTACTGAAGGGTTGCATGAAAAGGCCAAGCGTACATTTGGAGGCCTGTTGTGATTTGCACACATGACGATGTCTGAGTCTTAGGTTGTGGCAAGCTTCCACAGGTCTGTAACCATATTGCTGTGCTGCAAGGTGAAACCTAGGTGTGAAACAGTCATTTGTGGGAATGCTGGAGGCTGGCAGTATTACAGAACATGGTTTTGTGTCTCACGTTCTGCCTATCTGTGACAGCTTCAATAAGATGTGACAGAATTTCATACCTTTGGTCTGTGGCGGTATGGCTGTGTCTCATGTTGCCAAAAGCTCATTTGCGCTGTAATATTACTGTTGGTGACACAATGGACAGGTCTGAAATGCAGGTATGTACACTTTTAGAGGAGGATTAGTGGAAATTAGTGCGGAATGGCAAAAAAGACAGGACATAGACCTCATCTACATTTTGTTTTATTAAATATGTGGTTAACGTCAAATAGCTGCTGGAGAGGGGAAAAGATGTGAAGTTGAATTCTTCTGTTCTGGGTTTAGTTATGTATGATATGCTGATTCCTTGGGGAGAATTCGCACTATGGCAAATAAACACTGCCGGGTTTTAAGAAGAGAGGGTAGCAAAGGAAGGACCAAGGAAAAGAAAGTCTGGAGAATAGCAAAGTCTTGAGCGAATAAATGAAATGTGGTGTAGGGCCTACTGACAGAAAAAGGAGGATAAGGGAAATATATAAAGAATAAACAGACAGAGCGAAGGAAAAGGGAGGTAGACAGAGAGATAGGGAGAATATAAGACAAAATACACAAAGATAAAAAATGAGGTGAACTCTAGTGTAAGTAGTGCGGCTGAAGTGCACGGCAGGAAGAAAGGGAAGAGATGCAGCACAACAGAGAGAGAGAGAGAGAGAAAGAGAGAGGGAAAGAAAGAGGGAGGGAGGGAGGGAGAAAAGGAGAGGGAGTGACGGAGCATTGCTTTTCAAGAGCAGACAGAACAAAGAGGCCTTTGTGTGGAGTGCTGAGAGAGTGGATTGGAGCCAGGGCTTAGGGAGTGTTCAGCAGTGTGCACTAACTGCATTCCTGCACTGAGATTACAAGACTCGTCTCATTTAGACTTCTCCAAGAAACACATTTAACCCTCTCCTAACCATCTCTCTCTCTCTCTCGCTCTCTCTCTTCTTATTTTGCTAAGGATCTAATGCGTTAACTATTTTGAACTTTTCTTGCTTGCTTTTTAAATTATGCATGTGATTTAATTAGATTCTTTATCTTTTTACTCCCCTTGGCTATACTCAGCACAGGACCGCTGTGGGGTTGTTTTTTTTGGTCAATGACCTAAGATTGACAGCTTATGCAATACTGATTTTTTTAACTTATAAACTTCAGAGCTACTCCACAACCTTGGTCTGTTATTTGCATTGATTCATCAGTGTATCACTTTAAAAGGAGTGCCATAATAATGCCTCTTGAGATAAACTTTATATACTACAGTATATGTTACATGCTACATGTTACATCATTTTATTGTTATAATGACTCAAATAATTCTTCCCCTCTTTTACTTTTAAAATTGCAACATTGCAACCTCTCTTCCTTGCATACACGATTGCTATACAAGCAGAGAGCTTCAAAATATCACACACATGCCCCATTATCGAATTTGGCAAATAAATTGGCAAAGCAACATCCTGACATGACTTACAGAGTAAGTGTTTGGGAGGGAGAGAGAGGAATGGGAGGATGGTTAGGCCAATCACCTCTGGCCTTTGCAAAGCCAACATAACAGTATCTGGAACTCATCATCAGAGGAACCCAGAGGAATGAATAAATCCTGTTTATTCTCCACATTATTAGCCTTTAACTGTAGTCTAGAATGTCTTTACAAACAGCAAATAAGACCTTTCTGTTTTCCCATTGCTAATAATCTATGAAATGTTGTTTCATTTATGCTATGCAATACCTATTTGTCTTCATTTTCTTCTAGTCGTACATCATTAGGCAGAAAACCGCAAAAACAACAGTGTAGTCTGGATCAGGAAAACAAGGCCACGTTGCATAGGCCGCCCTACCGAGATACCAAGGAGGAAAAGAATATAAGAATGATCCGAGAAAATGAAAGACACAAAGGAGGAACAGCCACAAAAACACTATTCATGCAAAAAGGATCCCCCTTGCAGAGAGGACGGAGGCTGTTTTCAGAAAAGACAGTACAAAATGTAATTAGCGCTTCACTTCGGCCAGTCCCCACTTTGCGCTCACTTCTTTTTATCTTTCTTTTTAATTCATCCACTCAGCACTTTGTAAAACCTCTTGTTCCTCCTTACCAATGCACTCCGTCTTTCAGAGTGTGTTCTTAGAGACTGCAGAAATGGAGGCAGAGGATGAAAAGCATGTGAAGTTTCGAGGTGGTACATTCTGGGGCGCAAGTTGAATTTTAAGCACAGTGCTCTTTTTAGTCCTTCCCATTTGTTACACAAGACAGAGAAGCACTTGGCCTTCAGCCTAATCACTGCATTTCTGTAACGTGCCTACATATACAGAAATGAATGGCAGCCCAGAAAGGGTTCTTTAATCGAGACAATAAAATCTGCTTCAAAATTAATTCTTTGTTTTTAACCGGGGACTCCGTTGTTAGTGTTAGTATAGTATATACTAATAGACTATTATACTTTAGTTTGTATAGTCTGCCTGTATTTATCTCACAAAAACTAATGTCAGTTGTGCAAACCGGTGGATGGATTCTGTCAGTTGGAAGCTAGCACACAGCAGTTTGGAGAGAGGTGTGGGGGGTTAGGGTTGCTGTTGAAGATTTGGTGAAAGTTGGACCATATGAGAGTCCCCCTCTGCTCACATCAAAGCCTAGCCTGCCAGTTTAATTCAGCCAAGTGATCTGCATTCCCATAGGCTCCCCTGGTTTCCTGTCCCCACAATTGCAGTCTCCTTCTGACCACTCTCGCCTCAAACAGGACTGCTATTGTCCCATTACTCTCTCAATGTGCCCTGGGGTTGCCATTCAACCCACCCCCCTTCACTGAACTTCATGTCCAAGCTCTCACACCCTCTTTCCCTGCCCCCACCAGAGATGCAGACACAGGGGCCTGCACTCAGCAGCAACCGTTACTCACTGAATGGCTAAGTGTGGAGTTCCGAGGTTCAACTTTGCATTCCTCTCACTTCGTTCTTTGTTTAATGGCTGTGAGAGATGTGAAGGCTGTAGATACCAGGAGGTCAAGGGATATGGAGGATACAGTAAGCAGAGGACCCTTCTCAGCCAGAGCTAGCAGATAGAAGACAACAAGGCAGATAGAGGAGGGGGTTAAAAACTGGAAGGATTCAATCCAGTTAGGACATGAACATGAAGGGTGTTGTCTAAAGAATTTGTTTCAAACATCTTCCATGTACAAAAATACACCCCATCTCAAGGCCCCAGTACAATAAATCAGGCCAACATCTGCATTAAAAGATGAATGAATAAAAGATGAGTCACAGACTGGACCGCATCATTTTATATGTCAAACTGAAATTTACACTTCAGGGTTTTCCAGTAGATTTCCTGGTTGCTGTGTAGGGTTAATGACATGTATACCAGCGAATAGTGAAACACAGATGCCATTGGTACACATCATGAAATAAAAAGATAAACAGGGGTTTAACAATAATCACAACCTCAGGTGTCATTTTTTTTTTCATACAGGAATTAGACCCAAATCTGTGTTTAATTATACTAGTCTGAAAGAACAGAATAAAAAAAGAATTCAAACGCTGCCATAGACAAAAGCTCACAAATCTAACAAAATCCCATTAAAGTCAGGCTTAACACTGTGCCTTAACCCACGCCATGGTGCACAGATATTCACACACAGTTCCTCTCCTTTTTTTGTTTATTGTGACAATAGGGATTTTGGGGATAAGGGTGCACTTGCCTGGATTTCACGCTTGCGTACTCAAAGAGGACTTTAGTTTACTCCAGTCCCAACCCAATGTTCAATCAACACACTTGTGATCATAACTGCCGATTGTGGATTCCCCGTTCCACTCCCCTCTCGTGGCGGTACTGATGGGCAAAGAGCAGAGCCACATGTTTTAGGTTGCTATAGTTCCTCTTTGTCATGGCAGCCAAAACTCCCTAGTGTGTATATTGGCATGTTGACATTTACATTCTCAACTAAACGTCCTCCCACGCATTTCATCTTCTTATCCTACTACAAAAAATATGCCTGTCTGCACAGAACGGACAAAAGGCGGCAAATTAAGATCAATTAAAATCATTCAGTATTTTCAATCACTTATCACACATCTGGCACGATTTCCATTTCCGTGTATGACTGTAATCCAGAATGGCATTTGAAGCACGTAATGTCTGGGCAGATTTCACGTAAAACCTAAAGGCCATGTGGTATTCCCAACAAAATGGAAATGTACAGATCATTGTCAAATGACAACCATACATAGTTAAAGAATACATTGCTTGATTTTTTTTTTTTTTCAAAAAGATATTATGCCTCACAGCTTAAACTTGGATATTTATATCCCCCAAAATCAAAATAATATATTCCAGGGTGGAGTAAGTGATAAGAGCTGTGCCGGAATGACACGGGTCCGGTTAAACAAAAACCAGATTGCACAGTTTGTCGATGAAGTCTTTTAAATCTATTAAACATTCTGGTGTATCAGTAATACATGCATCATTTGCTTTGTAAGTAATTCTATCTGAAAATACCTGCGAGAGGAGCCTTCAATGGAAAGAGGATGGGGGATTATTTCACCCCTAATTTACAAGTAGGTAATAAGAATAGAACAAATAACTGACAACAGAAAAAAAAACGCTACAGTTCCCTAACATCCCCTCATCCTGTTCGGATCTCTTGTCTTTTAACAGTTACTGTTTACTCGAACGGCATTGCACGTAGTCGCTCAAGAAAAAGACACAAAGCAATGTCAATATCGAATGCTAGGAAATCAAAGAGCCTGCTTTCGAATGGTTCCCTAACAATGGCGTTGGAGTCCAATGTTTAATTCATGCAGTTGGGTGTATAATATGACCGGATAAGAGACAGGATGTTGGATAAATAAACATTCCTCTGTGGCACCATGAGGCTGGAGATTTAAACAGTTGTGACTCTGAGGCCAAACCCATGACAGTTTCAGTGGGAGTCATTGAAAAAGAGAAGGAAAGCAAAAACCACAAATGTTTTGGAACATTGATGTTTAATGAAAGGAAAGGGATAGAATCCTCGTACCATGCCCCCCGACCAAAGTGGCCTTCTCTCTGTTTCACCCTTAATTCACTTTGGAAGTCTGGGAAGTAAATTGTAATCATACCATCATGTATATGTATGCCCAAGAACACATGTATTATATAATGCTGTGCGTGTGTGTGTGTGTGTGTGTGTGTATAGCCATTTCACCTGGCAATAATTTGACATAGGTCTAATGACTGATGAGGGAGAGTGTTTAATTGATTTAATTGCAGGAATTCTGGAAAGTAGAGCTCATGGATGCTCATATTCAGACTCTTTCAGCCAGGATACTGTGCTGACCCCCTGATCCCATAACTCCATTCCACTCATGATTTAGCCGCACGCTGGCATGGAGGCCATTTTCAGTTTTGGCTTCTTGCTTAGTGTTCGCAGCCCGAATGCATTCTGTCTACCAACCCAGGCGTTAGTCCTCTCAACATAATACACTTTTGCACACAGTCACCAATTCAACAATAATATTCTGTATGTTCAATGTCCTCTCACGTGTATGATGAAATTCCCTGCGCTGGTGCTCCAACTCCATTGACCAATCAGAAAAAAAGTGACTTGAGGCTGGTACAAGGGCATTTGTTTTTCTTTTTTATTGCATGCCTTTATAAAGGTTAAAGTCTGCATAATGTGTCGTTACGATGCTGCTTTTCCTTAGAGACTAGTCTGGTGCTGGGTGGCTGCATTGTGAGAGATGTAGGCTCCCTGATCAATAACGCTATTAAAGCCTAATTCATTCAGCAGGAGGCAAACTCAATTTAATACAGCGGCCCTGTTAAGAGGCAGGAAGCAGCAGCACATCAAAGGAAGGCTTTGTGAAGAGAATATCCAAATAGAGCCACTCATGCCTAAAGAATGAAGGGCCATTCACCACACACACACACACACACACACACACACACACACACACACACACACACACATACCACACACACACACACACACACACACGTGCACACGTACACACACAAATAAAAAAAAACTTCTTAGATTTAAACAAAATAGGTTTTTTACTAATGGTTTGCTTGATTGCTCGATTGTAAAATTGTAATATAATTGGCCCTAATATAACCTTTGTCCGTTTTTTATTTTTAAAGAAATACATTTTGCCAAAGCAGAGATTTCACATATATCATAATGTATCACAGTAATCTATATGATTGTCTAATCAAATAATTTTTTACTTTCATGTAACCTGCTCAAAAATGAATTGTCTGCTTTTTTACTTGACTAAAAGAGAAAATGGACAGAGCAGCAGGTAGCTTTGTGTTCTTACAGCTCCAGGGTCCCTTGATTTATAGATTAGGTTCTGTCTCTGAGGGATTTTCTCTGTGGAAAATTGTCATTGTGAATGGATTTTCCCCGGGTTCTCCACTGTCCTCCCACTTCCCACACTCTTTATCCCTGGTTCCTCCATGTAGATGTTGCATACCAAGTAATCATGCATCCATCATCATTATTTTGTTTAATAACTAATGAATGAAGCATTGTAGAGAGATTGGAGTGACACAAATGTCTTATCTTAACTATTATTTGCATCTCCAAATCAACATGTGTGATCTGTTTATGACTACAGCATAGACAGAAGCCAAAAAATATATTTGTCTATATCTTTCACTTCCACATTTGATGGTTTTGGAGGTTGCTGTATATATATTTTCACCTTTTATTTTCATCTTTTAAATGGGCCCATGCTATTAAAGCTGTTAAAATTCTGACATCATTGCTGTAACCCAGGTTATTTTTCCATTTCCTGGCCTTGTCACCTCTATAGAAATCCCTATAGTCTACTTGTTATCCAACACCATACAAAACAGGCCAATATGGGTGGAACATTAAATATATATATATATATATATATATATATATATATATATATATATATATATATATATATATATATATATATATATATATATATGAGTGACAAATGAAATAAAAATGCAGTGGCTCAATTATGCTGTAAAGGGGATTTTTTTTCTGGCATAGATTACAGTTGGCACTGATCACCTGTATACTGTGATGTATCATTAAATGATTCGTCTCTTCCACATCCATGAAAACCATATGCTATGGCTTTTAAATGTCACCATATCTTAAGCAGGATAGAAATATTGGCCTTACATGCATAATAGCATTACCAACAAAATTCAAAGTCGCAATATAGGAAATATAATTTGAAAAATAGAGGATGGATACTTCTAGCATACCTGCCAAGAATCACACAAGCTGTTCGGAATCTCTATATTTTGACTTTTGTTAGTTACTTACATGTAATTACTGATTAATTCTTCACTGATTTTTTCATTTGTGCATCACTTTGAATTCCACATTGGAAAATAGTTACACTCGTCGGCCAAAGTTTTTTTATTTTTATTTTTTTTTACATTTCACATCCTAGATTTCCTTGTCCGCCTATTGGCTTTGCTGCTAAGCATAACTCTTTCTCTGACATCATTTCAGGGAATGCAAAATCACTTCACTGCACCATCACCATAAATATATATATATATATATATATTTTACTATTACTTTTACTTTTCTTTACAAAGAGTATGCAGGTTTTTTTTAGAGCAATTCCCTGACACTGGCACCACACCGTTTAACTCAACACACTCTGCAGGTCTCTACCTTGTGCCAAAAGTATGAGCTAGTTTTTCTTCTTCATGTAGAGATACAGTGAGTCAATAATCACACCAAGGTCTTTCACTGCTGCACATGATCTAACCAAAAGGTCGTCCAGAGTTACTAGAGTTACTTTTACTTCTGGCTGACTGTTTTCCCAATGTAAATACTTTGTCTTGTCAAAATTAAGTAGGAAAAGGTTACATAACGTTCCTTTACACATTTCTCGGTTTTACTAGGTTCTCATTTCGTTTTAAGGGCCGATGTCTTAACTTTTTCTAGAATATAATCAATAGTTTCAAAATCTGCACTACAGTCAAATAAACACAAGCAAAAATACACAATCCTGATCAGAGGCCAGTATTAGATCATGTGCCACATTAGCCAGTGCGTTCTCAGTACCGTGACCAGGCTTAAATCCTGACTGACAGATATCATTAATGTTATTTCTATATTGTTTTGATAGTTGCTGTTATGCCACAACCTTGTCTAAGGTCTTAAAGATAATAGGGATGGTAGCTACATTGCCAGCATTTAGCGACAAACTGATTGCTTGTAATTCTTCTGTGGTAACTTTGAAGAAACATATAAATAACGGACCTTGTAGATCAACTGAGAATTTTGAGGAGGAATTAAGGTAAAATCTTTGGACTTTGGACAGAAGTACAACAGACTAATAATGTAATATTTGTCATTTAATTGGCTATTTATTCAATCAGCTTATTTTTAAAAGTCTGCCACACAAGAATGACAAAGTAAGCATTACATAAAACGGCAGTGTGTATACTTTTGTGGTGGCCTAAGTTAACAGTATTAAAGTATTGCTAAAGTATTAAATCATGATAAATGATTATTTTTTGCCATTTGCTTTCTGCAGATCTATCATCAATTTCTTAACTAAACTGAATGCACCTTTCTTAACTTTCATTCCATGCTGTTTAAAATGCTACCACAATAGTTTGATACCATTTACATTCTACTTTTCAAGTGGTCTGTTACCAGTTCTACAGAAGTTCTACAGAGTGGTTGTTTCTCTCTAATTTCTTTTTCCTTTAAGTGACCTACATTATTTATATTGTAGCCCAATGTTGACTCTAAGTATTCAGGCTTTAGTGGGGTCAGGCAGTGCTCCAATCAAGGCTGATAATACTGGGAGATTACTGCTAAAACTATGTACAGTAACTGATGTACTGATATACTGATGTACTGATGTACATTTGACATTACACTGTTGCCATAAAACTAAAACACATTTCTAATGATATAATTGATGTAACTTCAATCTTTGCATCCAAGTAACTCAGTTTTCTATGTTTAACCTGAATATAATTATTAAATAACATGTTTCTACTATTGTGAGTGGGTCCTGCTACATCCTAGTTAACCCCCTAACCCCTCCGATCTTATCTACAAAGAGCTTGTGTGGGTGCGGGTTTTCATTCCAATCAAACAGAAACCACACAGCTTAATTATTTTACTATCGGCTATCAGATAACCTGCGCCCATCGCGGCCTTTTGCAGATAAAATTGAAAGTTAGCCCCACATTGCTTCAAATCATCCTTCTCTGAAGCCGTGCGCTGACACTTTGGATCCTCAGTCCTAACCCTTCGCATTTTTCAAGCATATCATACAATGCCCTATCTTTAACTCGCCAAACTGCCACTCTTGGGTCCTTGAGCAAGGCTCTTAACCCTCTGTGCTCCAGGTGTCCTATATCATGGCTGACCCTGCGCTCTGACCTCAGCTTCCAAACAAGCTGGGATATTTGACAAATATATGTGAAAAACATAAATGTATATGCGACACATAAAGACGATGATATTCTACACCTTCAGTTGGTCTTATCTGCCTGAATGACATTGTTCCAGAAGTCTTGTGTTTTGTTCAGATGCAATTGTGATACCCTAAGTTATGCTGTAATTTTTCCTTTCTGAGAGAAATGGCTTTCTCCTGGCAACCCCTGTTTTTCCTCCTTGCCATTATTTAAAACATTCCCAAATACAGCAATACACTCAAAATAGTTTTCATATATGGTTTTTCAATTTTGGCTTAATTTTTGTAAAATAAAATAATAACATGTCACATGTTGATTATCTTAAGTTGAACCCAATATAAACCTTCCATGGATCAGATGGTTTTTATTGTCCTTATTATGTATTCATCTTTTTCACATGAAGTTATACATTATTACCTTTACAGCATTAAATGCTAATGAACTGCTCAACTATCTTAGCTGATCTTTTGTTAGATCAACTAGTACTAAATTCTGATGGTACTAAAGAAAGTACACCCTCTTCAGTGGTTTTACACATAAGGACAATAAAAACCATCTGATACATGTCAGGTCTTAATATTAGGTAAAAGTCATATAAAACAATTTTTTGGTCCATATTATGATTAAACAATGGACAATCTAAATGCATGCCTGCTATTCGAACAGATTTGAATTCCGTGACCTAATTCCAGTTACCTAGACTCAGTCAGTGTTCAAAGTGGGATTGACAAAGTATTGTTCATTTCCAAACAAAACACATCCTACATCACCATCCACACATCCTATATTCTTTGTTCCTCTTTGTGCATACACACACACCCACCCACCCACACACACACACACACACACACACACACACACCCACACACATACACAAATCTCTTACTTTTTGACACTGTTCATCTAATAAACCTTTGTGGTGTTTGGAATCCATTAGAGTCAATATCCTACAATTTAAAACATCCTGGGACACAGTGGGAAGGAAAAAGTGGATACAGACTGGGAGGGGACTGAAAGCCTGACTGCAGCTATGAAAGCAGACTCAGGAATGAGGATCCAAAATCAAAGTAGCACAAACTCTGTACAAGGGACAAGTGCCTCTTTACTCCGAGCATGTTTCTAGACACCTCAGTCAAAGCTCACTCTCTGAGGCCTTTATCAGCGTCTGTATGTGTACTGGTCCATTCAACTTACAACAGTCCCATACTGTTGTTAGCAGAGTGTGAGGAAGAGGCTTTATCGGGTACAACATTAGAGATTTAAGACAAATAGCTGGCACGGTGCCGGGGGAGTCAGGGAGGAAAGAGGTGTCAGATTACAGACCAAACTGGTGGTTGCATTAAAAAAAAACACACAGCGCAGCACTTTCAACAATGCTTCTTCCTGACAGAGAACACCAACAAAGGCACTTCCTTTCGGCCTGCCCCTTCACATGCGCTCTCACTTCCTGTTTTAGACCATTGCCGTTGTTCAGACATGTGCCTGACGCACTTCACCCTACAACTACCCCTTCATGCATACACACACACACACACACACACACACACACACACACACACACACACAAGCGTACACTAGGTGCACGACCCTTTTTTAACCTTCTAACACCTGACCCAGCTAACATCCCACAACACAGGAAAACTCCCAGGAGACCCAGACTTCCTTAAACAGACTTTCATATGAAAATGAAGTTCCCTGCCACTTGTATGTTTGTCTTTTAATGAAATACCAGATGATTATACTTTTTATTTGCATTTCAAGGGGTAAACTATCGTACACTGAACATTTATAAGATGGAGAAATAAGTCAGCTGATCACGTCTGAGCTTATGGGAATTGTACTTTGAGAACAGCGCTGTGAAAACACATTGGGCTTGTGGGTAATTATTGCAGAGGAGAATCAGAACATTTGAGAGAGAGAAAGAGAGTGTGTGTGTGTGTGTGTGTGTGTGTGTGTGTGTGTGTGTGTGTGTGTTAGAGGCCCAGATGTGTGAGGAATGTTCTGGCCATTTGTGAGCTGGGTTTGGGAGGGGGTTTAAAGAATAGCAGAATCACACCGCCTGCAAATCGTTAAAGAGCTGTCAAGCCTCCAGCGGTCTACTGTGCATTTTATACTAGCGCACTGATGGCCACCAGCTCTGCAGCCATAATACACGTTGGAACTTCATGCTATTTGTGAGCATGTTTAATCCAAATCTAAATACTAGGTTTTTCAGTTGTGTTGGCTTAATAGATGTCTCAGAAACAGAACGGAAACTGACAGTGAGTATGTTATACTTTTTTGCCGACATTTAGAAGAGCGTTCTGAAAGTTAGTCAAGAGCAAAAACTCTCAGACAGAAATACTTCATAAACATGGCCATAACCCAGAGGCTTTATTCCTTCTGTCTGCACCTTAAACCACAAAGTACAAAATTGTTGTTTCCAAATTAATAAAGCAAACACTCAACACAAACACTGAACAATCACTCAACACTGTATCTTAAATGTAAGGAGCACAAAATTACCTTGGCCATCGACCTCCCCCACTGCTGAAACCCCTGCCTTAAACCCATCAGTTA
The DNA here is from genome assembly GCA_030449085.1 of Kryptopterus vitreolus. Classification (NCBI taxonomy): domain Eukaryota; kingdom Metazoa; phylum Chordata; class Actinopteri; order Siluriformes; family Siluridae; genus Kryptopterus; species Kryptopterus vitreolus. Next base: position 12,927,066 of record JACRUU010000012.1, on the reverse strand, counting down.
TGTGATGCTGTGCTTAACAGCACTTCAGAACACTCTATGTTTGTTCAGCTGTTTCAGGCCTGCCACAGAAGCCCTGGGAGGCCGGACAGAATTCATAAACCCTACTCATCACATAAAAGAAAGGAGAAAACGCAGGGAAGAGCATGAATAAGACAGATGGGAAAGGGAATGAGATGAATAATGTCTAAAGATAAATTTTTTAATCAAACTTTGGATGGATCATCTTGTGCTATATGTTAGATATAAAGTGTGTAAACTATTATAAAAATTTTATTAAAAATTTATTAATAAAATAGCATCTATGAACCAAAAGGTTGCATTCTAGTAGTTTTTTTTTGGTTCATGTCAAATATTCGAATGTAAAAGAAGGGTTTATATAATTGTCTCCATAAAAAAAATCTTGTTGAAATTGTGATCCGGTTATTGAAAAGAACCATGTTTAGAGTAGTATGGCACCACTGGCCCATGAAGAAATGAGAACTCTGCACTGCTATTCAAGCAAAGTTAACACACATTTTGAAAATGCCTTAAAGTCAATCTGTTTCCACTGTGCAAGGCAAAATATGAGTCAATGTGCCCATTGTGTGCTGGATTTAATATACTCCAAATCCTCTGAACCTTTTCCTTAGTCACCCTGAAGACCTTTCTCCATCCTGTTGTTTTCCATACTTTAGGCGAGGAGTGCATAAGTGTCTTGTCAGCAGTGCTCTCTTTCCAAAACATTTCCGTCTGAAAATATGGTGGTCGATCCCAGATCAGAAAGAAAACACACGAATCCGGCAAGAATGTCATTCACAGCTTTGATGCGCAGCTCTCAGACCAGCTTGGTCATGCCACAAGACGGTTTACACAGTTACACACTACTCTGACCCGAATATATTTACGTAATCACATAAATGTGTCACTAGGGCAGAGACATGAAAAGAAAATAGAAGAACACGAAAAAGGCGGGAAAACCATAGCTAAATTGTTTATTGGCCTTGATATGTGAAAGGCTGAAATTTCAGCCTCGCCGACTGCGGAAATATGAACCCTTGGTCCAGCTGTCCGCCTATCGCTGTCCCAGAGAGCCCGAGCGTTCTGTTCTCTCATTCATTCTATACATCCGTCCATCCATTCCATCCATTCTCACTCATCAAGGTGATCGATTGAAAGACACACCCAAACAAAACATGCGCCTGATTGTTGACCGGATTGCACAGGTCCTCATATTTCCCCCAACTCATGTGGACCTAATTCTTTCTGTACATACATTTGAGTAAAGCGTCATCCATTAAACAGCTCGGCCTGGACAAATGCCCGGATTGATTCCACCAGGTCACATCACAGAACTTATGTCTTAAATTTAAACATTATAATAATTTAAAAAGAAGTCAAGAATCATTCTAAATGCAAGAACTGCTCAGAGTTTCACATAACGGGAGCATTAACACAGGCAAGTTGCATGTGATGTACCGACACAAAACTTCATAAACTATAAATTAATAAACATAAATTCACAAATTGTCTATTCTGAATGAATGATTCAGATAGATGAATGATTAGGACACACCAACTGATGGATCACTAGTGACATAGGTTTCATTACAGCCTAAAAACAGTCAATGAGTTAGGACAAGAAGCAAAATACTATGTGGAAGGAAGGAAAGAAAGGGGCATGTGTGCGCCCACTCTGTGTTCTAATCGTGTATATTTCAGTTAACGTGTACGTATTTATGATACAGCAATCAAATATCATTCATAATTAAATAGTATCAAATATCACAGCTAAAACAGCTACGGTCTGATCTGCAACACCTAAATGCATAATTTAATCTCCGATATAAGCGATGAAGATGGTGTCAAATATGGAAACTACACAGTGAACTCCAGGCTGTGAGTGGCACACAGTGGCTGTGTTATCAAGCTGTTAACTGGATGCCCATATTACCCTCCCCTCTGTCACATGCTGTGAATTAAGGACCTTGAGAAGGACAATGAGGAATTGTCTCTGAAGGTTTATAATTGTCCTCACACCCACCCCCACCAGCAAATCTCAACTGAGAGGCGAGAGAGAAAGTAAGAGAATAAAGACTATGAGAGGCGTGTTGACAGAAAAGCCTTATCTAATCTGTGTGTACATGACAGCACAATATATTTTGTTCATATTATCTTATTTGTGAAGTGTGATTAGTTTAATCAGTATGAATCACAACGCCTTTCAGCCTCCCTCTTTATGGTCCTTTTTACGCAGATGCCGAGTCAACTTTTAAGAGTTTGGGGTTTGATGAAGACAGTCTGGCAGTGCTGTAAGAAGACGTGGGTGTAAAGCTGGAGGATAGGGCGGGAGGAAAACAGAAGACGGGGTCCTTGTGCAGATGTTTTAATTTTAGGTTTTGGCTAGAATGGCTAATTATGAGCAACTCAATGATGCTGGCAGCCATCCCATAAACCTGGTTCAGTGGAAGAGCCGAAGTGTGGAGAGTCATTAGTGTGACCTACGTATGAAAACACAGTGTGACTGCACAACACTTAGACCTCCCCATCATTTTCTATTAATACAGATCTTTATCATTGCATGTTTGCGTATATTCTTGTGAATTAAAGGGGTTCAGTATAACACTGCACATTTCAGAGTGAGAAAAAGTATGGTAAGATGATGCACATTTTCCATTCACAGGTCTACTCACAGGGAAGTTGGAAGTTAGCAGGATAGTTTATAGCAGGCTAGAGTGAGAGAAAGAGAGAGAGAGAGAGAGGCAGAAAGGGAAAGTTGGCTTGAAGGAAGGAGAATGTGCAGTATACTAGGACATCGTGTATTCTGACCTTCCCACACGTTGATAATGGTTACCTCACTGCATGTCTTATTATGTATTTATTAGCTATATGACTAAGTAGCGTTGGAACACTGAGCTGAAATATATCGCTATTTACTCCACGTATATATGAAAAATTAACTTACTATACAGTCAGTGGAAAAAAAAGATTCACACTCAAAGTATAACATCTTTAAATGTTACTATTTGCATATCATGACCTAAATATCATCTGGTCCTTACCATGTTTTAGAATTAGTGAAATACAACTTAAGATGAACCACCACATATTACACCATGTCCTTATTTATTTTTAAGAAAACCAGCAAAAAGTAGAAAAGCCCTGTGTGAAAAACTAAGTACACTCTTAATGCTTTCATAGGAATAAAGAGATTAAGGACCATCAGGTGCTTCTAATTAAAATGCCTTCATTAATTGATCACCAGCAAGTGTGATCACCTCTATACAAGTTTTAGTATTCTGTCTGGAGCATTCAGGTGTGTATTAGCAAAATGGCAAGCAGGAAAGACATGGAGATGCAACTGTTTCTGCCCATCAAGTGTCATTTTCACACAAATGAATGCTTATTTTATAGTCTGGATGATTATTCACAAATAAAAAAGATTCAAAGGAGTCACTACTCTTCCCAGGAGTAGTCAGACTGTGCGTTACAAGTGTCCATATTTGTCAGGCAACCTTTGAATCTTGACAAAAATAAACATCTGTGTAATTCACTGTGTAATTCTCAGTGAAATTGCAAAAAACCCACGCGTTAAATTTCAGACCCCAGTTAGCCTGTTAAATGTTAAAGTTCATGACAGTACAATTAGTTGACTGAACAAATACGGTTTGTTTGGAAGGGTTGCCAGGAGCTTCTTCTTTCTAAAAAAAAAAAAAAGAAGAAGAAGAAGAAGAAGAAGAAGAAGAAGAAGAGCATCACAGCACAGCTTAGGTTTGCAAAGTTTCCTCTGAATAAACCACAAAACTTCTGGAACAATGTCCTTTGGACAGATGAGACCAAAGCACAGAACTACACTTGATGAAAACCAAACACAGCATATCAGCACAAACACTCATACCAACTGTCAAGCACAGGGGTGGAGGGGTGATGATTTGGCCTTGTTGTGCAGCCACAGGTTCTAGGCAACTTGCAGTCACTGAGTTGGCTATGACCTCCTCTGTATATTATAATATTCTACAGTCGAATGTGGGGCCATCTGTCTGAGAGCTAAAGCTTGGCCAAAACTGGGTCATGCAACAGGACAATGATCCCAAACACAGCAGCAAATCTACAATAGAATGGCTGAAAAAGAAAAGAATCAGTGTGTGCAGTGACCCAGTCAAAGTCCAGGTCTCAACCTGAATGAAATACTTTTCAGGACCATAAAAGAGCTGTGCATAAACAAATGGCCACAATAAACTTAAACAGTGCTGTTAAGGGGAATGAGACAAAATTTCCCCACAATATAAGAGACATAATTGCTGATAAAGGTTTCACTACAAACGACTAAATCATACAAAATTCTTAACACACAGTGTTTCTTTTTTGTTTTTCTAATAATAACAACGTCATGAGTAATTGACCATCTGAAATTGTATCTAACTAATCCCTGCTAAGGACAATAATGATTTTTATTATTCCCTGATATGTAAAACCATAGAGATCTGCTTCCTTTTTTTTTTTTTACATGACTGTAGATTTGGAATTCTGTTCCAGGTTGCTGTGTCCATCCATCTAAATCATATCTGTACAAACAGGATTAATCCCCATCAACCACTTCAAATTAGAGCTCACCCAGTCACAAATGAGCACCTTGTATCTGCACACTACAGAGGTGTGTGGAGAAATGTTGATCATATGATGAATGAAGAAAGATCTTATTTGGCAACTGAACAGAGAAAAGATACTAACTTCCTGTGCAAAAGACAGCAAGACACACAGAGACAGGATATCACAGCTCGCCACAATAACAATGTATCGCTCATACTTAGTACATCATATTGTATTCGTAATCTGTCACTGATTACTCATAGACTGATAATATTTGGATAATAACACTCCTGGCATAGTCTAATCAGACTCGACCTAACTAAAATTCAGATAAGTCTTAAAACAAGACGTGATAGTTTTAGGAAATGTTTAAAAAAAAAACAAAAAAAAAAACAGGCGTCATTAATTTTATATCTTCTCTCTAACCAACAGACATGGTTCATTGGTAGAATCCGTGAGGGGCAGTTGTGAGGGGGTTCACTCAAACTGAAAAAAAAACAGATTACAGAGTCAGATTACAGAATAGTAATTAGATTCCCGCAACTTCGGATTTGTGTGACATTTAGCATCATTCCTGTATCTCCCATGGATTCTGCAGTTACCTCCAACACTACATTGGCATGGGTGTGATGACATAAAGCAATTACTGAATCTGAATGAATGAGTAAATAAATGAGCGTTATATATGACTGGTGAGTAAAACAATATTAGAGACTTTTTATTGGCTTAGTCAGATGCTCCTGAGACGCACAATCTGAGAGTCAGGGCCGTACTACATATGCTGACCACATGTCCGGAGAAAATGAAAGAGCCAGAAAAAGGTGTGATCTATCTGTGAAATCGCGCTTCAACACAGAACATGTGTGTTTCTCCGGGTGAGGTTTACTTAACACTCCATTCTCCTCTGGCTGCCTGTGAAACGTTTCCAAAACCAGTCAATAACCATCAGCGGTCTTCACGCGAGGTCCTCCAAACAGACTAAAGGTGTTAGGAAGAGTTCAGCAGCAGACTGAAAACGTCACGTGCTTGTCCATCACACAAAGGTTAGTTGTCCCCGTTGTGGAGGCTAAGGTAGCGTATACAATGGTGGAGATGGTAACCAGACAAGGCCTGATATTTTTACCAGAAGAAGTGGATATTCTATCACCTTTGCTGAAAAGAGAGACCCGGGAGAAGAAAAGGGCCCACAAAGGGAGTAGTAATGAGAAAAGGAGTAGAATAATGTGCAAGCAGTTATTAATAACATTATCTGATTTCACTAAAATGAGAGTGATGAATTGAATACAGCAGAGTGTTAACCTCACTCGACCAGCCCTCCTGTCCCAGGACAGATGGGCTGAGAGAAAATACTGTTTTTACATGATAGAACCGTGGGTTTAGATTACACATGCTAACAGGTGTGCTAGATAATACTGTACAGAAATTCAATTATGTGCTGTGTACAGACAAATGAGCTTGGCCACACGCACAACTGCGCAGAGAAACTTTAATCACGGATGTTTCTTTAACACTGATTTGTTCCCGGAATGTTTGAGTGCCTACAGAACCCCATGGTGACATCAGTGCAGACATTTCGCTTTGTGGTATAAGAAAACACAATAGCATACAGTTTCAGTATTCTTTAAACAAAACCTGTGTGTGCGTTCATGTGCTCATACATGTATGTACATGAAAAAACTACTTTCTGTACACACATAAATAGTCATTTCCTCCACTACTGCACACCCACACAGACCAAAATAGGCCTCACTCCATGTGTAGGAGCAGTGCAGGTGGTTTTACTAGGTTAAGTAGAGCAGCAAAAATCCCCTGCCTTCACATGATCACTGTTCACGCTATGTCTTATCAACATGCATTATTAGCTCAGTGGATACGTGTGTGTGTGTGTGTGTGTGTGTGTGTGTGTGTGTGTGTGTGTGTGTGTAAGGCATTAAACATGTTTCAGCAGGTACTACACATAAAACAGGGCACAAGTCTTGAAATAATTATTGCACAACTCCTTCATCTGACTAAGACATGAATAACATGCTAAATGTGTACATGTGATGTGAAACTGCAGCAGCCACTGTTGAAAACAAGTGTTCATCACTCTGACAGCATGTAAAAAGAAGAAGGGAAAGAAGAAGTGTGGAGGCAGTGTGTTCGATAAAGGGAAGTGAGAGAATCCAGCACAACAGCTGCTACCGCTCCTGCAAAGCCGTTCCCTGACAAACTGCTCTGTTTGTCTCTAGGTCAGCAAGAAGGCCAAAAGACACACATAAACACACACACACACACACTCTCTCTCTCTCTCTCTGCCTCTCTATTTCTATTCGTCTTTCTCTTTCTGTCACTCTGTCTCTCATGCGCGCACATCAAAAGTTAATAAGTAAATAGGCTACGCTTCATATCGGTTTTGGCATCAGTGTGCCCAGCCTTGTGGAGAAGAATATGCCAGAGTGACACAGATCAATATTATCTTTTCATTCACAGGCCAGAAGAAAAGGCCCGAAAAGAGGCCACAAAGAGAGAAAGGGAGAAAAAGATTAAGAGGAGAAAAGAGAGGCAAAGAAAGCCCCCTTCTGGCTCCCTCTAACCCGTACACATCTCCCACTGATTTGCCCACTCTCTCACTCTCGCTTGGCAACTGACGGCCTTACACAAAGAATTTCAGCTTTCAGCCAAAGACAAGGCCAGGATGAGGCCGAACCTCTACACGATCGGTTGCCACTGGACACCGCTGTCCAGTAAGCAGATTCCGCCACCTCGGAAATTAGGTTTAATGATTTACTACGGACTTATGAAGCATGTACGCAAAAAATACATGTATGGCGTTCAGTGAGACTAAGATGCTAAAAGGCTCTATTGAGCACATTCATTTCCTCAGCTCATTAGTAGTCACAAAATCCCCTTCGCCTGCTGCACTGCTTTCTACACATTCTCTGTTCCTCTCGCTTAAACACACACAGAATGAAGACAGATTTGGACCGCCTAAGGACTATGGGCATTAGAAGAGCAGACCCATATTTACACACATACTATAGTCTGCACTGCTTGAACTTTTCTACCTTTTAATTTTTTTTTTAAGTTAAATGGTATATACTAGACTCTAGACTCTGAACACAGAGGATTGGTTTAATGAATAAATGAATAATGAATTGCTGATACATACACATGCAAAGACCAAGAAAGAAAAGAGCTTCGAGAGCTACATGTTCTTCTCCAGGACTGGATTTCTCTCTCATTTCTCTGTGTTTATCTCTGACTTACGAGAGGCATTCATCAATAAACCGGACACGTTTGCTTTACCCACATCAGAACTAATCATCCATATTTTTCGGCTCTTTCTTTCTCCACCATCAGTATGGTGACGGGCCAAAGCCACAGGCGTGCAGGAGAACCTGATAGTCGTGGAAGTGGAGCTGCTCACTCGTTCTGGGTTGGAATGCATTTTTGCAGTTCTGCACTTTTTCGGTATATCAGGGGAAAATACTTTTTGTACGTCGCTCTGGATAAGGGTGCTGTAAATGTAAATGGTTGCAGCCCCCCTCTGGAACGATCAGCTTCCATATTCATTTATATAACCCCCCCTAAACACACACACACACGTGTGTGCTCTCTCACACACACACATCTATGCCTGCACATGCACATACTCCCTTACTCACACATTTGTACACGCCCAGAAATCAAACCACCTCAGCAGATTAAATGTGCTTTAAAAAGCGACCACACACTCACAGAAAATGACCGTTTCAAGCAGCCTGGCTTTCAGTTCCCCCATTGCTGTCAATCTAACATTCCATGAAAAAACCACAATCATCTTCACTTCACTGCCATGATACACATAAACACACACACACACTCTCTCTCACACACACACACACACAAATCAGCTTAATATAAGGTAGTATTAATATTGCATTGTCTACTGATAAGTACACTAATTGACCAATTACATTCAAATTAGATCCACTTCCAGCTCCACCTAACAGTTAAAAACAACAACGCCGTCGCTGTGTTTTTTGAGTTGCAAAATATATTGAATACTTCTATATTATTTATGATATTTCTCTGAATATTCAGCAATTCATTTGATACCTTTTGATCCAGTAGTCATGTTAAAGTACATATTATAGTACAGTCAACAAATCCTCCAACAACTCTTTCCTAGTTTGTTTTAAACCATGTGAAATAAATGATGTGAGATATTGTATGGTGTGAAAGGGTTTTGTGTGTGTGTGTGTGTGAGAGAGAGAGAGAGAGAGAGAGAGAGAGAGAGAGGGAGAGAGAGAGAGAGAGATTGTTTAAGTTCGTGTAAAGAACAGACACCTGATCTATAGACAATAACATTAAATCCCTGAGGGAACCATCATACTGCCCCCTGCTGTCCATTCCATATTTTCTTGTGGTAAACTTTATTACTTTAAATACATAGAAATGCCTGTATAGTTGAGAATTATGTGCTTTAAACTATATAAAATGGGGTACTTATCTACAACTAATTAGGAAAGGATATTGATATAAAGGAAAGCTCTCCCTTAATTTTTTTTTCAACAAATTGGAGGAAAACATCTCAAACGAATACATTGAGGAACACGTGACTAGACATGTGTTACTCTGCATATTCATTGTGTTTATTGCACTGTCTATTATATCTATTCTTTTCTTTCTATCTTTCCATTTGGCTTTTGGGTGAGGAAGTAATCTGGTCTAGCCAAACACCATACCACGCCCTAACAAACAGTCATGTTCAGATTTCTTTTGCTGAAAGCGTCGGGCTGAGATCCACATTGCATCACACTTCTCCATTTATATCCATTATCATAATGAAACCAGGGAAACACACCACAAGGTCACGAATCACGAACCATTATAAGGTAATTACATGACTTATCATATTACTTTTCACACATAATATGCGAAAAGGTTATCATAATGGCAAATTCCAAAAATCACATGTCTCCAATTCTCAAGGGTTTTGACTCAATTGCACAGTGCTTTCTTGAAATCTTGAATTCTTTTTGGCGATATTTTGATCTTCAGTTGTGGAATTTGGGGCTGAAAATAAAGAGCTTGTGTTTGGTTACTTTTTAGCTTTTTATAAAATCCTTGGACAGTAGTTAAGGCAAAATAATTACCCTAGCAAACAACAAGGGTGGTCCTGATTTGAAATTTTAATGTTGGATTGTTTATGTCATAAAACTAAGCTTTCACAGAATGGCAACATGCAGACAGACAAGATGCTGAAAATGCCTATTATCTGCACTCACTCTTATGGGTTCAGGTTGAAACAGAACAGTTTTGAAAAAAAAGCTGACTGGAATTTGAAGAGTCACAGTGGGGTTTTTAATGTGTTTTATCTCAATATCTTCAATATCCTTCTAGATTTTAGCTTTGGCCAGATTTTTTAAGCCTTTCTATGGTGCATAAAGCTCACATTGATAATGACACAAACTGTCTAGCCAACTCCATGTGGAGGCAGGATTATTGTAAAGATTTTATAGATCCAATTAAGACTCATTATGTTGGTGTAAAGAGCGGTTTGTTACGTGAAGGTCGTTACATTTTAAACAGGAAATGGGGGAGGGAAGCAAATTTGGAGTGTTTTGGGCTTTTCGCCCTCTTAATATTGCATTCATAAAGAAACATTATTATTGGCAGGCCTTCTGGAAAAGGCAATCATTACATTTTCTAATGAGCAAACATTTTCCCTTATTTAATCTCTTTGTTCATCGAAAGGTGTTTTGCCTTTAGATAAAACTAAAGGCAAAACTACACTGAGAAATTGTTGTTGTAGTTTCATGGATGGATAATAATTCTGTTTGCTTTCGAGTTCACTGGAGGAACACCACCAGTTAAAGAAATAAAAAAGTCTTGTTTGCTAAAATTCACAGTAAGCCTAATAGTCAGATCAAGCTGATATGGAAAAAATAAATAAATGTCCTGACTTGATCAGACAATTACAACACGGCAGAGTACAGCATGAATGATATGGTAATATGAATCATAAAGAAAGGCCTGTACATATGTTGTCTACCAGACCGACTTGGTCTGTGAAGCAAGCACAAATTCATTAGCATCAAAATCAGGCCGAACACAGACACATCGTTGGAACAGAATATGTTTATGTCTGCTCATGTATTTGTATGTCTATCCCTCTGTGTTCACAGGTGTTTTTTGAACTGCGAGTATAAGACACAAAGCTCACACAGGTTATACATTGACCATGCTGAACTACCACTCCTATTAAATAAGACCGTTCACAGTCTTATCTATGAGGAACACAGCCTCTATTACTGCCATTCACATCTGACACCTGTTCCAGACATCCATAAAGACTCCCATATACCTTCTTGCTTATCCCAGGTGTCTGAAGACAGCAGTAGCCACGGCTAGACAGCCTTGACCTGTAAGTAAAGGGAAGGACTAAAGTCCTTTACGTTACACAAGAAGAAACAATCACTGAAACCAGTATGTGCTTTGAGTCAGTTTTTGTGTGGTTCACGCATCAACATTTCGTCATTTCAAACGTCACTCTCTTTCCTTCATTCATTTAAAAATATATATCCGTGTCACGTTCATAACAGTCTCGGTCCACAATCTCAGACAGAAGCACTAAGAAACCATGTGCTGGAAATCCCCAAAAAAATGATGAAAGGCAGAAATCAATTCCTTTGTAATTAAGGGCAAGAGAATATTGTGTATCCAAAATGGTTCGCTTTATCCAGACTTAACAGATACTAGATAGCATAGATACAGTGTCTGGTGTTTGAAAGGCATCTGGCCCCCCACACACACACAGGCAAACATACACACACTGTGCACTGTCCTGAATGTGGAATGCAAGCAGGTTAGCAGGAGTCCAGATGGGCTTGAGAGCAGAGGGCAAGGGGTGTAGGAGAAAGCATGCAGATCAGGAAGCAGGAAGGAAACCCGTACGTGTGTCACTTGAGAGCCGGGTGGTCTAATACGCAAGCAAGGAATGCCTGGATCGCAGTGTGAACAGACGGACCAAATGTCAAGAAAACTGAGGAGCCAACATCAAAAGTGATAGCCAAGCTGCCCTGTTGTGTTGATGTGACCTGATATAGTATGAGAGGGAGAGAATATGTGCCGCACACAGCTCAAGCTGCTGCTCTTGGGTTGGATCACAGCGGCCGTGCTTCAGATCTGTTACAGAATCTCGTGGGAGTGCACAGGACACACACACACACATATAGTGCAGCAGTCAAGGGCAATGACAATGTGCACCAAGACTGACTGGAGGATGTCCTAATGACACTATGACATCTGACCCACAGCCAAACATTAAATAATTTTAAGAACCAGGAACATACAACCCACTTATCAAATGTTTGCATTTAGGAAATGTGCCATATGAAGAAAAAAAATTAAGTAATTGTTGATGTTATGGCTGCAACAAGTTAAGAAAGTGACATGTTTACAACAGGGTCGTATTCTCCATACAAGTGGAAACACTCCATATACATTGAGGAACTGAGGAGATCAGTTTTGGGAGAGGAATTCTGTCTCATTTGTTACTTTCTAGCTTCTCAACAATCATAGGTCTTCTTTCTCATATTTTGTTTTTGTTTAGTGATGTGCCAATTATTTCTAATGGTGAATGGTTTGAACTGCAGGCAGCCCAGTTGAGGACCTGAAATCTTTTAAAGCCATGCTCTTGTAACATATGCGGTATGCGGTTTAGCATTGTTTTGCTAAAATATGCAAGACATCCTTTCCCTGACGAATACATTGTCTGGATAGAAGCATACTTTGCTCTAAAACCTGTATATGCTTTTCAAAATTGTTCTTTTACGTCTTGATTTCAAATGACCACATTTTTCCTTTTCCTTAGTATACTTTTGGCACCTTTTCTTTCTTCTATTATGACTTTGTGAGATTTGTAAATTATTGCATTCTGCTTTAATTGCAGTTTACGCATCATGCCAACTTTATTATTTGGCTTGTGGTAAACCTACTTTGTTTTTCTATCTAATGCTGCTGCTTCCTCCGTCATATTGTAGATACTCATTATATTGCTTTCTATTAGCAGATTCACATTCACACGCCTAATTACACTGTGGAGGAAAATCAGTCCGATGATGTGATGATTTTGGCCTTGAGCCCAACTGTTTAAAGCTCTATAACTTGTCCATCAGCTCAGCCTGGTTCCTGTTTGCTGGTACTGGATTTACTAAATGATTGACATTTTGAAAATGCAAGCACCCATATGGCTGAGGAGGTAATGACAGATTGAAAGGAATGTCAGTTAGTGTGTTGGGTGTGTATGTGTATCTAAAGAATCTCAACTGAAAGGAAGCTGAAACTGCAGAAATTGCCTATGCCCTGGAGAAGTCCCCTTCAAGGAGTGTCCTTGTTACTTAACAATGCCTTGAAATCCTGCCCACTATCTGATGATTGGCCTTTAAGCCAATCAGATTGCAATGGATGAACCCTGCTAGGCAAACCAGGCTCAAGGTATCATAGTTCAGCAAGGCGTGGAGGCCTCTTATTAACACGTGTTTTCAACAATCGTGGTGCATCGTTAATGCAGCTTGAGTTGTTTCTTGCTCTTGAAACGTGACATATATATACACATCATTTTTAAGACGGGGACTCCCAAGTCAACATTTGCGATGAACAGACAGGTGAAGTGAGCATAGATGTCTGTAAATTCTCTCCATTTGGCCCACTGACTGGCCGATTATCTTTTATGACCACCTTTAAAACACCTGTGGAGGTGGGTAACAGAATCCAGCAGTCCATAATTTTGGATATTAGAAAACTAGAACTCACAGGCAGTTTGGCAGACACATGAGGAGACATTTTATGGGAAATGGAGATGAATATTCAACAGCAGAGAGCTGTTTGAATAATGCAATGGAAACATATTTCAGGTACTTAGGTTCTAGTGATTCATTTTGCTCCTTATGGTACTTATGATACTTATTGCTTCACAAGGCTGGTATATTAATAATTATTAAGTATCTTGCTCTTGTTTCTCTGTAGGATTATCCTATTTGTTTTCACATATCCTTGACTCTACCCATCAACCACTAGAACACAATGCGTACATACACGTACATGACAAGCATCCAGAGCTTAGCCTCTGAATGCCCCCCTGAGGACCCCCCTGAACTATGAATGGCCTGAACTAGGTTTTACATCTGATATTTCATATGCTCGCAGAAGATAACGACAAAGACTCACTTAAGATGATACATGTCATAAATCAATCAGAAAAACAATATAAACCTTTCATTGCTTCAAGGGGCTGGCAGAAATAAGTGGCAGTAATATATTATAATGTAATTCCATACAGATAAGTCCTTGGTGGTGGGTAGAGTACAGGCTTCAGACGCCATTCTCATACATATACACTGCGTCTCAGCCGAATCTTGGCATGCAAAAGCTGCAGCGACCGCTCCTTTCCTAATAAACATGAAGGTTCAAAAGGGGAGGTCTAAAATGTTTTGCAGTGCAGACATGATGTAAAATGACTTGTTCATGAGAAGCAGAGCAATGGAGGTGAAAGAAACCTCCCTTGAGTGAAGTAAGCCAACCAATTGAAAAACCCCGACTGAGCTCCAATCCAAAAACAACATGCCAAATTTCCCCACGAAAGTGTGTTTTTTACTATTTGACTCTTTTTATAGAAACTCAAATGGGCCTCTCGTTTAGGCTTATTTGGCTCCACAGAATTTTAAAGGTCCAAAGTGAACACTTACATCTCTTCTGTACGCTTGGATTCCTTGAGACCTGTGGAAATTGGATAACGCTCTTTATATTCTTTAACAGCAGCATAGTGCAGACCTGATTACGAACATTTTTCGGAGCAAATAGTGACTAGATTTTGCTAATGTTCTAAAAAGCGAATACCATGCAAAAAACATACAAGCGTAGCCTGGAGATGCTCGGTTCACCTTACTTATGTGACTTAACATTGAGGTCATAGGAAAGAGCTCTGCTGCAGACTCATAAACCAAAGTTAACACATGAACCATTAGTCAGAATATAGTTCTTTAAATTAATTCCTACAACTTTTACTACTCTGTCTCTCTCCAGGAAACTGTACTGTTTATGCAAAACCTCGAAAGGCCACTCTAACATGATCCAAGCGGTTGAAAAAATAAAAGTAGTGAATGTCTTGCATATTTCATAATCAGACATAATATGCACACACACCTGCAATAACACAGGTCACAGTGTATTGTACACCCCAACGGAGCTCTCTTTCACCAACCACCACAGCCAAAACAGACATGCAGAAACACACTCCTGGGGCTCTCAGCATCCTTCACTGCTTAACTAAAGCAGTGAAAATCTGGATTGGATCACACACACAACTCAGCACATCTGAGAGAGTAATGCGGAGACCGTGTTACAATACGCAGTGACACACTGATATATACCGACACACACCACCTAATAAACAGCCTGTATAATTGAAGTGACTTTTAAGTTTAAAAGCCTCTAAGCAGCCTTGCTTCTGCAAAGCCAGTTACAAAAATGCAACAGGAATGGTTAGTTATTCATAATATACACACTTTTCTTTTTTTTTACTATCCATGTGAGAACCTTCCATTCCCATAATTATTAATGTCCCTAATAAATGCTATGCCTACATTTAAATCCCACCATAGCATTAACCTCAGCAACCAAAAAGGAAACCGCTATGGCACTTGTTTTTTTTCTCAAAGTTCAAAATGTCAAGCATTCCATGTTTGTAGAGATGTTCAAGCCACACACACACACACACACACACACACACACACACACACACACACACACACACACACACAAAATAACACTCATGCCACTAGCCATTTCTACCTTTGAAGAGTTAGAACACCCTTTGCTGTTTCATCTCCGCCAGTGTCTAATTTATGTGCAGGCTAGATAATTAATGACTACATAACATAATTAATGTGTATGAAAATATCAGAGGGGTCCTATACCATTATAAAAACCATACACCATGATAAGTTGCAAACCAAAACACTAAATAGCATGGTTTTTATTCCCCCCTCTTAGCTTGACTTTGATTTATTTGCAACGTACTATGAACATAAGAAGTAATAATCCATGTCATGCACCAAAGGACTTCCTGTGCCTTGGAAAAACAAGCGGAATTCTGGTGGCAAAAACACCAGAACTTTCAAACGCAGTAAACAGATATAATAATCTATTCTCAATATCAATTCTCAGTCAATGACAAAAGTTTGTGTCCTGAATGGTCATTAAGAGTGTGACAGGCGCTAGATCTAAAAGGTGCAGGAGTCATCTATGAGAACACTGATTACATGTCCACCGAGTCCAGTAAGACGAGACCGCAGACTAGGATTGGCCGTGAACAGCCTATTACGTCGGACCGCACCGAGTGCTAGATTCTCACTTCAAAGGCCAGAATCTGAGGGGAAAACTTCAGCGCTGAGAAGGGCCTGTGTGTAGCCTTGCAGACCTTGTTAAAAACATAAATAGGCAAAAGCAGGCCAGAGACCTCAACGGTTGTCAAGTGTCTGGCACCTCGCCTCATTGTGCCAGTACGCTCGCCAAACCATGCAAGAGAGACCTGTGAAATGAAACTGGAGGACAGATGCACACATAAACATGTGCACACATTTAAAGAGGTACTGGTGATTGAGGGAGGGAATCTGAGAGGTCTGGCTCCCCACCCTCTCCTCCCCTGCCTGGGGTCTGGACCGTAGGACAAGCAGCGGCCATTAATTTTAATAACTGCACTTATTTTCTCTCCTGCCAGGAGCCATTACCATAATTCACGCTCTACACAGTACCTGGCTGTGGTGCGGTTTGAAAACTCTGGATGGGATTCTTTGAGGGAGAGCAAATGGGAAAGTAAGGGGGGGGGGGGGGGGGGGGGGGGTAACGAGCCAGAAAGCTCCACTCGAGTGCTGATATTGGTGACAGCATTAGAACATTCAGTCATGCAAAACAGACGCAAACATACCACGCACAAAAAATTGCACCAAGGAGCACACACACACATATATTACTGCATAAACTTCAGAACATAGATGTGACATCTTCCAACAGTTAGCCTTGCCGTCATGCACCAGGGAACAACTGAAAACACCTGGATAACAGACAAAAAGAGGGACAACTTTTATTTACGTCAAATGAGAGGATAACCTAATGCTCAAACGTTCCTGTAAAAATGCAAAACAGTGTGGGAAAACTTCACGTTTCGTTATACAAAGATGGCCAAGAGATAAAGCTGCAGCCGTTTACATAACGGCAACCTGCTACAGGGGTATAAGGGGCAGCTGCCCACCGTTTAAAAAAAAACTGCCATAACACACTCGGAGACACTTCCACTGGTCAATGTTTGTTTTGGCTTTTGAGAATAAGAATCTGAAAGGGGAAATCTGCTACTACTGTATAATGATAAGAGGATATAAACAACAGTGGAAATACCTGCTCGGGTAGGGTAGAGAATGAGACAGAAGGAGGGCTGGAATCATAAAATCACAAAAGTACCACGCACAAGTTTGATGTTCCTGTTTGCATGTTTATACAAGTATATGACTCATTACATGTGACTGGTACATCTGTAAATTGTCTCTGTCCATGTTAAAGCAACAATCAAGGACAGAAGAACAAGCGTATGATAATTCCATTGATGGGTTAAAAAAATACTCACTAAAATAATTATCTAAAATCAGAAACAGACCTGTAGATCAAAAATTAGCATTAACCTGCTCTTTAAAAAAAAACAGACTTGGGTATTGCACCTTGACCCACCAATTTACTTTGGCCAGAATGACATACCCATTTAGAGCACCATAATGCAATATTTAACACTGTGAACTGACTTATATATATATATATATATATATATATATATATATATATATATATATATATATAGATATATATATATATATATATATATATATATATTCTCTCACTCACTAACCCTCTCACTCCATCCAGAACCTAAAGACACAGAAATAGCTGTTTCCTATTAGTTTTATGGCCTTCAAAACCCTCATGTTCGAACCAAGTCCGATTCTTCATGAGGTTGGAGCACATTCAAGGAAAGCACAGAGATCAGAGCAGAAAAAAACCCCTATATATGCACAGACAAACATGTGAATATTTTTTTCTTGCTGACCTAATTATCCAAAGCACAATTATTAAAACAGCTAATGAAAGCTGTGCCAATTCCTTCACCTCAGTAACCAGAAGGAAATACTTTTGCTTTTGTTTGCTTTCTTTTTTTCCCCCTCCTCCTTCTCCTATCAAATAAAAGCTTTCAGTTTTTCGTAGAATGAAATGTCCTCGGGTCAAAACTGTCAGATATTCATTTACTTTGTGGAGACGTTTTGGTCCTGGCCATGAGATTAAAAAACACATACCCTGCTTTGTCTATCAAATAGTTCTACCCCATGGGACTGCTATCTATGTTTCACTAGCTGTTGTGTTACACATAAAGAGTCGGCTATATTTGGTGTGTTTGTATCTGATAGGTTGTTACATCAGGAACTGAATAGTTGCCACAGGTGCAAAGACACGCCCATATCAGGTGATTTCACAGGGGTGATGTCATTATTCTACTGTAGCAGTATGGAAAGGATGAAATTCTAAGGACAGCAGCCAAGCCGACTAAAAATATTTAGAGAGAGAAAAAAAAAACAGGAACTGGTGAAACAAACAAACAAGTTTGATTTAAAGCAGTTGACAAAAATAATATCTGAAAACTATGCGAAGGAATTTGACATTCTTCTCACATAAGCAGAATGTTTACGGTGGCAGCATGAAGGTTAGCAACACCCTCCACGGTCACGTGTGTGTATGTGTGTATATTATGGAATTCACTATATATTCACTATATTTATGGAGGAGAAGAGTAATTAAGCAGGGAATAAAAACAGAATGAGATATAATAATAACAAATAACTTCCCTTCAATACATTAATACATCTACAGTCTACCATAAACTTGATATTCTAAATCTAACCAAAGCACAAAAAGTTTCATATTACCTGTACGTTAGTCTGCGGTTCGTTTTTGGTGGTGTGATAAGGACACCTGGTGGGCGAACACCAACACTACAACTTAGAGCACTAATGTAATATTTGTTTGTTGGTGGTTTCGGTGCTTCACTACTAAGAAACTTAGAAGGTTGTTGAAATAAAACCCCCAAACATGGACGAGATCTCATTTCCACCACACTCTCCTTTATTGTGCTTCCTGACGCTTCCCCACCCCCCCCCCCACCCCATAATAAAAGTCCTTACACGCATATCCAAAATAACATCAACATTCTAACTCTTTCACTAATAAGCTTTGCCTAAAAAAAATACATTGTAATCATCTAACTTAGACCCTGTACCATGAATTATGAGTTAAGGTTAATGCCACATTCTGTAACTGCTGTTACCTCATTTACATTCGTGGGAAGAATTAAGAATACCTTCTTTTATGTGCATGTTTTTATTCATACGCATAACATTTGCATCAATCAAATAACCTCGTGATAGCAATAAAAAAATTAATCTGTGATCATTCTTCCCACCATAAAACAAATGTAAATTCAAAAACAGGTGAGGAAAAAAAAAAACAATATATAAATGAGTAAGATGTAACGAAGAAAAATATGTTAATGGAACATTTTCTTCATCGGTCTGTCCAATCATTTTAAAGACATTGTGACCATTGCTTCAGTTCATTGATTCGAGGTTTGAGGGCATTCATTGTTACACAGGTCGCTTAAGATCACTACACAATATCTTAATATGCAGTCTGTTCTTTGTGCTGGCAATTCTACGATATTTAACTTTTTTTTGTAATAAAGCACAATATTGCCTAACCATGCATTATGGAAGAAAATGTTTATTGTTTCCCCTAGCCCTACAGCTACAAAACATTTGGCATGAGGTGCAAAACAACCAGAGGTGTCAAGTAGCGAAGTACAAATACTTCATTACCTTATTTAAGTGTAAATTTTGGGTATTTATATTTTACTGGTGTAATTATTTTATACTTCCACTCCTTACATTTTCTATACTATTTTACAGAACAATTATAACAATCTTACAATTATCTGTACTTTCTACTTCTTAATTTTTTTTATAATAGCCTTGTTACTCCTATTTCATTTACATTTACTATTGTACTTTTTGAAACCACTACTTTAATAATTTTCCTTCAGTAAAAAGCTTGAATTGATACTTCATCTCCTACAAAAGCCTTTTTTCCAACCCTACTATCTATATAAATGAATGGAAAAACTTTTGGCACGAGTGGAAAAGAAGAAACTAGTACGACATGTTTGCACTTAGAATCTCTTGTTTGTTTGCTTCTGACCATTTAGGGTACTCTGCACTTTTATTTAGACCATGATCAATACAAACCATCTTTTCATTAGTGGTTTCAAATATGATCTACCTTCTCTAGTATTGCATTTCATATTCCACTCGTGCAATAGGCTTTACATTAGGGCATAGCATTCTCATCACCAGAAAGTCATGGCGGTCACTGGTACAACCCGTGTGCAATTTGGGTCTTACCGTTTACATAGAAGGTGTTTTGTATCACGATTTCTCTGCCGTTGAGTTACTGATATAAGCAGGAATCCCCCGAGCTGATACTGATGCTGACTCACATCTCATCTTGATCAGGTACTCTGTAACATGACCTTGGTTTATGCTTTTTTTAATGCTTCCCAAATCAAGTCAGTGTGTGTGTGTGTGTGTGTGTGTGTGTGTGTGTGTGTGGAGATATTAAAATAGCCTCACTGGGTCTTCTGAGACATTCCTCAAAACAGAATATTTTCACATCTGCCAAGGTCCTACATCCTCTCATCTGGACTCTCATCTGTAGCTCATCCCACAGGTTTTGAATGGCATTAGTTTAAGGGACTGTACCAGCCATATCAAATGGCAGATACACTGAGCCATTTTGAGTGGATTTTAATGCATGTTTTGGATCATTGGCGCTTCTCCTGAAACCCAATTGCTTTTCATTTAAAAGCTACAGCTACTTGATGGAGGCTACAGACCTATTAATGGTATTTATACTCAGTAAAACAAAAAGCCAGAGGTGTTTGTATTTTTTTTTATTTTAATCATGGAAATGCTTTCCTGATTGCCCCGAACCCATGATCAATTCATACTCAGATAATAGCATACATATAGCATCGGTTCTGATATGCATCACATTTTTTTAATTCACACTTTATTCGGTCTATAATGACTTCCTTTTTGTTTTTACTTAGAAGCTGCTAAATTGACAATGAATGTTGATATTGGGAAATATTGGATTCTTTTATTTATTATTTCTTTTCTTTTTTTAAGATCTTGTATTAAAGTATTTTCAGGAGTGTTCGCTATAAAGTATTTGTTGTGTTTATTAAACAGATGGGATAGTCAGAATTTTGATTGAAGATTATCATCTACTTTAATACAATAGAAACAAATATTTCCAACTTTGCAAGATTTTTATCAGCCGTTATTCAGCATGCATTTAATGTCCAATCAATGTACAAAAAATGGGTTTACCCAGTTTTTTTTTTTGTTTGTTTGTTTTTATGTTTGGACTTTTCATTCTATACTCTAGATAAAGCTTTTATATATATATATATATATATATATATATATATATATATATATTTTTTTTTTTTTTTTATGGATGGTGGTGCACAAGGCCTGGTCAGTTTTAATACAGAGATATTTTGGACAATGGAAAGAACATAGCAGCAGATCACTTTTTATCCCCCATGTCTCTCAAAACTCTTATCAGTATATTCATACAATATTTTAAGACATCCCATAATTAAAGCCTAACTATCAGCAGTCAAAGTCAATACAGTACAGTACTCTGTTGTGCCTTAATCCATATGGTAAAAATAGACACGGTTCTTTTTTTTTTTTTTTTTTAAGAATACATTTCAAATTTGCCTGTTGTTAAAAAATCTGGAAGACACTATTCTCATGCATGTTCAAGCATTCTTTTTTGTTGTCGTTGTTGTTGTTCAGTAAAAAAACCCTAGATTCAAGTTTGATGCATTAATTTAGGGCACAGAATACAACATTCTAACTCTAAGCCTATAATAATTTACTTAACTATGCTTAGATAAATATCAATAAATAACACAAAGTTCAACAATTTGATATCCTAACAGTTATTTGCATTTGCTACCACACTCTTGATTATGCTAAAAATATTAATTTTTTATGGCATTTACTGGGGCTTTTTTTTCCAAGGTAGACTTTCCCAAATTAATTATGTTTTTTTTCTGTTCCATATCACTCAATTTGTGGATGGACTGGTCTTCGAGGTATGGTACAAATATGGATAAACAATACATGCCACACAATAAAATCCTCTCTATGTTTCCTGGATTAATAGGCTGTTAGGGGTTGCCTGTATGGAGCATATCAGAATGTGTGCACTGGTGCAGAAAGTGCAATTCTCCTGTCTGAGACACTAAAATCACAATCCATTATTTCTTTTTCACACTGATCCATACAAACTGATTCTTAAAATTGCTTTCTCCCTGATGGTGGACTTGGAGAAAGCTGGAAACATCTTTTGGGGGCGGGGGACGGGGGGACGGATAAAGACCAAGCAAATAAATATTTTAAATATGGAGCGGGATATGACATCTCTCACTCAGTCCACTTTCACATAGCCATTGGCATTGGTGGCCACTCCTCTGGCTCTCCTTCCTCCTCCTCTTTCTGCTGTAGGACTTCCTCCGTCTTGGCCGGGCTCGGCCCACTCGTCAAAGCGAAGCCGCAACGTGTTACGAATGACCAGGCGCTCCACAATAAAT
Source organism: Kryptopterus vitreolus (assembly GCA_030449085.1). Taxonomy (NCBI): domain Eukaryota; kingdom Metazoa; phylum Chordata; class Actinopteri; order Siluriformes; family Siluridae; genus Kryptopterus; species Kryptopterus vitreolus. The sequence continues at coordinate 12,904,715 of JACRUU010000012.1, read as the reverse complement.
GATGCGCAGAACCATGGCACGGCGTATTCAGCCGTGATGAGGCCCATGAAGTTGTACTTGAACTGTGAGTAGTCCCAAGGGCAGGCGTCGAACTGACGCAGCAACAGCCCCGTGCCAAACTCCCACATGTATGTCCACAGGGTGTATATGAGACAGCGCAGTAGGACATTGCACCGGTCACGCAGGTGCAGGTACATGTGCTCGACGATCAGGATGCAGGTTCCATAGATAAAGAGCGCCCACACACTCGTCACACCAGGGAACTTCCAGTTGCAGTTGACCACGAACTCCCAAGCTGCAGTAAACATGACCTCGCAGAAGTAGCCATGGATGGCGTATAGATACCACCGTGACAGCGGCGTCAGGGGTTCGGGGGTCATTGCTGTTGCCATGGGGACTGGGCTGCTTGGTCAGATCACAGCGAGTTTTTACTAAAAGAGAGGGAAATAAAGAGCGTTACGGTCAGCATATACACAAAAACTCAAGTGTGTTAAAAATGGCAAGCTCCAGCGCACATGAAAATCCAAGTTGGAGCTATATGACGCCCATGCTGAACGGCCGAGTTAGTGACGATGCATAGATTACTTAACAGATATTAGATGAAAATAGAAAATTATTATTCAAATATTTAAGCTGGTACGTAAGATGTGTCAATTATTCGCTGACAGAACGGTAATTTATTATCAGCCCTTCTTGACAATCTCTTCACTTGGACACAAACAGCTCAACCTTTCAAGTGTGTATGTCAAAGAGCACAAAGCAGACTATTTAGACATTGGTAGTCGATGTTAATTTCATTTCAAATGGCAATTACGCATCCACTTGGCCTCGGGAGAATTTGGGCGAATTGCATTAGAATGGAATGTGACACCTGAACTGTACTTCCCACAATCAGTTTCACCAGGAAGTTGAACTAGCTTTATTTATTTTTTTACTAACATAAAACATACCCCGGTTTATCATGCAATACAAAGCAACATCAGGCTGCTAAAATTAGCCTAAATGGCGCTTTTCACGAAGCATTTCTTTCCCCTGGAAATAACCATGGTATTGAGCTTGGCTCCTTGATGCTCAGCTTAGAAAACCAACCTAAAATCCACCCACCTACTCCCCCGTTTCAACCTGACCCAAGCAAACGGTGGAGGTGTGAGTGTTGTGCAACATTCAAGGCTGAGCACCAATATAGCCATGACTAGCTGCAAGCTAGTCAGAAAGCTACGCTAGTTCAAATTCAACATGCATCTTACTGATAATCTAGTGAAAATCTAGCAGTGATGAATGATATATTATATATCGTTTAATAATTATCCATGTGATCTCCTTGTTTAAAGTTTATTTATATATATATATACGTTTCAAATCAGACACACATCAAAATTTTTGATATTATACGGCTAATAATATTGCTAGCCAAAGTAGATTGCTAGTTACAGTACACCAAGTTACAGTTACAAGTTACAGCTGCTGTATCCTGACAGGTAACTGTCAACAACCCTTTTATATTAAGCAGCTTCAAGAATGCTGTTGTCTGAAGAAAGAATGCAGCACTATTGCAGAAATTCCAAAATAGTAATTTTTTGTATCTTTTTGGTATTGTGGTACATTAACTATAAAGTTAATCACATTATTAATGCCAACCTCACTAACATTCTGGTCCTAGTTATACCCCTGAGTACCAGAAGTGTCGAAATGGTACAAACAGGTGGAAGTGGTAGCTCAGTGGTTATAGAATTGGGCTCCGGAAGATCGCAGGTTCAAATCCCACCATTTACATTACATTTACAGTATTTAGCAGACGCCCTTATCCAGAGCGACGTACAAACAGTGCTTTAAATCTCCATCTAAGAATAAATTCATTCTGGTATGATCGATTACAAACTTAACATACATACAAGCATAGACTCAGTTGAGGGTTGTTTTTTGTTTTTTTGGTTTCCTGTACAGTGAGAAGGAAGTAGTGTTAGGTTAAGTGTAGTTGGAATAGATAGGTCTCAGTCGTCGCATGAAGACAGCCAGTGACTCTGCTGTTCGGACATCCAGGGGAAGTTCATTCCACCACCCACCACCACCAAGTTGCCACTAGTGGGCCCTCGACCAAGGTCCTAAACCCTCAACTGCTGTTTATAAGGGCATCTGCCAAATGCCATGGATGTCAATTAATCGAGCACAACACTCTACCATAACATGTCAATTCAACAGCACAAGGGAAATACAGCATATGCAGCTTAATAATTAGGATATTTTGAGAAAATAGTACCACTACTTTCCATATGGCCGTGCAGAACCACACAACCCCATCTCCCATAATAACTTATAGAATCACTGGGCAGGATGTTCAAAGGCAAGTGGTATCGATTGACCTCACTCATATTGATTGCTGAATAATTTCGTTTTTATACACTTACGTTAAACAAGTATAGTGTAGTAAATGTAATAGACACAGAACATTACACTATATATAAACATCATGACAATATCTGTGAGGTAGAACAAAGCAACTTGAATCTCTACCAATTATTAGAATAGAAGAATAGAATAGAAGAATCTTTATTGTCATATACACAATCATACCTGACGGTACAACATGCAGAGAAATTTGTATAGGCTGATAGATAAGATAAGTACAGGAAGCGGCCTATTATTATTATTATTATTAATAAAACTGATTCCACATTCAATGATACAGATGTTTGCCGTCCTATTAACAGAATATTACAGGATTATTATTTGGATTCCAAATAAAAAATAAGTCCACCATAGAAAAGTTCTACATTTTCTGTCCCTTCGATATATATCATTCGGAGGTGATTCCCCAGCTCTCAAGACAAGGAAACAGTGTGTCAGAAGATACTGCTGTGTGTCACAGCTCAAGAAAAGTACACAGACAACAGAACTTGACATAATAGGTCATTTATGCATGATGACAGTGTGCGTGTGTGTGTGTGTGTGTGTGTAGGAGGCATAAATCATATTTTTAGGTTACTTCTATAGGACGAAACTATAATACAATTCTAACCGTTTCAAATGCAGCGAATGATATTTTGCTATACTGAATCAGACAACTAAATTGAATAAGTAACACTATTGTTAATACACTAACACTGAGATATTTATGCTATTTAGGGAATGTTTTCTTGGAAAATAAGGTGTTTGCTTCAGAGTAGGCTCACTATTCCTTCTTCTTTGCTGTCAATTACTTTCAATAAAAAAACACCTTGCTGCATTTCTCCTTTCCTTTCCAATCATTGATGCTGATTTGCTTTATAAGTCCATTCCCATCATTTACTATTCCCTTGATTTATATTTCCAAATTTCATTCACCCCTTTTTCAGTGTGTCCTGTCATTATGCTCCATTACATTAGAGGTATAATAGTGTCCACAGATCCATGTTTCCAAAAATCAGACCACCTATGTACATGTTTATTATCCTCATTGGAAAGAACTACAATTAGGTACACAATAAGCACTAAGTTAGGCCGGATGGCCAGCATACTGGGATGCAGCAGATGGCTCTCTCGTGTTCTCGTTTTTTTTTTCTCTCACAAGGATCTCAGGAAGGATCTTCAATTTGCAGGTAGAGGTGATTAGGTCTAATCTGCCCCATAGTGGGTCAACAATTTAATTACAGTTATTAGAAGAATTAAAAGTAGCTCAATCTTATCCATACTGTTGCCAAACATTCTTTTGAGAACAGAAAGCAACTGAAGAGCGCCATATGTTCAAAGCAAAGAATAATTTCTGCAAAAAATAAATAAATAAATAAATAAATAGAATACATTTTTGAAACAACAAAATTCACACGAAAATATCTTTATAGATGAGATACAGGCGCTATCGTAGGTACATTTCTTTTACCACCTGCCTGTTTGCTTTTAGTGAGTTTGTTTTTATATTCCATCCAGCAGCTGTTGGCTTTTCAGTCAGCACTGGTATTGATTGTTACCCAGTTAGGCCTTTTATTGACACTCGCAGGAACTTGCAGACCAGAGTGAGAGTTAAACTCTCTTTTATAATCGGTTGTATAAAAGAGTTCATGTGAACCACCGGGAATTAAACGCCACGTCTGCACAAAGTGCAGAATATCAGGTCATCTGCATATCAATAAATATTGAGCTATTAAGAATGGGAAAGCAAACTTTCATCTTCCTGTGAAGTGGAGTGACAGGAGCCATATCTGGACATCTATGAGTTTTCGTATGAGTGAGAGGGTGCGCTAATGTGACACTCTGCCCTGTGAATGGGTAGAATGGGCAGAAACCAGTGCAAATGGCTGGTTTTCACATGCATCAGAGGAAGCAGGTGTTAGCCTTCACCCTCCTTTTTTAGTAGCTATCATATGATGATATGTATATAATATGTATATTTAATAAGGAATTAAATATTCTGTATCTGACGTTTGTGGTAAATTTATAGTCACGCTTAAAAAAACAAAACCCAATATTAAATAGGAAAAATAAATGGAAAAGTGGTTAGCACATTCGCCTCACAACTTCAGGGCTGGAGGATCGATTCCTGCCTTTTTTGCATGTTCTCCCCGTGCCTCGGGGGGCTTTTCTCCAGGTTCTCCGGTTTCCCCCGGTCCATAAACATGCACGGTAGGTTGATTGGCACCTTGGAAAATTGTCCCTCATGTGTGAATGAGAGTGTGTGTGCACCCTGCGATGGGTTGGCAATCTATACAGGGTGTGTCCTGCCTTGGTGCCAGAAGACGCATGAAATAGGCACAGGTTCCCTGCGCCCCAAGAGAGAAGTCGGATAAAGTGGAAGAAGATGAATGAATCAAGTCTTTCCGTCCATTACTTAACATTGTGGAGCGTGAATGTTAGCATTTACTACTTATTACATATTAGAGCTACTCACAAGAGATGTTAGTAAAACCAGGTACTGGTGAAGGATGAGGAGACACGGGGTGCGGAGAGCACGCCATTGAATCCCAAAGGTATTCGGCAGTCTGGGGAAGAATGCCGTACGGCTGGAAAAATCACTACTAGTGACTTTCTGATACTTTTTTTTGCCCCTATAGTGTACACAACAAGTTTTTCCCTTCCGTCCACACTGAGACAGCATTTTTGTCCAGCGTAAACAAGGCTTTCCAAAACACAATCTCCCAAGTGGATTAATCTGAAAAGACATTTAAACGATGGCATATTTTTTAGTAATGCAACCCATTCAAGTCAAAACAAACGGCATGCTGGCTGATACTGTACTGGCGTTAATGTGCCTGCTATCCGGTTTGATCACGTCGTTGAAGATTAATGTCACTAATGTCAACATTCGCATTTAATTAATTTTCAAACTGGGACAGAATGTTCACTCACAATTAAACTGAAAGTGACAGACCAAAGCTCGTCGTCCAGTTCCTCTAGAATTTTACGCTTAGACCAGTCGTTTTTGAAAACGTTTGAGAGTAAAATAAACATCTTCATCCCTTGATTTGGGTTAATGTCAATGTACTCACAGGTTCTCTAGTAACCCAACATATTACCTACTTAGAGAACCCTTGATTGGGTTAACATGGACAATTTCAATTTGCATATTGTACTTACGATAAACAATAATTATTGACATTTATGCAGAAATTCCCATCTGGGAATAAGTTGGCTTGTTTTCATTCCCGCTTGTCATCGTTCAAAAAATATACAGATAAACCGCGTCATCTGTATAGAGTGAATGTGATTGTGGTTGGACGAGAAATATAAACATATACCATTCCGACGGTTTGTATGGAGCCTTTGCACCTGCACGTGACACAAATCACGTCACACTCCTGCAGGGACAGAGCCAGTGATGGGGTCGTAACTCAAAAAAAAAAAGATTATTTCATAAAAGTTGTTATTGTTCCACGACTGTGTGGTGTGAAAAACGTCGAAGCAGACGTCGAAGCATGATTCCACTACCTCGATATGAACTCTTAATTGCATATCAGCAAACTGTAATATTTGTGATAAAAACAGTTAGACTTTAATTGACCCTGTCGTCAGGCTGTCTGTGGTAATGAAACAGCTCATGTATCTTCTCACAAATGCTGGCTTTTATGTTGTATGTAAACAAACCTGTCAGCTCAGAGTTTTCCGACTCCAGGAATAGATCCTTTCAACCTGCTCATAATGGGTACATCAATAGCACATGACAAGATAGTCCTGTATAGATTCAAGCAACATGATCTCCAGACATCTATATCGTTTTACTGTATGAAAAGCAATTTACAAAATAATTTCATGAATATATGGGGCACGACGGAATGGACTTCATTGCATTGCGTGACAGGAGTCTTGACCTAAAATAATGAACACATTTTCAAGTCACACAAGTTCATGGACATTAGATTCCACTGTTCATAAATATTTGGACACAGACAAATTCATGCTTATGTTGATTGTCTATCAACGGTGTCAAAAGTATTTACATTCATTACTCAGGTGGGGGAATAGATACTAAGGTTTTAAAAGACTTCAAGTGTTTACTCAAGTAAAAGTGTAAAAGAATTGGTTTTAAAACTAGCCAGTCACAATCTCAAATTTATTCAAATGTCTCTCTACCGAACTCCCTACTGTAGCTTTCTTTGCGGAGGATGAAGATTAAGCACCCGTTTGATAAATGAGCCACTAGTGGAAAAATACAAAAAAGTGGAAACAATTTTTTCAATACACTGGCTGTGTCCTTACGTTATTTGTGTCATGTGCAGGTGCGATGGATCGCGTACAAACCTATAATGTGTTGGAATGGTATATGGTTATACTTCTCATCCAACCACAATCACATTCACACTATACAGAGTGATTTATCTATATTTTTTGTGAACGATAAGCCGGAATGAAAACAAGTCAAAAGGAAATAGGAGTAACGAGGCTATTTTCGAAGTAGAAGTGGAAAGTACAGATAATTGCGTGAAAATGTAAGGAGTAGTACAAAATTCCTATGAAAGTAAGGTAACGAAGTATTTCCTTACTTGACACCTCTGATGTCTATCAGCGTATACCGGTGAAGAAATTAAACATGAGCGTCAGGCCATAGCCCGTCACCAATAACACCATACCCTGCTGTATCTTATTCATTACTTCATGCCGGGTCAACCCCTAAAGTTAACATTGCAATTAAAGTTTCCATTACGGCTGCACTGAGGTGCAAATGTATCGCTGACATTTTGACAGCTGGAATCATCCGATTACAAACTGAATTGATCAGGTTTATGTCCACTATACAAATACTTGTCAAAGCACGGCATTAATTATTTCAGGAAATCGCACTTAGTGACACGCAAGGCTTAGAGATCTTTGGCCTGACAGACTGACATTGACTTTGTATTTTATTGCACCACTTATTATATCGACCTCTTCCCCAATAAATACATTTAAAATAAAGTTGTATTATTTTAATGAAAAAACACATTTTATGTTTTATATATTTTTTTTACATTTATAAATAAGTTTTGTGTAGTTGTATGTTTTTACGTTTCTTTTATTAACTATATTTAATAATAATAAAATAATAATAATACATTTTATTTAAGCCGCCTTTCTGATCACTCAATGTCACCGTACATCAAAGAGCAATAAGTAAGACAACAACAACAATAAATAACAATATCAATAAACAAAAGAAATTGCTATAAGTATAGACAGTAATCATGTCTATAATCTATTCTGAATACGTACGTTTTCAGTTTAACTTTAAATTGGGATAACGAGTTGCGGATGTTAACTGGGAGAGAATTCCAGAGATGAGAAGCAGAATTCAAAGTTCTGCTTAAAGTTAAGTTAATAAAGTTAACCATGTTCCAGGTCCTCTCTTAAAATGCTACGCGTTAGAAGGCAAATCTACATCTCTTTTATTTCCATTTTTGTTGTGATTTTTTGTCAACACAAAAAAATAGGGTTAACACACAAAATAGTTTGCATACAAACAGAATAAAATGCATGAAAACTGCATAATAGAGGATTTCTAATTCTCTCTCAAAATGCAATGCTATGTCCTTATTTCACTACGGTTCAATTAGTTCGATAGAAAATACTAGAAATAATGCAAAAGGACAAAATTCGATTTGTGTATGCGAGCGGATCACATACACTACATACACTTCTTTATACCCATTACTATAGTGGCAATATATGTAAAAGTAATACAGCGCGGCAGGTTGTACTCGTCACTGGAGAGTTCAAGGTGCTTTTAAGACCAATTCTTTGCTGACAGACAGAGGTTCTATACTGAACATTTTCCAGATCACTTTGTCCTTAAAAAAGCTGCAGACAAGCCATTCTAAAACACATGACCTGTTCTAATAAATTGCTTTGTATAAGATTCTGGAATGCTTATGCTGGGTGTTCTGTATGACGCGATATCTAGAAGTGCCCTGTTTACTACTTTCTGACATTGGGAGTATTGACTACGATGCATTCTTACTCTCTCAATGTGTAGTGCTTGCTGATGGGGACTCTGGGTCCCTGCCACAATTTCACTCCACTCTGCACAAAATAAATGGCAGTAGATCAATAGCACAGGCAGCTCAGTTACTTTCAGGGCAGCATGTTGGCTCGCAAGTGCAAAGAATCTTCATTCTTCCAATCAGATATGATTTTCACTGATAGGACTCTGGAGCAGAGGGCCAGTATCCAAAGCTCATATTTCTAATAGCACAGGATGTAGTGTTTTACTGTCATTTCGCACATACACACGAGCATTTTTGTTAATGTGCTGCATGGTTTAGAAAGCCCACTTATTGCTGCATCATATTGTTTCTGTTTTATTTATTTGTAGTAATAATAGTAATACTATATAATATACATATTTGCTTTTTCGTTAGTTTTATGTTCTCTGGGATTTGAAAGTCGGAGATCGTTACAACAGAATGCTTGTTGTTCAAAAGGCAGGAAGGGATCAGTGTGTCTGAGACGTCTACAACAATCTCGCCAACGCTTTCTTTTCAAAAGGTCTTCTGACTGGTTTTGCCAAATTTGCATGGGTGGGACTTCCCGTCCCCCGTCCCCCCCTTTTGGCTAACTAAGATTTCACCCCATAGTCTTATTGAGTCAAAGCGTTCACGCAATGTCATAAAATATGCCACGGTTTAGACGGCGTCAATATTTCACGCGAATTTATTGTGCTGCCGGTTAAATTCGATGAAAAACTCTAAAGAGGTCCAACAGCTGCTGCCTTTGTCTTCAGTTTTCGTGGGCTGAATTAAAAGACCCGGAGAATGCCCTAAGCCTTCCAGACAACGTAATAGTGTTCATAACGAGGGGATTAGGACCTTCCGAGACTTAAAAAGGCAAGATTAAGCAACACGAATGTGGAAACTGGCAAGCTGCATAATTAACAAAGCAGCATGACGTAGCACACTTTGCTCGGGTTCATAAGAATTCATGCTGAGTTGGAGATCAGTTGCCTTTGTGCTATAATGAACTACTCCTACGGCCTGACTACTACAGCCCCAATCAAGATATATATTGCTTTGATTCAGAGAGGTACTTTAGATTATGAAATGTTTACCGGCTACATGTTTCATTTTAATTCGGTAGCGTTAGCTTCACAAAGCGCAACATATCTGAATGACTGCAGTGAAGTCGGAAAAGAAAGTCAGACGGCACTAGAAAAAAAATCAAACCACAGTGTGAAGTGTTTTCTGACAAACAATTACATGAAGTTTAGAGCTGCTTAGTTCTGGGCCTTTCGTACCTTTTATTGAATGGAAGCATATATGTGTATAAAACCTGATGACCTTCTTAATATGAAATCCTCTGCAGCAATTAATTGGATAAAAGGTAAGGATTTTTACATTAAAGCAAGTGTTAGTGACTATTTAAAATACTTATTTAACAACTATCCCGAATAGTTCCTGTTAGAAAAAAGAAAAAAACATTATTTTAGTAAGACCCAGGTTGTATATATGTCTTACTAAAATATGTGATTAACTGCAAGCACAGAACACATTTATTTTAATGTCCCGTGTACCTAGCACTTATGCTGCCAAATTGAAGAAGGTGTTACCAGTGGCCCTTATTTCTCCTGTCAGCCAGGCCAGGTCCGCACCCGGGTGGAAAAAAAAAAAAAAAGAACTGAGCCGAGCTGAAAGAGCGTTATTGTTCTTCATTAGAAGCAATTAAATGATTAGCAAATCTCCTAAGAACGTTACACAACCTCTTTAGGTAAAAAAAAAACGGATATACAACTTAAACAGCATATACGTGTTTCTAATAAGATGCTTACTTCTATCAGCCTAGTCACAGGACCTGTGTGAGTCTTTCTTTGATTAATTGAATTGGACTTTGAAATAAAATGAACCAGAAAGGATTCAACGCCAGTATGATTAGTAAAGATACAAGATTTAGAGGTGCTTGTTAAAACCGCCTGCAGTGCAGTGGAACTCAGTTCACTCGAGCCAAATCCGCATTTAATCAGTTGTGCTCTGAGGATCAGACCGACTTTGGATCAGACGCTTGAGTGCACTGGGTAGTGTAGGGCACTTCTGCCCGAAGCACAAGGGCAAATTTGCAGCACTTTATTTTCCCCCTCTGGAGCACGCAGGAACGGCCATGCACAACTTCATCATCGCATATCAGTACTAATGTCTCTGCAGACCAGATTGTCCCTTTTATAACTGTGTAAAGCAGGTGTGAATAACAGGGATAAACGCAAGTAAGACATGGAGGTAACGTAACACTAAGAGAATAGTTTCAGCTATTACAGGACTATATCTTGTCCCGAGCCTTATATAACGGCAAACTATGTGGGCGAAAGTTTGTGGACACCTGACCATAAGATTCTTACATGCTATTCGAACATCCTATTCCAGAGTTATATATATATATTATTTATTTCTTTGTTTATTTTAATGCTATAACAACCTGAACCTTCCTGGGAAGATGTTATATTAGATTTTGTTGCAGAGCTTTGCGTGTAGATACTGATGTAGGGGGAGGTGGTGCAAGGAAGTTCAGGTGAGCATGGTTGGAACCCATGTAAACCCTACCTTCATGGAGCTTGCTTTTTTGCAAAGCAGCACTGTAGCGCTGGAGCAAGTTCAACTGAAGATAGAATATGATGCTACCGCCATCCTGTACACTCGTGCACCTCCAACTTTGTGCCAACAGTTTGGGGAAGAACCACACATGGACGAAAAACATCAGGTGTCCCAATAATTGCGTCAATATAATGCAGTTTCTGCTTGTTAGTGTGAGGCCATTTTGCATACAGTAGATTTCCTTCGAGACCAGTCTGTTTTTATGCAAACTCGCTAATCCAACACATAGAAAGTAGAACAGAGCTGTAACCAGATAATATACACTTTTAATAATGACATCATATCAATGATTTAAACCTGCTACTGGTAATTAATGGCAAAATAATTAGAGCAAAACCTTATTTTAATAGGGAATCAATTCACTGTGCGCAAATGTATTGTAAAATACTGCGGCTGATCTCAGCAAGTCCTTGTCAAGTCAAAAATAACTAACAAAATAAGCTGGGATATATAATTATATATAATAAATTGCAGCTGGGACAGTATTTAAAATAAAAATTAAATACTTTCATTTAATTTTAAGAACGTTAAGAACATAACCCAAAGATAAAAGCCAAGCAACTATTGGGAACATCTGGCTTTGTGGAACATTATTCCCTCTTCTGCAATATGGAAGTAACTTTAGTGATGAACCCTGGTTACTATTTTATTTTATTTTTTTAATAAATTAGAAGAAAAAAAAGTGAACAATAATAGTGTATGGACTAATATTAAAATTCTATTTCCAGGTGCAGAAAAATAAGCCGAGCACATCAAGTTCCTCATCAGGACGAACTGAAAACGGAAGCGAAGCGAGCACCGGGGGATCGAATTAGATCCGCACAGCCGAGACGCGTTGCTCTGTCGCCGGGGTTCCAAGAAGCTGGCTTCCCTCCATCCACCTCACATCAGCTCACCTCAAACCTGGACAGGCTTTCGGTTTGAAAGCGGACAGATCGGTCGTGACAAACATGCGCGAATGAAGCTCCCTCGCTACAGTAGAGTGCGCCACTTAATACAGTACGTGTGCGTTTGTGCTGTAACCACCGGCACTTCTCCAAAGCAGCGTCTCAACAAACGAATTCTTCATTCTCCATCACCTATACGTGTGTGAGTTATTTATTTATTTATTTATTTATTTTAATCATGACATTCCCCTAAGTGCATTAAGCAATCCACCTGGAGCTCAGTAAATAAATGCACGTATGTATGAATGAATGAAACACCCGATGGTTGCCGCTCTCTCGAGCAATTTAAAGCTATGCGAATTTAATGCTAAGGTGATAATAATAATAGTGATAGAAACAGGCCTGGAAGTGCAGCAGAAGTAAAAAAAAATTGACATGAGTAACAAGTCGAAGCTTCGGTAGAAAGTCGGAGAGGCTTACCGTGCTTTTATTGTCGGGCTGCGGCGAGTGCTGCATCGACCCTCTGTGAGTTCATTGTAATCATGCAGAGGATAAGAGACAAAACAGGAACATAGTCGTATCGGTTCCTTCTCGTCGTGTGTTTGCCCCGGCTAACCTCCCTCTCCCTCTCTCTCTCTCTCTCTCCTCCCTTACACTCCTCTCCAATGATAACTGACACATTTTCCTTCACTGCAGCAGGAACAGCACATGCTCAGAGCTGAGCTTCAGCGTCCGACACTACAGAGCTGTGCTCAGTGTTAACTACTTCAGTGCTGGAGCTCTGCTTTACAGTACACTGCATTGCGAGTACACACACACACACACACACACACACACACACACACACACAGAGGCAGTGGAAGGTTAAAGGTCGTTTTCCTCAGTAAGTCTAGAGAAGGTACACCCGAATGTTACTCCTGAATGTTTTCGCATTCTCTCGTAATTTTTGATATTTTTGCCTTTTTTTATGAATAAAATATATGACAATGTCGTCCCAAAAGGACACCGAAGAGAAATTTTCGATATAAAACCATCTCAACCTCAGTAGGATGTTAAAAAGTTTATCAAAAGGACCAGTTCATGAAGTCATTATAGTTGACCTATGACACATTCATTTTCAGGAGCCACTTCATCCTTGGTCGAGGGTTGAGTAGAAGCCAGAGCGTGTCCTCAGGATCACCTCCAGAAAACATATATTCTTGTATACTTATACATATCAACTTGTTCACTCGTGCAATTTTGGGTCACTAATCCACCTGCTCTCACTTCTGTGAGGTATGAGGAAACCCGAGAACCAAGAGAAAACGAAACCAGGAAACGACGTGAAAACTGTTCCAGTTCTCTCCACCGCCGCCCCATGATTTTCTTTTTTTTTTTCTTCAGGAATTTATGATAGATAGAATTTCATCACGCAAGTCGCATGCATTTCATCAATGATGTCAAAGTTGAACGCTTTCCTAATTTGTTATACGGCTCCTGAAAGAACGTTCAAACGGCAGAACATTTCAGAATTCTGAATAGGACCATTTTTCTAAGTGCGTGTGTGGATATTACCTATAGTGGTTCCCCCCAAATGAGGGACAGACTGAGGGCCACAAGCATAGATCTGACCTGGCCAAGACTGCATGATGATTCTGAACACCCTTTAGCCTCCTGTAGAATACGTACACTATTAATAGTTTCAATGTAACCTGGTAATGTAGATAAATCATTTCATTTGGTCCATTACTAATGATCAGCTGAAATTTCTGCTTTTATGATGCAGCACTGAACACAAGTTCCTCATCTGCATTCCTGAGCGAAGAGAGGTGGCAGGTCACCTACACGTGAAGGTAAAGAGGACCATGAGGCTTTTAGCTTACGTGTGATGAACGGGAAGGAGGATTTCTACTGACAGATGCTCTCTCAGGGTATTAATATTTAACAGGGAGACTGTGGTGTAAACTTCAACGTATCACATATCACCAGGTGAAAAGCTGCCGGGGTCTGGAATGCTGTTCTTGGCATGATATGTGCGAGGAGGAGGAAAAAAAATAAAAAATAAACAAAAATGTACAACACATGTATGGTATCAATCTTAAGAAGGTGCACTGTATTCTTGGAGCTGTATCGTTTAGACTTTCAAGAGTTTCCTTACAAAAACAAAAACAAAAAGAATATGCTGTACATGGCAAATTCCTTATAACAAGCCTTGATAAACACTGGAGGCGCAAGAAAATGCACCGCTGTACAATAATGCCTCCATATCGTTTTCATTTACATATTCACAAAAGAGAAACAACTGTATTTTTTTAATTACACCATAGAAGCATAGATGCAACACTTGTGAAAAAGGTAGAAAAAGAACACATTCAGTCATCTTGAATCAATAAGTTAATTGCCTGGAGTTGGGGCAGGGCGGACTGAAGAAACCGAATAATACAAGCATCAAAACAAAGACAAGCAGAAGGAAAATGGCAGTCGAAGAGAATTGTCTCATTTTGTTTTGTCTTTTTTTCCGAGTGGCTGAGAGAAATTAATTGAAAAGGTCAAGAAGACAGTCCCATGTTTCTCCTCTGTATGATTTGTAAGCAAGCCGTTTCAAGAAATATTTTTATCATCATTTAACTAAAAACAAAAAAGTACATTTGGTTTAAAAAAAAAATAGCAAGACTTGTAATAATAATAATGATAATAATAATAAACATAATTAGCAATAAATGGTAAATATTGAATGCAGTCCTATACAGTCAGGTCAGAGCCTGTTCTAGCCCATAAACCTGAACCAAAAACACTGGCTCTAATATAGCGCAATGTTGACCACAGATCCTCCCCGAGATCCTTCCATTGCTGAGAATTGGGAAAAAAGCTCTTCAGTTACCTGCAGACCAACAAAAGGAGAAGCAATTAATTTAAAATAATCTAGAACATTAACCATTATTATTATTATTATTATTATTATTATTATTATTATTAATAATAATAAAAGTGCAACAGAAACCTGTTGTCCATGCTAAAGGATGGAGGTCACAGAAGGGGTCAGTCAAGTTCATGTACTTCATTATCTTGCATGGCAGACAGGGGACGTCCCTGCTCAGACAATCGCTTGGCCATGATGTCCCACTGAGGACCCAGCACTTTAGACTTTGACCCTGAGGGATAAAGTGGGAGTGAACAAAAAATCTCAACCAGACAAAGCAACTGATTACTTCACATATGAGAGAGAACACAAGCGCTTGATACTTCTTATGACATGCAACCATACGAACATCCTGTTACTCTTCTACGTTTACGGCATATTGATGTTTGAGGGCCTTGCTCAAGGGCTCACTGCTTGGCGGTGGTCGGATTTGAACCTGCGATCTTCCTATCTAAATATGCCTTAACCACAGAGCTTCTTCCTTCACCATGCCTGCACTCCAACACACTCCACTTAGTTTACACTGTTGACACCGGGTATTCTCATGTAAACTCTTTCTTCTTCCGGCTTCATCCGTTAAGGGTTTTCAAAGTGGCTTCCGTTAGGGGTCTCCACAGTGGATCATCACTCGGCACAGTCCTCTACACACGCCGCTTTAAACCTAACCGGCATGTCTTCACTCACCACATACATAATAATTGCCCCCCCCCCACTCCTGACTGGTGGCTTCATCCTCAGCATTATTCTACAGATTTACCCAATATCCTCTGCACTCTCCCAAAATGTCCTTCGCAGTCTTAACCCCAGCTCTTTAAACGCATCCACCTTCTCCCAACTCTACTCCTTTGCAACCGCACTTCAAACATCTGCTGAACAAAAGTATTGGGACAATTGACTGTTCCAGCCATTATGTGGTTCTTGTAGGTGCACAGGATGTCTTTGGACATACCAGCACTAAATATTCCCTTCATTTTCACTAACAGTTTCCAGTATAATATACACCAAGCCATATCCATAAAGATATATATTTACATCATTTTGAGTTGAAGATCTTGAGTGCTTTCCGTATTCAACACTTTTGAGATGAACTGGAATGTTGTTTCCACCCAAGGCCTCCTCACCTCACCTTCATCACCTCCTGACTTTACTGAAAGCTTTGTGTCTGAATAAGCACAACTCTACAACATCTGAATTCAGAACAAGGGTGATCTAAAATTTTCCCCATAAAATGTGCATAAGTGGGTCCTTCAGACACTACATGAACATAATGAATCATAATTTCCTGGTACGGTTTGTGGCAAACTATGTAAAAAGCAACAACAAAGTGATAAATAAGAGGGAGGAAAGTGAGAGAATCACTGCTGCTCAGAGCAGAATAGTGACAAACCCATGGAGGAATTATATAACCACTGAACATTGCTTACTTTCCAGACCCCTGGATAAAACAATAACACACTACATTTGTGTATGAGAAGGTTTTAAATAGTAGGTGTGTTAGGCATCATCATTCACGCGTGTCGCTCAATGGCTCAGACGACGCTGTTAGTCGCTGTGTGCTGTTTTGCTTTTTTCTTTTGCATTTGATCCTGCTGGAGATCCTTCTGAGTCACTGCTGATCTGTTACCATGACAACACTGTCAGCAATTCACGTTTGAATCGCTGACAGAACAGAGAAGACTCTGGGCATCTTCATCCCAATCATCTAGACACTCATGGAAGTGGAAGCAAGCTTGTATGTTGTTATGGAAAACAGATATATTTAAAAAAAAAAAAAAAAAAAAAAAAAAAGTGAAAAGAGATGTGCACGCTACTGTTAATGTGCAACACCTGCACATACACAAACAGAGTTGACACCTGTCTCACTCACCATCCAAGCCGTTGTGCTGCTCGTAGGTGCGTTTTCCCAGGATGGTGGGGGAGCCGTTGTTCAGGATGGGTGAGGACTTGATAGGAGTCAAGCTGCCTGTGGATATGGAAGCTCCTCGTGGAGGCTCTAATTTAGGTGGGCATGGGTGGGCCTCTACAATGCAAAGAGAAGGGGGGGGGGATGATAGAAATAACGATTAGTCAGAATATAATAGCTGCTTAAAATCTAATTAAAACAAATCTGTTGCGATAACCATGACCGCCATTGACATGTGCTGGAATACTTCCAGCCCTTCTGGAAAAAGTATCCACACAGTGTCAACAGAGATATTCCAAATTAAAGAGTGCCAAACATTTGGCCTGCAGCCCAGAATCAGCCTGGTAATGGTTGTAATCGGATCCATCCAATGAATTACATTTTTTCTTTCTTCAAATGGTCAAAAAAAATCACGCTGTGGCATGCATCCGAATTTAGAGATTAAAAAAAATAGCTATTGATTTATTCCAGTAGAGGGCAAAATAGTAGAGAGAAATCATTTCAACTAGGTAAACAAAACACAGTAGATGAATGAGAAGTATAATCCTCTATTATGGAAAATAATACCATTATTAAATAATACCAAATTATGATGTTTGCCAAATGTTGTAAATGTGTTAATGTGTATCATCACCTTCCTTCCCAATAATCATAACTTGTGGGACTTCACAACAACAGTAAAGCAAATGATATACCAATCCAAATAAACCTCGGTTACCAGTTTAAACTCAATACTCAACTCAATTTTTTTTGTATAGTTTTGTTTGAGGAGTTTGTCTACGAAATAGATTTGTTGGTTTGGGCCACAACACTTAATTCTTCCATCATAAAATGTACCCAAATATCCTATACCAGGGGACTCAAACTTGAGGACCGCATTTTGTCGTCCACAAAGTCCTTCAATGGGGTCACTGAGCCAGCTGCTCCCGCTCACCATCCCGCTTTGGAGTCAGGAGCGTCATCAGGGGATTACCCGCCTCGTTTATATGGTCAACGGCTACAACGTACTGCTGAATCCATAAGGTGATTATAGAAAACCAGTAAAATGCACTTCTGTGGGTGGATCCAATCCTTTGTATATAATAACTGAGTAATGGTGTCCCACTGGCTGAGCACATAATGAACAGCCAACTAGCAGGTGCCTTTTTTGCTTGCTATTTGCACATCTACCATCTCTACCATACCAAGTCATGATGTTCATGAATGAGTCAAGCCATGAAAGTTTTTTTTTCTACTTGAAATTCAATAAGTCCAAGTACAGGTTCAGACTTCCTGACGATCATCTTCAAGCCAAACTGAGGGTCTCAACTGCTTCCTCCCTCAAGCCAAATGTGGCTCAGCTATGAGGGAAGATGCGCAAGAAGTAGGCAAGATAAGCCATGTTCAGAAGAACCCACTTGAAGAACTGTTAGTAATTACATTTGAGAAGTTTTTTCCAAACAAAGCTTTTTTTTTTTTGTGAAATACCTGTTGCGGCCCAGCCTCACCCAGCCTCTGCCTCCTGTGGCCCCCAGGTACATCGAGTTGGAGACCACTGACATTTGAAATGAGTGTGTAAGAAAAGTGTCATATCCACCCACCCAGATATCTAACGACAGACTCTAGGGGCTTCCGGACGGCATTCCTCAAAGACGCAGGCTTTTTAGTCATATCTGGTAACCGCAATGCACCTGCACACAGATACAGACACAGCAAAGATGTGAAGGCACACAAATTGCACTATATGTGTAAAATAAAAGGTGAAGCAGCAAACAGTACGGAAATGTCTCTAGGTAGGCGAGTAATAAAAAGTGGTAGCGACTTCACTCACACTCCGCTTTGATGGCTGCAGTGTTGACGGGTGTGTAGGGGTGACGAGCCAGAAAGCGGGACTTGAGGAGATCCTGGCAAATACGCCTCGCTATCCGTGTCAGTTGAGTGGTCTGCAGATAGAAGGCTTGTCTGGTCTTCACTGCAAACTTTGGACTCCCGCCGTGTCTCACTGGAGCTCCATGTGGACTCTACCAACCGAAAAGGCGTCCGAGTGAGCGTTTCAGCATCTGTAACAGCACACCTCATGGGGTGCTAAGCTTCGCATGCAATCCAGATAGCCATCTGCATTCTTCGATTAGAACCTTACAGTTACACCGAGATTGTCCTATACGTGTGACTTTCTTACTCAAATCAGACATTTTTTTAGACACTAGACTTTGTCTGTTTGGAAGAACAGTACAAAAGCAGTCCCAGAGATTCAGAGTGCAAAGTTAAACCAGAAAGACAAATGTGGACAGAATTGATGTTTAAACGTAACTTCTTACAAAGATATCAGTGAACGGCATCAAAGAAGAAAATTGCTGTCCAGCTTTTTTTTTTTTTTTTTTTTTAAATCAGTGGCTATCAAAGTCATATAGAGGTGTCCATTTCTAATTTGCATATATTCAGATATTCAGACTTCAGATATTGTTCAACAAATGACTGACTGTGCAGGCTATCACATTCTCGTGACAAAGCCGCTGGTTGCTCGTCTCCTGCTGGCTGGCTAGTCTCGTAATAACGTTGTCAGGAAAACAGTTTCGGTATTTATAAACCATGAATTTAAATGTGGCTGTGTAGTAAAGTGACAGGCTTAACTATGAATAGGCAGATTCTTAGCTTTAGATTCTATGGATAAACTACATTAAAATCATCATTCTTGAATGAAACGGCAACTAGCAATCGTTTCATGAACTTAAAATCAGTGTGGTTGGTCTTTTTACCAAGTAGTGCTCATCCTGATTTGGTACAGTAGTATAGCACATTTTAAAAGCTCTATGCTGATGAAAAATCACGCCAACCATGTTGTTTCGATTGGGTCCAGGCCGTTCTCCGTCCAGTCTTGTGGGCATCTTCAGGCCACCATACTTCTTCCAGTAGGTCCAGCAAGAAGCACACAGTCTGCACTGCATGTTGGTGGGCCCCCATGAGTACCACTGATATGAGCTGGTGGCTACACACACACACACATGAAGACATGAGTGGGTAAGGCTTCATCCACCTCTACAATTTGTGTAAACATTAAAACATTTACACATAATTTCCCAGTAGGTCTGAAATACAAAGTTTGAGAGTCCGAGGGCTTACTGTAGCAGCTCTCGCATGCACGGCCCAGTCCTGCTGGTTGACTTGCTGCCCCGGGTACAGTCACTGCCCCTGCCCCTGCCACTGCCCCTGCCACTACTCCTGCCCCGGCCGCGGCCCCTGCCCCGGCCCCGTTCACAAGCCCCGGCTTCACACTGTTCGCACTCATCTGGTTTGGATTGGGTTTGTTGCTGCAGAGGCAAACGATCACACACGGATTAAGCTTATGCATAAACAAATATGGTAAATATTTGCATATCCGGTGATGTGTTCTGACCGACTAGACAGAATACTCACTAGTTAGGGATGTAGACCTGCTTCAGCTTGCTCTCTGCTTCTGCAGCTTTTAACCTTTTCTGAACAAAGAAGAATACGTAGAAAAAAGAAAAATAATCACTTAAGGTTCTCCCCGCCCAGAAACATTTATGGAGGTTAATTCGGTTAACCCAACATACCTGCTGAACATATCGGTCTGTGGTTTTCCACATGTAGTAATACTCAATTATGCTAGTCAAAGATTTCCAGGGAAGCTGAAACAGACAGAGGGGTTTT
Source organism: Kryptopterus vitreolus (assembly GCA_030449085.1). Lineage (NCBI taxonomy): Eukaryota > Metazoa > Chordata > Actinopteri > Siluriformes > Siluridae > Kryptopterus > Kryptopterus vitreolus. Next base: position 12,884,360 of record JACRUU010000012.1, on the reverse strand, counting down.
TGTTGTGTTCAACAGAAATCTAGTCTTAAACACGACCTCATGACACAAAACATTTTTCCCTCCCAAGATAAAAATGGTTAACAGAAAGATGTCTTTAAATATTTATGGACAAACGTATTCAAAACAATATTTCAGCGATGGTACTATAAGTAAAGGACGTGTTCCTGTGGCCCTTAAGGAGTGTTTTGTGCTCGTCTCGGGCTCCCTGTTTTGAATGTTTGCAAATCTCTTGAGCGATTTTCTTCTGTCGATTCCCCTCCACTCCCTGGTTGTGTCTGTCTTCCATTTCAGAATTTGAATTTTATTCATGTCAATGACATCCCTAAACACCTCATCTTTTCCATACCCTTTAGCAGCTATGTGAAAGGTTAAACATTTCTCTTCTAGAATTTAAATAAACTATTTTTGTGACAAAATAGCAGATGTCTTGGGATGCATTTCCTCACTTGAAAGGACTTAAAAAGCAAAAGGTTTTGAGTGATTAATATACTCATATTGAACAGGCTAGACTCCTGTAAAAGAACTAGCCAATTTATGAAATACTTTTGGGGATGTACTTTACTAAAGAGGTGCGTTCTGGGTTCCTAAATCCAACTCGTATGTGTGGGACTGAAACCTCATCACTGTAAAGCATACTTGGGAACACTTGAGGAAAAATCTGTAGCAGAAAAGCACTTCTCTTCCTTTGTCTGCTTATATAAATGTGGTTTTAGTTCCGTGAAAGGGGTGTGAACATTTTCTCTACGTGGCTCCTCCTTCTTGCCAAGCTCGGTCCCCTAAATTAAAGCCATACATGCAACAAAATCGCCACCAGATGGCAGAGTTAGCAGACGAACTCTACAGATGAATAAGCTGGTGCTTTGTTATTTATCCACAAGTCCTCTCCCTTATTGGTTCTCCTGGTGTGCTTTAAACTCACAAAATCCTGCTGGATGTCGGTAAAGTCTTTTCCATATTTCTCCAGCGCTTCCTCAAACAAGTTGGCCTCGGAAGCGCTCCATTCTTCCATCTCGTCTCGACAAAGTACAGGGCCACCCTGAGGCACCAGCGCAGCGATTGCTCGTGTCATGTCATAGCCGTTGTTATGCAGCGTGTCCATCGCATGAAACTAAGGAGTAAAAGCGGACATGAATGAATTCAGGATACCAACAATCATGGCGAATGATCATCTTGAACATCTGCACTAAAGTTTCACAGAAAGGCGTCATTTTTCTCAGGCAGCAAAATCACATGATTTAAAAAAATATATATTTTTAGCTCTATGTCAAGAGAGACTTTTACAAAAGGGAAATTGCAGCTAAGAATTCTACTACTCAAAACCACACAATTAAGTAATTGTGCTCGATCAATTCTGGGAATTTTCAGGAGACTCATCTGTTTGATCAAAAGCTAAATGCAAGGTTTTTTTTTTTTTTTTTTTTTAATGACAAAACTTCACTGTATTGTTTTTATGTTGTTTCATGGACGGAAACCCAGAGCATGAAATAAAAATACCAGTCATGCTAATAAACACACACACACACACACACACACACACACACACATATATACACGCGTACATATACATATACATAGACATATACATATAGATATATATATATTATATATATATATATATATATATATATATATATATATATATATTAGAGATAGATACCCCCGTATACACACATACATACACACACACACACATATATATATATATATATATATCTTCTATATATATATATCTATATAATATATATATATATATATATATTATATCATATATATATATATATATCATATATATACATACACATACACATACACACACACACACACACGTATGCATGTATGTATGCGTCAGAAAATTGTGGCATGCATATTTATTCAGCTCCCTTTATTCTGATATCCTTAAATAAAATCAACAGTGCAATCAACTACTTGGGAATGACCTAAATAGTAATTACAGTTTACCTGTGTGTGCTTAAATCCCAGTATAATTACAGCTGTTCTGTAAAGGCCTCAGAGGTTTGTTAGAGAACATTAGTGAGCAAACTATCATGAAGACTAGAACACACCAGAAAGGTAATAAAAACATCCCTCTTTTGAACATCTCACAGAGCACTGTTCAATCAATTATACGAAAATGGAAAGAATAGGTCACAAATGCTAAACTAACAAGACATGGCCATCCACCTAAACTGACGGGCTCGTCAAGGAGAGCATTGATCCAAGAAGAAGCCAGAAGGCCCATAGTGCTACTGGAGCAAAGCATATTCATGTGTTAGAATGGCCCAGTCAAAGTTCAGACCTAAATCTTAATGAGAACCTTTGGAGAAAATGTGACTCAACTGGAGCTGTTTTGCAAGGAAGAATGGGTAAAAATTACAGTCTCTAGATGTTCAAAGCTGGTAGAGACAAATCCAAAAAGACCTGCAGCTGTAATTGCAGGAAAGGTGGTTCAACAAAGTATTGACTAAGGGGACTGAATAAATATTCATGCTAAAACGCTTCAGATTTATATATATACACACACACACACACACACACACACACACACACAGTATACATACATACATACACATACAAACATATATTATTTATTACTAGTGAGGAAGCTTTTTCGTGAAATCTGGATGCAAGTAACATAATGCCTCAATAAGCAAACCCAGTTAAATTTCTAATGACTCCCTGTTAATGACTCAATTTGCAAGCAGTGCTATTTTTAACATAATGGAACAAAACATTTTTAATACCGCTTTAAACAACTTGCAGTGTACCGATCGCTCTTTTTTTGGAAAGGAAGGGAAATCACTTTGTGTTTCCATTTCGCACAAATCGCATCCTGCAATTTCACTCTGAATCACTAGCTGTGCAAGGCTGTTCAGTCAAAGATGTCATTGTGGGTCTATTATGTATAATTTTATATATATATTACATACATGTGTTATATACAAGACACAAGGAAATACATAACTTTGGACCATGAGAATCATACAACTCGATGGTATGCATTTCTTTGTGTCTTGTGGTCCTCTGGTCATGGGTTGTGGTTTAATAAATGAGTGGCATCTAGTGGTGGGTAAGGGATGTTGATGGCGGGTCCACACCGAGAGGATACAATCCATAGTTGCCCCCCATAGTTGCCAATCCACAATTGAGTTTTGCTTGACTCGATCCTATAATGCCACCTAGGATAATAGCTTTTTATTACTTTTTATATCCATTCCATGATTATTAGAAAGGTTACGTGATGCTTATACATAACGCGATTACGGTGAAACGCAAGATTCAAAACGCTGTTCTTATAAATTTCCCATACTGCGCTGCACCGGTATAATTAAATCTGCCTGGAAAATCATAACGCTCGACACCATTATCAGTAGTTCTGCATAGACAATTGGCAAGGCGCGGATGACATTAAAATGCGTTACATGTGCCAGACCAAAGTGTGAAGTACTGCGGAAGCAGGATGTTGCGTGCAGCGAGTGAGCGAGTGAGTGTAGGTGGTGCCGTACCAGCGTGATGTCTCTGGAGGCAGCTGCAGCGCTCATGTGTAGACTGGGCTGCCGAACTGAACTACTGCAGTCCAAAGCCCGCGCAAACGTACCCACGGACCTGTGGGGGGGGGGGATGGGGGGGGAATGGGCAGAAGAGAGATTGAGTACCAGAGAGATAAGAACTACAAGTGTCTTTCTGTAAAACAGCATCTTACTGTTCAGATAGTAATCAATAATTCCACAGGAAATACTTATTTTGACTGTCACTACATTGCTCATTTCAGACATGCATCAATACGGCGATAAAAAGAAATTAAGAAATCCAACGAATCCTTTTTTTTTTAAATGTATTTACCGAGCCACTACGAGAAACTGGTCGATTTGTTTCTCTGTAAGAGGAGTGTTGGGATCCCACACTTTTTCCTCTAGTTTGGCCAGCTCCCTGCCATCCTCCTCTCCTAATGAACCGAGAAGCACAAGCACAGCAGTCATTCTAAACAGCTGGATTTCAAGATTAGACTCCCACTCGGCTACAGCTCCGCATGGGCTTCATGATATTCATCCATGTCTCTGTGAGACGCCCTGGACACACTAGTATTAATTGCAGAAACACAGGATTGTAGGTGCAAATCAATTTGAGTGTGTTCCTAAAATTACATTTAACACAATGTAAAATTGACATACCACTTATTTACATTGTTTTTTATGGAAAAAGAAAAAAAACACATGAAATTACACACATTTTGTTTTTGTTCATTTAGTAACTCTAATTAGGTAGTGAAATTGTCTCATGGCTTGGTTCAGTCCTCGGTTCAGTGTTCACTGGGCTTGTGTTAATATGCGAAATGTTCTAATGTCCACATTTTTAACCAGTAACTACATCAGTTTTTATCCATGTGCCCGTTTCCTCCCATCTCCCAAAAACACCCCTACTAACAACTCTGAATAGCCCATGCATTAATGAGTGTGTGCAAAGTGCCACTGCGTTTTTAAAACTCTTACCTAATCCCAAATTTCCTGCACTGAACCCTATGAGCATTAGGCACCAGATAAAGTGGTATGTATTTAAACATAAATAAATAAATACATATTCCGCATTTTTAGATTTAAATGTTAGTTTTCCTGGATTAAATACAACAGATGACACTGTTCTGTTCTATGTCTATAATAAAAAAAAGTAGATTTTTATTATAAAATCAGTTCGTTTGTTTAAAACACATTAACCACCTGAGGCTCAGATTCCGAAAACGCATCAAAAAAACAATTTACTGCAATAAAACTAACTAGAATAAAATACTGCAAGATTTCAGTCACCAAGCCACCACACAGTGCTACACAGAGACAAAGGTAGAGACATGAATCATACGGAGGAAGTGCAAGACACCACAACATGTTTTAAACACTTTAGCGTTCGGCCTTTTCGGTGAATTTAAAATCAAATGTTCTTCGAGGTTTGCGGTAAAAGCAGACGTACCCTCGTTGAGGAGGTCGGTGATTTCTGCCTGGTACTTATTCCCCACTCGGATCTCTCCTTTATCGGCTAGGAGTGTTTTCTGCTGAGGGTCGTAGACCAGAGAGTAGAAAAATGCGTCCTGCAGCCAAAACACAACATAGACAAAGCGGGAGTCAGGGACCCGGGCGCAAAGAAAGAATGCCTCGTGTTCGGAAAGAGGGCTGTGTACTGTTTGTGTGTATGGCCTGACAGCGAGTCGAGTCTCCAGTCTCCTCATTACTAAACGTGAAGAGAACATTCTGGGTCAACACGATGAATTATTCATGAAGAACCAAGCTCAAAACTAGATCTCACACACACACACACACACAATAAAGCACAAGTATCTATCGAACACAGTTTAACACACAAGTGCATCAGTGCTCGTGGGCTTATAGTGTGTTCTAGCAGCGTTACACGGTTCAATATACCGTACTGTACTCACCTCTCTGTCTAGGTAGGACTTGAGGGTTTCTGTCTCATTGAGAAGAGTCACACAGCATTTTCCTCTGAACACAGTTACACGCAACATACATGTTAATGAAAGGGAAAAGAAGGAAAAACAAAAAGATCTTACAGCACATGACCCCAAAAGCCGAGGTAGAGACATACAAATTTTGTTTTGGCAGTCAAATTATAGCAAAACAGACAACCTTGAGGATCTAAGCAGATTTGGCCTGCAATGTGCGTTTGCTGGAAACAGATGCACACGTTGCAGGAGTTATCGGTGCGGAGAAAGTATCAAAGCTCCTAATTACTGCAAATTAGGGATGGACCGATCCTATTTTTGATACGATAACATCATTACAGCATTCTTCTAGAGGCCGGTCTGTAAACATTATCAGAGTTCTGAGTAAGCACCGATACCTGATACAGTAAAGCGAGCTGCCACTCTGAATTAGATAAACCGAGAACCTGATGCAGAAACGCTCAAGAAAAATGTTCAGTTCTACATTGTATTGTTGAATTTTTTTTTGCTCAAAGGATAGACACCAGTCTCCATGTCGCTGTGTAAATACATAGTGAAAAGGTCAGAATTCAGGTAAACTTTAGCATTCGTTTGTGTGCATCACTGTAATTAAGCGATCATTAGATACTGCCATCACTGCACTTGGCCAATTGATCTGAAAGTTAGAGTTTGTAACTGATAAACCGATATATAAATGAATATATAAATGAAATATAAATATAAATGAATATATAGCTAGTCTCCTGTAGCAAAGGTGACAGGTTTGTTATTTTAGTTTGTTCTGTTTTATGGTATTGAATATTAGATATAATATGATATGGGGTGGAACCCATACATTTATGTAGCATATTAAAAAGATTATAATTTATCACTTCTTTAATTAGACATACAGATGCTGTGCATGTGTAAAAAATCCTCATTATATATATATATATATGGAGATTTACAGAGCAGTACCTTTCACAGTAAGTAGGACATTGTATTGGTCGGCAAATCTACAACCTGAAGAACTCTGTATGAACACACACAGCTGTATACTGCAAGGGGGATTCGAATTATAAACAACCACTATTTCAACACAAGGCAATCCTAGTGAAAATCTTGATCCATTCGACAATTTAATTCCAGAAATCATACTAACAGCCCGAGTTCTTCCCCTGAGATCCGATTCCACCACTGCCAGTAATGTCATCCCCACTCAGACACTTTACACTCGAGGATTCCTAATACAGCTTTTGACATGTCACAAAATAATGATGTGTCTCAAACACACAGAGTCGGCCAAACAGCCATCCTTGGAGTATTTCACTCGTTTAAAGTTCAAGCCCACAGCCAGTGCAATTGGTCAAATTATTTCACCTTATATTTTATGTACAAATCATCCAAAACTGCAGACACAAAAAAAAAAAAAAAAACAGTCGAGTTTTCACCTAATGTGTGTCGCAGGCAGAGACTCCAACTGCCTGGAAAGGAAGAGCTCTCTGTGTCTCAACTGGTGCTTTTGTTTCTCTGGCAGTTCCACCATCTCAGGGTTCTCCATCTCCTCTTCCAGCTCTCCTGTGGGTGAAAAGGTCAAAATAAATATTCATTCAGCCAGCGGCAATTGTCCATTAAATGATAAATAGTGACTATAGGTTTGTATAACATAGATAGAATGTGTCATTTTTTTGTTGTATAATTTTTTGTAAAAAACATAAAAAGTTATACCATATTGCATACTCAATGAAGTTCAGTGAGGAAATGATTGCACATTCAGGTCAGGTCAGATCAGAGATAACTATGAACACCTGACTTTACTAATAGTCATTTCTAGACTGTTTGTCTGTTCCAGACATTTTCATTCTTTTCTGCACTGCATATGAAAAAATACCTGGTGGATTGATAATCTAGAAACCAAATCAGTCATGAGAAAATAATGCCTGTTTAATTAAAAAGAAACAGAAAGAAAAAAAAAAAACCTTCACCAAGCACCACTAGATTCACATCTAGTGCAGGATGGCTGGAAATGGCTTAATCACATCATGGTAAACACTGAATAAATGGTATGGTGACTTCGCATATCTGTACTGGAACCGTACTGGAATACAACACGCTGTAGCGATACAAAAACACCATTGAATGTGTGTGATGCGACCCAACGTCACGCTCAGGGTTTTATTACTCTTGTAGTTATTTGCCACAGATTGCTGTAAAGACCAGCGTGTATTGTTTATTAGTTTACAATAAGATTTGCAGCCAAACCCAACATTAGTTACCAATTAAAATAATACAAAGAGACACACGTTCCATCATCAACCTTTCCAGAGGCAGTTTTTATTTTTCCTCAAACCTTAACAGTCAGACTAGCATGTCTGGTCCAGTGCATTGCGATTTTCTAGATCAGTGGTTTGCAAAAAGAGAAAGACCATCAAATCACATTAGTAGGACATTAAAACAAGTTGAATCTAAATAAGTTGTTCAAATTTTACTGATTAAAAAAAAAAAAAAAAAAAAAAAAAAAAAGGGGGGGGGGACTCCTCACATAATTCACTACATCATAAATCATTTTAATACCCACATAGAGGAAATTCTCTCTCCCCAAAAATACATACATAAATATAAAGTTACATGTATATGGACTGAGGATGCTGAGTGGAGAATGACAGGAGGCAGCGTGAAGATGAGAAGAAGAAAATGAGCGAGGGAGGTGAAAGAAAGCAGCCACTGAGTATGTTCCAATTCATCTGGAGTTTCATTAGAGAGAGAGGGGGACAGAGAGAATGACAGAAAGACAGACAGAATGGATGAGAGAGAGGCAAAGAACAAAAGCAATCAAGGGATTTTCAAGGGAGGAGGGGGGAGGGATGGAGAAGAGGTCCTCCTGAAATCAATACGAATTCCCACCTCTTCCTCGGCCACTCTGGTATTCGAAGCACACACACACACAGACACACACACACTCGCCATGCTGTCTGTACCTCATACCTCCTGATTCATCTTCATTTGCACAATGTGTGCACAAATACATACACTCAACACAAACAGAGTGATGGCTGTTCGGAGTCTTGTATCCGTCACAATTGTGACTGGGGTATTGATGTGTAATAGAAGAAGGAAAAGGGGGGGGTGAAAACCACAAGAGCCCACATGGCTAAGAACAGCCCTCTGCATTCTCAAGAGAGCCAGCATGAGACTAACTCACTACAGCATCAGTCCTGAGAGAGAGAGGGGGGGGGGGACCAAGAGACATTGCAAGAAATAGACCACATAAGAGAGACGACGGAGAAAGCGAGAACGAGAGACAGAGATAGCGGGAGATAGCAAGAGACAATACGAGATAGAGAGTGCGCCAGCGTGAGAAAAAGGACGGAACACTGCAAGCAATCTACTGGTGCTGTGCCCAGCTTATACTCTCCACAAATTACCTCTCCATCTCACCTGTCCCAAGCAATTATCAATTATTGATGAATGAGTTGCTTTACCAAGCAGCGAGAAGAGACAGAAGGGGGGAGAGGAAGAGGTGTATACATAGATCACCAAGGGGACAGGGAGGAAGAAGAAGAGGGGAAAAATGAAACACACCACACAGAGAAACAGACTTGACTTTCAATTCTGCTTGCCAAAGAGTCATACACTGGCGCGGTATGAACCAGATCATCTATACGGGACTTCCATTATTGGCCGAGTGCCTCACACACACACACACACACACACACACACACACACACACACACACACACACACACACACACACACACACACACACACACACACACACACACACACACACACACACACACACACACCACACACACACACACACTATACAGTTACAGTTTTTAAGTACTGTAGTTGTAGATTGTCCACTAGTCAGGGCTATTCAGAGAGAAATAGACTGCTCCGTGATTGGTCAGCAGCAAAGAGGACGTGAGGACCATGAAACTGACAAGAGCTTCAACTCTGCATACTAACTCGCTTGCCTCGTTTAAAGTACAGTGTGACCTTATTCTTAGATCTCAGTTCAAAGTACCTGCTCACATAGAACATCTGAATGCTTTGGACCTACAGTACATTGGGACCGGGAGAAGGTGGAAAATCTGTACAAGGAAAACCACGCACACACACACACACACACACACACACACACACATGCAGTTTTGGAACGGAGGATATAAAATCTGGTCAATTTTACCAGATATTACCACATTAACAGGTAGGGGTCGACCGATTATCGGCGCCAATATTAAGCATTTTTATGATTGTCGCGGAATCTCCTCATATAAATGGGACCTACTGTATAACGGAATGTCACGGAATTTGTCAAAGTTTGGATGAATTAATCAAAAGTAGGTTCCGTACATTTAAATCAACTCATGCTATGGACTAGCGTCTATAAACATTATGCTGCAAACGGACTATTTAAATATGAATGCAGCATGTTATGCATGTCTCTGTATATGGCACAGACAAACAGTTTTGTATAACACACACGGAAGTGCGCGACGCTCGCTGTCTTTTCAGCATCTGCCGTCTCACTAAATGAGGACATAAATACATTAATAACATCCACAGGACTGCTCTCAAAATCACTTCATGAGCATTTGACCGTTTAATCTGAGTAAAACTATCGTCATGTCATATACATAGGCTAGAGAATCTTAAAAAGGTACTCGTGGCAACTCTGGACTTAAGGATTTATCTGAATATTACTGTGTTGCAGTAGACTTTATGTAATACTAATACTACAATTAATAAATTATCTATTCACTTTTTTTACTAAAAGATAAACTAATGTTTTTGTTCCTTCATATGCACTGTACTGGAAATTAAAACTGGAAATGGAAATGTATAGTGTCACATACGCCAAGATTAGGATAATAAAAAATGAGATATTTAGGTTTCATGACAATAGTTGTGGTCTTCTTAACATCTTCTACAATGGATCTATGAAGACAATTAAATTGTCTTTTTTTTTTACAAATTATAAATTGAGCTCTTATTAGTAATTTTGACAAATTTTCATTTTTACACTAGACACATTCATTCATTCACTACCGCTTTATCCGATCTTCCCTCGGGTCACGGGGAGCCTGTGCCTATCTCAGGCGTCTATGGGCATTAAGGCAGGATACACCCTGAATGGAATGCCAACCCATCACAGGGCACACACACTCACAATCACACACACATTCATACACTAAGGACAATTTTCCAAGGCGCCAATCAACCTACCGTGCATGTTTTTGGACCGGGGGGGAAACCGGAGAACCCGGAGAAAAAACCCCTGAGGCACGGGGAGAACATGCAAACTCCACACACACATGGCCGAGACGGGAATCGAACCTGGACCCTGGAGGTGTGAGGCGAACATGCTAACCACTAAGCCACCATGTCCACTAGACGCATATCGGTTCATCTGTAGATTTATCGGTATTGGCCCTGAAAAGCATCGGTCGACCAATATTAATAGGCCTGCTCTTTTTTCCACAGGATTGGAAACCCCAGTATCACCAAGCTGCCAACCTTGGGTCCTTGAGCAAGGCCCTTAACCGTCTGTACTCCAGGGGTGCTGTATCATGGCTGACCCTGCACTCTGACTCCAGTTTCCATACAAGCTGGGATATGTGAAGAAAGAATTTCACTGTGCTGTAATGAATATGTGACAAATAAGGTCTATTCTATAATCTTTCTTAGATGAAGCTGTGGAGAAAAATGTGCCGCCACTTTATCTAAGCTAACAACATATTATGTACCTTCAGCGATCAATGATGTTTATTTTGTCCCTCCTTCTGTGATGGACAGTTAAGATCCTCCAGCGTTCAGGGTTGTCCACAGTTCGTTTTAAGCGGCTCTTAAACATACTCCTGACAAAGCCTAAATTAGACATTACACACCCAAATGAACTCACTAAGGGCTTGGTAATTAGCTGAGGAGTCAAATCTCATCAAGGTCTCTATTATACCGCCACTGAAGATCTGTGAATGCACCCATAGCTCTACTGGCGCTTGTCAATCAAACATGTTGAATCGCCAACAACCTCTTAAAAGTATAACCACAAAGTCTGCTTATAATTTCTCAACAGTGTGCAACTTTTGTCAGACTGAAGCCTACTCTACAGTCAACTGAAAAAAAAACCTATATTAATATGGATATTATTCTCTAAATTGAACCCAGATCACATTGTAAAACAAACAGAGGTGTTGACTGCTCATGCGTAATCACAGGCATCAAAGCACACTGAGGAACCTGCCCTCTTCTACATACATGGGCTTTCAGGGTCCAACAAATTATCAAAGTTCCTCCATGACTGACGAAATCGCTGCCCTTTTGGCTACTTGCTAATCATATCTGCGACACTGTTGAGAAATGTATATATTTATAAAATCACCCAACTTATTTGCAATCATTTCTGTTGGGCCACTTGAGGGGGTAAGACTTTTTTTTTTTTTACGATCCCACTCCTGGGAGCTCCAGAAAGAATTTTGTCTGCAGTTATTTTTTGCTGCCCTATAAAGCTAAATAAAACAGCTTTGTGGTGTAGTCCATTCCGTCATGACCGGCGCTGTGCGATGCAATGCCACGGGTTACACGTCGTTATCCAGTTCCACTCAATTTAGTGGAAAACTAACGTTGGACTAGACCAGGGGTGTGTCCGACCATTTTCGTAAGGGCCGTTGTGGGTTTTCTTTGAACCAATTGAGGAACACACCTGATGGTCATTGGAAATTAAATTCAGATAGAATTTGGTGCGGAGTTGATTGGTTGAACTGTAAACCTCCACACTGGCCACACTTTGTGGAAAAGATCGGACTATACACCATTTCAGATATATACTGTGCTTTGCTGATCAACCTGCACATGGAATACTCTTGGGTCCAAAATAAACAGATGAGCCATAAATGCCTACGACCAGATCCAGTGTCCATAGAAAGGCACTTGAAAGACTAGCGATCCCATTAATAGGTGTTATACGACACATTCATATTCTTAGCTATTAAATAATTTAAGCTCATTTACAATAACTATTATATAACTCATCTTCCACAGTAGTACCCAAGGAACAAGGAAGTGGTGTGTGTGTGTGTGTGTATATATATATATATATATATATATATATATATATATATATATATATATATATATATATATATATATATGATATATATATATATATATATATATATTGCTATATATATATATATATATGCTTGAAAAGGCTTTCTGCTATATTCCGAAGCAAGCATATGAAGAGTTATAGCCACAATAGAATCAGGCTAGGTACTGATTTTGGCCTGAGGTGAAGTCAGATTTCTAGTTTATATCAAAGGTGTTCAGTAGAGTTAAGGTCAGAGTTCTGTGCAGGATGCGCTCTTCCACTCAAACCTCACAGTGTTTTCATGAACCTTGTTTTGTGCACAGGAGAATTCTGCAACATGATGCACAATGCAAAGATATCCTAAACAACCATCATGCTACAAACTTTATCGCAATAGTTTGGGGAAGCCCTGTATACAGGTATTCGGGTATCCTTTTTTGCAACATTGGGGTGTATACTTTATTTTAGGTGTGTAATTTGTGTGTGTTCTTCGACAATGGGCATGTTTATAATGATTAAAACCATCTGGCACGATAATCTCATTTCATGCAGGTGCAGATTCCATGTGCATGTCAGCTGTAGTCTCTGTAGTGATGTAAACATGATGCAAACCGAGAGAATCCTCAGTCGACCCTGTAGCTGCCTGTAGATTTTCATATGTGGCTGATGCTCATGTGAACCTTCAGTTCTGGGTAGGTACAAGAGTGGAGTCAAACGCCCTGAGATGGATTTTATTTACCTGTTCTCATGATGGTCTCTCGCAAAAGACACAAAGGGGCAAATATTGTCATTCCGTCTTAACTCGGAACAGCTTCTTCCTGAACCCAGGTTAATCCGGAGTGTGAGCAGAGTGTACAAGCTGAGCTCAGACATATTGGGCGAGGTGATTACAGGGAGTGGTCAGTTCAGTTCAGGGTCAAGTCCCTGTCTCAGTCTCTACATACACACACTTACTTGTGTGTGCAAACAGGGCCACGGCACAGCTCCCTAGCTTCAGGCTCCGTCAAGGAGGAGCCAGCATCACCAAGAACAAAATATTTAATTTGTGAGTCATCTGCGAGTGCGTGTGCACATACACCGACTCAGACTGCTGAAAAGAAAGCCAGTAGTTCCAAGTGTCACATACGGATGCTTTCAAACTCCTTTAGTGTCCATTCACACTACATGGACCCAATCATGCTGCTTCTCACAGCCTCAACCTTTATGCCACTATTCTTTTCTCCAGGACTGTTCGAAAAGTTCCTACTCTGCGACTCACCTTCCCGCTTAATTTTCTCCCTTTTTCTCACTCAAGCAAAGTCAGGATGTAGCCCACACCCCTGTGGTCCACAGTCATTCCTGCCATGCATTTTTCACATATTGCAAATGTCTGAACGTCCACGGAGAGACTGCTGGCACTGCAGTGAGGCCCACAATTCAACACACACACACACACCATGATCGTAATGCTTCTGTGTGGTCTACGTGCACAACCAATCCCACTGCCTCATGAGTAAACCTGTATCTAGTGTGGGCTACTTTCAAACCATGTACATTCCTTACTTTCTCTCTACCACATACACACACACACACACACAGGCACATGTACGCTTACAAATTAAAACACACACACACATTTCCACAATCACCAGCATATACCAATCACTTATTTAGTGTTTCAGTTCAATAACAATCATTTTTTATCATGCTTCTAATCATTCCAGTGACATGACCCTTCAAACTATATTCTAAAATTCCAAAAAAGTGTAAATCTGAACTGCATGGTCAGCAGTTTGGAAGTGATCCAAGGAAAATCCTTGGCAATAAAGTATTACATCCTGAAGCAGTCATACACAATCAATCCAACCAGTTCTCACATGTGTGTGTGTGTATGTATATATATATATATATATATATATATATATATATATATATATATATATATATAGATATAGAGAGATATATATATATATATATATACACATATACATATATAGATATATATATACACACACATATCATAGACATATAACACACACACACACACACACACACACACACACACACACACACACACACACACACACACACACACGCGCGCGCGCACCTACAAATTGAGCTCCTAACTGAAAAGTAATTTAATTAAATAAAGATTACAAAGGTTATGCTACAATAATATTGAATGATTTACACTGATTGGACAGGATGTGTGGATTAACTGCCTCTTACAGACACATGGGCAAAACTACACAAGTGACTATTTTTATATTAATGTGAACCGATCGTTCAAATACTCTACTGTTTCAGTATAAAGAAGTGTATTCTACAGATGTGTATGGTGGATGCGCAATATAACGCTGTAATATTAACGTGGCAATTAACATGCATGCAAGTCAATCAGAGTCAAGTGTCAGAACTTGCCATTTACCAGAGTACTGCGTTTGTCTTTTTTTTATTTAAAGAATGGAAATTGTGAGACTGTTTGCAGCTTCTACAGTACGACTAATAAAGGGAATTAACTTTTGCTAAAGGAATTGTTCCACTCCATTAAAATGTACTATTACTTAATTGATTTACTAGAACAGCCTCCCCTATTGTGTTTGATAACTTACAAAACCATAGTAAATTTTATGGGTGGACATATTATAATACGTTTCCTCTTCATACCAAGCTGTTTCCGAATGGTGCACTGAATGCAATTCATATTTCACCAGTTTCCTCACAAACATTAAATAATGGACCTCAAGTTTGTTTGGTCTCTGCATCACACAAATAAAACATATCAAAATAAAATGGAATAAATCAAATTAAATTTTATATTGTATTAATAGTTTATTTTTATTATACGATTGAGTAAAAAACTATATTGCTAAACTATTTTTAAATTATGTGGCGTTATCAGAATACAGATAAAAACCTCTGCTCATGAATGACCTAGTACACGTATGATTCACTATACGAAATTCATCCAGAAAAAAAAACTAAAAACTAAAAAAATAAAAAAAAAAAAAATAAAATAAAAATAAAGTATGAACCATATGTATCTCGTGTGCTCAAATATGAAGGGATGGTGGTTATTCTGCATGGCCACTCACTCTGTTCCGCACAGCATTGAAACCTCGATTACTGTCTTAAGTCCATAGAGAGAGCTTTTGTCTTAGCCTGATATGATAGGAGATTGTCCTTCCAAACAATAATTCTAATTCCTCCTACTCCGACCCTCATCTCCATCATATCAGCACCAAGTCCTCTCAAAGGTAAAGGACCTAGTATACGGTTCCTCTTTTAGATGTTAATGCACCATTATTAAACGCTAAAGAGCAAATAATTAGTGGTTGTATTTTTTTTAAACAATATTTGTGTCAGTCTGGAACACATTATACAACTTTACATTATTCCTTATGAGGAAATCCATTTCAGCTTACAAATTTTTTTAATTCATTTTTAATTTGCATTAAATTCGTAAGCCGAGGTATCACTCTACAAATTATTATTACTTTTACATTATTATTACATTCAAGATTATTGCATCTTGACATTTTTTTTTTAAACCAAGCCGACATTTGATTTAAAACTTATTTTATGTTCACAAATGTTAATAATAAATAAAAGTTCATCAAAAAGCAATTTTCTTCCATCTAATGAAATAGAACTGAACTGTGACTGAAAAAGCGAGGTTCCTACCAAACAGGGAATTTCGTGTTCTGTTACACCCCTAGGAAATATATTAACGCCTTTTTTACTTGTTTGTCTATAGTTTGAATGTAAGAAGTGAATGGTTCCATGTTCATTACTCACGTGCATGTTTGTCTGCAAGGGCGACAAGCGTGGCGGAGATGTCTCTGCGTCTGTAGAAACACACCACTTTGGCCTCCACATTCCCATTTGCTGTCTGCAAATTACATGAGATTCTGCATAACCTGGCCACCAGAGTTTATATTACAAAAAATAAATAAATAAATAAATACAGATAAGATACGAATTAGCTCCCTGCTGAAAGAACTGCATTAGTCTTTTTACAAAAGAGGCAAAGAGGAATTGGAAAAGGTAAAGAAGAGAGAGAGAGAGCACAAGTACAACATTTGAGGAGTGAAAGTTGTGGATAGCCGGCAGTCGGGACAGACCAACAGCACGGTGCATGAAACATTCAGCAAACGTCTTGCAGAAGAACGCTCGCTCAGGGGCAAAGAGGTGGACTTCCACTTACCTTGTTGAGCTCCTCTATTCTCCTGATGAGCAGTGGGTTACTGGAAGAGTTTTCAAAGTAAACATAATCTGTAAAAAAATAAATAAATTAAATAAATAAATAAATAAATAGAGAGAGAGAGAGAGAGAGAGAGAGAGAGAGAGAGAGAGAGAGAGAGAGAGAGAGAGCGCGCATGCAGACATTTGTTTCTCAAACACTATACACACCATTCTTTACTAAACTTCGGGCAATGTTCTTAACTATTTGCTATTGCCTGTAAAGTTCTTTATTTTATCTGGTTTCAAAGACATTTTATCCCTGTGCAGATGCTGCAGCAAAGTCTACTTTAACAATGAAGCGTCACTGATGATCGTTTATTCATATGTGACGTAGAAACAAATTTTCCCAACACGGGCAAATAACAATGGAATAAAACATAGAAATAAATTGACTGAGCATATCTGATCGGAGAGAGACCACGTTCAGCCTATTTCATCTCATACCCCTTATTCCCCCTTCCGTTTCTCCTCCAGTCATTATTGCCTTTGGCCTTAATCCAAGGCCCAGTGGGTCGGCGTGCAAGCTTATGGCTCAGTGGGATGCCCCTGTAGGCCTCAGGCCTGGTGTGATTTCTGGGCGTAAACTTGCTAGTGTCAGGGCCTCTGGCAAAGTACACCCCACACATGGTATACACAAGCCTCCGAGTTGTAACCCCTTACTACCCCAAAAGAAAACAAGGAGGCCGGGTATTAAAAAAAAAAGAGAAGACAAAACAGTATCCAGCACACCCAGACTGTGTGAGTTATCATCAGCCCCCCCCCCCCCCCCCCCCCAATTCTATTCCATTTGTTAATAATAATATTTATAATTATATATATATATATATATATATATATATATATATATTATAATAATTATTATTATTATTACTAGCTGCACAGCAGACTAATAGGTTAAAGGAGGCTGTTAACAGAGATGCACCAAAGCTGGTTTTCCCTGTAATGAGAAAATGAAAATCGTAGAAAGAAAAAAATAACGGTTTTATTTGACGTCTTTACATGCAGCACACTCCGGTTCACTTAAATATACCATGCTGGTGATGTACACTTATTCCAGCAACTAACTAGCTCGGTGCGTGTTTGAGTTTAATTACGTGAGGCACTATTACTGAAACCAAGTTCCTGAAACGTGCGACTGTGCAAGCACAGTGGTGTTTCACTTGGCTGATGGGTTGGCTAATGAGTTTATGATTCGCCCACCCTTGTGATGTGAAACTCTCACATAGCGCCATCACTGTCTACCTTACGAGGCAGTAATTGGGCCAGAATCCAAAATATATAGTTAGGTCTTACTCAGTAAAATACACATTCACGGCTGCATCCCTATCCAGTAAAATGTGCCTACGTCCAATTTGGTAAATCAACCAAAGACATATGGAGACTAAGGGTATTATGTGCTGTTATTTTCTACAGATGCATTAGAGAAACTAATTATTCTGGTGTAACTGTGACACCCAGTACCGGGGGAAAAGAGCGAAATCTGCTCATCGCATAGCACCCTGCTGCGCTAGCACGTGTCTCTCGGCATCTTAAATGGCGCTGTGCAATAGATAAAAATCTAATTTAACCAGAAAGTTCAAAGGCATGATTTGTGGTCCGTTCAAGTGTGTGAATATTTTAGTCCTCTGTTCATTATCAAATCTATTCATTTTGTTAAACATGTTGGACACAAGCTGGAGAATGATGGCATCCAAACTTTGACTGGAAATGTCAAAATTCATTGTTTCGATGTTTTCAAGCACTCGACTCGAACGATACAAAAAGTTCCACGCTAGTAAAACAGCCATTCACCTGGACGGCACTTCACCTGAAAAATTCGATTTAATTACGCTGGGGATTAACGCTGATGAACACATCAACACTGACCCTAATAAAGTGCTGCACTAAGTCTATAAAGTCGACAGAAACCTGTAAAAGTGCGTTTTAAAAAGACAGAGACGGAAAGCTGCATCTCTGCCAGCACTAAATAATATACACCTGTTTTGACTAAACAGTCTTTCCCCCCCACCCTTTTAAGATTTTCCATCAAGCCAAAGTAGACAAACAAACCATAGGTTTATTTGTTCATTCATGAACATCTTAATCAAAGTCTTAAACATTCTGGTCTGGGACACCTTTCAAAAACAAATACACTATATAATTTTGTCCTTTTTTTTTTTTTTTTTTTACCTGCATGGTATGCATGAATTCTACCATGGTACCTTCATTCATTGACTATTTAGCGTATACAGTTGGACTTCTCCTAAACGTCGACCAAGAACTCAAAAGATTCCTGGACACACAAACAACCGAATCGCCCGCTTTCTCTCAAATTGCAGTTCTGTGCACGTCAATAACAGAGACGGTGCGGACCACACCGCTTTGCATAATTTCTAAAATGAGCTCAACTTCTACCATAGCAATAAGCAAAACCTGGCACGGACACGGACAGGTGAGATCGGCCTGTGTGTCACAACATGAGGAGCTGCAGAAGACTTCGATGCAATGCCACTGTCTCTTGCCAGTCTTCCTACCATCTTACCCCGCATGTCTGCGCCCACAGCGTCGGATAAGCCCCCACCTACACGCACAACCAATCAGCACGCTGCACAGAAGGTGACATCACAGTGCAGTCAAATTTCCTGGTATCCAATAGGTGCATGCTGCTGAGCCCTAACAAGAGAGAGACAAGTTGAATTTAACCAGGCCAGAGGTGTGGAGAAGTGGGGTAGAGAGACAGGCAGAGATTCTGAGAAAAACAGAGGAAATGTTAAAGAAGGAGAGAAAAGGGAAAATAAAACAAACTCTGACAGATATATAACCACAAAGGTATAGTAGTGAGAGAAAAGATTCAGACAGAGGGGGGAAAAAATGTTTCCTGACCTGGCCACATCTTGCACAGGTTTAAGTGAAAAGAACATGCTCAAACCACACCTCAGGACATTTAGACTAGGCTCCAAGGGACATCGGTTACTATGGCAATGTCTGTTCGTTTAAGCTTATGTTCCGACACACACACACACAAACAGATTTCCAGTGCTTCACTCAGTTACTCTTTTTTTCATTTAATTAAATGGGTTTGCTTCAGCATTCGCAAAAGGCAAACATCTGTATCCTCTCTATTGACTCGACTGCATTCTTTGCATATACACACAGGGACAAAAATACACCACCTGGATAGCAAGGGCAAAAACAGGGGGGAACAGCAGAAGTGAAATTGTCAACACTGGGAAAGAGATTTAATCCAACATCTCGACCAGTGATGAAAAGAAAAAAAACACAATTGGATGGATGATAAAAAGTTGCCGACTCTCCGGACAATTATCCAAGTGTACTGGTGAGATAACTAGCGCTTTGGAGGAGCAGAGGAGAGTGGCCACTGGGTAGCTACAGTATGTCAGTCATCTATTAGAGAGAGAGAGAGATTATATCTAAAAAAGCTACAGAGAACATCAAATATGCATTTCACTGTTCATAAACTGAATAATAGTCTTGTATTTCGGAGCTCGTATTGTGAACTGGTTATTCCTATTGATCAATATTAATACCGAATATGCTTGTGATATACATATGCACATTTCTGCTAGCATAGGAGCTGGGTGATATGAAGCAAGCAATAATATGATTATTGTGATTTCTTTTTTTTTAACTGTTCATTTCATTTGAACTTAAGAACACTTAAGACACTGTGCTACTGATAGGAAGGTCATAGCTCCAGTATGGCCAAGCTGCCACACTCGGGTCCTTGAACAAGGCGCTTAACCCTCTGTGCTCCACGGGCACTGCATCATGGCTGACCCTGTGCTCTGACTCCAGCTTCCAAAAAGGGGGGGGGGTTATGTGAAGAAGCCATTTTACTGTGCTGTAATTTAACCATTAAAAAAAATCATTTCCATTAATAAAAAATATTTTGCAAACATTAACATAAAGCCATATCAGTTTAAATTTAACACTACTGACATGTTGGTAGATGATGAGCAAAACTGTATACCAGTTTGCTCTGTGATACACATGCAGGAAGACACTAGAACATGCACTGTGACCATAGAGGGGATACACATTGTAAGCAATAGCACTCAAAAAGGATGCGACATTCAAGCAGTGTTTGACTGACATGGACTTCTACATCTGCAGGCATCCACCACACGAAGTGCTTTTGCGTTCCGAGATGCTTTCCCACTCACTTTAATCCAACAGTGAGATTATGAAAGTTGCAAAGCCTTTTTGTTAGGTCAAGGCAGTCTGGCAAGTCTCTGTTGACCTCGCTCATCTGCAGCATTACTGCCAATTTTTAGTGTATAAAAACTCCAGATCAGCAAACCAACCCAGCTTTGTATGAATCATGCCGCGGTCAAAAATCACTTTTTTTTTCCCCCTCATTCAGATGACTGATGTGAACATTACTCGTAGCTGCTAAACCTGCATGATTTTATGAATTTTATTAAAGTTCCCAATTGATTAAAAAATTGCACAATTATGTATGTATACAAGTTTTCCTAATAAAGTGACTGAAGAGTGTACATTTCAAGAAGAAATGCATAGAAAGGGGATTTTATACTTTTATTTTAAATCTTCTGTATACAACATTGTGTGGGAATGGAGAAACAGATCAGATGGTTTCTCTCACTGAGAAAATAACACTGGAAAGGCAATATTAATCAGTTATATGTACATTGTGCAGGAACGCAAATCTCTCACATAGGCCAGGTCAAGGAGGTCAAAGCCCAGGGTCAGCTATGACACAGAACCTCAAAACAGAGAGATGTAGGGCCTAAAAGTGCCGACACTGTGGCATGAACCTCTGACATTTTGATAAAAAATTCCTGCCATGTAACAATTTTGAGGGTCTGATCTTAGTCAATATAGCCACAGTACCTACAGTACACAGACGTTTATGCACATCACCCTCCGTATGCTCTGGAAACCTGAGCTGCTGTGTCACTGACGGGAGGTTGTAAAGGGAATTTGTCCCAGAAAAGAAGATTCAAGTTTTGCCATAGAGCTCCTGAATGCCTGCTTTATTGTGAATGTTATAAAGCAGCTCTGGGTGGTATTAAACAAAAGGTTTCAGCTTTAGGAATGGTATGTGTATATTGCAGCTGGCAGCATGCCTTGGAAACGTTGAATCCAATGAAGCATCGCAGATCCACGGAATTTAAAACATTAAAGTTCTTCAGCGCTCCCGAGGCCAAGACACATCAAGACAGGACTGACGAGCGAATAGCCAAAAAAGTAGAGAATCCAGTCATAATTACTTATTGCCTTTTGACCATTGGCTCCATGTGGCCTGCTGCTCTAACACCACATGGCATGTGACATTTCCTACATTTTCATTGCTGATCACTGTGGTCAGCTTTGGGCTTCTTATTTATTTCTTTTCTTGCCACACTGGAGTTTGGGGTGAGACTCAACTCCGAGAGAAGGCAAACAAAGCCAAAAGCAGCACAATGAGATTGGCGAGAGGAAATTCCACGAGGCTACCTATTGCCATCGTGTGTGGTGAAGACAAAGAAGAAAAGGGAGCAAGGAGACGAGCTTTGTCTTCTCTCTCCAAGGCATTGTTTTTCAAGGATAGCTCGGCATTCAGATGCAAAGCTTCGCTGTTCAGGAGGGGGAAATTGCCTTTGTGCTGTTGATGGCGCAGATTTACCTTGGGCATCTCCAGTAATTCAGCATTAAGGATGGAGTCAACAGGGCCGTTTTTGCCTATGCACTTTTGCCAGGCATGTATAATTAGTTGCATATTAATCTTTATTAGCAATTTTGCATTCTATGATTTGCTTACCACAAAAGGCTCAATCTAATGCATCCATTTAGTAGTATGCCTCCTGCATTAAAATTCAAGCGCTACTAGTTGTAAACAACATTACCCACAAACTGAGAGCTTCAAGGAATTAAGCACGGACAGCCAATCTCCACTGAGTGTTCTGTCTGCAGTCTGACGAGCAGCAGGCATCCCTGCAGAGCGAGCAGAGACTATGTATTAAAATGTGCCGCGTATCTCTTCTAATGAGTCCAAGTGAACAATGTGCTCACGTTGAACCATGTTTTAGGGTTTGTATGAGGAATCAGTCTTTATGCTGCTGCCAGAACACAGGCAACCTCTTGTGACTGGAAAGTAGAGCTAGTGACAATTATAATAGCCATTAATCCAAAAAAAAAAATGCTGCTAAATGATCACTAACTCATTTTTTTATTTAACTGAAAAAATGATTTAATAGTTAGAATACACCGATTTTGTCCGATTCGGCTTCCAAATTCTATGTTCGGCAGAACATGGAAGAACATCAAGCCCGAGGGGAGGAGAGCGGTCATCAATATGCATCAGGTGTTGCAGAAGCTGGAGGTACAGTGGCCCATAGAGGTTCTTTAATGGTCAAACAGCCTGAGGACATTTACAGCCCCGGCTACACAGAACACTGAAAACGCGGAGAGAAGTGTAAAGATATCCCAAATCACCCTACAATCTTTCCCAAGCCTTCACCAGACCAACACACTGATAAAGGACACACTGATAAAGGAGCAATGGGCCATACCCACAGTGAAAGAATCATTCGCTGATGATACGGAGGCATTTATCTGATTCTTCCATCACCTATATAGTGCTCATATAAAACTGCTCAGCTATGATCGGTACACGATACACTAAAACACAGAAGTCAGGAATAAATTCTCTGCTAGAATTCTTTTTAGACAAAACATCACCACAATGATATAGAGAAGTTCTTGGTCTTAAATTCACTCACATTCCCTGTCTTATCCCACCACGAAAGGGGGATTATGAGCATTGCTTTCACAACTACTAACACACCAAAATGAAATACTACATGGAAATTTTAGACGAGCTATTTTCTAATCTGTACACTGATATATTTTACGCCATGTAAGTGAGATGCTGATACGGCTCCATTGTGTAACCCGTTTTGCATAACCTGTCAATGGAAACTTCCGGAGCGTCGGCTTAGTTACTAAAAGGTACCACTTGTATCAAGTCAAAGCTGATAAGTTTAGACACAGGAACATAGAAAATCAAAAAGGTGGGAATGCAGTATAAAAAGGTACAATTTATTCTTAAAAACACAAAGTCTTCGAGAAAGAACTAAAAAGAAATTAGGCGCTTCATGAGTAACCTCAAATGCTACTTTCAAAACTAGTTGTGTCTGTCCATACTCAATCCACAGGTTATGATACCGTCACAGTTTAATATATGCCATGTGCCGAGCTCCATCACACCTGAATTAACACCACGTCTATCTGCCTAGGTGCGAGGTCCACATGCATGCGCCGTATCCCATTCCCCAAAGTCACATTCAGTACCCTGAATGTGATAATGAGCATCACTGTCAGGCGGAGATCATCCCGACACTTGTCCTGAAATAACAGATAAGGAGCGTATTTGAGATCTATTCTAATCTGTCCAATGGCGTGTCATGCCAAACTGTGATGTTGAATGACACGACACAAAAGACATTAAATGCCTCAAAGTACACCCCATTGTGCAAGGGTTTGCATAAGCTAGCAACAGAAATTTGCAGTGTCTCAGCTTGGTTACTATGAAGACATCGATATTGGGTTTGTATCAGCTGATAGTCAAATCAGCAATACCGAAATCATATCAAAAATAGAAACATAATTGAAAACTACAATAGTGGAAAATAAATACTTTATTTCTATGTACATGAAAATTTCTGCCCCAAAACCGTCTTTAAAATCAGAAGTGATATTGACATAACATCGAATCATATATAATTGCTTGGTAACACACAGTGACGCTACTCAATCTGGTGTGATTTCAGAGACTTACAAGACGGTTATTAAAGAACGCCTAGGTGCACACAAAATAAACCGGACTCTACATTCAATCCAACGTGTAAAGGGGTACAAGTGCTGCACATCATGAACAACATCTCAGCAACATCACACCCGATTTGACACCGCGTCTACCTGCTCATTACAAACCCCTTCATCATCATAAGCGGCAGACGGCAGGGAGCAAAGAGCCTCGGGTAGGGGTCTGTAAGGAGGAAAGTGCTCTTACCGGCATTTCTACTTTAACGTTCCCTCATTTTCCAGATGCGTTTTTACCCAAGTTTTTACTAAGAAGACACGGAGGCACAAAGAATCCTGGGATTTTTTTTTTATTAGTAGTCCAAAGCACACTCGCTCCTCTGAGTCACCATATTCTCGCAGCTTTAAGATCAGATATACCTCTATTCGTCCCACGGTGGGGAAATTTTGAAAGGGGGGGGGGGGGGGGGGGGCATCAAATAAAAACAAGTTTGCCTCATCCTAGAGGGAGAACAACCTGGTACGGAGAAGTGTACACTCGAAAACATGTGAAATCATTTCGTAATAATGAACATTGATCTTGAAGAGTCTCTGATCAGGATGAAGAGCTTGTGTGAACATACTGGAGCAGGGGTGGGCAAACTACGGCCCGGGGGCCACATCCGGCCCCTTGGTCCTTTTAATCCGGCCCGCTGAACTGCTTCGGCTTCTTTGCCGCACCAGAAGAAAGTATAACCGCACAGCAGCGCTGACATTGTTGGTTTATTTTTGTTTGTTTCTTTTCCCTAAATAGAATATCCTTATTCTTTTGGTAGCATAATGCATCATGATATCATTTACCGCTCTTTACAAGTGGAAAAAATTAATATTGAACATAAGTTATGTTCAACGTTATTGTTGGTTCGGCCCACGAACACACCACAGGTTCTCTTATGTGGCCCTTTGGAAAATATAATTGCCCACCCCTGTACTGGAGGCTTGTAGACAAGACAATCTTTCTCAAATTTCCAATTTCTTAACCAAGATATCTGAGCGGTGACTAGATCATGAGTATCATGACTAGATGCTCTGATGTTTGGTGGAATGATATCTATCTATCTATCTATATATCTATATATCTATATATATATATATATATATATATATATATACACACATACACACACACACACATACATACATACACATATGCACGTGTGTGTGTGTGTGCTAGGTGACTCTTCCAGCACTTCGGCTGATTGAAAAGTATCACTTCACGAGTCATCTTAATGAATTGCGTGTCTCTCAGATCTTGAAGTCAGTCTTCAGCTAGCTAGTCAATGCCAAAGCCTGAGCACTAGCAGTGTTTCCGTGAATCCTGAGCACTGAACAGTGTGGAAAGCGCTCCATGCTGCATAAAAACTTTGCAAAAAAGGCTTTTACCGTTTGGCACAAAACCACCGGAGATTCTTTAATAAGCGCAAACTTGTTAATAAGTCTAAATACATCATGCTATAATAAAACACTGAGTTATGGTGTTTGTTTTTTTTTTTTTAAACAAAACAAAAAAAGAATAAGAGGCAAGAAAAGGGGGAGGGGGAGTCGTGGGGTCCCGAAACAAGACTCCTTCCTCCCCCTCACAGTCACCACCATCATCATCCTCATCCTCCAGTCACACGCACAGCACACGCCACTTTTTTTTTTAACAAAATAAAGAGGAAGGACAGAGCGAAAGCTGATCATCGGTCGGGTTTAAAAAGCAAACACTAAAACCATACAATAAAACGTGCTCTCTACCTCCAACCCGGTACATATTGGCTGCCATGACTGCCCCCTCGCTCCCGGTGTCTCCAGGTAAGGGCTGCGTGCTGCCGCCGTCGCTGCTGCCGCTCAGCGCGCTGGAAAATGGTGGCTGGATCAATACGAAGCGGAGCAGTCAGCGTTCTTAAAGAGACAGTGCACCCTTTTTTGTTTTCTCCACCGCCTCCCACCATCACCTCCCTCCTTTTTTTTTCTTTTTGGCTGTTGTTTTGGGTATTTTTTTTCCCGCGTATGGGTTAATTAGGGGCGCCTCGGGAATGACGCTTACAAATGCGAAACCAAAAAAGGGTTCTGAAGATATTGCTAGTTGTGTGATCTGATGGTTCTACTTTAGGCTGTCCACAGCCTAAGTATTTCACAATTCCTCCCCAAACACAGGAAAACGTAAAAGTGCATAAGTACTAACATAAGAATATATTCATTCATTCATTCGTTCATCCATCCATCTTCTACCGCTATTATCCGAATCTTCCCTCTGGGTCACTGGGGAGTCCTGTGCCTATCTCAGGGCGTCTATGGGCATTAAGGCAGGATACACCCTGGATGGAATGCCAACCCATCGCAGGGCACACACACACACACACTAGGGACAATTTCTCCAAGGTGCCAATCAACCTACCATGCTTTTGGACCGGGAGGAAACCTGAGGAAAAAAAACCCTGAGGCACGGGGAGAACATGCAAACTCCACACACACATGGCCGAGACGGGAATCGAACCCGGACCCTGGCAGTGTGAGGCCAAGGTCCACCGTGCCCCTATATATATATATATATATATATATATATATATATATATATATATATATATATATATATATATATATATATATATATATATATATGAAAGCAAATGTTTAGAAAAATGTGAACATTTGCTTAGCTTTTTAGAAACAGGTCATGACTTTACTACACAACAATTATGGGAATAACTTGTACAATTACGGAAACACCCTAAAACTGAAAGTATATCTCAAAATATTATTAAAATTATCATATTTGAAGTTTGTGTTATCTGATGTTCCACTTTGGCTTCCACGCCAGAGTCTGCATCGTGTATATGCCATCCTCAAAATAAAATAAATGGTGCTAAATTGGACGAGACAAACGACCAGTGCTGTCCTGATTGATGCCACTGGGTGTCTAATTGTAAGTGATCAGGATTGAAGAGAATCCTAGAAAGTAATCATAAAACAATAGAAGTAAATATATTTACACGCATCTGATCATATTCTATGATACCCTGCATGCATGTTTATTCATACTATAATTCTATAATATATACTATATAGTACTATACTATACTATACTATACTATACTATACTATATAGTTTTTGGAAAGTGGGAGAAAACTGGAGAACCTGTTAAAAAACTCCATGCAGATACAGCTTGGGAAAGGCAAAGCTCAATATAGACAGTAATTTGAGCTCAGGTTCAAATCAGTGCTCCTGGAGCTCTGAGGCAGAAACGCCACCTACTAGGCTGCATTGCCATACACCATATGAATCCCTGAAGCAAAACTATTGCGAAATGAGTTTTCTGGACAGTCAGCACATGCTCCAATTATGCACCCATTTGATTAGTTCACCTTGCTTTGATATTCACAGTATATTCATCAGTAACACCACAGTACCTCTCTCTCTCTCTCACACACACACACAAGCTATTTTGACCATCTCCCAAAAACAGTTATCAACAATTTTATTAATACTTGTAAGTGCAGTGTTTCATTCTCTCTGTTATTCTACTAATTGTTCAGCAGGTTGTAAAGTCTTGCTGTCACTTTCAAACCATGGAACATGACATTAATAGATAACATTTTTACAGACACTAATACATCTAACTAATTTACAAATAAGCTTAGGGGAAGTACATTATATTGTACTTGTGGAAATTCGCACCCAGGAACACAAAATACTTTCACCAAAATGTGAGAGGGACCTCAAAATCTTAAAATCCAGAAATTTGTAGAACACCGCAGCTTCCTAACATTAGCACCAAGCCTTTCTTTGATGGAAAATTTGAATCACTGCATTTCAAAAATTGCAATTGTGGGTGGCATAAGTTCCAGAGCTTTTTTTTTTTTGAAGTGAATGAGTCAGCATGTAAATAAGCAGAGCCGAGCCGAGTTCGGAGTGACAGCAGGAAACACTTAGCTGCATATTACCATGGGACTAACATCCCCCCATACAACTGACAAAAAAAAAACATTAATGCTCAAGTTAGATGCAGTACATATACTGAATACAATGGAAGATTGTTGACAGTAAACATTGAGTTTTGGGGATGAAAAAATAGATCAGTTAACTCTCTGTAAAGAGGACACAAATGTCAAAACCTTTACTAAGGGCGATTATTTGGCATCGCTTATGCAGCTGGTAAACATTGTGATCCTTGATGTTTTGCCTGACGTGTCTCATTTCTTACTTTCAGGAAACACCAAAAAGGCACCCAAGTCTATATTTACACTGATCTCTACAGAAATATATATATTTCTGTATATATATATATATAATGATATGTATATCATTAAATGTGTCGTCTGTCAGATCAATGTCTTTGCTATAATGTTTTTTCATATTGAAACACCATTGTGTCTGTTGCTAGGACTGTAATATATACTTTGTGATTTTAGCATGGTAGACAATTGCTAACTAATCAAGGAAATCTCAAAAACATAACACAGGTGCACACACAAGCAACCAAAACTTCACAAAACACCTGACTTATATTTCAATCTATGTATTTGTGTATTTTAAGGTGGACTTTTCCTTTAAGGTGGTAGGAATGTGACTGAGTGTGGTAGGTTCTTTGAGGGTGCTGGTTTTGCAACAAAAGAGCTTGTTAGGTGGTTATCGTTAGCACAGACTGAGAGGAATGCTGTGGTGTGCGAGCCTGATCTGCACCATATGAAACCCCAACAAATGCAGCGCTGCCTCCAGCTGTTATCTGCAGTCATGTGACAGTTCTCAGCCAATGGCAGACTTTGACCTACGAACCTACCAGTTCCATACTGCTGATCTTTGTGCTCGCGACTGTGTCTCGCTCTGTGTGTTAATATATCTAAATCTGGGCCTAGATATCATAATCTGCCTCGAATCTTCAGGAAATTAACAGAACATTGTATGTTATCCTTGTAGTTGCACCATCATGATTGTGGACTCAGGAATCTTTCTGTTTACAGCCAGTAAATAACAAAACCAAAACATGCAGCTTCTACTTTAAATGGAAATAGTGCTGAGGTTATAGCTACACACACCTTTTCATTCTCTAA
Organism: Kryptopterus vitreolus; assembly: GCA_030449085.1. NCBI lineage: Eukaryota > Metazoa > Chordata > Actinopteri > Siluriformes > Siluridae > Kryptopterus > Kryptopterus vitreolus. Next base: position 12,854,775 of record JACRUU010000012.1, on the reverse strand, counting down.
TGTCTTATCTCAGCATGTCAGATTTGGCACAGCTCTCTTTCAAGTTCAAGTTGACTTGTATAAAGCTTTTCACAATTGTGAAAATTGTTACATTGTCTCAAAGCAGCTTTACAGAATGTAAGATTTATAGAACAAAAGATTTCAATATGAATGATCTATTTGTTTATTCCTAATGAGCAAATGACTATGGGAGGATCCGGGCTCTAAAGGGGAACCCATACTCATTTGGGTGATATCAGGTGCGATTATAAACAATACAAAATAACGCCAAGCAATAGCAACTGGAGTGTTGTGAGTAACGTCCTTTCTGCAGTTTTAATGTCATAAAGTTGACGTTATGGATGAAAAAGTAGTCCATTGTCAAAACTCTGCATGCAATGGGATCCAAAGGTGCTACATCACTAGATCTCTTGAGTCTCGAGATGTTTGCGGATGTTTGGTACATCTGTAGATGATTCAGGATGTTTGCGGGGTCTTGTTGTTTCGGCGTCGATTCTTTGAAGGTCCATAATCTTTACACAACTGGATCTAGCGGAAGCTCTGTAATCCTCTTGGATGAGTAGAGAAAGAGAATCAGTAGAGAGGAATCCAGTATTTACACGAGCAGATGTACTGTAGCATACGGTAAGGATATGATCTGGGTTATGTGATGTGTTATGTGTAAGCCTTGCTAAAAAGATATGTTTTTAATCTACAAACTGGGAGAGTGTATGTGAGTCATGAACACTGTTAGGACTTATTGCTAAGTTTAGGAGCTGAATGTGAGAACTCTCTCTTGCCTTTAGTGGACTTTGCTATTCTTGGAACTAAAAAGTCTGGAGTTTTGGGATCTCAAAGAGCATGTAGGATTGTAGAAGACCATATAGATATATAGGAGCTAACCCACTGAGGGATTTATAAATCAATAACAATAGAGTTTGAATGATAAGATTGGGATTATATGATTATATTTTCTTCACCTTGTCAGAACTCTTCATAATTGTAGCTTGTTTATGACTGATACTGAACAACCATCTATTAATGTATTACAATAGTCCAGTCTGGAGGTCATGAATACATGGACACTAAAATCTTCTAAATCAAAGCTGTAATTGCTCGAGATTCTGGGACTGCTATTTTTCTTGATGGTGAAATCTCTGCTTTACCATGATTTAATACTAGAAAGTTATGCATCATCCAATCTCTTAATTCTTTAACACACTCTTTAATCTGGCCAATTGAGAATTTCCATCTGGTTTTGTTGAGATTATAGCTGGGTATCATCAGCATAACAGCTAATCCCATGCCTTCTCATGTTATTTCCTAAGGGAAGCATGTATATTGTGAAAAGCAGGGGTCCTAAAACTGAACCTTGTGGCCCAAACCTTTTACTTGCGTTAATGTGGACAGTTATCAATTTAACTCTACAAAATTGTAACGATTAGACATATAGCATTTAAACCATTTTAATGCCAATGTAAATCTGTAAGCAATCTAGAAGAAAGTCGTGATATGTAGTGTCGAATGCAACACTTAGATATAGTAAAACAGTCAAAGATTTAAACATAAAAACATTTGTGATTTTAACTTGCGCAGTTTTGTGCTTTAATGGTGCTAAAAACCGAACTGCAGAGGTTAGAGAGAGAGAAAGAGATGTTTGCTAGATTGTGTAGAATTGAGAATCTTGGTACCACACACACAAACACACACACACAAAGACACATATACGAGGACAGAGAGAATTTATGGCTCAGCTATAACAAATCATTGTGCCATTGATTTTCATTAAACCATGCCAGAGAATGTAAAGCCTAATGGTAAAATCTGTTTGGAAATTAACCTGACCAATGAACTTTATGATCAAACATCTATTCATGATCAAACAAGTATTCATGAATATTTACTACAAACTCAAAAAGAGATGAAGCTTTAAAATTCACTTCATGGACAGTTTGTCTTAGATTTGTAGTATCTTATAAAATGCTTTGTAATGATTGGCTTTTGTTTAAACCACTTCCTGAACTCCTTTTTAAATTACATTTTTAACCAATACTTTTGTGGAAACAGTGGCAGAGCTAGTGGTTATAAATAAAATTATATAAAACTAATATGTAGCAGATTAAAGGGGTTAATATAGTCTATCACTAACAATTACGGTTTCCAACACTCATCATAGATTCAAGGTTTTCTGGCTTTGATGATTTTCATTAGGTGAAAGAGATGTAGAAGTAAATAATATTCAATTATTGCACCCAAACACGGGAAAAGAGTGTAAGTAAAGTGAAAGTAATCATAGGTTTGTATATGGTTTGAACCAAAAAGCAAGTCATTGGCAAGCACATTTTCATGGTTGCCATTCATGAAAGATATGAAGCAGAATTTCTTAAATTTGTTGCATGTGTGTTGTCTATTTCCTGAAGTGTGTTTCTGTGCACAATTAGTTTGATGCCTAAAATGAGACTCCAAGCTGTGAAGCCAATATATATATATATATATATATATATATATATATATATATATATATATATATATATATATATATATATATATATATATATATATATATATATATATATATATATATATATATATATATTGGCTTCACACACCGCTTGGAGTCTCATTATATACTATATATATATTATATCCTCACGATATATATATATATATATATATATATATATATATATATATATATATATATATATATATATAGGCTTCACAGCTTGGCGTCTCATTATATATATATATGTATATATATATATATACTATATATATATATATATCTATATATATACTATATATACTATACTACATAGCTACTGATTTATGTCTTGACCAGACTGACTTGTTGCAGGCTAGACAGTTTTAGGAAAAATGCTCAGGATACCACTCGTACCAGACGTACAATACAGTACACTTCTTGCCATAATATATGTATGGATAAATTGCCCTACAGTGTTGTTAATAATAAGTGTTTTCCCCCTTAATTAAAATAAACTTATAATCTATTAATGTAATTATGTAATATTATATGGATGTAATGTATTCAAATATTCAAAACAAATATGAATCAAATACATAGCATAAACAAAGATATAAAGTCATGACTGTTTAAAGGTGATCTTTGCATATCCTCAGCTAGAAGCATTGAATTAGGGTTGATATCTAAGTATTGAAGTGCTTGATATTAGACAGAACGCAATATGACCCTTTTAGATGTAACGCGTATGATTTACCAACAGAGGGAGCTGTTAATCTATTTATTATCAGGGACCTAGCCTTTGCGCTAATATGCTCTTCACTGTAGGGTTTCTCAAATGTAATCCAGGAACTGGTTATCCTGCAGAGTTTAGAGTATTTCCATCCACAGATACACCTGATACAACTAATGAGCTCATTTTTAAGCTCTACATGAGGTGGACCAAGTGTAAATGAGAGCCGGGAGAATTTCAAACTGTACCTGGCATTGAATTCAAGGCACTCGGGAGGTTTCTTTACCTCTCAGTTTTACAGGAATATTAGCAGGCTGGACCCATTCTCTCAACATTAAACAAACACAGACGAAAACTATTTCACAATCACTGGACAATGACCAGCACAAATGAAAGTCTCTCTCTAGAAATGCATATACCACTAACACAGCCAACACAAATATGCACTGTGCTCTCATTTAACAGGCAAAAAACAACAATTAAAAAATATGTTAATGTCCCTATTTCATCATGTACATCAGGAAATGAAATTTGGGACAAAAACGTTGTTTATGTGTTTATGTTGTATTCACAATGAACATATGCTCTGATTTGAAGATGAAGGTGTGAGATAATATTTGGCATGCACACAATACACAATGCGTCCTTTCCACGCGTTTTTGCTGCCAGAAGTAGCCTTCACAGGGCGACATTACTTCTGCTACAACGACAACCATGGACGAACCGAAGGGTAAAAGCTTTAGCGTTGTCAGTGTGTGTAGCAATTGCAAACAAAATTAGCATTACCTTAGCTTTCATATCATTCCTGTGAATGAAGACCTGAGGAAGTGATCGTTTAGAGCAATTCTCCTTCTCACTATGGGGATGACCTCTTTTATCAGCCAGCTAAAGTTAGCAAAAAAAAACATTGTTCAACTACAATCATCATCAATGCTGACCTCATGAAACATACTGTATTTAGCTTGAAATCCTTCTTCAGGAAGGGTCCTCCAACAATTGCAGGACAATGACTGCAGCAAAGATGAAGTGTATGGTACTTAGAGGAGTAGAAGGAATTTTCTATTCTTTTGTGAAAAAGGCCTATCATTTATCAACTTGAACCTATAATTTACAACCATTCCACTTTTCCTCTAATGACTTCTAAAATGTTCTAGAAACATTCAGGGACAAGAGGCAAATGTCAGGAGCAAATGATCCTGGACGATTGCTAAACTTGCTTGTATTTCTTTGATGGTCACCATGTGGGCCATTATTATTTTCATGAGTATTGGTGTACTTGGAATTTCAGGCTCTCAGCTGTTGTGACCAGGCACAAGCTCAGTCTCCATCTGCCCTTCCATGCCCTGCTGGGAAATTCCACTCTTCTCCTCCTCCAGCATAAGCAAGAGTGCCAGGAATCCAAGGAGAGAGCATGACTGTAAAAATGAGGACAGCTGCCCCCTCATGGCCTGTGTTGTCCATTCTACTGTTGGCAGAGGAACAGTGAAACCATGAAGTGGGAATTAGGAGAGCAACTACTATAGTTGAACAGATGGAGGCACAGACAGGATTAGTGGCTCCAGACCCACAGAATGTTCATGTTTCTTGAAGCTCATATACACAGAACAAAAGTGTGCATGCATGTAATTTCATCCAGAATATATCACTAAAGCTAAAGTATTGGCCTTGCCAGACTGCAGAGACAGTCGGTACCTCTCGGTGCTAGGTCTTTCGTTGTGGGGCCTGGGCTGATGACATGTGGCTTGTGGCTTGTATGGGCATATACATTAGAAGTAAACAGAGGGTGTATATATATATATATATATATATATATATATATATATATATATATATACATATATATACATATATATATATATATATATATATATATATATATATATATATATATATATATATATATATATATAATATATATTGTGTGTGTATATATATCAAATTTACTCAAAATCAAATATATGTAAAGAGTAAGTACATAAGTCTATAATGTTAATAAATGGTCTCCACTGAAAACCTTTCCATTTGTACCCGTCAACCATTTCAATAATGTACAGGCTTTTATGTCTGGTATGACCATACTTGTGATTAGTCTACATTACTAGATTATGTCAACCCTGGATATTTCACCATATACTGTATTTACCTTATTATCTATATATCACGCCATAATGCCCTAATGGACAAAATGATACTAGAAATAAGTGAGTAAATATGATTAAAATAATACTTTACAAATTCTGGCAAAGCAGCTAAAATGTGATTATTTGTATCAAGTAATTTTCTCTGATCTATAACAGTCAATTTAAGGTGTCAAAGTGGACATACATATTTTTCCTTTTCATTGAATATACACACTCCTCCCTGACTGCTCATAGTAGTTCCCAACCTTGCATTTTTTGTTGCTATAATTATTGCTTATGCATAATAAGCCCGGAATTGCCTGGAATCACCGGGCAACTACCCCATATATTTCACTGTAGTATATGTACTACCCAATAGTAGTAACCCTGTGAGATGGCTCTGAGACTGGGCAAGTACAATACTGCTAAAAGGGTGCCAGGACGAATTTTGTAAATCCACTGGGCACCCCATTCTAGATATTGTCATACTCTACAGGGTGTTTCTGTTACCTAGTTCTCCTTGTGTATTGTGTAATTATAAATGAGGGAATCTTGCAGGGGAACATGCAAACTCTACACACACATGGCCGAGACGGGAATCGAACCCGGATCCTGGAAGGTGTGAGACTAACCACATGCTAACCACTAAGCCACCGTGCCCCTTCTTATAAAACCACGATAATGAATTTCATATAAAGTAAGCAAGATGTAACTTTATTAAAAATGTATTGATCACATCAAATTAAACATTAATGTAGAATATAAAATAAGAAAGTATAAATAAAATATACATATTTAGTTATGGGGGCACGGTGCCTTTGTGGTTAGCACGTTCGCCTCACACCGCCAGGGTTCGGGTTCGATTCCCGTTTCGGCCATGTGTGTGTGGATTTTGCATGTTCTCCCCGTGCCTCAGGGGGTTTTTCTCCAGGTTCTCCGGTTTCCTCCCCGGTCCAAATACATGCACGATAGGTTGATTGGCACCTTGGAAAATTGTCCCTAGTGTATGAATGTGTGTGTGAATGTGAGTGTGTGTGCCCTGTGATGGGTTGTCATTCCATCCAGGGTGTATCCTGCCTTAACGCCCATAGACGCCTGAGATAGGCACAGACTCCCCGTGACCCGAGTGAAGATAAAGCGGATAAAGCGGTAGAAGATGAATGAATGAATGAATGAATGAATATTTAGTTATATATTATGAAAATGAATTGTGAAATGAAAAGTGTGGCAATAATCAATCAAAGGTCAGACTACAATAATTTTTGTAAAGGTGACTGCACATATAAGTAATTATTATCATTATAATAATAATAATTATTATTATTATTTCTTATTTAACTGAGATTATTGAACATAATTGCCCAAAGTATCAATAATATATGTGTGGAATTACACACACACCCACCCACACACACACACACACACATATACATGTATGTGTGTTTGTATAAAGAGTATAACATCGATGGTTAGGTTTGGAGCAGCTGTTTAACATTATGAGGAAGGAGTTATGTAGCTTAATGGGCACAGGCAGAAATGATTTCCTGTTGCACTCTGTGGTGAACTCTAGACTTTCATCTTAATCTTAGTAGATTATGCTGCATTAGGACAATCAAAGAGGTCTGGAATCCATAGACTTCACAAATGGTGATTTTTTATTAATTGAGATGCTTCACCAGATTTATTTTTCATTTCTTGGAAACTGACAACAAAATTATATTGCTATAAAATCCATTAGATATGGTTAAGAAGATTTCATAATGATAGAGTCCTTGAGAAATGGTGGGTTAATCACATGCAGTAGGGACACAACTTTTGATTAGTCCCATGTTATCCATTTAAATACCAAAACCTTGGTGTTATAAGGGAAACAGAACACACCCCTGCTCAACATGACATTTCAAGTATCAGTTTCCTTTTTACCAAGTGACATGAAATCAGTAGGATCTGTAAACACTGTGAATATTGTAAAATCTCCCTACTCTATTTTAAATTAGTTTACAGCAGTATTGACTTTAGATTAATGGTATTAATATAAGGACAGAGTATTTGGTTTAAAAGACTGGTAGCTCAGTGGTTACAGTGTTACAAAGTTGTGAGTTCAAATCCCATTTTTAACTGTAAGTCACTCTGCCTAAGAGTTTTTTTTTTACTATCATTACTAGCATTGTTTGAATTGAACATTTACTGTAAATATACAGGTGATCTAGGAAGTTATACACAAATACACAAATGATACATGGATGATAAAACTAATAACAATGCCTGCACATTTTGTTGAATATTTCTCCCACTGATATTTTCAGCTTTTGAAGTACCAGAAAAACAAGCAGCCCATGACTACATGACCTTATGACAGCCACGCCTTCTTAGGAAATCCTTTAAAAAAGCATTAGTTTTTGCTTGCATGCTTAGACAAACATTCACCTGACAATGACATGACAGATTTGTAAATATCCAGGCTAAATATAGCTCCCCAGATTAGCCAAGCGAGAGCGTGAGGTTCTGGACGAGAGGGCAGCTCCCTGAGGAAGGATGTGTGCTGAGAGAGTAGACATTTTTTCTGAGTGGAAGCTGTGACGGAGCCATGATTTACTCCATAAGAGTGCATTGAGATCTTGTGCAGAAAAAAACTTGAAAAGACTTGTCATTTCTATTTGTTTACCTAAAAGAAGTATTTTATTTGAATAGAAAGTCCTCCTTTTTGTTACTATAAAGATCGCAGTGACACTAACACTAAACACATCTAGAAAAGGAAGCACTCTCTAATAATGACGTTTGGAATCTAATGGTGTTAATCTGACCTGTCCTCCTATTATCAGCTGACACAGACACTACTGCTCCACTCCCAGACAGTTGCTTTCTAACGCTCTTTCAAAGGTCTGATAAGAGCTTTTCAACATTGTTCTGCTTATACTGAACAGTGCTCCAAAACTATAGTTTACTCTTGTTTTTTTGTATTTAAAACTGAAATTGTGGACCATTCTCTCTCTCTCTCTCTTTCTTTCTCTGATTTTATTCCAAAGGGACACCACCACACCCTTCAAATTCCCTTGCTATTTTAAGTAATGTGAAAACATGCATGTATACATTAAAGATTCAGATGTTTTACTGTAAATGACGAATAAATTGCAATGTGGCCCACTTGCTGAGTGATGATTCTGTGTAGTGTGGACTTAGGTGGAGCCTGCAAAGAGAACAGAACTGGAAATCTCTACATTATTGAAACGGCTCACTTGCTCTGGGCTGTTGTCCCAGGAAAAGAAGCGTGTAATCATTTAGGACAGGGAGCCTTTAGCACACGCATGGCTTTCAGGTCTGTGGATAAGAACTCAAGCAAAAAAAAAAAAAAAAACGAATAAAAAGATCTGGAAAGCATGATATACACACTCAACCGAAAAAAAACCCTTATTTTTAGCAGCCTAAAAACATATATTACAAGCCTAACTGTAACCCTAATCCTAACCCTGAAAGCCAAACATGTGCTAAAGGCTCACTGTTCCATATCAGTATGTATTCACTGCCTAGGGGGAAATTCTGCCCTACAGTGCTTATGTAGCAAGTGTCTGGGTTACCAAGCCACATAAAGCTGCCAATCACAGCAAGTGTACTGAGTCAGGAAACCCTGGTACTGCAAGATGTAAACATCACAGAGACATATCCACAGAAGATTTTACAGTTTTTCTAAGTTGCAGAAATGAAACTGTAAAAACTACCCTTTTTTGATACCCTTAATTTATTCATACCAAATTGCAAATGCTTTTGTACATTTATATAATTGTTTGTGTACAATCCATGCTTTTTCCTTCAGTATCAGTTGTCTTGTGTCATGTTGATCAAAATATACCATACAACTTTTGTCTATACAATTTAACACACAAAATATCTAGGCGTTCATTACATAAGTCATTGAATGCACCATGGGAAAACCACTCGTCATCATTGTCAAGCTTAAATTTCTCTTATACTTTTTCTTTTGTAATTTTTTTGGTCTTTATGAATCTAGAATTTTACTAGAAATATGTACAGCATCAAATAATCAACTAGTTCTCTAAAATAGATCAAAAATAAGAATATTTATGCAGACTTTTGCATTTTCAATCATTGTAATCCAACTGTAATTTATATTGGGATATACCGAAAACATTTGCGGTCATACTGACAACGTGACTAAACATTTTGACTGTTCTGTATAAACAATGACAAAAGGACTTGTTATTATGATGGCAGGGATATGTCCATTGACTCAAAGACTTGGGAGCAGGGCTGTAACGGTATGAAAATTTCAATATCATGATTATAGTGACCAAAGTTATCAAGGTTATCAAGGTTATCAATATTATCACGGTTTTGTTAAAAAAAAAGAACTGATAGACACACTGAAAACATTTTAATGAGTTTTTTTTTTTTTAATCAAACAACAACAAATATAGGTGCATTTTTAAAGCATGAGTTGACATAAAAATGAAGCCCTGAAAGGTATAGGTTTTCCTAGTGCATATAAAAACATAAAATGCATACATAAAAACAACACAGATCTGTTCTTTCCTTCATTAAAAAAAGGGGGGGGGTTTACTGTGTTTAAAAACATTTTATTGTTTTTTACAACGTTGGCAAAGGACTGCATGAAGCCAAATACATTGGCTGGAAAGGATTTAACCAAGAGTTGTTGTTTTTTTTTAAAATCACAATAACCACACACGGGTTAATGCTAATTACATTTGAAACGATAATACTAACCGTCAGGACATTTGATCGTGGTTTATCAATAAACCGGTAATCGTTTCATCCATACTTGGTAGGAATTCATTTTTGAGAGACGTACAGGCTTTTTCAAGAAATCCAATGTGTTTTGTTGTTTGTACTAATTACTATGAGAATGCATTTTATGGTTAGCAAATAATAAGGGTGATTAGGGAAACGCTTCAAAGCAACTGAGAGCAAAAAAAAAGTGTTTTAAAAACAGTGAGATTACATTGGCCTTCTCATTTTAGATATCTGAGAAACAGGACATGTTCAATTTATCTAAGAAAGGATCCTGGGATGTGCTCAGTGTGATCACGTGGGGGTGTGTGAGAATAGGAACATTACCAGTTTCACACACTAGAAACACACGTTTCTTTGATGGATGATAAAGCCAACTAATAGTATACATAAAAAAATAAACAGAATAATGTTGGATATTCCAGTCCTGGGACTGCTGGAAACAAAAAATAACAAGAAAGGAAGTGTTCAAGGCATGACTAGGACGTGCCAGTGTCATTCAGAAGGATTTTCACATTGCTAACGGTTTGGCGTCTCCTGAAGACTCTCTATTCAGGAGCACTGAAAGGGGCTTTTGTTGCACACCAGTTCAGGGGTGGAAAAAGAGAGACACAGACCCCATCGTCGGCCCTCTGTGATGGGTGTCCCGGCCCCGGCAACCCCACTGTGATTGACACTTCGCCGAACCTATACATGGAAGCGGCATTGTGGGCGGGATGTTTGCACGGCCACGCCTGGTGGGCGGGGTATGCAAATATCGAGCCTTTCTCAAAGCGGGATGCTCCAGTTCAGGAAAGTGCCTGTGACGTGGGACTGAGCAAGCTGCAAATTGAGGCTCCAGCGACATCTCATTCAAAAGATTCAAAATACAAAGAGGCATGGCGTCAAAGTGCCCAAAATGCGAAAAGACGGTGTATTTCGGTAAGTTCATTCAGTTCATTTTTCTTTTCCGAATTGAATGATATTTTTATAGTAACGTTTACAGGCTCTGCTAATGTATTTTCACGTGTGCTTCCCCAGTACACTGAAATAAACTAAATTACAGCTAGAGACGAAAATGTGTAATCTATACAGAGATCAATATCGCTCTCTAGACATTGCAGCTCCTAAATTACCTCTGCACTTTAGTAAAATACTTTCTGCTATTAGCTGATGAGGTTGCGTTCACTTGACACACTGATTTACACAAACGGTAGCAATGCACAGTTCTGAACCTTTAACCTGAACCTCGGTCATTTTTTTGTTTGTTCGTCCTCTTTGTTTGTTTGTTTGTTTTAACGAAATGAGTACTTGCACCACCATTCACAATGTTATGTAATCGCATTTCTATGTTATTAAATGGACTAATTATGCCGCTCAACGCAGAGGTTGCGTTGTACCAGTTTTACAGTAGTCTAAAGCACTGATTGTACACGAAATGTAAAATGTAATGTACATGAGATTTAGACCGTGTAATCTTTAACATTTTCATAAGTAAATATAAATGAATTACATTTTTTTCCCACAGTGACAAATTACTGTTGCGTTTATTTTGTACTTAAATCACGTAACGCCGTTACATAACTAGTCTCTCCGCAACACTGCTTCTAATGCATACATTCATTATATAAGACTCTTTGTAATTGATCTTCTTTATAAAGTGTTCCTAGTGTTGGTGTGGAGAACTTTTCTCTCCTTTTCCACAAGACACTGAAGTCTGATATGAAACTGTAACACGTTCCATCATTCAAGCTGCCTTGCAAAATAAAAAAAATCAAAAAAAATCAATTGGGTGAATGGAGTCAGGTTTATATAACAGCAAACTCAGCACTAGCCGCTCTTCTTTTCACCCACGGTCCCTTAAGAGACCTTTTGCTCCTGGTGTTTGGATAGTTAAGCCATTTTTGAACTGGGATTTCACAGAGGTCTTGACATTGGGTGATCAATGTCTGATATTTAATTTGCCTTTTTGCAGCAGCAGCTACAGTGGTGTGCATAAGTGGCGTCATTTATTTCTCTATGCGGTACGGTGCATGGCTACACTAATTTTTCCAAAACCCTGAAACCAGCTCTGTTGTCTGCGTCATAGTGGTGCTGGACCGGATCAATTAAACTGTGTGCTAATATTAGCAGCCCCAGCAGAACGAACTCATGGCAGCTATGATGTCTTGGGCGTGTCCCTCTCCTCCCTGTCTTGGTGTAACTCTAAGCCTGAAATAGGAATTTCTGAACGGTTGCCTTATATATATATATATATATATATATATATATATATATATATATATATATATATATATATATATATATATATATATATATATATATATATATATAAATAATATAATTTGCTAATGTTATAGTATGACTTGTGAATGTGCGATTTTAACATTCTTTATAATGTTTAGAGAAGTCAGTACTTTACAGTTACTGCATTTTTTTTTTACAGCTTGGCAACAAGGCAAACAAGAAAAGAAGTGTTCTAAGAGCTATTAAGAGGTTCCATTTACTAACATTTGGTGTGCTAGGAATTGAAATGAACTGTGGTGGTGTAAAATGGGTGGCAGGTTTTTACCATTCATCCTCGTCACTTAAAAAAAAAAACCCTGCTGTCCTAAACGGCATTTTCAAACGAACTTCTACACATCATGTGTCCTGTAAGAAATGCAAGTGGTTTACAGAGGCATTTTAAATGTTTAAAGCATCTGTTTTATTACACTGTTTATTTCCCCTTCTTTGGTAAAAGGGTCTTTAACAGTTCTACAGCTGGCAAGTGTTGGTAGGAGACTGCTGCTGCTTTTTAAATGAAAAGCCAAAAAAAAATCCTATTTCTCATCAATTGTTAATCCTCAGCGCTTCCATTATGGGGGGGTGATAACTTATATTTTCAAGTCCTCCTTAATAAGTTATATCATTTTTGAACTTATTTAAATATTTATGTCATGCTTGCTAGTGGGATTTTTTATGTCCAGGCATAGAATCTAAGAAAGAAGGAAGGAGGGTGGGAGGCTTTTTATCTATTCACTGCCTTAATTTTCATATCTGCATCATCAACAAAATTTATACACGATGTTTTGTAAATTAGTTTGTAATTAATTTTATGTGTAATTAAGTTGAAATTAAGTTTCAAGTGTACTGGTTTTGTACTTTGTATGATGTCTGTAATGAATACAGCTAAATTATTTAACGGGAATATATAAAGTAAATATTCGGTAATAATAAGGTTTAATGTCGAATAAAACAGCTCTTCTGTGTGTTCTAAATCGCCAGTGTACTGAACTGTTTGTTTGTTTGTTTGTTCACGTACAAATATTGTGCTCCATCATTATGGAATGTTATCTGAAGTCTGCACCCCCTCCCCCCCCCCTCGGTTTGGAGATTGCATATTGTGATAATCATAGAGCCCCATATAAGTAATGCTTGCACAAGGACCCATTAGTGTGACTTTCCCTTTCCCACAGTAAGGAAACCCCACCTTGCTTGGCACCACAGTGGTCTTGTGTAGCCAGGTTTAAAGAGCCCTTGCATCAGCCTGAGAAAGCTACCAGACACATCTGCACACCAGAGGTTTCCTGCCACACCCAGCGCGACTGCTATGTAACGTCGGAGTTCGGAAACCAACTCAAGTTGGACCTCGAATCTCGCACTTAACTGAGAAATTTATTACTTGTTTGGAGATATAAGTAGCGCCTCTCCCCTAAATTAGGCAAAGGCCATGGAGCTTCGACAGGAGTGTGTGTGTGTGTGTGTTCGTACTTTAGATCAGAAGAGGCACAGCTGTTATGGCAGATAATGCGATTTCAGAGTAAAATGTGTTGTTAATAATGACAGATTGGATAGAAAGCACTGGAATAGCAGTAGAGGTTATTTGTGCGTTAACTGTGCTGTCAGAAGTCCTCTGTTTTTGTGCAGGGGAAGTTTATTCCTGTGAACAGAGCATGTAGTAATCAGTGCCCTGTAACTGGAACACTGGATGGGCGCAGCTTTATATCCGAGGTCAGAGATGAAATTCAAAGGTCTGCTTACGAGTTTTGCAAAATCAGAGGGCCTGCTATTATTTGCCCGTGATTGCGGATTATCCACCTGGTAAATGCAGGGTCCAAAAACCACTGATTGTATTTTTCACAGCGTGCCTCTTGTTTTTATCTCCGTCTCTCTGGCATTGGTTGTTGGGTTTCCCACTTGCAGTTGATAATCATGGAAAAGCAATTAGCCTTCTAGAAAAGGAACGTCCTTTCAGCAAAGAGCTCTGTAAATTACTAGCGCCCTGCGATACCTCCTCTCCCCATTACCCAGTTAAATACGCCTCTTAAATAATTCCCGTGCCTGGATTATCAGGCCACACGCAATCAAGTAATGGCAATTTTAAGTAGTTGCTAATTCGGGTGAAAATGCTACCGCGTCGAATGATCTGAGCCAGGGAAATAGATAAACTGTTTGTACTAAAAAGTCTCGAGAAGAGATGCAAATGAAGAAACATTTACACTGGCGTGTCATTTCCATGAGCCGTGATTTTAAAATATTACGTGTAAGTTGATGCAAATTAGCTTTGTTCCATTACATCTCCGTGTTAATATTATATACATTCAGGTATTTGGCAACTGATCACCGGATAAAGCCAGAAATCCTCTAATGAATAGTTTTCATTGGTGTCCTGTGCATTGGTGTCCTCCATTCTAGGAAACATGATTCCTTAATGCACTTCTAACTACTACAGTGTCCCCAGTGAGGAGTACATGACAAGTATGAAAATGACTCCTGTTGACGGAAATGATAGATTTGTGCAGCTAGTGTTGCCCGAAATAATAGGCTACACACTAGACAGGTGCATCTTCTATCTATCTTAGACCGTAATTATTGCATAATGCAGGCACTGTGTCTAACAATAACAGAAATACTTTTTACCTGTAAAACTGCATGGGTGCGTTTTCCTTCCAAACAATATTCTTAGGTCTGCCACTACCTCTGGTCACAGTCGGAGAGACACTGATGCCTCTGTGGCCAGAAATAGCCTCTCATTTTATTAGCAATAATTTATGTGGTTAGGGAACTAATGCTCTGCTGCTGCAACCCTGGAAAGCCGGTGTAGCTTTGTGCTCATGGATGATCTACAATATAGTAGCTGGATTATTACCAGGTCCTTCATATGCCCTTGCTGGACTCCAGCACTTTTGTGTTGCGATGCATTTTGTTTCAGAGAGTAAATGATCCCTTTTGGCCTGAGCTGCTCCCAGGGGAAGAGTCTGAGGTAGTGGAACTGACAGACAGAAAACAATACTCCCTCTTCTGGCGGAAAAGCTACAGAGGAGGAGAGACCTGGAGGAAATGGCTTGCCCTCTTTCGTCAGTTGTGCCCAGGTCTGATAAGAGGAGGTGTTTCCTCTGGTGGATGAAAGCTGCCCCAGCATGACTCCATTCTGCATTGTGTACTGCAGGAGATTTATAATTGGAAGGAGTATTCTTAGGAGTGGGGTTACGTCTCTGGGGACTCTTCGGAAATGACAAAAAGCATCGAGGGGAAATCAGGAGATCTGGATACAAAAGGAAAAGAACGAGAAGTTGTTAATTTGGCTGCCCATCTGCAGCTACGGTTTTGCATTTTAGGGTATCAGCAGGAGAAATGCTGATGTACATGATGCAAAAACATATCTGCAGCTGCAACAACAAGGCAACATCCTCTTTTTGTTGTTGAATGGTGCACTACCACTTTAAGAGCATTCAATGGGGTCCACAAATCTTGAACCGCGGTGAAATTCAAGTTCAATATTCAAGCTGTCACTAGGTCCCTGTTTAAATGTCAGGAAATATTTATTATTGACCACAGATTTGTACCAACGTTTTCTCCTTCTCTCTCCTCTTGTATCATTGTGATTTAATTTGATTAATATATCTTATTGGCTTTAACACAAACATGTGCAGTCCTCGCTATCTCAAGTGCACACTCATAATAACTTAAATGAAATGTGCAAAAAATAAACCGGTGTTTTCTCACTATTGAGCCATTTTTGACCTTCGTGGATTGCTTTATGACTTAACCAGACCGGCTGTAGAAATAGTCCATGCATAGAGTTTAAGACTTGTGGTGGTAGACTGTGTGGTGGTACACAGTCTGATTTCTTCAGAGCTCCAATCTTTTTTTCTGTGTGTATGGATTCTTCCCATATCCATATTAGCTTCTTCGAAGTGCACTTGACACTCCTCCTTAGGGAGAGGAATAAATGAGTGTGATGGACAGGTATCCCATCTGGGTATACCTTGGATCATACACTTAATGTTCAAATGATAGTCCCTCAACCAGTATAAAACATTACACTGAATATAGGAATCTACTATACATTGTCTACACACGGAGTTGTCATTATATAGAATGTTCCTTTTATTAGTTTTTTTGTTAAATGATCCAGCAAGCAAACTACATGCAGTAGGTTTATCCCAGTTTGTTAAAAGTGGTGTTTTTTTCACACCCTTCCAATTGTCTTTGCATTCTGAACTTATTAGAATGCTATAGAAATGGATATCATTAACTTAAAGCAAATTGAATTTAACTACGGTATGTATGTGACACACAGAAAGAAGATTTTCAACTAGAAGTGCCAGTTCACTGGTTGTGATGACGGCTTGACCTATACAATTGACTGCTAAGCGAGAACTGTGAGAATAAAGCAATAATTGAGGGAAAGCATGCTGGTTTTACTTTTCAACGTGGAAGAATCTTGAGACATGTAAAATAAACCACAAAATGAGTATGTTCTGGGGTCATTCAGTATACATGTAGATCCACAACGTATAATTTTACATAGCTGTGATTGCTGCTTGCTTGAATATTGATTACAAGAGTCGATTGTTAATGAAACTTTTCATGCTGAGCTTCCTGAGCTGAAATTTAGTATGTGGCTGCAGGTGTGGTGTTATAACACACACACACACACACACACACACACACACAAGCATGGCTCATAATGCTACATCATGGTTTGATGGAGGACCTGGGAAAGGCCATTTTGACAGAAGTTGTCAAAATCCACAAAGTTGCTAATAGCCATGTTCTTATTTTAAGTGCTTCCTCTGCATTGGTGCCAAAATGGCTTTTGAGAAAATACAGGAAACGACAGTTATATGATTTATCTTCTCAGTTGAGTAGGACATAAATGATCAAATTATGGAATGTAGCCAGTTTCTTTTCACATAATTAAGAAAACAGTTAAGGAGTCCACTTTGGCTTGTTTGGTGGTAATAGTAAGATTGATTATCATGTCATTTGGTCTCTTTCTAATCCCTTACCTTTCCCTTCTACCTCCCTCCTGCTCTTTTAGCTGAAAAGGTAACATCTCTGGGGAAGGACTGGCACAAGTTCTGCCTGAAGTGTGAACGCTGTAGCAAAACCCTGACAGCAGGAGGCCATGCTGAGGTGAGTACATCTACTGTGTAGTTTGTTAAAGGAGCACTCTTGAAGTTACCACTGATCAAACGTATCTTAGTCTAGAAGAAAGTAGCAGAGGCTGCACTGGGAACAGACTCTTCTTAACAGGACAGATGAAGACTTGACTATAATAACAATGTCTCTCTTGAGGCACTTGGATATTCGGGTCAGAATTTGACACAAACAGCATAAATCCACCTTGTGTCAACAGCCCGGGCTGGTGGAGGTGGTAAAATGATGTGAGGAATTTATTTCTTGGCCACCCTTAGGGTTGCTTAATACAAATCAGTGATTTCTTAAATGTCATCACCTATTTGAGTTTCTGACCCCAAAGGTGACAGTGAGATCATTAATGACAATTTATCTTGTCAACATGGGTCAAAATCTCACGGGAATGCTTCTGTCATCTTGTAGACTACATGCTACGACAAATCAAGGATGTTTCGAGAGCAATGAAAGACGTTCCCAGTGTTAGTATAACGTTCCTAATAAAGTGCTCTCTTAGTGAATATATAAGACTATTTATTCACCATTTTGTTGCTTTGCTTATGTATTGCTGTGTGTGCATACATCCTTATTAAGAAGTTCCTTCTGCTTAATTTTGATGCAGCACATACCTCATAGTCATTCTGATTCAGATTCAGTGAATTGTTTTTCTAAATATACCACAGGGAAATGTCCATCTATGTCAGTCTGATGCTACCAAGTTATTTCTGTTTATGTGCTTGAGTTAGATAATATTGGATTGAATTATGATTGATCCGATCCCTCCCCTTTTTTCACCCTGATCCATTCGTGACTCTCGAACGGTCATTTTACTGTTCAGATTCTTTATTCTAAAGGTTAGCTAAGTGTTTCATTGTCAGCACTTAAAAAATTGTTTTATTACTGCTACAGACTAGCAATTTGTTTTTGTTTTTATAGTACCATACCTACAGTCAAAAAAGTATCATATAGTAATTAGTGACTAAAGACATAAAATAATATGGACATTTCTTTACTGTATGCACTGCAGCACAGTCCTGTTTTGTACTTGTTTCACAGGCTTTGTGCATGGGGTAAAGCTGGTATATTTGAACAGGAAGTGGGTTTCATGACCCTGGGAAGGGCGTGTGTGTGTTTATTAAGTAAATAAACTTAATACGAACATTTTATGCATCTGTTTATTTTTTTCTTTTGTACTATAGTTAGCACAACTGCACTCTATTTACATTCTTAACCTGACCCATGAGGATAGTCCACTGTCATTCTTGATGAAGAACGACATTCTTTGGCTTTCCTTTTTTTTGTTTTTTTGCAATTTATAACTTGCGTCCTGCGTTCCTATTCCATCATCGCAATAGACATTTTAAGATACGAGTTGGGAGTAGGACTATGTAAACGTTTATAGTAGCCCGGTCTACACTTGTTCCTGTTTGACTCTATGAAGGCAGCTTGATGAGGTCTGTGTTGTGAGTCCCACATGTGTTTTCCTTTCATATTTATGCCTTCAGTAGCCAGATTAAAGCTATAAGCATCTGGTGTTTGCGTTTCATATAAAACCAGAGCCTTCACTATGCCTTCCTTGGTGAGTCAGATTCACGAGTCTGTGCTCTTGAACCACACAGTGTTGGATTTCTGATGGAAAAACAACGACGAGGATTTACGCGTTTGGTTGTGGGAATTGAGTGGGCACCAACCTCCTAATTTATCACAATGGTACCTGTAGTGAAAGCAAACAGGATCGACATAAAATGAAATTAATCCCTGCCCTTGACTGTAGGGCTGAGAAAGACATCACAGTAATCTCAGTGATGGCAGTAATACAGTGTAGAGAGGAAATAGATATTTATTATCGTTTTGTCATCCTGATGAGTAACAATCTGCCCTTTCTTCGTCTTGACCATGTTTGGTATAAGTGTCTTGTATGGTAAGATTGTAGGCATTTTTGCCATTTTTTTTCCAGCAGACATCTGCTGCCAGGACCACTGGCCTTTGTCTCTGATTTCCTCCTGAATTCAGTAAAACAGCTGGCCAGCTTGTTTCCATGATAACCAAACTCTAGCTCATTCCACAGATGTGCAGTTTATTCATATTTGAGACCTAAATCCTCCTTTGGCTTTTAAACTCTGATGGAACAGTTCTGGAGGTGCTGCAGTGCATATAAGCAAAATAAAAAAATAAAATAAAATGGAAACCCAACATCTAGCCAAATGAAGAGCCACAGCCAACCAAAATATGCACTTACAAGTGCACACAAGTGGATTTAAGACTTCAGACGCCATCATACTTATAACAGATGGAGATATTGATGGAACATTAAAGGGTGTAAACAGTTGCCAAGTTTTAATTAATGCCTTGCTCACATTCTTTTCTTCCTTCTCCTTTTTTTGCAGCATGATGGAAAACCCTTTTGTCACAAGCCATGCTATGCCGCCCTCTTCGGGCCAAAAGGTAAAAAAAAAACAAAAAACTCACAATAGTGTACAGAAAGTTGTAGAGGCATCATATAGTCATCAATACATCAAATGCCTTTCAAGATATATGTACTAATATTTGATACATATGTTATTTTGAACAAAATGACTGAAATACATGGTTTTAAGCAATCAGGAGCACAATAGGACTTTTTTTTATGTCTGTCTATCTCTCTTATACTCTAATAATCATTTAGAATAAATGCTATTAGATTATCCATCAGGTTGTTTGCACTATAAGCAGATTCCTAGTTTGTTTTACTGGTGCCTAGTCATATTTTGCATATTTAACATAATTAATTGTAATGGTGTTTTTTTTTTCCTTCTTTTTTTGCCTTTTTGTTTTAATTGCAAAAGAGTAATGGCTTAAAAGTTTAGAGCTCCCTCTACTGGTCAATGCACATTGTTGCAATGATAACTATTGGACATTTTTTTTTATTAAATGTGACTAATATTCAACACATTGGATTTACATATTTAGGTTAATTGATAATGTTTTTTTTTTTAACAGGACCTTTATGTTTTTATTATGTTCTTCTCGGGTGGCTTTCATTGTTGCTTTTTATCTAGGTGTCAACATCGGGGGTGCGGGTTCTTATGTGTACGAGGCCCCAATTAACAAAGACACACCCGTGGCCACTGTGGACTTTGCACCCAAACCTGAAGAGAAGCGGGTCCCAGCACCCATCCGACCTCCTTCTAAAGGTACAAAAAGAACTGTTTAGAGTGTATTCACATAAACTCAGTCACTCTGGGGAATTACTGAGGCCAGTGAGCCCAGCTTTTCCCACAGCTGCAGGCCAAAGGCCAAAATCAATCATTTTCTTTACTTCTATCTGTTATTATACTTTTTTCCATTCAAAGCAACATAATGGTACATGAGAAGCGTCTAAGTGTCTCTCTACTTGAATCTTTCTGTTTTCTCATTTCAGCTGGAGGAATCACTACCTTTTCTGGTGAGGCAAATGTTTGCCCCAGGTGTAATAAGAGGGTCTACTTTGGTAGGTTAATTAATCTCTGGTTATTTATTTACATATAATCTTATTATCAAGTAACAAGGATCTTAACAGAGCTTGATTGTGTTATGGCAGCTGAGAAGGTGACGTCTCTGGGGAAAGACTGGCATCGGCCCTGTCTGCGCTGTGAGAGGTGCAGCAAGACCCTGGCTGCAGGGAGTCACGCAGAGGTGAGAAAAACAACTAGAAAAGTTTGAGCAGATATCTTACAATTCACTGTGATTTTTTTTTTTAATGATAAAAGTTTGAAATTTAGTAGCAGGATGATGTGAAAGGTTCCCTTATGAGTTTGTAAAATCAATTGTAATAAACCTACAGTGATACAGATTGATTTTTCTTACAGCATGACAACCTACCTTGCAGCCATGACAGCTTATAACAATGTGAACAATGTGTTTTATTTTGTCAGCACGATGGCCAACCCTACTGCCATAAACCATGCTACGCCGTCCTGTTCGGGCCTAAAGGTACAATCTATTTTTATCCTCTAGGTGGAGCTGTTTAATTCATAATTCTGTTCACGGTGTGAAGTTTGAATCTATTCTAAGAATATATCCTGTGACTAGCAAAATTTAGGAATGATTGACATTTATCTGTTAATTTATTAACATATCTGGTGATTAACATTTTATTATTATTATAAATAAATATTTAACTATATTTAATATTTAATTCAAGGGGCACGGTGGCATAGTGGTTAGCACGTTCGCCTCACACCGCCAGGATCCGGGTTCGATTCCCGTCTCGGTCATGTGTGTGTGGAGTTTGCATGTTCTCCCCGTGCCTCAGGGGGTTTTTCTCCGGGTTCTCCGGTTTCCCCCCGGTCCAAAAACATGCATGATAGGTTGATTGGCACCATGGAAAATTGTCCCTAGTGTATGAATGTGTGTGTGAATGTGTGTGTGTGTGTGCCCTGCGATGGGTTGGCATTCCATCCAGGGTGTATCCTGCCTTAATGCCCATAGACGCCTGAGATAGGCACAGGCTCCCCGTGACCCGATGGAAGATCGGATAAAGCGGTAGAAGATGAATGATTGAATGAATAATATTTAATTCATGTTCTTCTTTTACATTTTATTCCACTGGCTGTGTGTGAAATTATTTTTATGTTGTATGTAATATATTGTTTCATTGTGGTGCTTTCAGGAGTGAACACAGGTGGTGTTGGGAGCTACATTTACGACAAGGAGGTCAACACCGAGGCCCAGGCATGAGCTTGCATCCTTAAAACACCCCTTGCACTCCAGCCACACATCACCACTACAAAAACACTGCTCATCCAAGCCCACACACACACACACACATTCCCCATCACATTCTCCAGCCTCCAGGCACACAGACAGACAGCAGTGCCAACATGGAAACCTCAGGCCACACAAGCCTTCCTGACCTTTGTCCCACTTCCTTCTTGTTACACATACATACCCATAGTCCGAGCATCCTGTTCTGGATTATGGAAATCTATTTTAACGTTTTATAAATAAACCTTATGTATGTTATTCAGTCCATTATTCCACAGTCGAGTCCGAGTGTCAATAACGTCAGTCCTAAAGCCCTGTGGTATTTACAGTGGGTTTTTTTTCAGCTGATTGTAATGAAATGTTTTTAAAAAATGTGTTTTTTAGATATAAAGTATTTGGGTTTTTAATAGCGTGCTGACAGGCATATTGGTCTCGCTTCTCCTGCGTCTTTACCCAGGTGCAGAGCGGCAGTATTTAAGTAAATAAGTCTACCATAAATCCAAAAAAAACCCCCAAAATGTTCACCAACCCGGGTTTACACTAGCAGCGTTTCTAATTCAACAAAGATGTGGGAAAATAAAGGGTCAAACCTGTTTTAACGATAGAAACCAAACCAAATATCCAAGAGCTTGGTGGGTGTCGTGGCTTTGTGAAGGGTCCCTAACTGGTATTCTAGTAGCTGACCATTTTTGCTTATGTTCAACAGTTGATCAATAATTTGTATTAAAGTATTACATTAATGCGGGCAGAATGTTGAATGACTTGCATGAAAAGACATTACTCCGTGAGAATGACCTAACAGGAAGCTATAAGTTTAAACTTTAATGACAATGCATTCTAATGGAATGTGCTTTAGTACTTAAGGACTGTTAGTGACTGTATGATTTATTTTTATTAGGGAAAAAAAAAAAAAAAAAAAAACAATTCCACTCATGTCCTGCTGCTTCTGTGTTCTTAATAAATTTATACACAAACCTTTTTTTTCTTCCATTTCATGTACATCTCATACAATGTACAGCAAATTTAGGAAGCTGTAAGTAAAGGTGTTATTATTTATTTTTAAATTGCTATAAGTGTTTCATGTGTCACATGCTGGACCACAGCTCCAGTGTCCCCAGGTTTATTCTCCCAGTGTCTCTGTGGGTTTGCTCCAAATTTCTCTGGTTTCTTCCCAAAAACATTCAGCTACACTAGATATGAACGAGTGTGTGTAGTGTGTGTGTTCACTTTAGTCCAATGGCTGTCCAGTGATTCCACTGTGACCCTGTGACAAGAACAAAAACTGTCACTAGAGATGATGTAATGTTTTCAGCGTGTACTTGCCAGTCGGTCAGTGAACTTCCTGTGTTTTTTTTTTTTCCCATGTTTTTTTCAGTTTGCTCCAAACATGAATTGTCAACTGTGCTACTTATGATTTGACTAGAAATGCCTCATTGCTCTTTTGTTAACAGAACATGCTGACTGCTTGGACTTTCCTCTACCACACCCAACCATTTGCCCGCAGATCTGGCAGAACGTCTTACAGATATCTTTTTATAAGGCTTCAGACTAGCAAACAATGCCAAAACACGTCACTCGAAGTGTGCAGACACTTGTATACCAAGAAGTATGGCTGCATATTGTCAAGTAGACTTTATAGTCATTTCAACAATATGCAGGGCAGTATACAACGAAATGAAACTACATTTGTCCAGGACCAAAGTGCTATAACAGACAACATAAATTAAAACGGAAAAATGGAAAATCTAAACAGGAGAAAGGACACATGTGCACACAAAAAAGCAATAAACAATTCACAGTAGCATCAACAATGTTGTATACGCTGTGCACAAAAAGGATTTGTTCCAAATAAATAATGTGATATTTTAATGTAAACATTGTGAGCACCCAGTGGTAGTTAGTGGGCAAACAGTGCGGTTCACGTATAGACAATTGTGTATTGTCAGTATGATTATGTCTTTGTTATTTACACAATTAATGTTTGAGATCTATGACTACAAAAGAGAGCAACAAATCGATCTAAATAGCTGATAACTTCTTGTTTTGAACATGTCTAGGATTTTCAAGGAAAAAGGCAGAACGGATTCGCACTGGCACACAATGCTCACTCTGCGTTAGAGCCAATTTTCACCCTGAACTCATGCTGGGGCAACACAGGCTACATTTACAACAAGTTTCTGTACGCCCATTAAAATTGTGATCATCGTGGATGTTTTTTTACAAGGAGGCGTTAGAGTTAAACCCAGTGATTTTATTAGGGACGCTATTAAGGGTGGGGTAAAATACTGATATGCCATATCGGTATATCAGTATGCACTGCACAGTATATCTCCGGTACTAATGCCTGATCCTATAGCTAAGGAACACTGGAGTGTCTGTCCAAGCTCTCTGTCTCCTCAAACTCCACCCAATGTGGGCTGGATACACACTCCAGAACTTTGCAGCATCCACTAGGGATGCATTGTTCTTATAACGGATGAAATGCAGTTCTGTTCACACACAAGGGTGCGTGGTCATTTTCTGAAGGCAACAGCCAAATAAAACAGGGTCTGGCCAGATCAAGTAAGATTTAGTTTGGATGCAGCTGTGCTTATGTACACGCCGACATGAAGAGACTGATAATAATGACTCGGAGTAGTTAAAGACGCCATTCATATGTGCTGTTGTACCGTGGAATATTTAAAAGGTCAAATAAAATGTAGTTTATGTCTCCACTGGAGCACTGTATCTTCTATAAGTATGGCTATTTTTCAGTGCCGTGCTACTGTGCTAACATTTGTGGAGACGTTCCACAATGGAGATGTCATCCAGCAGGGTGGAAACCATTCAGCTAGCAGATGGCCTCGAGGTTGTTTTTTTTTAAGTACATACAAATTGTGGGGGATAAATATATTAATTAGACTAATGAGGCCAACATCTTAAAACAATTATTTAGGCAAATGTTGTTATTTTCTGCTAATAAACATTATAATCATGCATAACACCTTGTAAAGGTAGGATTTTTGTTTTTAAATGTACAAACTCGTGTCAAGAGTGCACAGCTGCTGAAGACTGTGTAATAGCCAAATTGGGGATTTATTTATTTATTTATTTTTTAAAGAAGGGGGGGGGCATCTGTTGAATTGATTCTGTAAGCTGTATATGTTGGGGATAGAAGATTGGAATTGATAGCCAGAAAGTAGGCGTGCAATCTCTTAAACGCTTCTGCCAAATGAAACAAAAAAACCTACTCATCTGCTTATTGTCCGTCTTATCTTGTAAAACATGGTCCAAATGTCTGGAAAAAAAGGAAATACCTGTTTTTATCGTTCATTTTACTTTCAATTAATGAACAGAAGGGTGATCCGTGTTCCAGCGGTCCTATCATTGCAGGATCATGGAGGAGTAAAAAACATCTGTATCTTCTGTAACTTCTATAAGGAAGTAATGATTGGTTATTCCTACTGGACATAATAGCAACTATTGTCCGTTTAAAAGAACATTTTCGCATGCAATTTTTGACCATAAAGAAAAGTCTGCTAAACTCCTTTGATGGTTTATTCCTTGATTTTCTATCTCTGACCTTCCTGTTCCTTCTTAGCTTCCCAAGAGTTTATATGCAGGCGTCCCATTGCAGCATTTTATCTGGGCTGCCATCCCATAGCAGATATCCTCTTCATTACAGCCGTCCCTCAGGGATCACGGTTGTTTTTCTTTAGGGGTCCAAGCAGATTAGTTAAAAGATATAAGGATGTACTTGTGGCTGTAGATTGTTTGCTTCTGTATCATGCGATTCTATATTTTAGCACCTGGGGTTAGCAAGACCAAATAGAGCTTTCACACAACAATTAGACTACTTACAGGCACATCTACACTGACTTATATAGATAGTTTGACACACACATTATGTGCATTATGCAAGCTCCATGAATATATATTTGGAGTTGGTAAGAGTGGATGATATTGAGTGGCCTGCTAAAGTTGTCTTCTGAACACCTTTAATAAATACTGACCCAGGCCTCGTAAGCGAATGAGCACAAATATCAACAATTAAAATTTTTTACAATTATACAATTTTTTATATAAAGATTAATACTGTGAAACTGGACAATTTACAACATTAAATGTATTAATCCCTGAGACTCACATTGCTAGTAAACAGTTTATGGTACCATCTTCATATCTTTCTGGTTTTCTTTGATACCTTTGCTGTGGTAAAAAAAAACAAACAAAAACAAAACATGATTGTCTTCATTTCAGCATTGTCCAATTGTCTTGTCTACATTGTGTTCAATATCCTCAATATTAACTGGATTACTGGTTTCATTTCATTCAATCAAGTGCATTGTGCTGATGTATTGTTATTTGCTTCTGGACCATTGTTTCAGGGTCCTAAAGAAACTTGAATGCAATAGTTTGATGTAGCGATTTACAATCAAATCTACATTCTCTACATTTTCATTACATTTGTTAACCTGTTGTTTTTCACTCCATCACTATACACATTATATACAAGAGGAAGAGAGATATCCGGCAAGAGACTAAAGCTGCAGTAACCAGCTGCAGAACGGTTACCATTTCACAGTGCTGCATTCTTTAGTGGTCTGAAAGCGCTCCCACATAAACCCACCCTTTGCTACAGCTCTCTCACTTGGGAAAACTTTTTCCTCAGCCGCCCTTGTCTGGACAACGAATCAGAGTTTGGTGTTTGAGAGCTTTCGTTTCCATGGAGTCGGGATCGTTCTCAGACGTCCAGCATTCCGGAGTATTTTAAGTGTTCTGACATTTTGCATCCTACAACAGGCATTTTTAAATCTCTAATTTCCTTTTTATGATGAAAAACAAAAAACAGAAAATGAACCCCTTCTTAAAGTTAGAGGAACCAAAAAAACGTTTTTTACTGATGCTGAAAGAGACAAATAAAATATTAAATATGCAGACAACTGAATCCTTTGTTCAACTACCATGACTACCCAATTATTGGATACTTGCACAGAGAATGAAAAGCCACATGATAGATGCATGTCCATAACCAGACACCGCAAAAAGTTACCGCAGGTGATTGTTCTGACTTTACAATTTGAAGCTGTTCACTTTCATTGCTTTTTCCATACGTGTGTGGATTTAATTTATATTGACATGGTCAACTTGAACTATGACATGGTCAACAAGTAGCCAATGTAATAGAGTACAAATCATACCTTTACACAGATGTAGCTTATTTGAATACAAAAATGAGCACAATGACCACTTGCTGAGGTAGCACATGGAATCCTGCTATAACTAATAAATTGAATTTTATATATTCAGACTCACAGCAGTTCAAAACCAGATAAATTTAGTCCACAATTGTAGAAGTGCATGTTATTTATTCACTACATGAACAACTGCATATTCTTGACCGCAGCAGATTTCTTTCTTCCACCTTCCAAAACATACTTGCATGCGTGCCAGCTACTGTCAGTTCTCCCTAGAAAATATGTACTTCAATACAATGCGCATCCCATACAGGGTGTATTTCTGCCTCGGGTTGATGACAACCCTGACAGGGAATGAAATTTAGTGAAGATGAATGAATAATACAAAAGAAATGAATAAAAACAATGAAATTACTTACAAGTCTATTAAACCCATTTTTTCACCACTATAGAACACATATTAAATGTTTAAACTCAAAGAAATGTACCATTATTATTAAGGGGGGGACTAATTGTAAATTTGACGGCAGTTTCAAAAAAGCTGTTAACAAGGGCAACAAAAGCCCGGAAAATAAAATAGTTACTAAAAAGGAGGTACACCAATCCATTAAAAAAGTGTCTGCAAATTGTGGAAGAGAAATCTCTACGGATATGATTTTTACAAGGGTAAAAAAAAAGAATACTGGATGCTTGTGATCTTTGTGCCCTCAGGTGGCACTGCATTAAAAACAGAAATGATTCTGTAATGCAAATCACAGAAACGACTCCAGAAATGAGAATTTCACAATGTCAGCCACAAATGAAGATTAAAGTGTATGTGAATATGAGCCACTAAAAGTCACTATGTTCTCTGGGCAAAAGCTAATTTAAAAATGGACTGGGGAAAAATTTTGGAAACCATGGATGGCACGTTTTACAGACTAAAGAGGAGAGGGATCATCTGTCATCAGCACTCAAAAGTCAGGATCTGAAGGCTTTCACATCAGGAAAAGGAATGTCAGTGCTAAAATTAATATACAAGTTTTAAATATATGCTTGCATCCAGACAAAAACCTTTTCAGGGAAGGCCTTGCCTATTTCGGAAAGACAATGCTAATAGGCATATCTGCATCTATTACATCAGCAGGAGTCTGGCCTGGTCTGTCTGCTCCTTTCACCAATTACAAACAGTTGACACATCATAAAACAAAACATAAGACAAAAGAGCCAGTACTTTTGAGCAGCTAGAATCCTGTATCAATCACAAATTAACCAATGTTCCCCAACCATAATTCCATAATTTGGTCCGGCAATACATGGACTGTTGTAAAAGGAAATTGGATGCTAAACATGGTACCTGTACAAACTTTTTGAAACATTGAAATGTAAAAATATTGCTATTCTTTCCTTAATACAGAACATTTATTCAGTTTAAACATTTGGTATATTTTCTGTGTTATGTGGCTTACATGAGATTTGCAACCCATGTAACCATCACACTTACAATTGGGGTTGTAAAAGAATGAGTATGATGAAATAATAAAATACTTCTTAAAATATAGCAAGCATTTCTGCTTGCAGGGGAAACAAAAAACATAAAACGTATGAAGTGAAGCATTCTGTGGAATTTCAATTTGGGATTTAATAAGAGATGCCACAAAGGCTTAAGGACACAGACAGGAATATCCATTCAGATTTATTAGGAAAGGTGTGTTTCCAATTATTGCACCATACTGCGATATTCCATCATTAGATTTACAGGTTGTTTCCTGAGTAATGCTTGTTTTATGGGTACATTTTATGAGAACAGCAGTGTTTATTAACAGCAGACCACAAAGGAGCTGCTATGATTGCCGTTAGTCAATATCAACTTAAGTTTGGCTTGATATATATATATATATATATATATATATATATATAGAGAGGAGGAGCTATATATATATATCTATATATATATATTGTATATATATATATATATAGTGTGTGTGTGTGTGTGTGTGTGTGTGTGTGTGTGTGTGTGTGTGTGTGTATGTATAATACAAATGCTCAATATTTAAACATAGCCGACAAACATTTTGAAGAAAAGAAATGCTGATTCTGTACAATGCTGGACCAGTTCCAATAAGAAGAGAATGATTGCTTCTCCAGGTTGTAGTACTTTATACTTTTTCCCCTGTTGTCACACATAATATACTCGTAGCATATTTTCCACAGCTACTTTCAATCATTTTACTTTTTGGTAAAGCAAAACAATCAGTCCAAATACAACTGAAATTAGTTATCGCGAAGTGAAGTGAGTACTGTAAGTTCTCTCCCTCTTTTATAGTGGACATTATGTCAGGTCTATTAACCCTAAGCCAGGGAATATAGAGAAAAGGGTTCATGCAGTATAATTGGTATAGCAGGCTCCCTTTACTTCCAGACTTTTCATATCCATTCTACTTAACACCAGCTCCACCTCTATTATTAAATAACTTCCAAAGTTCCAAAGCCTTTCAACTGCTTTCAACCTTGGGCTTATTACAGCTGGGTCTGATTTAAATAAATACTCTAACAATACTGAATTGCAGCCACATTGGATAAATATATCTGCAAGCACACATTAAAAAACCAAATCCCAATTCCCAAACCCTATAAAAAATATCGCTAAATCTACATTCAGGTTGATTACACGTGCTAATCTTTACCATGTGGTGGCCGGGCATTGGCCAAACAGATTTAAGTACACAAGTATTATAATGTGATGAGCGTCTGTGATGCATCTGATTTGTTCCTATAGTGGTTTATAGTTACAAATTAGAGGAGATGAAGGGTTGATTGCAGTACTTTTGTGCTCTAACAGTCCTTGTACTTATGATCATTCTGATTACAATTTCAGAGCAGGCCAGCTAAATATAATACTGCATTAGCGTCTGAGGTTTATTACAGTACAGGGGAAAAAAAAAGACTGAGCTGGTAATTCGAAGCTTGATTCTACTGTGAAAGCTATTATCCTTTTTGGATATATAAATCAGAAAAGCGCTGAACTATGATCAAGTTCCAAACCTACTCGCGTCTGACTCAGAGCACGCAAAGGTCTGCAGACTGGTAGAGAAAGGATGGAAAGTTGGCATGGAATTGTTGGAAAATAGGGTGTTGCACATTGAATAGACAAGAAACCAGTGACTTCAGACAGTGAACAAAGAGCAACAGGGCCCTACCCGTAAGTCCCATCACATTAAGCCTGATGTCATCTATCACCACCCATTAGTTGGAATGGCATGTGATTGAATCAGCCCTCTCTCTCTCTCTCTCTCTCTTTCTGTCAAACACAGAAACAGACACTGTTTAACATCATTGCATCATTCGACGTTGGAATTGAAGTTTCTGCCAAGTTTCACTGCCTACAGTGCTGCATAACGCCTTAAAAGATTTATCAGTAGAAAGCTTTTCTATCATACGAATCATTTACTGACGGTGGTTCATAGTAAATATATATATATATATATATATATATATATATATATATATATATATATATCTATTATATGACCCGCTTTGCTCATGTCTAATTTAGTGAACTGAATCACACTCACACTGCACCTTAGGATTCAAAACTGTGTACTGAATGTTAGGAGATAAACAGGCCGTACCATTCAGGTGTCTTTTCATCACTGTGCTATATCTATGTGATGTTTCTGTAACCTTGGCATGTTCTGTCAACAAAAGGCATTAGTTGGTTTTGTGCATGTGCGTGCATGCGTGTGTGTGTTTGTGTGTGTGTATGTGTGCGGAGAAGCACAAATGCAGCTGTATATACACAAAAAAAGTGATCAGTAAAATATGGAATGCTTCAGATTGAATCGTAGTATATATTATGTACAGGTACTCCACATACTGATAATGAATAGCAACTAAAATCATATTCTAGTGTCCTTGATCAGATGTCAACATTCATTTTCCTGTTTCATTCTTATAAATGTATTGGGAAAGATGCCAAAATTGGGATCATTTTAATATCATTTGGCTTAATAAGATAAATAGTAATAATTGTTAAACGCACCATGGATTCGACACAGTCATTTCTATTACATATGGCTTGTGTAATTCAGCTCAGCATGAGCAATTTGATTAAGTTGCAGATCAAGTACCATTCATTTCAGATCATACAGAAATGTACTGATGTGCCATGCTTTTATTTGACACCAAACAATTTCTGTCTGACACATACACATACTTACACTGATTCCCTTCAGGAATGTCAATTTTTAACTAATTCGAGTCATACCTAACCTAGGCTTGGCAATCATTGTGGGTGTGTCTTAGACAGGGGGACCAATTTTATGGTTTCTTTTTTTCTTAACAGCGTCTAGTTACAGATCTAATCATAAAGAGTGTTACTGGGTGAATTACATACTTGCTTAAAGAATTTTTGAATGACAGGATAATCCTGTCATTGTAACCCATACATATGGGGTCTGAGAATGGTTCACTTGGATCCCTTCCAAAATTTTCAGTAGTGAGCTGCGGCATTCACGAACAATACTGAAACAGGTGTAAACTGGAAATAATGGCAGAGGAAAGCAGAGGAAATCGCACCAAAACTAATATAATCAAGTTGAAACATCAGCACTGTTATATCAACTCCTAACACTAAATAGGAGAGCATGTGAGGATAGCCTGTTAGCTATAAAATTCTATAAAACTCTACCTCATCATTATGCAGTGCACTCCCTGGACAGAAATACACTCTAATCTAACATCTGCATCGCCTTCATGGCAGGATTCCAAGGGGAACGGTTCAAAATACATAGTTCAAAACGCATGACAACATTTCACTTCCTGTTTTCAATCTTCTGTTTCTCGTTACCATAGCACAGGAAACAACGATACGCAAATATAACTGGTTGCCAGGAAACATGCTTTTCAGGCTGCTGTTTGGTAATTTTATGTTTTTTGGAAGGAAAGTTAATTTTATCCCACGAAGTACATAGATGTATGTGCGGCAGCCTGGGACGACCCATCACGTCGTACATTTCGACAGCTTCTGTTCCCCTGAAAACTATGAAAAAAAAAGTTTTTCCTGGACTGAAATATGTTTCCTGTTTGTGTATACATTTTAAACAGCAATGAAGTCTTAAAATCTGGTTTCCCTCAAATATTAAAATGTGAATTCCGTTCCACTTGTGCTGAAAAATATCAGAAACGACGTTTATGTACTGCAATCAAAATTTACATTGCAGTAAAATTGTTATATACAGTAAATTACAAATATCAGTAGAAGTATATCTGTCTTTTTACTTGACTTTATTCAGCCTACAGACTGTCCTACAGGTGTATTTAGCAAATACTTTATACTTAAAAAAAAAAAAAAAAAAAAAAAATTAATATTAATATAGAAACATAAAGATTTCTGAGTCTGATATTCGATTAAAAACAGAATTTTAATGTAAATATCCAAAATAGATATCCATCAACTTAGTGAAATTGGCTGTGTGATTAAGTAACACTAATATGCATTTAGATATAAAATGTATTGCTACTATTATTATTATTATTATTAATTACAGTATGATTTGTACATTTTAGCCAGAACACCTCTATGTAGACCGAAACCTGTTGTTTCATCCCACTTTTGGCTGGTTTTCAGACACCATAATTTTCAGACACCGTATTTGACTTTCACATTCCCGCACACATGCTCTTTTGCATCAGGTATTTACATGAACACTATCCTTCCAACAATTCCACAGAACATACAAACAGATTTTATGTAGAATAAGGTATTAAAATGCTGTTGTAGTGTTGTAGACTGCACCTATGCATAGTCAGTAGTAAATGAAAGCAAGAATGTACAGCAACGCCAACTGATATGTGCGAGTAAAAATGAATAAAATTAATGTTCGTTAACATTTTGTGTTGTCAACATGTGGCTATTGACCAATTTCATGTTTCACAACATATGGTATGTTGCAATTCTGAGCACAACAGGTTTAGCAAGAGTGAAAGATACAAGATTCAAAACCTGAACCTGATAAATGAAAAGACCACCTACTTCTGTAGATATAATAAACACAGTAATGTATATCATGTAGATAAAAATTGCAAACAGGTCATCATGTAACAGAAGAGACCTGAGAAGCAAAAAGAGGAAAACAACTGAATGCCTAGAAGCACATCAGAAAAAAACAGTGCAGAAGTTTACTCACAATCATCTCAATGATGTACAGAATAAATATTAATTGTTATTTGCTGTACTCCAATTTATGCTATCTGTTAATATACATGCTCAGCAAAATGGCAAGTTCTTTAGCACATTTAGAGATCAGTATTGTCTCAGTATTATCTATTGTCTAATGTTCATAGTCTTGTTTTAAAAGTAATGTCTTTATTATATAGCAAATTCAATAGACGTGGTATTACTCTTCCACTTATTTCAGATGCTTTCTGTTCTGGTGTATTCAGTTGTGCAACTTGTAACCGACAAATCTTGCTGGATTTTTTTTTTAAGTTTATTTGGCATTTGTTTAAATTCCTCATATTGGTCTAATCTGGAATGAATATTCTCGGAAAGCCAAGCCATTTCAAAAGTTTATTGTTATAACTTTGCCTCATGGTCCATTGGTATTTGGAACTGAAATGTAGGTGGTATAGACTCCGATAGACAGACTAAGTATAGTCTAAGACACATAGATCACATTTAAAGTGCTTTTATATGACTCTGTTCACCTATGATCTTATTATTTATCTAAACAGGTCAGGTGTCATTGTTAACAAAGTTTAACAACTGAAAATGCCAGAACAATCACATCACATCACATGACATCCCATGGTTTCCATGGTCTTTGTGTGTTTGTGTACATGTGTACAGTCAGTCATTTTCTAATGATCACTTTGCAAAATAGTTTACATGCCATAATGTTTGATCAAAATACGCTTGTTTGTACTACTTTCAGTCTTACAAAAGCACAGTCCATAGCCTTCTCCTGCACGCATCCAGCTCATGAAAACAGACCTTCCGCAAAACTCTCCATGTCCAAAGCGGATAAATTACAGGAAACAAACTGTTCAGATGAATGGAATAACCACTTTCCATGCTCTGAATTCTTGCAGACAAAACAATTATAGGTTATGCATTCACAAACATGAGCCAAATGGCGTCTCAGGCTGGGTTTCATAAGGACCCAACATTGGCACTGCAGTTTGGAAGAGGCCAAATCCCTCAACCAACCAGATTAGAAACCCACCATCTTAACCACTATTTGGCATCCTTCATTCCTGTAAATGTGTTGCCGTAGGTTGCTACCTCTTCAGGAAAGAAGAATGCCCTGCAGGTTCTGAGGTCAGACACTCCTGCTGGGGTTAAGGAAAGGCTGTAGGAATGGCAATAACC
Organism: Kryptopterus vitreolus; assembly: GCA_030449085.1. Lineage (NCBI taxonomy): Eukaryota > Metazoa > Chordata > Actinopteri > Siluriformes > Siluridae > Kryptopterus > Kryptopterus vitreolus. The sequence goes on along the minus strand of JACRUU010000012.1, from coordinate 12,820,061 downwards.
AGAAAGATATGTGAAGGGAGAAAAATATATTTTAGAGCCACATGGTTTTTCCTGGACATTCTGTCATCAGCTAGAGGAAATTAAAGTCAGTGGAAATATCCTTAAAGGGAATATCCCAGCTCATAAAACATGGAGATGCACACATACAGGGCATAGGAACAAGTAGAAGAGAGAATGAGAAAACCCAGACTTGAAGTGGTGATGAAACAGAAGCAGGGTGTAATACCCTTGAGGATGAACAAGGAAGTGAGATCATGTACGACTTGGGTGGCATTATACGCAGATCTCTTTTTAATGATGCTATGAGACAGTGAGATCTGATTTATTTCACCTCTACCCAGATGAAATACATTCTTGGAACGGATCTGTGTTTCCTCAGTCATTGAAGAATTTATCTAAATAAAGTATGAACAAAAACATATCCATACAACTACACAGATTAAAAAAAAAACATTATATAACATCATTCATCTTTCGCATAAGAGTTTTTTCATGGGTTTTCAGACAATCCACATACCACTATAGTTACATCATTGTGTGTTTACACTCTGTAGGTATGAATGTGTCGGTGTGTGGGTGCGTGCCAAAACACATACTTTACAGAGCATGAAAATCAAGTGGTTGACGTAGTGTATTTTAGGAACACATGGGTTTGGTCTGGGGCTTTGTTATCTTTACTGGGACAAGTCAACAATAACGAGGAGTGGCCACTGGAAGGTTGCAGACTAATGCAAAGTGACCACATTTACGCAAATAGTGTAGGTTCAAAGCTAAGCTGCACAGTAGCAAAAAGACGTGAACTAGTTTTAGCATCTGTGCCCTTTTGCATACGCAAAATACAATGAAAGATAATGTATATTGTTTTACAGAAAACTATTTGATTATTTTAATAATGACAGCCATTAAAAGAATTCCTCTTACTTATTTTGAAGTTTAAAACTTATTTTCATTTCTATTATCTATTTTAGTATGGTCTTTTAAACATTTTTAATTATTCAATTTTCAATTGTGAATATCCTGCCTTTTTTGTTTAATAAAGTGCTACATTTTCCAAAACGCAATGATGTGGGAGATTGGGGTGTTGGTTCAAGGCCTTCCATTTGTTTCCTGAACAGCACATATCTGTCACAGCTGAAATGTTTAAAAAAAGAAATAGACAATGCAATATCATCTAGTGTGAAGCTGGATTCAAAGCAAGGTTTGAGTAATGGAAACTTGTATACTCTAGCAATTTGAGCTGCAAATGAACATCAAATGTCAATAAACCTCAAATTTCAAATGAATCCCTAACAAACAAAGTACAAAGGATATATTAACATTCCTAAGAAGCACCTGCATTTCATCTAATTAATAGGTACATTTATTCAACATTTGTCATGAAGGCATCATACTGTAGTATATCCATATCAAATCTTAGGCAATCAATTAAAAGTTTTATGCATGTCTAAATAAAAATTATATATACACACACACACATACATACACACACACACACACACACACACACACACACACACACACACACACACACACACACACACACATATATATATATAAAGAGACAGAGAGAGAGATTTTTTCCTACAGAGTACGACATGCAGTGAATTGCTTTCTACAACTGTCCAACATGTAAACATGAAAGTAAAATATGTAAAATAAAAAAAATATATAAAAAATATTAAACAGGAAAAAAGTAAATAAGTAAAAAAAAAATAAAGGAATTGACAGAAGGGATGGATAGATGTATGACAGGTATCAAGAGAATTACAAAATAAAATGACCCAGTGTTATTCTCACTAAAGTGTCCCTGTGCTGGAATAAAAGTGACTCTGCGCCACTTCAGAGTTAAAGTGTCAATTTGTGCAATTGGGCAAATAATTGTGCAGAGGAGGAGATGAAAACAGAGAGTAAGTATAGGGTGTTTCCTGGTTTAAAGTCCATACAACACTTGTATGGACAAGTGTTGTATGAGAAGAAGCTCTTACTCATTCTCTCTGTGTTTGTCTTCAAGGAGCGGAAGCACTTTCCTAAATGCAACCGGGAAAAGATTCCATTTTTGCAGTGGCTGAGGTCCTTCACAATCTTTCTGGCTTGTGAAGGACTTCCTGTACATGTCCTTCAGAACAGGGAGCTCGGTGTGGACGCTATGTTCAGCTGAACGTACCACCTTCTCTAGGGCTCACCTGTCCTGTATGATGCTGGTCCTGAACCAGGAAGTGATGCTGCCCATCAAGATGCTCTCAATGGTTTAAAAAGCACCTAAGAAGGTAAAGTCCCTAAAGTGGTATAGGCACACTGATGGTACAGATGTTACACGCCACATCAGCCTGACCACACCATCCTCACAATGAAACATGGTGTTGGCAGCATCATGCAGTGGGGATGCTTCCCTTCAGCAGGGTCAAGGAAGCTGGTTAGAGTTGATGGGAAGATGGAGGGAGCAAAATACAAGGTAATCCTGGAAGGAAACTCATTAGCGACCACAGAGGGTTTGAGACTAGGGTAGAGTTTCACATTCCAATCAGCAGAGCTACAGTGGAATGGTTTAGATCAAAGCATATTCATGTGATTGAGTGGTGCAAAGTCAAGACATAAATCCTACTGAGGATCTTTGGCAAGACTTGAAAATTGCTTCGCCATCCAATCTGATTCAACTATTTTCCATAGAAGAACAGGCAAAAATGACAGTCTCTAGATGTGCAAAGCTGGAATAGGCATACCCATAAAAGACTTGCAGCTGTAATTGCAGTGAAACATGGTTCGACAAAGTATTGACTCAGGGGGCTGTATACATATGTACGCAACACTTTTCTGATTTCTATTCATAAAACATCTTTAACATTATGTGTGCTTTTTTTCTAGCACTTCACAATTATGTGCTACTCTGTGCTGGTCCATCACATAAAATCCCAATAAAATACATACACATTATATACATGCTTTTATAAAGACGACATGTGGAAATATTCAAGGGGTATGAATATTTTTGCAGTGAAGTGTATTCTACAAATAAATATTGTTTAGGATGCTTGAACATATACCTAACCCAAAAAAATGTTAATAATAATCATAATATTTATAATTATATGTATTCCAATTTATGAACATAGGGGCACGGTGGATTAGTGGTTAGCATGTTCGCCAAACAGCGCCAGGGTCCGGGTTCGATTCCCGTCTCAGCCATGTGTGTGTGGAGTTTGCATGTTCTCCCCGTGTCTCAGGGGTTTTTTCTCGTGGGGTTCCCCCGGTTTCCTCCCGGTCCAAAAACATGCACGGTAGGTTGATTGGCACCTGGGAAATTGTCCCTAGTGTATGAATGTGTATGTGTGTGTGTGCACTGCGATGGGTTGGCATTCCATCCAGGGTGTATCCTGCCTTAATGTCCATAGACGCCTGAGATAGGCACAGACTCCCCGTGACCCGAGGGAAGATCGGATAAAGCGGTAGAAGATGAATGAATGAATGAATGAATGAATGAATTTATGAACATGCCATTAAAATGGTCTGGAGAAAATCGTATGTAATACTTTAGAAATAGGAATATGATATGAACATTTTCACGAAGGCAGTCCACACCGATATATTTTTACTTATATGTTTTTTTTAGGCACGTCAGTTTAGATGTTCTGATGGACCATTCAAAAACATTTGATGAAGCAGTGGGCAAAAGTCTTACATAACTTACCATTCTTCTCTCTCACACGCACACACGCGCACGCACAAAAAGGAGAGCCTCCCCTTCGCGTTGTCTCTCCTCCGCTCTGTATAAAGGCGGATGAAGCTGAGTGCGAGGTCAGTGTGCAGGTGGAGGGCTAATAACTACTGCTGCTGTTTAAAACTTTCCGCCACGGAGCTATTTCATTCTAGCGAGGAAACAATACCGTAACTGCCAACATGCCTAAATGCCCCAAGTGCAGCAAGGAAGTGTACTTTGGTAAGAAAACGGGTTTCTTCTTCTTCTTCTTTTTTAATAAATAAAGCCGCGGAAAAAATGCACACGACAAAGCAAAATAATTGAATATGTGCGTTGCGCAATTAGGGCGTGTCAAGGAAGCGGTTAAATGTAAAGGCATGTGCTTTATACTCTTTTTGAACTCGTTTCCTGTTTGGTGAAAAAGACATCCGGAAGATTCTTTTTTTTTTTACATTAAATTTATGGAAAATTTTAGTTCAAGGGAACATTTGGAGAAAGAATATAAGAAAGATGTATTATTAGAGTAATCAAAACTAATGACTTTTTGTTTTATATAACATTTTATATATGGTTACTTTCCTACACACTCTCTCTCTCTCTCTCTCTCTCTGCAGGTTCATCTTGTGGGAATCATTAGGGAATTAAATAAGATATGAGAGGTGCTCTGTTTTATGTACAACACCCTCAAGTATTAGTCAGAACGGGTTTTCCCCCAAGGCATGAAAATTCACTGATTCTAAGATACAATCTCTCTGTCTGTAATGTCTAACCAAACCTCAGTGCTGTGCCTTCAGAAAGATAAACGGATCCCCTATTTTTTTTCTTTTCTATTTTCCTTCCTTGTTAAAGAACTGCCCATTTTTTGCCAAAGAAATCACCCTGGTTAACCTTGTTGGGGTTGCATTGTCTGTCATAGTTGTTTTTATAAATAAAAGTAGCTCGTTCTGTCTTTATAAGTGGTCTGTCGAAGGTTAAAAATGCACCGTATTTATGAAGGGTTTTTTGTAGAGGGGACTTTCAGTATTATCAGTATGCAATCATAACAAAGTGACAACAGAAATCATCCCAGCAATGCTAGTAAACTTGAAATGTAGTGTATGAGAGAGTTGTATAATGCAAAGCAGGTAACCTTCTTATTCATTACACCACACAAGTTCACTAAACTAAATTGCTGCTTGGCTGAAAGAAGCATAACATTCAACATTCACCAAGAGACATAAAAAAAAAAGAATAATATCCTGCCTCTCTGTCTTCCTCCCATGGCTACAGCAGCAGTGTAGGTGGAACGGTTTCGGACGAAGCCGAATAATCAACCATAGTTTCTGCAGATTGCTGTAAAACTCTATGATCATGCATTCATTCTCATTATGGATGATTTTACATATATATATATATATATATATATATATATATATATATATATATATATATATATATATATATATATATATATATATAATTTACACCACAAAAAATAAGATCAGAATTCTATCTAAAAAAAATATATATATATATATATATATATATAAAAAATGTGAAACTTCTATCTATTTTAATACACCTATACTTAAACTGATAACAGTGAAATCAGAGATCCTGTTAGAATCATGTTTATTCTAAAAGCCTTTGTTTTTAGGAAAGGACATAATCCAGATGAAGAACAGCAAATGGTGTCATTTCCATCCTCTGCTGTCATTTCCCTTCCCATCATCCTGTGTTGCCTTTTCTCATTAGAAGGATTTTCCGTGTGTGTGTGTGTGTGTGTGTGTGTGTGTATATCTTGGAGTAACAGTGCAGATCGTCTGTAAAGTCCATCACACTTAGTAAACTGATGCGGACATTATGGCAGAAATTCAAGACACATACACATACTCAATCACACTTTGTTTTATCTACCTTGGCATACAGTATGAAGGACATTGTCGAGTGAATTGTCAGGGTATTTATTTATATATAGTCTGTAGTTTATTTTTAATTTTTTCTGTAATTTTTTTTTACATTTATTGAAATTGGAGCACTATTAAGTAAAAATGTATTTTTGGGGACAGAAGATTATAACAGAAGATATAAATAAAATAATCACATTGTTTCAAACGCGTTTCCATGCCAAGCCTTCGTTTCACACAGTCAATATTATTTCTTTCAATACAAAAATGTAAGCTACCCTAAACCCAGGTTTATTTTGGGAAACAGCCTGTAAGTTATACAATCGACTTAATCTTCAACCAGCCATTGATGCATCTGTACCCTTTTCTCTTTTTTTTTAAACATTTATTTGCATTACATTTTATAGTTTTATGTGTGCTTTACCTTCGTGTATAAATCTTTTCGCATTTTGTCTTTACTTTTATATGGTAACATTTTCATGGGCTTGCTGTAAAAATCCTTTTAGACTAAAGCATGTGTGACATATTACTATTGTACTATTATTGGCTTGTCATTACCTTGTTTTATGATATTAACTTGGGAATTGTTTTGTCTTTTTATGCACTGCCCCACAGATAAAACCTAATGTATTGTCCTGTGCAAGGGAAAGCTTGCAAGAGTTTATTAGTTTGCACTGAAATATATTAACCTAATGTCTTATAAATTTTTACAAAGATAACTCTGAGAGGAAGAAAAAAAAACATTATCGAGCGGAACTTATTTTATTAGACTTGGCTTGCAACATTTCCAGCAGAATAGTCTCCAGGATCAGTGGACTATTCAGACAGAGCTGTGAAGTATATGTAGCAACAGGATATAAAAAAAATATCTGAAAATGCTACCCTTGTGAACCATAGAACTACAATAGTGTTTGTTTTTGTTTCAGCCGAGAGAGTGACATCTCTGGGAAAGGACTGGCACAGACCCTGTCTAAAGTGTGAGAAATGCAATAAAACCCTGTCTGCAGGCGCCCATGCAGAGGTAAGAAGCAGCAAATCATTACATGAAAGTCACTTGATACTCTTGCAACTCTACAGACGGTTGATTTTGGCGTCACACTGCAGTCAAAACAACGTCTGGAGGAACTACAGTAGCATCAGGGCTGTCTTAGGATAGAGTGCACATAAGAGCTTTGCTCCATATCCATTTATATGTTGTAAATTGAATTTGCGTTGTCTTTCTTAGCATGAGGGAAAGCCGTACTGTAACAAACCGTGTTACTCTGCACTCTTCGGCCCCAAAGGTGAGTGAATATTCATTGTGTCGTTTTAATGCATCTTTATACTATATCTTGGTCATTCAGTCAGGCTTTATCATTAACGTATAATATATAATAGCTTTACTTTGGAGGACTGTTGTCCTCCCAGAATCACTAACTTTGGCCTCAGAGAGATAACCTTTCGAGGCTTCTTATCCATAGTTATCTTGTGCCATATCGCATTATTCACCACTTGTAGAAAGAGACAGCTTCTTATATAACAGCATTCCAACTGTTTGGGAGACACCTTTTAAAGGACTGATACGAATTTAATGATTAATAGGATTGTTGGAATTCTTAATCACAATGTTAAGAGTTTCATGTACAAATGGTCAGTGACAGCTGTGCATATGACAAAAAAACTTGAAAGTAGAATATAATGATTCTATAGGAAGACAACTGCATTTTTTTTCTCATTAAGCTGAACAATTTGTCAATTTGTTACACATTAAAGTCATTCGCTCCTTATCTTTCTTTTTGTGTCCCAGGGTTTGGACGTGGAGGCACTGAAAGCCACACATTCAATTAAATCCAGACTCGAGTGAGTATTTTTTATTTCATTTTATTTTTTTTTAGAGGTAAATTATTTACTCTTTTATATAAGAAGAGCTAACTAACTGCAATTACCTACATAAAAATGTAGTTTAGGAAAAAGAAAGACAGCCTCTGTCGATGTTTGTTGATAATGTTGGTGTTTATATCAGCTGTGCGCTTTTATTTACAGGTCTCTTCCCTGTACAATCCAGCAGGGAAAAGTAGGATGCCATGCTGCAAGCCTTTTAATCTATATATAGCTCAACCAAAGATTAACATGACCAAACCATGCCATAGTAGTTATGGATATACTATTTTGTTTTATGAGCAATGAGGGCTCCTTTCTGAGATCTAGATTAAGCCTGAATTTAGACTAAAATCACTTTTTTATATACTGATTAATCTCCATCTTTACATTCAGTCTAAATCTAGCCTTCATGCCATGTCAGAAATTAAGCCCAGTAGGTTTTAGTTTGAAGAATGTCATGTAGTTTGAAAAGCATAAAACCATGTAATGATGTTTATTAAACAGGTCTGCAGTACAAAATCAGTTTTTGTAATTAAACATTGTAAACATTTCACATGAATCAGTGTCACTTTTTTTATTTAAATCTCTACAGTTTTACCTTCACACACACACACACACACACACACACACACACACACACACACAACTTACACACACACACTTCTATTCTTTGACTTTCCCATCTGTGAACATTTTGCATTGAAGAGAGCAGAGCATAGTTTTGCATATTAACCAACAGAATTCCTGAACCATAGCACATTAGTGCATGCAAACTGTGTATCAAGTCAATCTTTAAAAATGCATATGATTCCAAGTGCTCCCTCTCTATGAAAGCAGTATGAATTGCGAATTAATGACCTTCAATTTAGGAATCATTTCCTCTAAAATAAAGCACTCCTTTGCCCCAAACGACATTGTTATTTAAGCGTTTTTGATGCAATTATTTGTCAACATTACTTCTGGAATGTCCTTATATAGTAATATTTCTTCACTTTGCCTGCATATGGAATGTTCAAATCAGGAATGTTCTCACACTCATTTTGAAAACGCTAACTCAAAAGAAGAGTCTTTAAGTGAGACTATTATTTGGAGCACTCCCAGAATTGACCCTCATGTTAGCCAGCCATTTCCATCAGTCTTTCCAACTACCCAGCACCAACATCTTTTAGGGGTGGATATTGCTATGGTAACAAACCCAAACAAGACCCAACACATGCCCTGCCAACACCCTGTCTCATTCACATGCCTTTGCCCTCTAAACAAAGACCTTTTATCTCGTTTGGAGAGCCTGTCTATGGAGAGCCAAAGATAAAAGAAACACATCTGTCTTGGCTCTAACCTTATTGATTGTCTGATGTTTCAATGTTAATATGTAGAGTTTTCTAAGTAAACCGTAATCAGTATTTTTTTCCTCCACACCCGTCTATCTTATCAACTTATACATATTGAGCTTGACCTGGTAATGAAACCTTTTAAATTTTATTTGGCATTATATATTTGTTTATATTTAATCTTCTATATATTGACCATGACAGAGGGGCACGGTGGCTTAGGAGTTTGCATGTTCTCCCTGTGCCTCAATGGGTTTTTCTCCGGGTTCTCCAGTTTCCCCCGGTCCAAAAACATGCAAAGGTAGGTTAACTGGCACCTTGGAAAAATTGTCCCTAGTGTGTGAGTGCGAGTGTGTGTTGGCATTCTCTCCCGGGTGTGTCTAGCTTTAATGCCCATAGACGCCTGAGATAAGCACAGGCTCCCCGTGACCCGAGGGAAGGTCGGATAAAGTGGTAGAAGATGAATGAATGAATATTGACCATGACATTAATATAGAACATTGAAATTGACCAGACTACTACTAACCCAGTGCTTGTTATGATTGTAAAAAAAAATTTCATTTTAAATTTTGAATGTAGTCTTTTTATTTGAATGCCACACGGAAATCCCCCATTGTTCTATTAAATCTTATAACATTCATATACTCCCATTAAATAAAAAAAGCACACATTGATTATATATATATATATATGTGTGTGTATATATATATATATATATATATATATATATATATATATATATATATATATAAGCATAATTATGTACTATTTTGATAACACATGAAAGCGATTTATTTCACATGGACAAATGAAACAATGCCATATTCATAGCTTGAGTAATAGAGGTTAGAGATGGAGTTTCTCTCCATTTCGTCTCCTTCGTCTCCACTTTTGTCTCCATTTCTCTAACTGATTGAACGTGATCTTTTCCCATTTCCGTCATCCCTCTCTCTAGCCAATCCCTCTCCTGCAATTGCTCTTGTTGGAAGGACTAGTTTACAGTGTAACACTTCTCAAATGCTCTACGGGGAGCTAATAGTGAGTGAGAAGAAGAACAAACAGCGCGCATGTGAAAGGTCACCACATTTTTGCCTCTGGTGTATAGATCAAGGCTCCGTTAAAGAAACTAAGCCTATTGGAATGATGAAAACCATAGATAGCTCCACAGCTCTTGGCTGTTGCCTCAGCGGTGCTACAGTTCTCCAGGCCAACTCCTGCAGTCTGTTATTTACAGCATCTAATGAGAGTTGTAGCATTAACAATGCAAACAGGATATGTCCAATAGGCCTGGAACACAATTGCTGCAGCTTTCTGTACTAGCTGTTAATGCAAGCTAGAGAAGAATTGTGAGTTGTGGTCCAGCTGCTGCAGCTGTTTTGTTTCTTTGGAAGAGGCATAGTTTTAGGCAAAATGGTTTGGCTGATGGAAAACAAAACATACAAACTGAGAAGCCATTGTATATAGTGTTTCCTACTTCGATTTACAGAGAATTTTGAAGTTTTCCTGTGTATATGTAAACTCTAGGCTGGAAAGGTGTTTACATGATGGCAAAAAGATAAACATCAGAAAATGGCCATTTGGACAACAAGGTCAACAAGGATCATTTATCTTCTAACATCTATAATACAAAACACAACTGATGTTTCACTCATTAAAATCTTTAAAATACTGCACATTTTATTTGTGCCTTAAAACACCTGAGTTACATTGTGCAGAGCCTGCATTGTTCACATCCATTAAATAGATTGCTACAAACCCGCTCCTCAGATCTTTCATTGTTTCCATGTGGTGTTTTTTTTTTGTTTTTTTTGGCCAATTCATATTCTTTATCTGTTTGTTCAAGGTTAAGCCTGAATGGAGTATGTGTGTCCGTAAATATATTCACCAGGCACTCGTTTATCTTCTCCTGAATCCAGATCGCTTATTCCTGGCATGGGTATTTTCTGCACAGTTCCTGTCTCCAGCCTGGATGTGTGCTCCACAACATAGCAACACCCTACATCTCCCCAACATTTCTCACTGAGCCTTCAGATCCCAGTGTCTCTGGAAGTCCTTTGAGATTATGCCCAGGCCCATCACCAAAAATATCATCCGACTAATTAAAGCCACATTTATCCATTTATCCTTGGTAGAATTTTTCTCTACCAAGTGTACCAAATATGACGACAACCACAAATGTGCATTAAACCAGATGTTATATTTATATATATATATATATATATATATATATATATATATATATATATATATATAGAGAGACCGTATATAGAGAGAGAGAGAGAGAGAGAGAGAGAGAGAGAGAGAGAGAGAGGAATAGAATATTGTATACAAAGAAACATTTAAAGACCAACAAGCACACACTTTTAACATTTTTGTATTTTAGGGACCTGGAAAAATGCAGTCACCAACTTAATAAAATGGTTATATAAATAAATCATAGTATGTGCTTAGTAAACGGGGGCATGGTGGCGTAGTGGCAAGTGGCGTTCGATTCCCGTCTCGGCCATGTGTGTGTGGAGTTTGCATGTTCTCCCTGTGCCTCAGGGGTTTTTTCTCCGGGTTCTCCGGTTTCCTCCCAGTCCAAAAACATGCACGGTAGGTTGATTGGCACCTTGGAAAATTGTCCCTAGTGTATGAATGTGTGTGTGTGTGTGCCCTGTGATGGGTTGGCATTCCATCCAGGGTGTCATCCTGCCTTAATGCCCATAGACTCCTGAGATAGGCACAGGCTCCCCGTGACCCGAGGGAAGATCGGATAAAGCGGTAGAAGGTGAATGAATGAATGAATGAATGTGCTTAGTAAATTACAGGCCTTCATCAATAAGACCACAGTTACTTTTTTTCTGGTCCACTTACTGATTGGTTCAAAACAGTGACAACAGATGTCATAAAACATTCAAGCTTGTCAGTGGAATATTACAGATTTAACCATTACAATAAACTGATTACGGCTTATGCAGTATCTATTTGAGTGAGCAGAGCAACAATAAATAAATAAATATAAACACAGTCTTAGTTGTGCAATAATTTTGAGATATTCGCACCCACGTGCAGTATTTAGTATTACCAAATGTATTATTTCACTTAAAAGACTGGATAATAAGGCACTTTTCCCCAAGAAAATTGGATTGAATCATATTCAAGCATTCAATAAACAAACCCGGAACTTTAAGAGCACTATAATTTACGGGTATTCTAATGATTTAATTAAAAATCTTTTTTTTACATTTGATGTATTTTCAAAACATTTCATTAGAAAACATATTATCACTTATTGTGTTCATTTGATGTTTTCATATTTGAATTACTACATCCTTTATAGCAGTTATCAATGATCAATCACTCATCAATGATCAACTATCAATGCACCAATAAAACTTTTCCTCACTTAATGTTTTTACACGACTTTTTGCAAACTGTCACCGACCGCCATACTGCAATTATTCAACAAATACATCCATTTTTTCCCATTCTCTTATTTAATGCGATCTTATTCATTGTTCTGCTCTCACACGATTGGCTGATTCGTTTGACAGTCCACCACAGTGAGTGTAGGTGATATAAAGGAAACCTCTACTTGAAATGATTTTAAGCTTTACCTGCCTTGTATATGTAACACTAATGGGACTTTAAGGTTACATCACTAGTATACGCTCTCTTTCTCAACTACAAGCTATTAGGATTAGTTAGAGATAGACAACTGACTCCATCTAGTGATGTGCAAAGGAAAGCAAGAATCACCTGAGGTATAATGAATTAAAAAATACTCATATTTTGTGGTACACTATACAGTAATATCTCATTGCAAAGCTATAGCATTTTCAGGGTTCTTTAAACATCTAATGAGCCATGACTAATGTATGCTTCAGAGAATCAATGCAATTCCGCAGAGTAAACCGAAAGACTTACTACACTTACTCATTTGTGCTTCAAAGGGAGTACATTTTTGGGTATCACTGGTAACCCTTCCATTCCTCATGTGCACCATCACAATGAAACTTTTTAAGGCTCTGCCGAAACGCAGGGGAACCCACAAAATCACATGGTCATAACTGCCTTAACAACCACGTCCTATTGACTTGAGTGGTTATTTTGTTGTACAAGATAATAAATAGGCATATTCTCTATTGCAAAATAATAAATGTTCGGGAATCTCTTGCAGTGGGGCACGGTGGCTTAGTGGTTAACACATTCGCCTCACACCGCCAGGGTCCGGGTTCGATTCCCGTCTCGGCAATGTGTGTGCCTCCGGGTTTTCCGGTTTCCTCCCGGTCCAAAAAACATGCACGATAGGTTGATTGGCACATTGGAAAATTGTCCCTAGTGTATGAATGTGTATGTGTGTGTGTGCCCTGCAATGGGTTGGCATTCCATCCAGGGTGTATCCTGCCTTAATGCCCATAGACGCCTGAGATAGGCACAGGATCTCCGTGACCCGAGGGAAGATCGGATAAAGCGGTAGAAGATGAATGAATGAATGAATGAATGAATCTTTTGCAAATTCCTTAATTTTTCACATTCACACTGATGTAGAATTTATTAGTGTCTTAGTAGATCTGTCGTCAGAATGAAGTCTGTAAAGAAACGCTTTAGGGAAAGTCAGTAAGCATCATTTGCACATTTCAGTATGAGTTCGAAGCAAATCTCCTTCAGTGTGCTTATAAATGAATAACACCATGTTATTTAATTACTTTGAATGAATTTAAATTTTCTGTACCAAGACAGAACGTGTTTGGAGCGGATTAAACAAATCAACATTTGTAGCTATAGTGGCCTTTTATAACAGTTTGTTCAGTAGAAGAATTAAAGTGAATACCCCATCATCCAGAGCAAATTTTAATTATCTTAATTATACCTAAGAATGTGAGAGTAGGGCCTTGGTAAGGGTGGTGGTGCTGGAATTGTCCTTTCTGATCAGTCCAACGTCTGAACCAATGATCTACCACGTCAGTTCAGTTGATTTTAATTTGCATAAGTGTCAATAGACACTGTCTCTAAACAGCCTCACACAGACGATGCAGTAATTAAGAATGAATAAGATTGTTCTTTATAATCGGACGTTTGTTCCTAATGAGTGAGCCGGTGGCGACTGAGATGGCGTGAGGAAGAAAACTTGAGAGTGATAGGTGATCAAATGCAATATGTTGTCCGGAGTCATTGCAGCACACTGTTGACATTAAATACAACTCCAAACCTCCTTAATGGGGAAAAATTTTTACTTTGATAAATACATTTGTGCCTTTAACCCCCCTCAGACTCCATATTACTCACCGTAATGAGTAAGCTTAATCAACGAAATAAATGTACTCGTGTGAGAATGAGTCAAGCAGCTCTAATCAAACTGAGCTGAAAGGCTTCGTCCCTACACGAGTCAACGACTGAAGCATTCTCTGACAAGGCTGACACCTTGTGGCACATTATGCACTATTGATAAAAAAAAAAGAACAAAACCGTAAACTTGTGGCTAAAAATTAGGACCTTACAATGATTCTATTTCTGGAACATTTATTATTTAAAAACAATAATTGATCATTAAATTTTGAACACAAATAAGTTATACTGTAGTAAAAAGCACTTCTATGTAGGTCGCCATTAGTGTACAAGTCCCTATGAAAATAGCATAGAATGTGTACATTTTGTTTTATTGTCAAACAAGCACGCACATTTTATATGCATGCATATATATATATATATATATATATATATATATATATATATATATATATATATATATATATATATATATATATATATTATATACATCATACACACACACACACACACACACACACATGCATGTATTTGTACATTTGTTTTATATATTACCTATACAAAGCATTTCTTGGCTAAATAAAAGCAACAGTTGCTCCGTGGCAGCAAATCCTGTATTTATTTCATTTAATTTTTATATTAATTATTTAAAAAAAAAAAAAGGGGGGGGGGGGAGTTGGCTAGACCATCTAACCACAAGGCCCCTGGCCTGCCCGTATGAAAGAGCAGGTCAATCTCTTCACAAGTTTGCAACAAATACAGAATTAATAAAATAAAATAAAAAACTAAACAGATCTGGAAGCTTCTCCTTCTCACTTGGCTCTGAGTTTGAAACAGTTTTTATTATTGGTGTTAACACCCATACACATCCACACATACATGCACACATACACATATGTGTGCAAAAACACACTTGTACACCCACCCACAGGGGATGCATACATACACACACACACACACACACACACACACACACCACACACACACAACAAACCACACACCCCACACACACAGCACACGCAGACACAGACACAGAGTGCATAGCAGACTGAAGTGTGATAAGCAGTAATTGGAGCCGTCTCTCTCTCTCTCTCTCTCTCTCGGCTGAGATCTCTACAGTGTGGCTGTTCTGTGAGGATTGGGGGGGGCACCGAGATTCAACAGCCTCTGTTACCATGGCGATATCACCACGTGCCGGGCCCGGAGAGTCGGAGTGTGACGGCACAGTGCTCGAATCTGACAAACACATTATGCTTCTTTTTTTTTTTTTAGCCACTCAAGCACATTTGTTCTTTTTCTTTTGTCCCCCATCCCAATATAGCATTACAAAATAATCCTGAAACGATCTTGTTCAACAGAGGCTGCATTCGGATTCAGTTCAAGTTCCGCTCGCGAGGGAGACGGACAGGGAACATGGAAGAGGAGGAGGGAGGGATGAGCGGCAGCACATTTGCATCATTGATTTCAAATTGTTCTATTGCACTTTCACCCTCGGTTTCTGTCTTTTTCCTGCCTGACACCTCGGAGAAGCTTTACAATCCGCACAACACAGGTAGCAAAAGTCTTAAATAAACTAACCGCTAAATAATAATAATAATAATAATAGCAATAATAAAAAAAAAACTTCAAAACGAGCACAAAAAGTTATCGTTCCCCAAAAACAAATATAACAATAAAACAGTACAAGGACAACATTTATAAGGATAATAATTATAACAATAATAATAAGAAATAAATCAAAAACTGTATATTTTGTATATACATATATATCTGTATGTATGTATATATATATATATATATATATATCTATATATCTATATATATATATATATATATATATATATATATATATATATATATATAAAGGAACCTTTGTAAAATTGATTGTCATGTCACAATTAAAAGTGTCAAAAACATCCAAAGGCATCAGCGAGGTGGCCACAAGTAACATAAAAAACACCAAATTTACGCCATTTCAAAACAAAAAATAAAAAATGAAAATAATAGGTGCACAAATACAGCTGTGAAAGCGTTTGGCAGTCAACCATAGAAAAAGTCAAAACACGTATTTCATTTAGAAAAATCAAGAACGGACAAAAGATCGAGATATCAAGAGTGACATTCATCCGTCCTCCTGTCTTTGCCAGAGTGTATGTCCTGTTCAGAACACTGACTGGCGGCCCGAGTCATAGCGGATAATAAAGGGGTGAAGCGAGTCTGTGCTGAGTAGCTGGGTAAAAGTAAGCAGGTGGAGCTTTTGGGGTGTACCCAGTGTGTGTGTGAAACAAGGATCAAAGGTTCTGACCTCACACACACACACACACACACACACACACACACACACACACACACACACATACACACAAACACACACACACACTCTTGGCTTGTACTCCCTATAGCCCTATGTCTAAATGAGAAACCCTGAATGCTTCTCTTTGACACTAACTCTCTGTCAAATGCACACACATACACACACTCATGCGTGCATGCACACACAAACAAATCCCTTGGCTTGTACTCCCTATAGCCCTATGCCCAAATGAGAAACCCTGAATGCTTCTCTTTGACACTCATTAAGGGAGTAATTGAGTCCCTGAAGCTGCTCATGTTCCATCTCCCAAGTTGCTCCTCTCCACGCAGACCATTGATTCAGGTCATGCTGGAAAAGCGTCTTGGCTCCATGATCCAGACGGAAAGAGTATTCGCTAGTGCCAGTCTTCATCGTCGGACGAGTCATCCTCATCAGAGGAGTCCTCGCTACTGGCTCGACGCGATTGGTCGCCTCGTGATCCGTTCTGTTGGGAGGCCAGCAAAGCTGCCGCGGCCGCTGCCGCACGCTCCTCGGCCTCCCTCTGCCTGAGAGCCGCCGCTTTCTTCTCTTGTTCGGCGTGACTCTTCATGTGAGCGCTCCGGCTTTTCACCTTATAGAATATCCTGCAAAAAATAAATAAATAAATAAATAAACACAGTACATACCTGGGTTAGACTGCAGGGGGTGAAGAAGCATCTTAACTGGGACTTTATTTTTAAATAAAAATAAAGACATACAAAATTGTACAGAAGAAATTGCTTAAGAGTTTACTCTAACACTCTCTAGATTTTTAAAAATGAACAACATCAGGGAATAAGTATTTATACTGATAAGAAATAGCAATTAAAAAATGTAAACATTCAAAGTAACAAATACACTGCTTTAAAAAGTATTAAATAATAATCCTTTTGTTTAATTAGAACTGTTGCTGTCTTTTGGGAGGAATAAAACACTAATGGATTGATATGCTATATGGGGGAGGGGCAACAACAACTTTGTGGTGGATCACACCATGTAGAACAGCAAGTCTATCATGTTTCTAATCTGTAGCACTTAGCAACTGGCTTGACTCAAGAAACTCTACATGATATATGATATTGCGTTACTACAATTTAAAACACACATCAAAAGTACTACAAATCAACTCATTTTAGCTATTAACACCCAAAGATTCACATCGTTCTTAATGCTCATAAACTGCATAAAAAGAAAGTTTGAGGATGCAGCTTGACTTGCTTTATGTATGTGTGTGTGTGTGTGTGTGTGTGTGTGTGTGTGTGTGTGTGTGTATATATATATATATATATATATATATATATATATATATATATATATATATATAATAACGAACATCTCACTATAAAGCGTACACAGAACATGGCTGCAGACTTTGATAAGCGGAAAGTATGATCAAGATTAGTCTTTTGACAAAGCGAGAGCAGATGCACTGGCAAAATG
This sequence comes from Kryptopterus vitreolus, assembly GCA_030449085.1. Lineage (NCBI taxonomy): Eukaryota > Metazoa > Chordata > Actinopteri > Siluriformes > Siluridae > Kryptopterus > Kryptopterus vitreolus. Next base: position 12,802,247 of record JACRUU010000012.1, on the reverse strand, counting down.
CAAATGAGCAGCAGTGGCCAATGGTGAGTAGGCAGAAGGACAGTGCGTACGCGATGTTTTCATATTCCAAGTCGTACACGTGCACACACAACCTGCACATGGTCACTAGGCAGGCAGGCATACAGCAGAGGGCATGGCATAAACAGTACTGAAAAACTTTCAGTTGCTAAGAGACCGTAGATAAAAACAGGCGGCAGTCATTGCCATTACTGATATGAGGCCTCAATGGAATCAGACGTTAGCGTCCATAGCTCTCGATTGTTATACTCGGATGCAGATTCCTCGCAGAATTTCCCCAATTAAAACACACGCCGTGTTCCTGAGTTCATGAAACAACAAGATAAACCTAAAAGCCAATTATATAAGTGATTCTTAAAGAGTCAAGAACATCATGACATCCTTAGTGAGCTGGATTCAAACCCGTAAGGACTGTTACATAAGCAGATAGATTTTGTAATAAAACCTTGCAAAACTGATGCACATACAGAAACAGGATTGCATGCGCGTGCGTTCTAACAGCTTTAAAGTTATTTTCAGCACATCAGATGAGCAACAACAGAAGCTGGCCATGTGATCACAGGTAATTAAACACGTTCACACACACACACATGACACAGTGACTAACAGCTGCCACGACTGCACAACGTTTTGATGCCTGCTTGTACCAGCGTGGATCTGTGAAGCATAAATTAGACCTCAGACAGAGAAACAGTGCATGACGACAGGGATGAAGCGCTGGCGAGAAAATTATGATTAGAATTTTATTTTACTAATTAAAAAATCTACTTGGGTCACACGGTTGTTTACAATAACATCTGGGGGGGGTAGACCAGATGTGTTTTCTTGTTCGAATCTTCAACTATCCAATTTTGATGAGCCTGGTGCAAACAGAGTCCTGTTCTTGTCAACAGAAACTGTTGTAGAGACCACCTCAGGCATAGATGTTTTTCTGATACTTTTCTTCTCATCTATCCATCTATCCATATCTATCTATCTATCTATCTATCTATCATCTATCAGAGGTGAGTACATACTTGAAGGTCACTAAGTAGGCAGGCGTACAAGTTTACAGCAAATTTGACCTGTTATACAAGCTGTACACTCATTACTCATCACTACTTTACATTTTAGCAAAGTTCCATTTAGTATTTGTTTTTAATGCTAAATATAGTACGTAAGTATAGTATATTAAGTATAGTAAGGCTCCTTTAAGAATTATATTCCGGTTTCGGTTGATCTCCATATAAACGGGCGATTTGTTTAGGTTAAAGACCATAACGTAGCGAGTAGCTTACACCGTAAGGCGTAATTCGGGGAAATTTATGAAGAGTGAGTGGATACATGTTGAACCACTATCACCTCTTTTATATTCCACCCTAACATTTCAAACGGTTAGTGTCCATCTGGTTCTCGTTCATTCAGCAACACACAAATAAAATTAGTGCAGTTAAAGTGAATTTGAGTGAACACGTGCACACATATCTATCTATCTATATATATATATATATATATATATATATATATATATACACATACACACATACATACATACTTACTGTTGCAATAACAGTTTGTCTTTGTTTCAATGCTTAAACTCTACTCTTAAAAAGCAGTGTCTTACCGTCCACATTTCTTGCAAGGAAATTCTCCCTCTTGTGCAGCAGCAACTTTTGTCCCGACTCCGCTCTTCCGCACTGCAGTCTCTGGCCGGGGTTTAGCAGGCGCTGAGGGGGCGAGGCTCAAAGCAATAGTTGGATGGTCCCGTATTCCATCTTCCTGATTCCTTAAGACCAGTACTGCACCAGTCTGGAGTACAAGAGACTTTCTGTCAGTTGCATAGAGGGTATCATGAGATGACTACCACTGCTTGTTTCCGCACTTGGTCTATAGTGAACATGTGCTGAAGCTGCTGCTACAGCTACAGAATTTTGCTGTTATTCCAACTGATAGCCACAAGAGGGCAGCAGACATGACTGACAAAATATACGTCTGGATTTCAGTCAGCTGCGTATTTTACTTTAGGTATTTTATTTATTCATGAGAAATAAACTGCTTTCTGAGCTGTTGTATTAACGAATGTATACATTTCTACTATTAATTACCCCTAAACAACTTGATACTCACACTTTCATTGGCCTGTAGAGATTGTGTCACTTTGTCAGGGCTGCTCTCTCGCTTCCTGTCCCCTGATACCTCCCACTTCCTGTCTTCTTCCTCTTCCTTTCGCAAATCAAATCTCTGTGAACCCTGTTCAGGACGGCAGATAAGATTACAAACCCTATCACTGAGCCTGTCCATATGACATTTGACACACACACACACACACACACAGGCAACATAGGCTTACTTTATAGTCCACCTCCTCCTCAGTGGGTCGTGTTTCAGGAAGCTCTGCTTCACCGTACAGGAGCGTGCCATTCCGGCCGATCTTCACCTGCTTCTTATACGTGTAGTAGAACTCCACACACTGAGCCACCGTCTTGGAGTTTACCTGTGAATAAAGCATCAGAAAAATGAGCAAAGGCTGAGTACAGCACGCCAGAAAGTGAAATCACATTCAGCAATTAACAATGCAACAGAGTGCAAGGCATGGAAAAATAAATAAATAAAGCAATAAAGATATGGACGAGATCTGCTTCTGTTGTATATTCCACACAAGTTTGTGTAAAAGGGACTTCCCAGCATGAATCTGTTTAAAATCTGTGTAGCCAGACAAGTGTAAACATATCATACAATTATCATGTACATTATGTATGTTCTGAATGAACTGCTTTGTCGCTAGCTAATAATTTCACACAAAAGGTCTAAAAATATAAATGCGCCGACGATCTTGAGATCTTGTGCGAGTATAGGTGTTATGATTTATCAGAAGGAAGGTTATAAGAATTTTTTTTGCTTTGCACTTTTTTTTAAAGGAAAGTGAAAGAATCTTGGGTAAAGTGTGAAGTGCAGTCACAATTATAAACTAGTCATAAACTCTCATTCCCTTTTCATGAACTCAGTACAAAAGTGCAGACTGTATATTGTATAGCTGCAAAGGTTCATTAAAGGGAGTTTATAATTGTAACTACACTTCACTTCACACTCCACATATAATGACTAACACGACTCTGCTCTTAACTACTGTACAAAAGATACTGCTGGCTATTGATGAGATCATCAGTTTTAACAGTGCCTAGTGTCAAAAAAAGCACATTGTTTCATTGTTATAAACAATAAGACTAACAATGACACATATTTGTATTCACGACAGAGGAGGGGTGCGATGTTCTGAATGACTTGCTTATAAGGGATAAACTTAGAAGGGATTCATGTATATGGAATGATTCATGAATGGAAAGGTATTATTTGTAATCTATTTAACTCAGTATGGCTGCTTTATGATAATGTCCATTGTTAAAAGTGTTATACAAATTGAAGTGAATTGTTTGCATTGCTTAAAAGAAAGGCACATTATAATGCAATGTCTGAGACTTCTTGTCTGCTCAGTGCATGTCTTTTTGTCAAATTCTAAGATGGTAAAATGTGCAGTGATACCATTTTCTGCACCATGAAGAAGTCCTTCTTGTAGGTAGATATGCCTCTGTTGAAAAATCGTCTCTCCTCAGGTGTCCAGCTGTCTGAACCTGATTGAGAGATAGAGAGGCCGGACAATTAATGAAAAGTCTGTAGCAAACGCGACGGATGCTTACACAGATACACACGCACAAGGCACACAGCCAGAACACATACTGGCACATAAACAATAGTGCTCCTGTCCTCGTCTGTGGATTAAGCACATGCCGCCAACACGCTGCCCACACTCTCTTTCTCCCTCCCTCTCTCTCTCTCTCTCTCTCTCTCTCTCTCTCTCTCACTAACTCTCCCCTCACCCTCTATGTACATCTCCAACCCAGACCCACCCCCACTTCTTCACCCAGTAATCCCAGCTGCCCTCCCCCAGTACTCAGCTGGTATGGTTTATGGCTGAAAGACAGAGACAGCATTGCATGGGATTCCAGCACAGAAAAAAAAGCCTGCTGGGGCAGAGATGCAGGAAGCCAAGCTCACTGTTGTAAAGACGAGAGAGGTGGACAGATAGAGGCAGCAACTCATTTCAAAATGACAACATTAAGTTAGGTACTTACCGGAGTAGTGGTAGTCTGCCAGAGGATGAGGTTTGATAAATATGGGGGTTTTCAGAAGAAGAAGGGCAAGAGCTCCCTGAAAAAAAACGACAAAACAATCAATCCAACAAACAAAAAAATAAGAGGAGGTACAAGGGTGATTTCAACTTGAACCGAGATGACAACATGCAGCTTTAAATCATTGACCAGTTCTGTAGAAGACAATAACAAGGCGAAGTCGTGGCCAGCTGTGTAGGATTTAATTATATAATAAGACAGGAGAACAAAAGAGTACAATATTGCACACATGCAGCGGAAAGCAGAGAGCGAGCGAGAAAGAGAGAGAGAGAGGGAGAGAAACAAAGGAAGAGAAAAAGAAACAGTAGAGCCAGACACATTCTATCTCCTTGGCAACATAGGCAAGAGTATTTTGCTGGAGGCGTTTTACCAAGCAGCACCGGTCGCTGGCTAATATTCCTCTCTTTTTCTCTCTGCGTTTGACTGTGATCTGTCTATTTATTTCACAAGCTGCAAACCTCGGCCACAGATGGCAAAGGCATGTTACGCTGCAGACCCAAAGACTGAGCAAATAAGGATCAGTAAACACAGGGGGGCTGATTTTTACTTCTGCAAAGGTGCATATAAGTGAGCAACATCACAGAGACTGGGCATTGAGCAACGTTGATTGTTTGAACAGGGAAGTGTGACTGGTCGAGTTGTTGGTCAGGAACAAAATCAAACTAATGAAACCACATCAAAGGAAGTTGAACAAAAGCAAACCGGAGAAGTCTGATTGGTTGGTAGCAGAGATTCAACATTACACAACACGTACACATCTTTTCTTTAAAAACATTACAAGAAAGGTCATTCAGCAGAGTCATTCAAGTGAAATGCAATATCTGTATAAACAGTCAGAGAGAAGCAAAGAAGGTATTCAGAAAAATACCCCATATGGACAAACATTTGTGGACACCCTAACCACATTCCACATCTCATTATTCCTCATTTGCTGTTATCATAACCAACATGCTGTTCCACAAGATTTTGGAGTGTCGTGGTTGAGAATTGTGCTACCAGACCTTTAGTAAAGTCAAGTACTGATGTAGTTGTTTTAGTTTTGGTCACTGTGTACCACCTAAAGCCAGGAAAAAAGCCAGAGTCAATCACTAAGCAGCATACATAAACAATCCAGCACTCATTCAAACTTAAAGGCAATACCAACATTTTTTTTTGAAAAACAATACTGACAGTAACAGACAGTAACCCGAGCTCTGGGAAACCCGAGGACTACTGAGCTCTGACGCAGAAACACTATATGCTGCACCATTACACCATACTTCCCATACCACATTTTAAACTAGAAGTTTGATTTGATTCTGCCCCTAGAAATTACCAACACAGCAGAATTCACTTCTACACACACTACCTGAGGGGGAAAAAGGAGTCAAAACAACATAACAGAACATGCATTCCAATCAAAACAGCTTTGTAGCTCGAACACAGTAGCACGTGCGACAGCATGTGTCTCTGGTATTGACAGCAGGTTGCTATGGCAGCAGAGTTGATAGCTCAGCACTATCAGGCTGGCCTCTGTGCTGCTGTTGCTGGATCAGCTTTGAGAACATAAAGCACAGACAAGCACATATCTAGTTTGCCTCAATTGTATTTATGTGAACACGGCAGCATTAAAACTGATTATTCATCCACGTCAGCGTGTGACATTTGGACAAATAACAAAAGCATTGTAACAGGCAAGTTAAGGAGTTAGAACAGAAGTTTTTTTTTTTATAAAAGTATCAAAGGAAAAAAAAGGTTTAGATCAGTACTGGTCCAGGGTTCATTTCATAACAGGATGATTAAAATTATTATTTTTTATTAGTTTAAATCATTATTATTTTTCTTTCATTAGTTTTACGGGTCTTTGGTATATCCGATAGATTTCGAAAAAACCGTCTGTTTCCAGTACGTCGTTTCATGCATCAGTGACACAAGCACACCCTTGATAAAAAAAAATTTAAAAAATAAAAAATGAGTTGGTTTGCGGAAAAATCTTCATGTATGAAACGCATCCCTGGCACAAAAAAGGTTGGGGACTGCTAGTTTAGAGGACAAAGGTGATGCGTGTCACTGAGATTATATTGGTGTAGGGTTACATCATCTCACACTCACCATGATATCACCCTTGCATTCATGTAGACAGTGCATGGCCAACTCCTGATTGGTTCCTCCTCCACACATTGCACTGGAGCAGGCCAGGTGCATGAGGGCATTCACTGCAGAACCAAAAAAAAAAACACCATAAATAGTCTTTTGATATATCTGAGGAAAATTAACAATAATGATGAAACTATATATAGTTTTAAGCGCGCGCACACACACACACACACACACACACACACACACACACACACACACACACACACACACACACACACACATAAATAGATAGAGGGAGTGAGAGAGATTTATACAACTACTCTGTGGCATATCTTAAAAAAAATACAATGCAGACATGGTGCAGTGGAAAGGGTGTATTATACTGTCAGGTAGACGAAAAGACATTGAGTCACAAAGGCTGCCAAGCTGAATGTGTTTCAATATGAAGTGCGACTAAAGAGACATATTCTTGTAATCTATGGGAAACAAATATGTACAAAGGCCTCTACATTTTGGTTCAAGGTGCACATTAATGACTATAATACTAGCTTTTATAGATGAGCAAGTGATCTTCGGGTGGCTGAGATCTGTCAGTGCAGAACAGTTTGTCCACGTGAAATTGGGAGGTAAATTGTAAAACTATTGGGGTGTGTAAACTCTTTACAAAGACAAACGCTCATTTCAGAGTTCGGTGGTGCAGAAACCATCAGCAATAATCTTTAGAGCGGTGGAATTTACTTAGCATCTGGACTTGTATAAGGGTAGGGTATACAAGTGGTGGCCTGGTCTCTCCGCTATGCTCAGGGATTACATTTGGCTTTAATAATTTGCTTTTATTGAGCATAAATACACAGTTATACCGAGAGCACCCCTTTATTCTACTTTACTGATGACGACTTTACCCCTATCCACAAGGCATAAGACCTCACTGAAAATCTGTGCCAAGGCATACTGTAGTTGTCCCCAAGACACACCGTGTAAGTCACGTCTTCCTTCTAATTGTGTCACCCATATATGTATATCCTTTAAAATGCAAATCACTCAAATACAAAAACCCAGTTGTGACTGCCTGTGACAAAGGGAAGCTTGGTTAAGTAGTGACTAGAACTAAACTAGATTGTGGCTGTTCTTACATTTAAACTTTAAGCTCCTGTTAAATACACTGCAGGTGCATTATATAGATAAAAATGTATCGAGACATCTCCATTTTCCAGCCACATGTGGATCTTCACCGAACTGTAACTACAAAGTTGTAGACACACAATTGTTATATCTGGATGTAACAGAACTGCATTTTCCACTCACTCCAATTCTGACCCAGCTTGTGCCCCATATACCACACCAACTCAATGAAGATCTGGTTATGTGAGTTGAAGCATAAGATCCTGAGTGGCCTGCTATAGAGCTCTGACTGCAAGCACATGAAATGAACTAGACCGCTTGCCTGCACCCTAGGCCTCCTCACCTTACATCAGTACCTGACTTTACTAATCTTTTAGTAGCTGAATGATATTCTAGTAGGACATCATCTTTAAAGAGTGACGGTTATTAGAACCCCCACTAATAAATAAGAGGACTAATAAAAAGCACACACAGTCAGGTCTCCCAAACTTTTGTACACATAGTGTATTTTGTAATTAATTACGCACACACACACACACACACACACGCACACGCAGACACACGCAAACACGCACACCTTCCTTTTTTCTGTTGTCTGTTTTGCCACACAATTTAGATTGACCGATCAACTAAACTTGTATAATAGTTTTGGCACTACAGAGAGGTTATTACACAACAGTAAAAACGAGGAAAAGGCTTTTCTACTTTCACTCGAAAATACACTCGGGGAGAAACACTACTAACACAGTTATGTTTGAATAGAGTTACCTCTCTCCTGGTGCTGGCCTTTGGACTCCAGTTCAGGCAGTGGCGCCCACACCAGCTCAGCCTTGTGTGGGTCGAGCTGCGCAGCCGAGCGCTCCTTCAGCTCTGGCACCTCCGCCTGGTATCTCTGTCCAATGTTAATCCGCCTGAGAGAAAATGTGAGAGAAAAAATAAAGTACAGAACATTTTACTGATCAAGCCATATAAGGAATCCTGATCAACAAACAATAGACATTACACTTTGACAGCTGTATTGCTAACAACAACAATATTAAAAACAAGGCGTTCACATGACTGTCACATTAAACAGGATGTGCAAAAGAAATCATTTGGTTGCAAAATCAGAGAAGTAACTTGCAAATCCTATAATGTTATTACTTTTTAAAATCAACAATCTGAGACAATAATGTCATCCTTTTAAATATATTTGCCCTTCTTTATACATAATTTGCTCTTTGGAACCTTCCGAAGGCACTTAAATGTCTCGTGCATTATTTTTACTTTCAAACCAGAAATGCTACATCAGCTTTTAAGATCTATTTTAGGGATACACTCTGAGGTGTGTGTCATGTAGTTAGTAATTTAGCACAGGCTGCTTTACCACACTGTTGGGTATTATCAGCATGAAAAAGTTGACTTTTTGACCTATAGGCCTACAAGAGTGTGTAGACTTTGGACTTGGATAATTTACAAAACACTAGTACCCCATGCTATCTATAGCCAATTGTTCCAAGTCACCATGTGTCACAAAGACTGATTCATATTTCTGGCTGTATTGAAGAGGTGTGCATCATTATCAGTACATCATTAACATCTGTACTATAAGAAACCACATACAGGAGAACATTCATTTATGATAAAATTTACATTAAAACTAACGGAAAGTAAACCAGTGTGCAACACCATATTAGCGTTCTAATGTAACGTTTTGATGACCCCTCATTAAACCATTATCTGGCCAGAGATGAGAACTCTGTGTGAAGATAAGCATGTATTAAAAGTGGTAATGGAAGACCATTTTGTGTGTAGCATGCTATCTATGATTATTTAGTTATTTAGAGCAATTAGATCTGACAAGTGAAATTTGACTGGTATTTGTTTGTGACAAATAGCAACAGTGAACCGGATTTTCAATTTCACAGATTCTAACATTTTTAGATACAGTTAGAGGAGTTTTATTTCCACATGTAAAAAGTTAATCATGCATTATTGTGTAAGTGTGTGCACTTTAGGACAGCTATGTAAACATTTGTAAACAACACCTGATCCTGTTTTCAATAAAGATTTCTTCAAGGATATGCCTTAACCACTGTTCTGGAATGCTTACATGAATTATCCTGTTTGCCTATGTGTGTGTTTCACTTAAGGCAAATCGGTTGATACTAGTCAGAGATGAAATCTCATCTCTACTGTCTCTGCTAAAACCCCATGACACACACACACACAGAAACACTATTACCGCAGCCAAGACGAGTGACACTGAAACAGTCACCCGAAACCGACAGCGCTTTCAATCTAACGGAAAGGAGTCAGAGTAGCAGATGCACTGCCAACCATTATAAAACACATATGCATGCACACTGAACAATACGGTTTTATGCTGATCATTTCTATAAAATGTGCATATGTGTGTGTGTGTGTGTGTGTGTGTGTGTGTGTGAGTGAAAGAGGTGGAAGTGAAAAATAGAATGCTGTTACTGTAAATGAGGATGCCTACTGCACTTCCACTTGGATGCAAAAGTAGGTCAAGGACTTATCGGTATGTTTATACGTCTGACAGCGTCGATACTTACGGCTCAACGCTGACAGGAGTAACCTCGCTCATAGCAGACAATACTGGAGGGGTAATCTCAGTGCTGTCTATACACACAACAACAAAAACAAACGACACCGTCACTGACATAATTATAACCAACAGGATTTGAAAACTATTATTTCTGAAGGTATGCCGAATCCTTTTTCCACAGGATTTGAACACACAACATGAATTGTAAGATGCAGTACAGTAATGTACATGTGTGGGGCACTCACTAGAGCGGAGGAGGCTACGGGTGGCTGATTTGGGCGTAACAGGCGGCGGTAGGCCCTGTGTTCCTGCAACAGCTGCTGCAGCAGAGAGGATGGCCGAGAAGTAAAGGCCTGAGCCCTCTCTCACAGGGCTAAGGATGGGTGGAGGGGTGTAGGGAGGCATCGTAAGTGGGTTATCAGCCAGCCGTATTGGCGAGCGAAGGTGACTCTGGTACGGGCGTGATGCTGGAGTAGACGGGTGGCGCGATCAGCGTGCTCACTTTTGGGAGGCGGGATGAAGAGTGGCTCCGGTCGGGGACGCCTTTTCACTTTGGAAGATTTGCCCTCTACATCGCCACCAAGCTCGACTCCGCCATTCTGGAGTGGGAAAAGGTGCTCAATGAACAACAGCATGAAAACAGCATTCTTTGTGTTATAAAAGGAAAGGGATGGGAAAGAAATGTATTAAAAATGGTCTGGTTTCAATTTCAAAGGGTGGAAAAAAACAAACACTAGGGATTATAGTGAAAGCCTTAATCCAGATTTTACGTGATTGGGATACAGTGGATCAAAATGAGGTCATGGTCAGAGAAGTGTAACCACTGATCAGGGACACACTCACCTGGCTCGAGCTCTCAGACACGGAGTTGCGTAGCGAGCGACGGCGTGTGACAATCACAGAGGGTTTGTGGTCATTCCGGTTCGGATCACTGGGCCGCTGAGGCCAACTGGCAGACAAAGATGTTTGCTCCTGGTCCATAGAAGCGGGGTCCATCCGCCGTACAGGAACTGATACCGGGATCACCAGAGGAACCAGTGTTTCATCTCTCACACGTTTTGCACTCAAACCCTCTATCTCTTCAACTCCTCGACCAGGACCTGATGCTGGGGGGCTCCAGGACCTGTGAGACTCCTATACATATATAACATAGAGGATCTTTACACACAACATAACATTACCACATAACATAAAAAATAGCCTTGGGTAGATTACAAGGTGACAAGAGAAACATATGCAACATGTCCATTGGAAGTGCCGAGACAGCATACAGTTATATTGTTTATATTGCTCAGAAAATATACTGCATATTTATGTTTATGTGTAATTTAAAAAAAGCTCATGTAGACCTGCTGATAAGCTGACAACTTATTCCAGTGTTTCTCTTTTTCACAAAAAAACTTCCAAATTCACTTTGCAGTTGCATACCAGAAGAAGGTAGTGTGCATGCACAAACATCTTGCAGTAGCTTGTATCAAAGTGCTTGTTGATGGGGGGGGAAAAGGCATGCAACTACAAGAGCTCATGGGGAATAAATCTAAGCTTTATTGTGGTCATGGAGATGAAAACAAAGCCAAAAGTTCTTCTTTCTTCTCAATGAATGACATGTACACCTAATAGAAACAAAAAGTACTTCTCAATTTGCCACCAATTTTCAAATCCTCTTTATTTTAAATACAATTTCACCTGATTCTGAGGAACAGAACAAACCCTCGTGAAAAGGCCTTGTTTCCTGTATTCTCTAGACATTTCCTGTTTTTTTTGAGTGGCCAGCCCAAAACAAGTATGAGAACATTTCACAGCACTGAATTAAAACTAAGTGGACTTACTTTGTCGTTGTTACTGCACACAAATCCACAAAAATGAAAATTTTAAATGTCCTTGCCTCACAATGTATCAAACAGGCATGCAAAAGCAGGAATTTCCAACATTTGACCTTCCCTTGAGCTGGACCCCTGACCTGATTCACATACACAAGAGCAACAGTCTGATCCAAAGATTCTCGAGAAACCTTCTTACCTTGTCATGCAGGGCATTACAAGTGTGGGCAGGTACACTTTTTTTTCATTAGTGCATGGGTTATGTTTCATTTTAGGGCTACTCGTGTGCCTGAGGTCAGTAGCACAAGCACCCACACACCCAATCTATTGTTAGTGGAAATGCTGACCTCCTTGAAAAGAAGCTTATGTAACACCAATCTAACACTCAACATGCTTCAGTAAAGTAAACTAATCTTGGAAGTAGGAACAAAACACACTGTCCAACTCAAAGCATACATTGAAGACGCATTTTCAAGCCTGCACTTTTTTTCTATTGTGCTCATCTGAAAATAAAGAATAAATATGAATATGCTCACAGATATAATGCACAGGATTTCTTCCAGAAGTTGTTCATTCTTCTCTGTATCTATTCTCTCTCTGATCTACGTAATAATAATTACTACAAAAAGCTACTGGAGTTGTGACATTAAAACACTCTGTAGCATTTTAAGAACTGGTTGATATGAACTGTGGCCATTTTTATCATTATAGCATTTTGTTCTTGTACCCGTACATTATACTCAGAAACTTGGACCAATTTGAGCCATTTTGAGTCAGGGAGGTTTAAACACTCCTGCCAACATACAGCTCCACCCTGGACTTAAAGTGAGGACCTCTAAAGTCTACACAGGCACAACCTAGAACACTGTGTATTCTTTAACCTAATAAAATAAATAAATCTTTCTCCTTCATGTAAAAAAAAAAAAAACCAAAACAAATTATGGTTAAGTGGCCCAACATACATATATATTTAATACAGCAGAGAGAATTCCGAAGTGTAGGCCTAATGGCAGAGTACAATCAGTTGAATTTGCATGACACGTCAGTAGAGGCAGTGGTTTGAATCGACAATCGAGCTACAGCGGCAGCACCTGTTCTATTCACATTCTGCTGAAAGCATTCTGCTACAGTACAAGAGAAACCTGCAGAACAAGTAGGCATTTCATTTCGAAATGTGTTCCGTGCACAAAGCTAATCATGCAAGTCTTCCACACATGACTGGACACAGTCAATCTATAGCTATTCTTGTTTCAACAACGGGCGCACAGCAATCATGCTTTTATTTCACAGTACCAAGTAAAGTTCCTTGCTGCTCTTACCTTGACTGTATGTGAGGGTAAGGACTCCATCTCAGAGGCCTTCTGAGCCAAAGTCTCCAGGTTGGCCTCTTGGGACACCCTCCTTTTTCGCCGCGTGCTCTGGATGACACCTGTAGGAGCAGCTCGGATGGCCTGCTTGGCTCCAGCCTCGCTTGCTTCATTGGCTCCATTATGAGAGCTCTGAGTGTGTTGCTCAACAGGCATGAGAACGGGATTCTCTGTGGCCTGTCCTCCACCCTCTTTGGAGAGGCGCCGAGACCGCCGTGGTCCAGGTTGTTGCGTCTCAGTCGGTGCCTGAGAAAGTACAGCAGGACACTGAGAAGCAATTTCCTGGGGCTGTGTTGGTTCAGGTGTGTCCTGGGATTGCGCTGTTAATTGCTCGGGTTGGGAAAGTGGCTGCAGTTGTTTGCCAGCAGAAGAAAACTGTTGAATTTGCTGCAGCTTTTGTAGTTGTTCGTTTTTTTGCTGATTTAGTGATTGGGTCTGTTGTGGGTGCAAATGTGGCTGCAATTGTTGTAGTGGCTGTGCTTGCTGTTGTATTTGTATCTGTTGTGACATTTGCATCGACTGCTGCTGGATCTGGTTTAAATGCTGTGCTTGCTGTTGAGGCTGTGACTGCTGTGACTGCACTAGCTGTTGTGACTGTTGTTGATGTTGCAGCCTTTGTTGTTGTACTAGCTGTTGTGTTTGCTGCTGAAGTTGCTGATTATGAAGCATCAGTCTCTGTATTTGCTGCTGCTGCTGCTGCTGTTGAAGCTGGTGCTGAATGTGATTTTGAGAATTTGCCTGGGCGCTGTTTACAAAATTCACATTTTGCAAGGGTCTGTTTTTTTTAAATACATGAAAAAAGTCTCCTCCCAAGTTTTGCCTCGGCTGCCCAAAAGCTAATTGAAAGGGCTGAAGAACTGATGTGTTCCCAGTCGTGGAGGACACGTTCTGCTGGGGATTGAAAAGTGTAGGTTTATGGCCCTGAGGAAAGGCATGCGGCTGCTGCTCCCATTCCAGACCACTGCTGACTTTAGAAGTGTCCCTAAAACCGTCACCGCCAGTGTTGGGTACCTGCTGTTGCTTTTCCGCCATCCTAATGGCAGCTGGCTGCTGCTGTGGCATCGTAATTCCTTCCGATATCGGCTTTACAAAACCAGTATGCGATCCAATATATGGAGCATAGTTCTGAGCCCAAGTCGTTGTTGTGACACCCTGATTCCAGGCTCCAGGTCTCTGTTGAGGTTGTTGGGACAGGTCCTGGTGAGGCCACTTCATTGGCATAGTCTGTTGGTAATGGCCTCGGTTTTGGTTGCCCTTCTCTGGGCTGAAAATTACAGAATTGTGAAACATGTGTGGTGCATCTGCAGCAGAGCTTTCTACACCTGCAGCATCACCATGGCCAGAATCTGACTGAGGGGCCCCCATGCTATAGTAGGAGCCCTCGATGTGCTGAGACGCTTCTTTCATTGCAACGCCCTGCTCGTTAAAGAAAGTGATGCGTTTACCTGTTCTCTTTGTGGTGGCTTTCGACTGAGCTGGCAAACTCATGACTATCATGAATAAGGATGGGAAGAAATGGGCTGGAGTGAGCTCGTGATGGGGTAAAGAAGAGTTCAAACCTCCATACCACACCTAGCTCTCTCAGGTCTGATTATTATTTTACGTTCCTCTTTATTCACAAATACAGTTTAAAGAGTCTCTGGTCATCCAAATCTGCTAAGCATAGTTGGAATGGAAGTCAGCTTTAAAATGCAAAACTGCAGCATCCAATTAGCAGAAATCACAATGTCAACTGACAGACCCTCAAACATGTCTATTGATTTCGTTTCTACCAAGTATTCTTCTACTCTTATTGTATCAAGGCAAACTGAAACTCCCAGTACTGGACTGTTGTTGTGTGTTCATGGGCGGCAACCTAAAGAAAGAAGAAGGACCAAAACAGTCAGCACTTAAAAAGGAAATCCACAATCTTCATGAATAAGCTCAGAATAGGTTACTTCAACAGTTGTGTAGTCACTGTATCTGCAGCATGATAATTATGAGGGATTGAAAAAAATGAAGATTACATTCAAGTTACATTGCTTGTAACTGACATAAATGGATCAGCCATTTGCGTACACTCATTTCAGCAAACCACCAATGATACCACATTGTGAGTCACATCAAAAACAGTGAGAACACGATCAACCGTATGTTTGGAAAACTCAACTGTAAGTTTGGCAATTACATGATATTTATCCCTCTGGCTCCAGAAAGAGAGAAAAAATGAAGACAGAGAAAGGAAAGAAAAGTCTATATATAACCCAAAGAATGTGTGAAATGTACCAGTCATTTTATATTATTTTTATATTAAGCAACAAAATAGCAATTTGCATTTCTATAAAATACATAAATGTATGCAATTTTAATTTGCTGATCCATATTTGCAACCTCATAGCAACTGCAACCTTTACTTTGACCCATTTTAATTTTTCAGATCCCAAAACAATTTACACGTTCATTTGTTTAACATTTGTCAGCAGGAAAACAATTCTCCATGGAAACTATTCTGTGGTTTTATTAGCTCTGAAATTGCCTCACCGAAAAAAAAAACACTTTATGTGTATAAAGCTGATTTATGATGAAATGGCTCTGAAAGATAAATCAAGCAGATTCTGCAACCAAGACCTCATTTATCCCCCAACGAGGCAGGTAAGGTCCCAAAAATGTGCTTACTTAATGCTGATGACAGCCAGCAGTCCCTCACCCTCAGCAAAAAAAAAACCCAAATACTTAATATATGAATACGAACTAAGAACGAGCTCCTGCACGACTCACCAGGTTGTTCATTAAACACCACCCTGGATTGCCTTTGCTTACACCGATTTAGCAGAGAAAGTACAAGTGGGGGAAAACCCAGCATGCGCTTAGATGACACATGGCTATTTGCACTTGCACTTGGATCCCGATGCAACATAAGATATACCCATACAACACTGGCAAATGATTAAACTCTTCATGCATTTGTTGCACGTGCAACCTTAAAAAGGACTGAAATAGGCAAGCACGGGGGACGCTGCAGACCGTCGTAATTACAGCTCTATAACATGTTCATGCAAGACACTGAGCAAGGCGTGCTCAGTCGTGTGTAAATTGTTTCAAAGCAAGTGTTCTTGACAAGACAAGAGTTCTACAAGTGACACTCGTCAAATTATATCTTTAAAGGCTTTGGATTCTTCTAGCAGGATGCCATTGTCCTTAATAATTCCACTACACGTGCGAAAGAGTGGAGAGCACCTAAGATAGGGTCTTATGCACACACTTCAGCGTACCACCATACCACATCAGTATGGTATGGTATAATGTGGTTTTAAAGAACTGTAGTAGTCTAGTACAAGCTACAACTATTCACAATAGTGGGCTACTTAGTTACGAAGTGGTGAATGCGAACAATTGCATTCAACTCAAAAGGAGTACTAAAACAAATGTCAAAATGTTTGTTTGTGGTTTTTAAAGCCATGCCAGCATTGATGGCTATTTCCATGGCTGTGGCAGGAGTTGACTAGTTATATGGGGAGCATAATATATTGCTATATGCCCCATAAGTATTCTAGTATTTTGTTTGGTGATATAATTTGGAGGATTAATACATATGTGCTTGGAGTTGCAAGAACTGTTCTTTTTGTGTACTGAAGTCGTTTAATATGTCTAAATGTAAACGTCCTTCAAGCTTAACATTACAGTGCATTTATGCCCTTTAAATCGTATATATCCTGTAAAATAAGTGCTCAAGCTCAGAAGCAAACCACTACAGCTACCAGAAAAAGGCCTATATTTGACCTTTTTATCGGAGTTTACAAGCAAACAGTGTGTAAATGTTTTTTTAAGTACAGTATGGTCTCACGTCCATGTGCATATACATCCAAAAAGATAAAGGTACGCGCCATAACAATGGGCAAGAGCAGGTAGTGTAGTACTATGGATTTTCTCAGAGTGCAGGAGGCATTGCACGGTCAATAGGCATGTAACGCCAAGTGCCATCACATAAAGGCCTTCATTAGTCAATTTTAAAGCAGTCGGCATGTCACGCTTGAAATTGAAATGCGGTTGTTTTTCTATCCTTGTCTTTTTCCCCCCCTTACTGTAGTGTTTACGCTGGTGTAACAGCCCGTGGCCATGCCGGAGCACCCTATTTCCGAGTCCGGCCAGGTAAGCGCAATTTCCGAGAAATCTTTTGTTGCAGAAACGAGATTATACAGTCGCTAATACCGCGTGCAACCTCTGCAACAAAGTGCGACAACAATTCCCCGTGTACTGTTGTATAAAGGCCAGGACAGGGTGAGGACATTGTGCTGGAGTAGAAGCAGAAGCAGCTCTGCCTGCCTTCCTTAGTTGTCAACTGCCTGCCCGTAAACCCCAACTAACCCGAAGCACGCTTGGAGGTCTTCCTTCGCACATGTAACGATCTGCAATGACAAATCTAGTCCATATATCCTTTTCTTTAACACTATTAACTCGAAAACTGAGCAATCGCCGGCAGACACAACTCCAGCAGCCGGAGCTTGGGGGTTGTTTACAAATCTACTCAATTGACTGTTTTAAAGTGGCCTCCATTTTGGTAAACATAACCACGATCTAGTTTTGCAGACGCTAAAAATAATACGAAATAACACTCTTACCGGATTCTTCGGAGATCGCAGAGAAAAGAAGAAGGAAAGCAACTCCTGTATGTCCATGCGCCAAGCTGTGGGGAAAAGCAATAGCCCAGAAATGACTGCATGCACATCCAGGGTTGAGTCACGCTATGCTGACCTCACTCGCGTATTACTCAAGACTTTCTCAAAAGAAAAAAAAAGAAGTCAGAAATCGGTGAGCTCCTGTGCAAAAACGATGAACAAGCATCGATCGGGGGGGGGGAAAAGTGCACGCTGTATTTTTTTGCTTTCTTTCTGCATTAAGGTCGCTTCTTTTTCTATTATTTTTTTTTCTTAAGGCGCAGTCCAGAAGCACTACCGAACAACACGTTTCTGTTTCAGCTCCAGTCTTGTGATCCTCCAGTCTGCTTGGCCGCGCCCATTTCCGCTACCATATAAGGACATGACTTCCAGATGGGGCGTAGTTGAGTAGTACAGCGAAGCGCGCCGGGGTCGTGCGGGAAATTCCGTCAGAGTGGGAAAATGCTGTGTTTAAAGCCTGGGTGAGGAACCAACTTTCCAAAGAACTCTCCGACACCACCAGAGATTAATCCACTGCTGTATATGACTGATCCAGAATTTTTGTTTGTTTTAAGGCGAAGGAGGAGTGAAACAAACAGGAAAGGGTGAAAGTAGCAGGCCCTAATCAGATTACTGCACACAGAAAGACCTAGAAAGATCTACAGATGACCTAGAAGACAAGAGATGCTCTAAAACTGTAGTGCCTTTTAAAGGTGGAGCATTTCACCTGAAAATCAAACCTAAAAAAAATGAAACAAATACAAGGTATGAAATGCTCCCTTTAACTAGGAAACATGCGCTTCATATATGTTGTATAAATACATTCTAGAGTTTCGCCCTCAAGAAATAAAAATTCCTAACTGCCTGTAATGAATTATAATTGCACATCTGAGTTGTTTATATACAGTAAATCTGGAGGCCCTGGGCATTCCTCTCTAATGCCAAATGGCTGCAAAATGTTTGAGACACCTCCTGCTGGGAACTTCACGGTGGCCGACAGTTAATGCGCCTGTGAGAGATGACCTTTTCTAAGATGGTGAATAAAAATGGTCCGATTCTTTCAAATCCCACACTTACAGATGAAGACACATGACAGTATTGTAGTCCGTTTAAAGCATGTCATCATTTATACGATGAATGAAACAATAGAGTTATAAAATGTACAGTGTTTTGTAGATTCCTCTTATTCCAACTGAAGTTACAGCAACCAGGAAGCTTTAGCCACACAAACAGACACACATCATTGATTTACCGTGCAGGCGACATAGGCTTTCAGGACAACAGTTACAGGCATGACCAAGCATGTTCAGCAAGAGAAAGGAGACACTGGGCCTTAATAGCCATGTGTCAAGAGAGTGCATGTGTGTGCGCATGGTGTGTCTGCTGTAGCTTAAAATAAAGTGCAAAGCTAACAAACATTCATTGCAGTGCTTCCTGATACCATACTATGCTCTTTGAGCCTATTTTGTGTGGGTAAGTGAACTCATCTATGAAATATTCATTTGAGGAGCATTTAATTATTATTGTGTAGCAGTTATACATTTGTTATGGAAATGAAAAATAAATTAAGATTAAAGATTCTGTCAACCTATTTCAAAATATATCGCATTATTTAGCACAAGATATTTTGTTAGTAAGAAAGCATGATCTCTACGTTTGGCTTAGCAAACCCCATGTGGAATTCTGGCCGAATAAAAATGCAAAGCTTAATGATGTATTCTAAGAATGTGTGTCTGTTTTTTTGTGTGTGTGTGGTGGGGGGGGGGGTAACATTCTGTGGCCACCCGTTTGAGGTTCTCTGCAGGAGGCATCTTGTTCCTGCACTTCTGTCATTTGAACAAGGAAACTGCCTTGAAACGCATTAGAAACGACGCTCAGGTTTTCATTTGCCGACGTTTTTTTCCTGCACCAATCCGAACTTTCGAGCAACACTGAATTTCAACGTGAACACGCAGTAAATATCAGGAATATAATACTGTACCTCAGTAGTTCACGTAGCACTTCTGCGGTTCGCTCCGCTTTAGGAGCCCCTTACTTTCGGGGGAGGAAAAAAAAAACTTTCAAGCGTCACTTCCTAGTCTGCAACAATTCCGAGCATAATGCTTTGGAGCACGACCCCAGAAAGTCAATCTAACGTCTGCTTCGATATATTTCAGATATTCATAGATAATTCTATCCTACACTGGAGGAATTGTATGCAGCCATTCCTGCATGTACTGACATCCACTGCTGAATTTAATATCTTATCTGCTGTTTGATCCCTCACTGGTCAGCTGGTCAGCAATGTCTTCCTTAAAACATAAAATGTTTTCATGAACTGTTCCAAGCGAGCTTATATAGTATATAAGTGTAAAATATTAAACAGTCTAATAGATCACTATTGAAACAGCCAGCCACCTAGCAGATTACTGCTACTGTTGAAAACTCACTGAAACAATACCGCACATAGTGCTATACTGCAGCAAATATAGAAAGCTCCATCGCTATTTCAATCACTCAACTGTGGCGTTAAAAAAACTATTCAAGGTTTCAAGGAGACACTAGTGGGAGGGAATCTATACAATCAACGATGAACTATGTATATATTTGTATGTCACTAGACTGGCAAACAGATCTAATTATTTAGATGCTTAAAAAAATATAAATATTTATTTTCTCCGTCCTTCCTTAAACCCACACTGCCTCCACACCAAGTCGTGCTCCATACACCTACGCCTGTAGGTGGCGGAATATGCAACATAAACTTTGTTTTCCAACCGCCATATAAACAGAATAAAAAGAAGACGGGTTGGTGCGGGACGTCACGGGACTTGTCCCTTCCATTGAGTCGTAGTTCCTCGTGTGTGTGTGTGTGGGGGGGGGGGTGCGTAAGTTGGAAAGTTTGCTCAAACACAACACAACACAAGGGCAGTAAGATCTTAATGAAATCTTTGACTGGGCTTGTTTGGTGTGTGCAGCTGAGTCTATTCTGTATTCACCTGAAATAAAATAAAAAAATAAAAAAAAAAATATATATATATATATATATATATATATATTTATTTGTTTATATAATAAAAAATATATTGTCATAATTGGACAATATGCTTTTATCAATTGTGTTCTTATACCTTTATTTTGGAACATCCGGCTTGCAACACCGGAACTCGATCAATCCCTGTCTTTGAGTCCTTGCTTCTACTGTCTGAACCGTGTAGCGTTGCTCTCGATAGCACGCATGCGCACTGCAGCGCGTTCAGGGCTCCGTCCTGCAGGCTGTGTCTCAAATCTCTTTTTGTTCTTAAATTGACGTAGTGAGTATGTGCGGTTTGGGACACGCATTTATAAACGACTGTGCAACGTCGTCCGTTCGCTTTGCACAGTGATTATATATTTTAATTTATTAAGATGTTAACGGTACAAAGTGTTGTCTTATCATCTCGGCCAGGTAAAGATATTTCCTGAAACGTTGGTGCTTATAGTGGATCTAAAGCAGTGGTGGACAGTAATGAAGTATATATATATTTTTTTGGCGTATTTGTATTTACTGAAATGTTTTTATTTGGGGAGACCTTTACTTTAGCTTAATTATTTCAATGTCAAATTTCTTACTTTTTACTCAACTACATTTTGTGAAATCAGTTGCTTCTTTTTATTTGTGAGGGGATAAAAACAAACACACAATGCACGCCACCGATCAGGTTAGAGCGCTCGCTTTTCTTTGATCTTGTTTTGATTAGAGTATTATATTTATTTATCACCAGTTCAGAGTTAGTTCTACAGATAACAGAGATGAATAAATGATTATAGAGAACCCCAGAGCGATTGACAACTGAGCAGTTGAAAGTTAAAGGGCTTTGCTCAAGGGCCCACTACTGGCAGCTTGGCGGTTCTGTGATCTGACCCTGCAATACCTACTGGAAAATAATGGTGATCACACAAAATATTGATACTTTGGATCCACTTTTGACATTTTCACTTAGGGGTGTACTTACTTTCATGGCCAGCGGTTTACACACGGGCTGTGTGCTGAGTTATTTTGAAGGGACAGTAAATTTACACTGTCCTACCAGCTGTACTCTCACTTACATTGTAGCGAAGTGTCGCTAGTTAGTGTTCATTCATTCATTCATTCATCTTCTACCGCTTTATCCGATCTTCCCTCGGGTCACGGGGAGTCCTGTGCCTATCTCAGGCATCTATGGGCATTAAGGCAGGATACACCCTGGATGAAATGCCAACCCATCGCAGGACACACACACACACATTCATACACTAGGGACAATTTTTCCAAGGTGCCAATCAACCTACCGTGCATGTTTTTGGACCGGGAAACCGGAGACACACACGGGACACCACACACACACACACACACACACACACACACACACACACACACACATATATATATATATATATATATATATATATATATATATATATATATAAATTAATATTATTAATAACACCCGTAAATACCCCGGCCATTTCCAGTTTACTCTACAGATAGGACAATCACAAACACTACATTAATATAAAGAATGCCATTGTTCTACTGCTTATGAGATTTTGCTTTATTCGCAATTTGGGAGATTTACAAGTGCTGCAAATTTGGAAGTTGTCCTTTGGCTACTTAAGTAGATACTTAAGAAGGCAAATCCTGTTGTTCTTTTTCTCAAGTTAAAGGTTAAACGGAGCATTTTCACTGGAGTAATAAGTTACTTTTGTTCAGCTTACATGGTTTATGTACTTTGTCCACCACTGATCTAATGATAAAAGTATGCTGATTGTGATTTCATTTGTGTACAAAGGGAAAAACGGACACCCATCTCTTGAGAACTTTTGTGTGAAAGAGACGAGTTTGTCCAGCGAGCTGAAAGAGGGACAGGTGCTTGTGAGGACCTTGTATCTGTCTGTTGACCCCTACATGGTGAGAGCAGCTTTTTCATGTTTATTCATAACGAGATGTAATCAGGAGTATTGCGTTATTTGGGTATAAATCAAGAATATTAGACAGGATTCCTCATATTCCAATATTCTTGATTTACATTATGTATAAATACACTGATCAGGCATAACTTTATGACCACCTGCGTAATATTGTGTTTGTAACCCTTTTGCCAAAAGCAGTCCTGACTTGGAGTATTAAGTTCTTCAGCAATTTGAGCTACAGTAGCTTGTCTATTGGATCGGGCCACATGGCCCAGCCTTCTATGCCGTGGCTGCCCATGACCTTTTCACTGCTTTCCCTTTGTTCCTTTCTTGAAGCACTTTTGATATATACTGACAACTGCAGACCACAAACACCCCAGAAGAGCTGCAGTGTTGAAGATGCTTTGACACAGACGTCTAGCCATCACAATTTGGCCCGTGTTGAACTCTCTCAAATCCTTATGCTTGCCTATTTTTTTTTGCCCATTAACTTTAGGACAAAATGTTCACTTGCTGCCTAATAAATTCCACCCACTTGATGAGATAACAAGTGGCATTTACACACTCATCCATGTTGTGCCTGAACAGTGTATTTTGTCTGAAATACATGTAGAAAATGAATATATCTACCCCAGTGAACAATTAGCAAAATATTTAAAGTAGTAGACAGAACAAAACAAAAATGTATAAAAAAGATAATGAACAGAAAAAAGGTAATGAAGAGAAGAGCAAATCAGTATTATGGTACTTTTACTTCCAGGACACCATGTTCTTTCTATGCTGAAGACAGTTCTAAATGGCTGCATGTAGGTTTTGGTCCTTCTACAGAATAAATTTGGGGCCAATCACACATGATGTATTGCATGATGGATAAGCTGCACGATGATGGTTGGCATGATGGATTATTTTGATGCATTTCCAGCGTTGTCGCATGAACGATGATACGGGTGCTGACTATTTGCAACCATGGGGTCTTGATGAGTGTATCGATGGAGGTGGAGTCGGTGTGGTTGAGGCCAGCAAGAATGCAGACCTAGCTGTCGGTGACGTTGTCACTTCTTTCAACTGGCACTGGCAAACCTATGATGTGATTCATGGTAGCTGTGTACAGAAGGTATTTCTTAAGGTCATGGCCTGCATTACAAGACATGTTATATGTGAGACTGCATGACACTTTTCCTCCTTTGGCAGGTTGACCCGACAATGGTTGATGGCCACTTGTCATATGTTCTGGGTGCAGTAGGTATGCCTGGACTCACTGCTCTTCTCGGTGTGAGAGAGAAAGGTCATGTGACCCCTGGGGCTGGACAGACCATGGTGATCAGTGGAGCATGTGGAGCTTGTGGGTCGCTCGCTGGACAGGTTGTTTTCATGATCTTGCCCTATTCGATGTGTTAATTTACTAATGTGTGTGATTTGAATGTAGCATTGGGTTGTTAGATTAGCAGATTGGATGGCTGTGAAAAAGTGGTTGGGATCTGTGGATCTGATGAGAAATGCCAAACGCTGGTATCACAGCTCGGATTTACAGCAGCTGTGAATTATAAGAAGGGAGATATCTCGGCAGCATTGAGGAACAGTTGCCCCAATGGAGTCGACATTTATTTTGACAATGTTGGAGGTCCTATCAGTGACACAGTCATATCACAGGTAAGCCTTCCTTATGTATGTATGTATGTATGTATGTATGTATATATATATATATATATATATATATATATATATATATATTATAGATACGTATAAAGAGGGGGGGGCATATAGATATCACATATATCAGACACACACACACACACACACATTAGGGGTTTAGCGGTACAGTTTAGTACGTATCTCTGATTTTTTAGCCACAGTCCAGTTTAATTTCCGCTATAATTTAATTTCCATGGTAATTTCTGTTTGGGTGAAGAAATGCGAAACATAAAATTGCTTTTTTATGTTTCTTATTAACATTTGTGAACATTGTCAATAAAAATTCAATAAAATATATAAAAATAATAGAATCAAAAACTATAAACTGTTCACATGTTAAAAACAAAAATAAAAATGCAAAAAAAGAATAAAAGACAAGCAGTTTTATGTTTTGCTGTACTGAAACATAAGTTTTGTGTACTGTATATATTTGTATATCTGTGTGTATTATGGCTGTAACAATTCCTTGTGTAATTCAGTTACAAACATTGAAAGAGTCTAAAGTTTGAGATCATTTCAAAACAAAATGTAAAGAGAAAACTGTATTGTTTGCTTACCATTTTTAAAGTAATTGACATTTGATTTGTATATCTTTTATTTACCAGCAGTGCAATGGATCTCAAAACCCACAGTTAATTTATCAGATCAACAAAAATGGGGGAGGACACACATCTATTTTGCTTTCCATTTATAACAAGAAACATTATAGCAAGGAAATGCTCTTCGATGAAACGCTTTTTAAGTTCTTCTGCTCCTCTGCTAGCTGTTGTTGCTTTCGATTGAACATATGACGGCTCTGTGTAGTTATGAAATTACTTGAAAGCAATATCATCAATATGTCTTTCATTCTACAGTTGATTAAAAAACTGCTCTAATTCAGCTGCAAGGGTGTTAATAACGTCAATTTCAGTTCCCTTTCAGGTCCTTCACCTAACTGTTTAATATAGAGCATGTCTAGTGTGTACATGTGTGTGTCCGGGAGTTGTGGTTGTGTTGAGGAGCTTTTACTTATCTCCAATCTGTGTTGTAGATGAACAGTGGTGGCCATGTGATCCTGTGTGGGCAGATCTCACAGTATAATAAAGACATGCCTTACCCATCTCCTCTGAGTGAAGAGACTCAAAAAGCTCTGCATTGCAAAAATATCACCAGGTACAAATTCAGACAAGGCTTATTCACACAGTCCATAGCTAAAAATTAGTGATGTCTTGTAATCATTCCAAGTGAAATATTTACTAGATATTTTTTCAAACAACTTTTGCTGCCTTCTTCATGTTCCTTTCTAATAACATTAATGTGTTTGCTTCATTTACATTAAGGGACAGATTCATGGTTCTGAACTATATGGAGAAACATAAAGAAGGACTGGAACTACTGAGTCAGTTTGTAAAGTCTGGCCAAATTAAAGTAAGAAGGCTGACTTCGTAAACAAACAATAATTACTGGCAAATGTTTACATGCACTGATATGTGCTACAGAAATGATTCTTCCGCTTTCGTTTTACTTCAGGTGTTGGAAACTGTAGCAAATGGAATAGAAAACATGGGAGGTAAGATAAAAATGTAATCAAATTGCAAACACACATATGTGTGTATGTGCACACTTTGTGTTACATCATTATTCAAAATTTGTTTCCAATTGCAGTGGCTTTTTGCTCTATGATGACTGGAGGGAACATTGGAAAGCAAGTTGTGAAAATATCAGCCTGATCCACAATTTGTCAGTAGAGGGTACTGTTCTCCCTCACAAGCAGGTCTGTCTGCAAATGTGAGAATATAACATGTATAAAATGCTATTGTGTAATAACCTACAAACGCTAAACTAGGAATACAGTGTCACTAGGAATGCAAAATCTGTCCCTGATGCACTTAAAATAGAATTTCTTTTTTAATAGGTTCCTGACGTTTAGTGGTGAATGCTCTGTTGAATGAAATTCACTTGAAAGTCAGGTCTACTTAAACTTCAACTGAGCTGCTTTTCCTGGAAAATATAATTTTTAACCTATTGGTAATAGGTACTAATAATCCTGAGAATTATTTTTGCCTTTGTTTTCTAGATCACAGAAAGGACACATTATTTTATAGGTTCAGTGTGGAAAGTATATTAGCTGCCATATATAAGTAAAAAGTCACCTTTTAGGTGTACAAGAGTATATATAATCAGTGCCTTCAACTAAAAAAAAAAAAGATACAGGCAGCCTTAATGCCATAATCATACTGAATTAACAATATGAAGTAATA
Source organism: Kryptopterus vitreolus (assembly GCA_030449085.1). NCBI lineage: Eukaryota > Metazoa > Chordata > Actinopteri > Siluriformes > Siluridae > Kryptopterus > Kryptopterus vitreolus. The sequence continues at coordinate 12,775,647 of JACRUU010000012.1, read as the reverse complement.
ATTTTTGCCAGGAAGGCAAGATAAGGACAAACAATAAATGCATACTTTCTGTACTCTCTGCTCAGTCACTTATTCACACTCAGTCACCTATTAGCGTGCAATTTAAGTTTCTACTACTTGAGCAACCATTGTTCACATTCAAGGTACTTTTGTAGTTGATCTACATAGAATTAACAGGGCATTAACACCACAGTACAAAAAAATAAATATGCATGAAATAATGATAAAAGTATATTATTTCATTTTTACATAATGTCACAACCCTTCACATTTTTGATCTGTTAACAAGAGTTCCCATAAAGACATCATAATTGTGTGTAAACTTCAGAATGTATACACATACTGCAAATTCTGCACAACTATACATACAATAACTGACAATGTTGGAGGACTTATTATGTGTTAATTTTTTTAAGTAACAATTATTAAAACAAAATGACAGTTTACCCATTATAATGCCATTACCGTAAGTGACAATAAAATGTTACCGGTTTTTATCTGAGTAGGGATGGAGTGGGACACACAACTGATGATCGGTGTGTATTTTGGGGAGGGCGGGCAAAACAGCCACATAACTGATGATCGGTGTGTATTTGGGGGAGGGGGGGCGAAACAGCCACATAACTGATGATCGGTGTGTATTTTGGGGAGGGGGGGCGAAACAGCCACATAACTGATGATTGGCTTAGGTAGAGTAAATTTCCATCATTTGCTAACCAGAAGCAGAGTGTCTGGTGTTCACACACAAACAAGGAGTCAGAGCTATGGAAAGTCCAACAAGTTTAAAGATTACTGATTGTTGTCTGTGCAATAAATATTATAGGTTCTAAATGATCTATTGTGTTTCATTGTTCCACTATAAGGGGGCACGGTGGCTTAGTGGTTAGCACGTTTTGCTCACACAAATTATATTGCGAGTAGTGTTTAATCAATAGTGCATGTCCACCACCACCCAGAAACAGGCCTGTGTGCAAATGTCAGTACATAATATAGCGTTAATGTGTAGCTCACAGTAAGAGGCTGTTAGTGCCTGAAAGGCAGCTATTATATTATGGATTCACTGTGGAATTATAGTAGTTGCCATGTAAGAAGTTACTTTGTGAATTTACAAGAAATATATAGCTTTTGTGTCTACACATGTATATTACTAGTGCCTTAAAATAAATGATATAAGGCAGCCTTCATACCCTATGCATATTAAATGAACCATATGAAGCGAAAATAGAAAAATATATATTTTAAATTTTGCTTTTTTTTTTTTAATTTTGTCAGAAAATCAAAAAGTTTCTACAGTCAAACAGCATTGTCATCAATTGCATAATTCTATCACCGTCTTACATTTTAGTGTGTAATAAGTTTCTACTACTTGAGCAGCAATCATTCACATTCGAGGCTCTTCCTATTTGAACTACATACAAGGAAATGGGCTTTAACACCACCACAGGACAAAAAAATGTAAATAAATCAATATACATAAAATAATTATAGAAAGTATTATTTCAAGTAATCTCACTTCACGACAACTTTAAATAAACAAATATTCAGTTACATTTTGATTTCATCCAATGATTTCATCGACAGCAGGCAAGTGTTGAAGTGTTTATGTTCCCAGGAGACTTGAACTGACCCACCAGTAATCAAACATTGATCAACAAAAATACAGCAATAAAAAAAAAAAAATACCATGGCAAATTTACAACAGCATCAACAGTGAAGTAGACTAGTGTTGCACAATATACAAGAAACAGTACAGCATCGCGATACCCTGCTTTTAAAAACGATACGATTCTTCCTTTTATTAGTATCAGTACTTAAAAAGTGATTTTTTTTCCCCTCTCAGAAACATTCCAACTTTCATGCTAATAAAACTTGTGGCATGAAACGTTGTAAACAGTTAAAATGTACAATTTATTTTATATACAGACATATTTCAGCAGACAGCAAATATTGGTTGTTTATTAATAAATGTAAAAGAATAGTATCGATTTGTTTTGTGATACTTAGTCTAGGTGTCATGTTGAAGGTAATATTTTGGTATCGTGACAACACTCAAAGTCGACTTTAAAAAAAAAATTATACATTCAACATGAACACTTTTATTCTCTTTACCTTTAGTTCTTTCTCTACAATGCATCGGTTATACATCAATTATGTTGCTTGATCTTGCTGAAGTGCGGTATCACAAGTTTAAAAAAAAAAAGATCCTTGGAACTTCATTGCACGCACGTGCACACACACATGATTGTCTTTTCCTGCAGTTTCATCCCAGAAAGCTAGTCAGACACTTTTGACACCAATTTACTAATCTAGTGCTTTTTACTGTATTTATAAAGATCAATGGCCTCTTTAAAGTGTAATACACTAAATAAAACTAGTAGTGTTGTGATATACACAGGTGCGCATAACTTCTCCATAGAAGCCACTCTGTCCTTTGCTAGTCTGATATAAAAGAAATATCATGAGGTCACTCTGTATGCTCCTCCACAGATTGTCAGTGATTTGCCAAATAGACAGAACAATCACTGTTCCACACAAATAACGATGAAATCTGATTGGAGCAGTAAGAATTCAAACTTTTCAAGGATTTTGGAGTCACTGGTGCCAAATGGGGTGTAGAATCAAATCAATTTATACCTAAATTGGTATCGGTTATTCAGATGAAAATTGGGCATGTTGTGGGCAGCTTTCCCTTTTATTCCCCATGAGAAAGAGATGGTCACTGTTTTTATTCCTGTTGTTTTGTTTAACTGCCCACAATATTTTCTAATATATTTTGATGATGTACTATACTACTACCCATTGTTAATCTATTGTTCTAGTTTGTCAAATATAAGCCTAAAATAACATATTAAAACCAATCTTATTCAAGCTGTTAAGATTGAATAAGTAACAGAATGAAAATGAAAAACGTCTCACTGGAAAGACATTTTCAAATGAAAGATGCATGTGTCCAATCCCAATGGCATGTGAACCTTTCTGGCAAACCTTTTTAAAAAAAACAAAAAAAAAAAAAAAAACTAAAAAAATGTTAAGTATATCTGTCTTCATCTTTTGTAAGAGTAGAACCTAAATGATAATTCTGAATAGTCTGGAACAGGACGATGTAAATAAACAGAACAACCATGTTAAAATGTTAATATGTCCATGTAGCAGAACCAAGCTAGCTACTGTAAGTATATTAATTTTAACCAAACTATTGCTCGCTTTAATAATAATAACAAATTATATTGCGAATGGTGGTTAACCAATACTGCAGGTCAGTGCTTATCTACAAATCCGGATTTTGTTGCATTGATCCCAATAATTATTCTGGCAGTAACTAAATTAATTTACAGTATTCTGTGTTGAGCTGCTGAAACCCATCTGTGTAACATACCAGCGAAAAAAATGGTTAGCCTAATGTTAATTTAAATAGCCCAGTTCTGGTCAGCTCTCCTATGGAAATGAACAAATCCCTAATAATGTATAGAAAGAGGGAAGAATTTGGCACATAAATTTGTGTAACTGTACAATGTTTAAGATTGTGTCGGGGGGAAAAAACTGCTTCGTGTCATAGCTTCGAGTTACTCTTGTTAGATAGGAGTTTAGGAGTTGGTCCCCTCCAGACCTTGTAGACGAGCAGCAGACCCATAAGCAGAGCCCAAGTTCGCACTGGAGACAGGAAGAAAGCCAACAGGCCGTAGGTCTCCAGCAGAAAGTAGCAGGAGTATGCCTGCCAGATGAACAGAACCAGCATAATCACATGTATAGCTGGAGTCCTCCAGCAGGCACCCGGCCTGCTGAAGTGAGAGCGGAAGGAGCAGCCGATGAAGCGTTGGTGCAGACTCCAGCAGAGGTAGCATGTCAGGGGCATGTTGAAGAATATTAACTGTAGATGATCATAAAGAAAAGCCATATCATTTAGACTGTCTCAAATCAACAACCCACAACATGATTGGTAGCTTTGCCACCTTAATCCTTCTCTTAGTGCCCAGGTTTGATTCTGTGCTTTGTGTATGTGTAGAGTTTCCATGTGTGGCTTGTAGGAGAATATCAAATAACAGACACAAGACAAACATGCATGTAGGTAGTCTGATAATAAAAATGACCCCTTGGTTTATATGTGCGTATGTTCGTGATGTCTTGCTATAGGCTGGCAACCCAGCCAACGTTCCTGGAAGCCACACTGACAGCAAATCAAAATGCAAACAACTGCAGCTCCTTCTATTCATCTGAACCACACCATGAATACATAACACAAGGCCTGACTGAATACTACTGAGAGAGGGAGAATCATTGTAATTGACGGATGCTGTTGTTAGACCTATGTAAATTGTGAAATTTTTTTACAAGCTGTTTGAAATGTGAGAAAGTCACCAATTATTACAACAATGATGTGTATTATAAAAAAAATTATGTCCCAACACCCCATCCATCCATTTGTAACCCCATTACTTGATTGGGTTTTCAAAACTCATACCTGTAATATACCCACAACGTAGGTCAGACTGCCCTGAAGAAAATGCCCATCCACGAACACACCAAAAGCAAAGCAAGCTCCATGGTGTCCATCAATCACCTCCCCAATGAACCATGGACCTGTGAAAGACCAGGTAAAGCAGGTTAAATGCAGAAACTAACAGTGGAAAAATAAGCAGGTTGTGGGTGTGTTAGCATCTTTATGACCAACACCATTTGGAGAAAGCCTCAGTGGTGTGAACATGTGCAGTACTTTTTAATGGACTGAATCTATACAATTTGCAACAACGTTCTTATAAATAGAGATTTTGTAGTGCTTCCAAACCTGTGCTTCTTAAAAACTCTGAATTGAGCTCAAAAATGTCTTGGATCTGACTGGCCAGAAGGTGCTGATATAATAATTTCATAATTACACCAGATCTGTAGATATGAGGAAAAATGCTGGCTCATTCAAAATTACAGCTTTATATGAATGTGCTTGTTTGTTATTACAGTAAAAGCTGATTCACACGGCTGACTTGGCTGATGCTCCACATAATACAGGACCTTTTAGCAAATTAAAAATACATGTTTCTATTTAACAAAGAAAAGTGGATCACTGTCTTAATTGTGAGGCTTCTGAAAGGCAACACTTATGTAATATTTATGGAAGGAGTCCTTGGTCTCAGGGTGTTGTGTAACAGTTGGGTGTTTCGTAACAGTCTGTAAGACGAGTCTTCAGGTCAGTGGACATTGTACTTTCTGTTTTCTCTGTAACATAACAGCTTTATCTCTTATTAACACCGACATTGAGAAAAGAAGAGATGGCATCACTCCACCTCCGAAGGCTCAAAAACATTTTCCAGTTCAAATCCCAGCACCAGCGAGCTGCCACTAGTGGGCCCTTGAGCAAAAAGCCCTTAACCTTCATCTGGTCAGTTGTATGTCACTCTGTATAAAGGCCTCTGCCAAAATGCTGTAAATGTCTGAAGCCAGATATGTCTGGGTGACATATGTCAGGATATGTCAGAATATGTTACTGTCAGGATCTCCCGGGCTCGGTGCATGCACTTCAAGGTCCGTGGAGAGCACTTCCGGGTTTGTGGCACACATTTCTCGCTCGGCAGCCATCTTGCTGTTTTTCACATACTACACGGTATTTAAGGACATCAAAAACAATGACTTGGTTGCTTGATTCTCATTGAATACTGATTTTGGACTGGCTTTTGGTTTAAATTTTTGTCCCTGCCTTACTTACTTGGTTTGCCTGCCTGATTTCAATATTGTTTTTCATTTTTCGTTTTGCCCGCATTGGTCAGTTTGCCTGTTGCCCATCCCTGAATAGTTTTATGCACTGTTTTTGCCTTTGCCCTCTTGCTATGGCTGCTGACTTTCCATAACCCTGTTGCATCCTGCATTTGGGTTCATCCAGTCACAGACTGTCTCAAACAAGAAGTGTGGAGATTTTTAGGAGACTCGGCAGTGTAGTTTTTAACTAGATTGTTTAATAAGATTCAGGAAGGTGAGAGAGTGACTGGTTAAAGGCAGGGGTGGGACTGCATGAAGGATCGGTCCTTTCCTGTTTGCAGTGGTGATGTAACGGTTGACAGACAAGGTCGGACAGGAGTCTACATGGACTATGATGTTTGCGGATGATGTTGTGAATTGTGGTGAGAGTAGGGAGAGCATTGAGAAGAGTCTGGTGAGGTGGAGGTATGCTCTGGAGAGAAGGGGAATAAAACACAGTAGGAGTAATACAGAGTACATATGTGTGATTGAGAGGGAAGGGAGCAGAGTGGTGAGGCTGCAGGAAGAAGGGATGGTGAAGGTAGATGAGTACCTTGGGGATAACAGTGAAAAGTAATGGAGAGTGAGGTAGGGAAGTGAAGAAATGAGGTACAAACATGAGGTACATAGGGAGTAAAATGCTAAGAATGGAGGTGCCAGGCAGAAGAAAAGGAATGCGGGAAATTTGTAGGTTTACAGATGTGGTAAGGGGAAACATGCAGGTTGTTGGGTTAAAACAGGCAGATGTAGAGGACAGGGAGGTATGGAGAATGATGATCCGCTTTGGTGACCCCTAACAGGAACAGCCAATATTAGAATAAGAAGTAGTAGTAGTGGTGGTGTTAACCGTTCAAACATACTTTCTTACTCTCCAGATTTCTGTTTCTGCAAGTATGGCTCAAGCCCATGAATTTCTGTTTTAGAGACATAACCCAATGTCATGGCCCTTTTTGTCCGAGTTAAGTAAGACATTCTAATACTACTCCAATATTCTTAGCTTTCTGATGAATATACAGATATGTTAATTAAACAAGCGTAACTATAACATAATTATCATATAAATATAATATAGAAATTGGATGAACTTACCTAATGATGTATATAGATTAAATATCAATAAGGTGTAGTAGAAAGTGTCGATGTTGCTGACAAGTTGTAGGGACAATAACACTTGAAAGAGTAGACCTAAAAAGACATAGTATACATGTGGGATAGTATTCACTGTAAATTGTACCGAACATTAGGTTAATTTCATTTCCCCCCATATTTACCACTGAGTCGCACCTCGAGCAGCAGGCACGTGCATGAATCTGAAGGCAACAAGGACGCCCACATTCAGCAATACGACAGCTACAAAAAGGATCCGTGCCTAAAAACACACATATCCACCAGTATCTTGCATAAAAATATCTTTGTGTGACATTTTTGTTCCGAATTTAGAATTCACTTCACTTTTAATAAAATTCTGGGCCACTCTCTTCCTCATTCTGAAAACTTCACTAAAAAAAATTACACTTTACTCTTTTGCTTCTGTTATTGGTTGAATGTTATTGGTATATTATTTTATCACCATATCAAGCTTATTGCACAATCTCTTACAAAGCAGAACAAAACTTCCTTGAAAATGTACAACAAAACTATAAGAAAATGTCCCTCTTTTAATTAGAAATATGAATCTAAAACCCAATTTGGGGCATAGTCCAGCCATAACACCCTTTTCCCAGCAGAAGATGCGCCAACTACATATCATGCCTCTTGGTTACTTGGTACTTAAAACTCATTTTAGATGACATCCTTCTATGACCTCAGTTTTAATTGAGCAATTATTAACCACTGAATTAGAGAGAAGAAACAGATGGCATATTGTTATAGTATAGAATATATATATATATATAATATAGAATAATTAGCATGATTTTATAATATTCAGTGAATTTGTGAATGAAATATGTGCAAATTGTATTTATCTTTTAACACGGAATCATACATTTTTGTGGACTTGCAGTTGTCTATTATTATGATGATGATGATGATGATGATGATGATGACTTATTATTATTACCAGTATGTAGTAATCGGTCAGGAGGAAGAACGATTGTAGAAAGCCAAAGGTGGGTATGAGGTCCTCCTGCATGGTAAAAAGCTGCTCTTTCACCTTGGTCTGATCTGCTGAATTCTGGGAACACATAAGGACACACAGGGGAAGATAGTGAGTTATAAACCCTAAAGAGATGAAGTGCTACTGACGTGTTACTGAAGCACTGGATATGTGTTTTTAAATTCCACACAATTCACTGATATGAGTCCATGCTTAACAAAGCTCTCTCACTCACTCGTGTACAGTATACACATACCCACACACAGATCTTCCCCTCAGTGAACATTCTGAAAATAATGCAGAATAATGTACAGCAACTTATCCATTATCTAATTCCCCGGTAATATGCCAACACCATAATAATTAATTATGTACAAAGCTGAATTTTATTCAAAACAATTTGATGTAATATATTTGTATATGTATTTTATCATCGTGTCTGATGTTTCAGAGATTTTACATTACTAAATTATTAAAATGAATCTATGAATTATTTTTTGTAATAGTGTTTATTTCATTATTTTGCATGAAGTAATACATTCTAATTATGAAGACATTATCTCTGACAAACTAACATAGTGGGAAAAATAATTGCTCAAATAAACAACACTACAGGGTTTGTGACACCTGAACATGTGGATTTTTTTTATCATCCCACACATCTACCTAAAATCACTACAAATCTACCAAACTCTACTCTTCTGGGTTCTACCGGGTTTAGGAGTGCTTTAAAAAAAAACAAAAATAATAGTAAAAAATATAATAATATAAAATACATATTTGCATATGTGTGTTTGAGATACGCATGTGTGTGTTTGAGATATAATTTCCCCTCATTAAAATGCAAATCAATTTATATTATTCATGAATTATTTATGTTGTTGTTCTGTCTCTCACTGTTTAAACACGCCTACCATTAAAATAATAGACCGATCATTTCTGTCAGTGAGTAAGCATTCAAAATCAGCAGAGGATCAAATACTGGATGGCTGGAAAAGTCAGCTGTGCCAATACTTTTCTTCCAATAAGTGAATTTAACCCAACGCTGCCTAACCTTAAACTTACCTCTGCTTTGACGGTAATGGTATGCAGTCCAGTGGAGTAGACTTTGGGATCCCAATGCAGCACATAGAGAGGTCCTCCTACACACTCTGCTTTCCCGAGGACCTCTCTGTCTACACTCACATGCACCGCTATAACTGGAGATGGTGAAAAGACCAGGATCCTGCAGAGCACAGAAGACACAGCTAAAACAACACTCACTAGTAATCAATGTCAAATCATTTACTCTAAAAAGGAGTTCTAACAAGCAAACGTCACTGTAAAGTTACAGTCAATTAAAGTGTGTAGATAGTGTAAAAAGATGATGGGCAGCAGTAATGCGTTAGGACTTGAGAAAACACACACAAAGGGGACACCTGATGTGTGTAGAGCTGGAAATGCGGTCCAGCGGTTCCACTCCTGGATGCATATACTGGGCATCTTTCGGGTTGGTGATTACCACTGCTGGCCAGTCCTCAAACGTTAGATCCGTGAAACTCAAAAGGTCGTGGTCAAAAGCCAGGATTCTGTATCTGATAACCAGAATTAAACAGAGGTCTAACTTTTTAACATTTAATTATGTGTACAATATACAAGTAAACCATCTGCTATAACAGTAAATAATTATTTTTTCTTGTATTGTGGATGCAAAAATGTATTGTTTATAACAGTTTTGTTTTACATAATGTGAAAATGAGGTTTATATTAAGGTGCTTGTACTTATAATTATCACTTCTACCGTAACAGTTCATTCCAAGAATTGCTCTACGTAAACTCAAGCAATAGATCAAAAGGTACTGTTATTTAACAGTAAAAAAAAAAACATCAAATAGTTTCTAAAGCAGTTTTTCCACCCAACATTAATGGAAGATGAGTCAGAACTTTGTTTTATGTATAGAAACATACCTATTAAGAACTTTCTGATTTACATGAGAGAGAGAAAATGACAAGCCCATTTCCGATTTTTTTTTTTTACTTTCAATAATAAGAAAAAAAAGAGGGTGGTTATAAACTAACTAGAAGTACAAACCGGATTCCAAAAAAGTTGGGACACTATACAAATCGTGAATAAAAACTGAATGCAATGATGTGTAGGTGCCAACTTCTAATATTTTATTCAGAATAGAACATAACACACGAAACAAAAGTTTAAACTGAGAAAATGTACCATTTTAAGGGAAAAATATGTTGATTCAGAATTTCATGGTGTCAACAAATCCCAAAAACGTTGGGACAAGTAGCAGTAAGAGGCTGGAAAAAGTAAATTTAAGCATAACGAGGAGCTGGAAGACCAATTGACACAAATTAGGTCAATTGGCAACATGATTGGGTATAAAAAGAGCTTCTCAGAGTGGCAGTGTCTCTCAGAAGCCAAGATGGGTAGAGGATCACCAATTCCCACAATGTTGCGCAGAAAGATAGTGGAGCAATATCAGAAAGGTGTTACCCAGCGAAAAATTGTAAAGACTTTGCATCTATCATCATCAACTGTGCATAACATCATCCAAAGATTCAGAGAATCTGGAACAATCTCTGTGAGAAAGGGTCAAGGCCGTAAAACCATACTGGATGCCCGTGATCTCCGGGCCCTTAAACGACACTGCACCACAAACAGGAATGCTACTGTAAAGGAAATCACAGAATGGGCTCAGGAATACTTCCAGAAACCATTGTCAGTGAACACAATCCACCGTGCCATCCGCCGTTGCCAGCTGAAACTCTACAGTGCAAAGAAGAAGCCATTTCTAAGCAAGATCCACAAGCTCAGGCGTTTACACTGGGCCAGGGATCATTTAAAATGGAGTGTGGCGAAATGGAAGACTGTTCTGTGGTCAGACGAGTCACGATTCGAAGTTCTTTTTGGAAATCTGGGACGCCATGTCATCCGGACCAAAGAGGACAAGGACAACCCAAGTTGTTATCAACGCTCGGTTCAGAAGCCTGCATCTCTGATGGTATGAGGGTTGCATGAGTGCGTGTGGCATGGGCAGCTTGCATGTCTGGAAAGGCACCATCAATGCAGAAAAATATATTCAGGTTCTAGAACAACATATGCTCCCATCCAGACGTCATCTTTTTCAGGGAAGACCCTGCATTTTCCAACAAGATAATGCCAGACCACATTCTGCATCAATCACAGCATCATGGCTGCGTAGGAGAAGGATCCGGGTACTGAAATGGCCAGTCTGCAGTCCAGATCTTTCACCTATAGAGAACATTTGGCGCATCATAAAGAGGAAGGTGCGACAAAGAAGGCCCAAGACGATTGAACAGTTAGAGGCCTGTATTAGACAAGAATGGGAGAGCATTCCTATTTCTAAACTGGAGAAACTGGTCTCCTCTGTCCCCAGACGTCTGTTGAGTGTTGTAAAAAGAAGGGGAGATGCCACACAGTGGTGAAAATGTCCTTGTCCCAACTTTTTTGGGATTTGTTGACACCATGAAATTCTGAATCAACATATTTTTCCCTTTAAAATGGTACATTTTCTCAGTTTAAACTTTTGTTTCGTGTGTTATGTTCTATTCTGAATAAAATATTAGAAGTTGGCACCTACACATCATTGCATTCAGTTTTTATTCACGATTTGTATAGTGTCCCAACTTTTTTGGAATCCGGTTTGTATTAAAACGTATTTGTTGTTCAATAAAAAAATAATACATTTACCAGATTTCCATTTGGTATTCTATACAATTGTAGTTTATATAAACTATTAAGAGAATTATCCACATACGTTTCTCACAATGACAATACACTACTACTCCATCCATCCATGTGTGTGTTCATTCAAATAAAATCTCTGTGTGACGTGAGAGACCTTCTTTGGTGAAATGAAATTTAAAATATCCCATGTTCATACTAACATTATAAGGTTTATCACTTATAAATACAGCAGTCACCAGGAACTGTTCTAATTAACATGATGATATATACAGTAAAAAAAAAAATATATATATATATATATATATTTTTTTTTATTATTGTTTTAATATTTTCATTTAGAAAAAGATCACTAATGGGTCATTTATTTTACTTTTCTTACAATTTTCAATGACAAGTTGTTGTGAAACTGAACTCATATTTACACAAAAGAAAATCAATAAATAAAGTGAATAACCTAAACAGGCCTGAAATTAGTGAAGGGAGATTATTTGTCATTATCAACTAATTCGAGTCTATGGTTTATGCCGATGTTGAAAATACGAAAATCAATTTTTCACCTTGGTTTGACAAAGCTAGCTTCTGTAATTCTACGCCTCCCGCCCCGCATTACACTTGCAAAATACATAATACAACATGGCAATGCGCTCTGACGAATATAAAGAGCTTGTTTTCAAGATAGGCACGGTTTCATCATTTGTTTGTTTGCAACTTTAGACGTTCAACAAACTGAAGCATTCTGTAACATTTGTCTAAAGTTTGTGGCAACTAAAGGAAGAAGCACTAATTTATTCCAACACATCAAACAGAATCACGTTGTTGAATGGGGAGGTGTGTGTGGCACTGCGAGCTAAACATGACAATGGCAGCACCAAAACACCAGCTAGAAATAAGTAAAAATAGCTTATTTGGTATCCAAAATCTAATTTTGTATTTAAAAAAATTCAATTTATATGACCTATCGCCAGCTCTACTGAAAATCTAAAGCCATATTATGCACTACATAAGGATGATACACAGAAAATCACAGACGCAATATATTGTGTAATGTTTTGTAATGATTCATGAGCTTTAGTATAACTCGACTGGCCATGTATATGATTCAGAAACCCATCTGATATTAACAAAAAACAGCCAAAACAGACTTGACTGGAGGGCTAACAAAATAAATTATTCTACATTATACGGCACAATTTTCTGCTGTTTTAGTAGTGTGTGGACCATCTGGATCTGTGCGAGCCCTGCTGGTCTTACCTGCGGTTGTCCATCCAGTCTCCCAACTCCAGCTCCAGTGTTCCTGTAGAGTGCCTGCTGTGAAGGACAGGCATCAGGCCTCCGAGCGTGTGAAGATGCCCACATAGGTATGCAACTGATTTGCTGCAAACATGCAATATAGCAATTAAGCAACACATTCTAGGCAATTCTGTAGAAGTACTATTTCTATAATGCATGTTCACTCAAAAATCAGCTGCACCTAACCTCATCAGAGCTCTGAGTCCAGGGGAAGGGGAGATGACCGTAGACGTAGGGTAGTGTCCGAACCAGATGGTCTGATTGCTGCTCTGACTCTCCTGCCTAAATTTGGCCAGCATGTCACTTTGACTCTGTGGTTCACAAGAGCACCCACAATCAGAAAGACAAAATACAAATGAAGCTGGCATCCAAATGTATGGCAAAATTACCACAAACCTACTTGGTTAAGTATTCCAAAGAAGTTGTAGGGACGCTTTGGCCCAGGGGTGAGGGTGGCATCAGCACAGATAAATGAATAGTTCCCAAAGGAAGAGCTGTGCACATAGTGAAAGGATCCAAGCTTCTGGTTGGCAGAATACTTCCTAAACAACACATCAAAGAATTATTTACTGTCTGGTGAACTACTCAGCAAATTAGATATACTGGTGTAACTTTATACCTTTATACCATTTCTACTTCTCAAATATTATTGGTCAGACAGTGAACAATTTGTAAGCTGTTGAGGAAGAAACTCTTTACAGTATCTACAACATACATTATAATAACTATTAAATTGCTTCACTAATTACACTAATAACATTATATAAATGGATAAAAATGATTTATTGTAATACAGGAAATACATCATAATTGATATGGTATGAAAGACACACGCTGTTGGGAAACAGACAGCCATTAAGTTCTATCTCAGTGGTTAAGGCATGGGGCTTTGTGAACTGAAGGTGACAGGTTCAAATCCCAACACGACTAGTGGCCCATGGATCTTGATTTGTACACATGGGCATGGTCATGATGGAAAATGTTAAATAAGTCACTTGTGTACTTCATAATTTGTGACCATGCAAAATATAGGTGTAAAAGCTACCTGGTGTCTACAAACTTGAATTCCAAGTCTGTAAATGCGACATGTAATTATAAGTGATTAAAGTCTACCATGCTCATGTTACAAATAACGGCATAGACCTGATTCTTTCTCATAACATTCTAAAGGAAAAGCTTTTCAGTAAACAAGTATAAAGCTGATTAATAGCTGCAACTGCACAGACCTGAAATAATTGTTTACACTATCCGTAGATATAATGTTGAAGGCATCTGAGGGGGGGAAAAAAAGAAGACACAGGTTTAGAATACATTTTCATGAAGCAAGGGAAGAAGATGGAAAACCACGGGACTAATGAGAGCTCTTGCCTGGAAGCGTGTAATGCAATACCAAACACAAGGTCTATGGGGAAATGGTCGGTATGGATACAGGCAAGACCTGGTATCAGAGATGTGCTCCTGAGGGTGGTCACTAAATTCAAAGTCTTTATTACACTGTTAACATGTTCAAGAAAACCAGTTATCACCTAATATTCAAAACATTAGCTACTATTTCTGCTTCATACATACTGAACATTGTATAATATAATCAGTTTTATTTAGAGAAATGTGATGGTTTCTCTTTGGTTTTTAATTGTTTTGATCCTGGTGGTTGGGGATTGGAGAACCAAGTTTAATATTCTATTTATTTTCATTGATACAGATTTTAATATGGAAATGTACATAATTGTTAACTTTACACACAAAAAATAAATAAATAAAAAAGTAAATCATTATTCATCTATGATAATGCATCTAGGGTTGTAACAATTTTTGGAGTAGCTTGAGTTGATTTGATTACATATATTCTGTGCGTTACTGTGCTGTGTAAAGGTACAGAAAATGAGGACGCTGCAGAATGGAAAAAAATGGATCAATTCAAACATGTACAGTCTGGTAAACACTTATAAAGAAATTTATAATGAAATTGGTAAATTTCATTATAAAAAATCACCTTGGTAAATTGTCCCTAGTGTATGAATGTGTGTGTGTGAATGTGAGTAGTGTGTGTGTGTCCTGCGATGGGTTGGCATTCCATCCAGGGTGTATCCTGCCTTAATGCCCATAGAGGCCTGAGATAGGCACAGGCTCCCCGTGACCAAAGGGAAGATCGGATAAAGCGCTAGAAGATGAATGAATGAATGAATGAATGAATGAAGGAATATCACGTGTGTTCCGAACTGCGAGCTCTGATATGTAGGGATCAGAGATCAACCATAAGCTGTTAACCAGCTTTAATTTATATGCAAAAAGTCGCTCTTTTAGAGAAGTTAGTGGAGCACATCATTTAATTTTAGGATGTGGAAAATTTCAAGCAGCTTTTCTGGAGACATGAATACAACATGACTATCCGGTGCAAGAGTTAATAAATAAATACATGAGTGAGAATAATAATGAGTTTAATTAAACAAGTAGTTTCCCATCACTTATTCGACACAGCCACTGCGGAGGAGCTTATTGAAATGCAATTTATTTGTATTTTGATGTAATATGGCAATTAAATACACTTTATTTCACTGATATATTTGTATACATTTTATCAATAAAATGCATATTTATCTAAAAATAAAAAGGAATTATTTGTTCGTTTAAAAACACCATCTTGTTTTCTCTCACTTATTTAGTATGGCTCTTTAAAAAAGAAAAAGTATTTCTTATTCGATTATTCGAATAATCGATGAAATAATGCTTATAGTTTTGTTGAAAAATTCTCTCAAATTATAATTCAATATTAAGAACCAATTTTTATTTCAACCCATAAAAACATGAACAAATCATATTTTGTATATTCTGTACATAATGTTTTGTATATATATATTTTTTTATATTTTCAAGTTGCCTCATTACTTAGCAGCAGTCTGACCATCAGTCAGTAAGGTGTTCTTAAATGTATGAGCAAAAAAAGGCAACAAAAATACTCACCATGGTTTCCGCGAATGTCTATCCATTTTGTCCGTTCCAGCACTCGAGATTTCTTTAGGACGTTGTGATAGGCCTGCCACTCAACCTCGTGCTGAAGAGAGCCAACTTTATTCTCTGTTTTTGCATCTGTCAAGTCCCCTTGTACACATTAAGTAAAAGACATTAGTGCACCAAATCCCAACTAATATCACAAGAAATGACCAGAACCCGAATCTGTCTGTAAAACCATCTCACCTGTAGCAAGTACAAGAGAAGGTTTAATGACCTCAATAGTGTCTGTACAGAATCTTTCAAAATCTGGGATGCGTCTTGGATCGCGGAAGCGACTTATATGGATGTCTGATACCTGAGAACAACAAGACAATAACTTTAGAACATTAGAAAAATTAGAACAATTAAGAACAGAAAAGGGTGGCTTAGTGGTTAGCATGTTCGCCTCACACCGCCAGGGTCCGGGTTCGATTCCCGTCTCGGTCATGTGTGTGGAGTTTGCATGTTCTCCCCGTACCTCAGGAGGTTTTTCTCCGGGTTCTCCGGTTTCCTCCCGGTCCAAAAACATGCACGGTAGGTTGATTGGCACCTTGGAAAATTGTCCCTAGTGTGTGAATGTGAGAGTGTGTGTGTGTGTGTGTGTGTGTCCTACGATGGGTTGGCATTCCATCCAGGGTGTATCCTGCCTTAATGCCCATAGACGCCTGAGACAGGCACAGACTCCCCGTGACCCGAGGGAAGAACGGATAAAGCGGTAGAAGGTGAATGAATGAAGAACAGAAAGGAGGTCTAAGAAGTTTTTCGTTTGGCCATCTATTGGTCTTGAGACCATTTGCCATTGTTTACAGTGACATGTAGATTTTCTTCAACTCTGCAAGCGACACAGAATCTGAACTTAGATTAGATTAAATAATATTACAAAAATACTTCAAAAAAATCAATAAAAACATATTTGCATTATTTTTAAAGTAATGAAAAAGCACATGTATCTTTTTTTAAACAATCCATCTAAACGAGGATGCTCTTGTGAATATGCAATGAATGTGTGTGTGTGTGTGTGTGTGTGTGTGTGTGTGTGTGTGTGTGTGTGTGTGTGTGTGTGCGCGTCAATTCAATTAAAGGCTTTTCTTCTTGTCATTTCAACTATATACTATTCGCACAATACACAGAGAAACAAACCAGGTACATGGAAACAGAACTAGCAGAGACCACACAGGAGTACATAGAGAGCACATAAACATGTGTGCAAAGCGCACCAGGCACAACAAAGTGTCAACCAGGAGCACAGTGCAGGTATTGCACATTATTTATTGCTATCGAAAAAATGTCTTCCAGTATGCATTTATAGTGTTGATAAACAGGTTGTTTGTGTATGTGTGTTGCACTGGGAGTCCTGTATTTCTGCACAGGCTCGGGATCCACCCCAGTTGAACCAGGACAAAGTGAAAAACAAAGTGAAGATGAACCAACAAATGAATGAACTATGGTTATAGACTGCTGGGGCAACTGGAGAAGATATACATGTACACGTCCGATTTACATTCAGTAGCTACTTAATAATCTCCATATTCAAAACAACGAAATGCTCAGGTGCTAAACTCGACTCGTCCCAACTCACCTGCACAAACCAGAAGATATTCTCCAGTTCCTCTCCTGGAAACGGTGCCTCGCTTTTCCTTTTCACGTGCTCGCCGTCATATTGGATTGCGCCAAACTCCGCTTAGGATGCCAGCTGGTGTCGTAGCTGTCTAACACCCAGGTAGTGAAACCCGCCATTACCAAACCTGCAACGACCAGCACGACGAACAGCCGGAGCATCCTGACCGAAACCCGAGCACACTCAATCCCTGCCCTGTAAATCACCACCAACACTGGTCATGCCTGCGCTCAGCATACCGCCTAATGTCCGTAACATGCACCGCCTCCACGTCCCTAAATAATAATCCCAGGCAGTTGAGTGTCGGTGAGATGAGCTGTGATAAAAGCATGAGATATGAGCAATAACCGCGCTGTCATCACCGCTCACGGATCACCACTCACACTTCCGCCTTTCAAAAAGTATCCAACTCAGCCCACACACCGGCGCGCACACCATCACTTCCGCACAGCGGAAATCCTGCTCAGGAACGCAGGACGACTCCTGTTTTGTTATCCTTTACATTTATAAAAAATTAAATCAAAAATATATAAACAGAACCATTTTTAGAGACCGTGTATTTACTGTAATACGTATTAAGAAGTGATATTTTATTTATAAATATCAATGTCAATATAATATTACTACTACTACTAATAATAATAATACATTTTAAAAGTTATATTTTATACAATTCCGATTCAGAGATTCAAAGGCATTTTTGTCCAAATATTGGTATTAATTTAAAAGATTTGCACAAATAAAGAAATTATACTATTAAAACACATAATCATAATATTAGTTTCAAAATGTATAAAGCAACAATAAATAATGTAACAAATAAAATCAGGGGACTACAATTAATTAAGATGCAAATAAGGTCAATATAGACCGTTCCTTTAAGTATAATTATATTCACTGGGGAGATAAGTATTAATACGTAATAGATAACCAGTTTCAATACAGCAATTCAGGTTGACATTTTGACTGGACATTGGGAACTCAAGAAAATCTACACAAAAAATGTATATCCTTCCATTTAACCATACATTAGAATTTATAATCATAAAAGTTATTTTATCATGTGTGCATAATATTTTATTACAATAATTGCAATAAAAAGGTTATATATAATAAAGTGAAATGACAGCTGTACAACAAGGCAATGCAGCAAGTGCTTTTAGTAGGTAGGTTGATCATTTGTATCATTTGGGGAGTTCATGATTGGTTAGAAAAAGGCTTACCCAGCCGTTTTTATAGTCACAATTATATTAAGTTAAATATGCAAATTTAGATAAAGAATATAAAGAAGTGACAAACCACGCAATAAACAATAACATATTACAACGGACTGTAATAGAGTGTGCTTATGACATAACAAATGCTTAATTTAACTAGAGTGTATTCAAGGTAACATAAGCCCATAAGAGTATAAGAGTTTAAGAGTATAGCATACGTTTCTGGCTCTTTACGATATAAAACAGCCTTACATAAACCTCTGAATTTATTAAAACACCATTTCAAAATATTATTCTTCGAATACATTCAGAAAACATTTGTTCATTATTCATGATAATCGCATGTAATGTATTGAATAATGCTTTTCATAATAACATAATAACAAACGATTTAATGTTGCAACATTATTTCTTCTAATTATTAATAATAATATAAACTTCATTACAACACTTTTATTACATTATATGTATTGTATGTATGTACAAAGGCATTGTTTTTTCAAAAATTAAGAAGGCGCGCATGCGCGGTTCTAATCTCGTAAAATTGCAATCTGATATACGCATGTGTAGTCGAAACGCGCATGCGCAGTGTAAATTGGGCAGGACACGAATCGAGAATCGAGATAGTGACACGGCTGGCGTCTGCACATGCGCAGGTGTGTCTTTTTTCCGCGGTGAAAGAAGAGTTCCGTAAAGACGTAACTGTTCAGTGTAAATCGCTCGTTTTAGTGGTTTCCAATAAAAATACTCTTGTAGCGTTATCGTTCGACAAAACCTTGTCGTTTTCGCTTTATAAACTAGTAGGTATGCTAACTAGCGAGTTGCTTCCGTCGTGCTAAGTAAGTGGCCCTGTAGTAGCTAATAGCTAGCGGCTAGTGCAACGAAGTAACTTTGACAGTTAGAAGTCTAACACCGCTTTAAGTATATTTATTAGTAAAGTTAGTATGAGCTGCTCTTGGTTAAGATACTGATTTGGATCCGAGGATCAGAAAAGGTGTCCCGCTTAATTTTCACTCGGATTAGTTCACTGAAGGAGTGTCCGCTCTGCATTTCCATGTGAAATGGCCAAGAAGACCTACGATTTACTGTTCAAGCTCCTGCTCATTGGAGATTCAGGAGTTGGCAAGACGTGTGTGTTATTTCGCTTTTCAGATGACGCGTTCAACACCACATTTATCTCAACAATCGGTAAGGATCAGGATGTATTTAGTCAACGTGCAACCTAATACCGCCTGCCTGTTAAATGTCTGATCTGAGGAACCGCAAAGCAACGACTTTTGTTCATCCATTGTTTGTAATCACGCTCAGCTTTGTGTAGTAATCTTTTACAATCTAACTTTCCAGGAATAGATTTCAAAATCAAGACTGTGGAACTACATGGCAAGAGGATCAAACTTCAAATATGGTAGGTTTTCCTGATCTCCTGGGCCAACAACAGAACAAACATAAATCAGCTGTCTGAGATCGAATCCCAATAACACGCGAATGTCACTTTCTTCCATTTCAGGGATACAGCTGGACAAGAGCGTTTTCACACCATCACAACCTCTTACTACAGGGGGGCCATGGGGATCCTGCTGGTATATGATATTACCAACGCCAAAAGCTTCGAGAATATCAGCAAATGGCTGCGAAATATTGAAGAGGTGTGATATTCATTGAGAGTAATCTTAAATGGGTTGTAGTCTGACACTGAAGTTTGATCAGCAAGAATTTCCAGTGTACATTGTTAATATTTTGAATGAATGACTGATTATTTTTCTAATGCAATGACATAACGCCTGTAAAATGTCTTCCTTGCAATGACTGCTTTGTCATTTCAAATGATCGGAGTGACGTTAATGTAAAGTAGATACTCGCACTGGCCTTCCTCTAGTGTCTTTGTATTACAACCATGTGTTATTTTTTATAACACGTTAAAATGAAATTTCAAAATTATGGTACACACGTGGTATAATTGTCACGTTTCTTTCCAATCATAATCACAAATTTCACAATAGAAAAGTCACCTAGTTGTCATCAGACTGAAATGAACACTTCTCAGCCGACAGCTGCGTAGGTGTAACATTTATCCACCACTAGGTGATGCTGTTGCTTAGGTGACAGCCTCTATTTGACTAGTGACAAACCCCAAATGGCTGCCTTTGTCAGAGTAGTTATGTTCACATATTACATTTCATTAATTCATTTCTGGACTTTAAAGATCATTGCGTATCAAAAGCATTGATGCAAAGGGCACATCAGGATTTTTAATTTTATTACTTTTTTATTGCATTGATTTTAGTAGCTTTTATTTTTATTTTAACCATCTACAATACATAGTGAAACAGAACACCACTTTCCATTCCTCTAAGGAATAAGATGCTATGTAAAACATGATTGACATACAAATCAACTATTTAATTTAGAATAATGAGTTTTTACTTGAAATCTGACCGTTTTTTGTACTTATCAAATATATGCATTAATTAATAATGGTTCATAATTCTCTGCTGAACCTCTGTATTTTATGCTGTTACTGTTCCATCAGTGGAACAAAATGCTGCAAGATGAAAAATCATTGATAAACGCAACAGGGGAAAAAACGATTAGGTTATAAGGTATAAAGGCAGAAAAGATCATTTTTTTTAATGTATCTAAGCAAAAATGTAACATTGTGTCTCGGATCAGATTATATGTGGGAAAACTGCTGGCATTCTGACAAGTTTCTTTCAATGTGCTAGCAATTTCTTTTAACACCTCTTATTTATTTTTCCAGCATGCAAATGAGGATGTGGAAAGAATGCTGCTTGGTAACAAGTGTGATATGGAAGACATGCGTGTAGTCCCTAAAGCAAAAGGAGAACAAGTAAATTTCTTTCTTTCTTTTCCTTCATGATCCAGAACAGCAGAGGGTATAGAATGCAGGCTTAATGGCTTAATGTAAGATTTCAGTGGCATTTGGTTCAGACCTGCATAATCACATCATGTTTGTTTTCAGATCGCCTCTGAACACAACATCCGCTTCTTTGAAACGAGTGCAAAAGCAAACACCAACATTGAAGAAGCTTTCCTGACGCTTGCTGAGGACATTTTGCAAAAGGTAAACCCATACAAATCAACGGCTGTCAGAATTCCATTCTTTATTTTGTTTAGAAGTTTATGGAACTTCATATCATACCCATTTCACTTTTAATTCCCTTGTGTGTTGTAATAATTTCTACTTGCGTGGGAAAATCTCCACTGGATATATTGGAGCATGGATGTGGAGATTTTCTCATTCAGCCACAAAAGCATTAGTGAGTCAGGCACTGATGCACTCTATGGACAAATGTTTGTGGACACGTTACAAGTTTCTTATGTGCTTTTTGAATATCCAGCTTTTCTGTGAAGATTTTAAACTAGATATGGGAGTGTACTTGTGAAGATTTGTGTTCATTTAGCCTCAAGGGCTTGAGTAAAGTCAGGTATTGATGTAGGGTGAGGAGGCCTGGGCTGCAGTCAGTCTTTTTCATCAATTTAAGATGTTCAAGAGAATTAAAGTCAGAGCTATGTAGCAGTCCACTCAGTATCTTCTACTTCATCTCATAAACATCATTTTAATAGATCTTGCACATTGTCATGCTGGAACAGGTTTGGATCTCTGCTAGTGAATCCAACAACATACTTATACAGTCTTTGTGGTAGCAGTTTGGGAAAGAATTATATGTTTAAATAAGTGTTGTGTCCCAATACTTTTGTCCATATAGTGTATTTGGATGAGAACACCTGGCAATCTAAGAACCATTTCATTATACAGATGTTTAATGGGGCTGTTTGTGGTTTTTCCTGTTTTAATCCTGGTAAACCTGCTTTTACAGACCTCACTTTGTGCACAAATAAGATGTAATGCTGGAACATGTCAGTGCTCTAGTCCATTATTACTTTTGGCGTGTTATTAAAAAACTGTTTACAATAACAGTCTAAATAATAAATAGCTATTCACCAAAGATATACTGTTAAACACCTGATGAAATTGTTTCTTTTTAAAATTATGATATTTCAGCTGATGTTAAACCCAGATGTATATAATAAGGTCTTAAGGCTTCACCACAGTAACAAAAGTATGCTTTGATCTTCCTTTCAGACCCCTGGAAAGGAACCAACCAGTGAAAACGTCGACATGAACAACAGAAGTGGCTCTGCAGGAGGGATCAGGTGTTGCAGTTGAACGGCAGTCTCTCCCGCTTTGCTTAAGAAAAAAAAAACAAAAAAAAAAAACCCTCACCCCATTTACAATGCACAAGTTTGATCTCTTACACCTATGTTTAACCTAAATGCCCATTTATGCTGGATGAGACCTTAACATCTCACTGTACTGTAAATGACAAAAAAAATCTAAATTTCCCCTATTTTTCTGTTAGCAATATTCCATCAAACAGGACCTTTTGTTACTTTTCGTGATGATTTGACAGCAGCACTGTGTACAGCGAAACCGAGTTAAATAATCACACACTTATCGGGAAACACACAAAAAGGGACACGTAACACTTAACATTTATGTTATTGTGAACTCTGTGCCTTAATGCCGTTTAAAAATAGTAGAGCAGGGCGTAGCTAATTTGACAGTGTTTCTGGATAGCATTCGATTTTCTGGACTGTGAATGAGTGTCTTACACGACACTTTCCCCTTCTAACATTCGAGGTTGTGCCTTATGACCTGTGGCAACGAAGTCGAAAAGACTGTTCTCCCAGTGCACATGCAATGCCTTTAAAGGCACACACTGGCCCGATTGTCATGCTCTTTATCGTATTATTAAATTGCACACTGAAAGAGTCGGTGTAAGGTATCGTATTCGATAGAAATACTTCATGACCTTTATGTCGGTTCTATGGTTGCTTCTTTTCCTTAAGGATGAGTTCAAAGTAATTATACGCACTTGTTTAATGAACAAATGCTGTTTAGTCCCGCTGTTTTATCTGTCTGAGATTCCGCACTTTAAGGACTGTGCTGAACAAGCGAGTCCCAGATTCAAGTCTATTCTGGTTAGATGTGTGAGAATTTTAGGCTTATGAAACAATCTATGCCTATTACAACATTTGGCTGCTCTTTGGCATACACGCACACACACACTTTTCCCTTCAGGATATTGGTGTCACAAGGCGTCACTTCCCTCTCCTTTCCAGCATTAGTTATACTTCTCATTACACAATTGCTGTGCAGAGGACCTTTTTTTTTGTTGATGGTGAGGAAGTTCAGAACACACTCGTATTTCAGAGCAGTGACGGATGACGTACTAACTGTAAAGGTATTTCAACATGTCAACTCTTTGGGTCATTAGTGGTTTTTGTCAACTTTTCCTAGTTGGGTGGAATTTTCTACATTTCTTCTGAGTATACTCCTTAACAAGCATTACTAGTGTTCAGTAAGTGTTGACTGGTATACCATGGCTTTCTCTCTGTATTGAATAACAGCTTTATTATTATAACTTCTTACTGGTATATTTAGCACTTTTTTTCCCCCCTTTTCCTTTTTTTTTTTTTTTTTTTTTTTAAACTGATGAATGATTTAAGTACACTAGTTCTTTGACAAGATGGCTTGAAGACTAGTAAAGGTGGACGCTGGCCTTTCAACATCAAACATAGGATCTGACTTTAAGGTTACTAACAAAGTATTGTTTGGTTACTTTTTTGATTGTAACCCATACTTTTCCGTCAAATATAAAAAAAAAAAAAAGGTCTTAATTGAAGCTGACCCGTGTCCACCTTTTGATCAGGCTAAGAACTGACATTGGTTTACAATTAAACAACTAATTATGTAATAATAAAACATCAGAATGACAAATTAAATGTTTCTTGAACTAGAAGACTTTCTTCTCACAGAATTGTGTATACTTAAAAATAAAAAAAGGGAGTGACGGGTTTTGGACAGTAGTTTCATAGTGCAATAAACTTACTTTTAAAAAAAGAAAATACACTTGTTTTTGCTTCTTGTTTGTGACAGTAAAATTGACAGTACTAGATTACTAGTATTGTACAACACCCTAACTTTTGAAGTACATTTAAAGATTACCCAGACAGCTTATCACATACATAATGCACATACATTTCAGTAATTATTTGAGAGTGTCCTTGTTTAAGGCAGTTAAAATCTTTGTTTAGTAGAGATATTGGTCTAAGATTGTCTAAGATTTTTTTTGTCTAAAAAACCTTTCCTGGTTTAGGGATACGAATAATGGTTCCCTGTCTCACAGCATTAATAAGAGTTTGGTTATCTATAGTCTCTTTGAAAACTTAATTTAATACGCATGTATATAGAAATTTGTCGTTATACCAGGGGACACCAATGTGGTGCCCCTGGGCACCAGGTCGCCCCCAAGGACCACATGAGTAGCTCTCAGGCCTGTTCTAAAAACTTGGTGAGATGCATCTAAAATGTTAGTTAACTAATTGTGAACTAATAGTTAACTCATAATACTTATTGTGAGAAATTCATACATACATTCATCTTCTACCGCTATATCCGATCTTCCCTCGGGTCACGGGGAAGGATTTCGTAAAATGGGCATTAAGGCAGGATACACCCTGGATGGAATGCCAACCCATCGCAAGACACACACATACTCACAATCACACAAAGACACACAAGGGACAATTTTCCAAGGTTCCAATCAACATACCGTACATGTTTTTGGACCAGGAGGAAACCTGAGATCCGGAGAAAAAACCCCTGAGGCACGGGGAGAACATGTAAACTCCACACACACACAGCCGAGACAGGAATCGAACCCGGACCCTGGTGGTGTGAGGTGAACGTGCTAACCACTAAGCCACCGTGCCCCCTTCATCAGTGTCATTAATTACAATATATAACTAAAGGCAAATGTGTTATTTCAGAAGAGTGCATCAAACTGGTAGCCATTTGTATGACTCTGTATCCATGAAGTAGCTCTTTTTGGCCTTTTTTTCTAGTCTACCCCCTCATTTGGCCCCTTGAACCATATGTAGGCACGTTTTGCTATCATTCTCTGAGAGATTTGGTTTGCTACAGCATTTGTTTATTTCCTGAAACATTTTCCTTTTCTTCTATATTTTGTAATACTTTTAGATTTTCACTCAAGCTTATGGAAAGGTTTCTCATCTTATAGTTAATATTTAATGTTGGGATTTTTGAACCGTTTCTGAAATAATTAATCCAAGATCTTAAACTTTATCTTAAACTTCCTATTGCCTTTATTGCGTCTGCATTTGTAAGACCAATGAGAAATAAGTGTCGGACATAAAGGAGTTTGTGGTATGAGGTGACAGAGGGTGAGAGACTAACTAATAATCAATTCTGGATTTTATAGAGCCTTTGTTTAAACCAAATATCAAGGAGATTTAAATTATTACAAAAATTTACTATAATAGGATTTAAATTCAAGTGTTTTAGTGGTACCCTGATATAACACATCGTGAGTTATTGCTGAACATTAGCAAGAACACACTCAGCGTATTATTACTGAACTAGAAGAGCAAAACAAGGAATATGATGCTTTCAAGAAGTTTCACCCAAAAAAAAGAGGCTTTGCATCATGTTGATTCGAAAAGCAGTACGAGGTCAGATGGCCCGGTTTACAATCATTGTTTCATTCTAAAGGAGAATGTGTCTTTGCATAATGCTAATGAACCAACTGATCAGGTAACCAACAGATATGGCAGTTAAAGTATGAATCTTCCATCCACAGCTTCCCTTAGTGCAAGTCCAAGCAGTCATTGAAACTCTAATGCCAGAAACAATGAAGAGACTAGTTCAGAGTCTGCTAGTAGAGCATTAGCATAAAAACAAGTATCACTCTGACATGTCTCTAGTCAAAATATCTCTGCTTATGTCTCTGGTTCCGTGAGTCGAAATTTCAGGTTTGAAAATCCCAACAAAGATTATCTGATAGAAGGAATTCTAAGAGTGCTGAAGAGCATATAGTGGAATAGCCAATGGTCCTGAGGAGGTGCTGGATGAAAAAGAACCACTTCCCTGATCCAGACCTTATCCAGATGATGATCAGAACTGATAGACCACCATCATGAATACCGTTTACTAGTGTGTTGGTCAGAGGAGAACTGATCCCCCGACTGAGCCTGGTTTCTCCCAAGGTTTTTTTCTCCATTTGTGATGGAGTTTTGGTTCCTTGCCGCTGTTGCCTGTCACTTATGGCTTTCTCAGTTGTGGACACTTAACTGTTTGGAATTTTGTTAAATTTGTTTCTCTGTGTCATTATTATTATTATTATTATTATTATTATTATTATTATTATTATTACTGTACAGCTGCTTTGACACAATCTCTATTGTTAAAAGCGCTATATAAATAAAAGTGACTTGACTTGACTTAAAGAACAATAATTCATACATCTTCCTTCCCCTTCCCTCATCTATCAAGATATCTGATGGAACATGGCGACTCTCAGTTCACTATAGACTAGCTATAAACCCACTTAGAAAGAATTTCTCCATTAGTTGCTGATTCTTCAACCATTTGCAATGGCCTCATACTATGTTCAACAGTTTTTTATGCTACTTTACATAAGGATAGCCAACCGCCTTTATCAGTGGACTTGGCTATGTGTACTATGTGTACTTATGTGCCTCAGATAAGTCATGCTATAATTCTAGATCAGTGAGCAAACCTAGGCAGTTTTGTGAGAAGGAAGAAAAAACCTTGGGACTCGTGTATTACACTGTAAAGAAGTTCCAGCATGTACAGGGACAGATTAGGACACACGGACCAGTGAGGAGAGATGCAATAGGGGTGAAGATACCTTATATATATTATATATATATAGTATATATATATATATATAATATATATATATATATATATATATATTATATGTATACATTATACATATACTTTTAAAATAGCTTATCCCTACCTTAACTGGTCCATTGGTGTCAGACCTTTTAATTTTTATTTATTAATGAAAATAAAAAGGGCAAGGAACTATGGTAATATATAATATATATATATATATATATATATATATATATATATATCTATATATATATATATATATATATATATATATATATATACAAACCGGATTCCAAAAAAGTTGGGACACTATACAAATCGTGGAATAAAAACTGAATGCAATGATGTGTAGGTGCCAACTTCTAATATTTTATTCAGAATAGAACATAACACACGAAACAAAAGTTTAAACTGAGAAAATGTACCATTTTAAGGGAAAAATATGTTGATTCAGAATTTCATGGTGTCAACAAATCCCAAAAAAGTTGGGACAAGGACATTTTTTACCACTGTGTGGCATCTCCCCTTCTTTTTACAACACTCAACAGACGTCTGGGGACAGAGGAGACCAGTTTCTCCAGTTTAGAAATAGGAATGCTCTCCCATTCTTGTCTAATACAGGCCTCTAACTGTTCAATCGTCTTGGGCCTTCTTTGTCGCACCTTCCTCTTTATGATGCGCCAAATGT
Source organism: Kryptopterus vitreolus (assembly GCA_030449085.1). NCBI lineage: Eukaryota > Metazoa > Chordata > Actinopteri > Siluriformes > Siluridae > Kryptopterus > Kryptopterus vitreolus. Next base: position 12,747,569 of record JACRUU010000012.1, on the reverse strand, counting down.
TCTCTATAGGTGAAAGATCTGGACTGCAGACTGGCCATTTCAGTACCCGGATCCTTCTCCTACGCAGCCATGATGCTGTGATTGATGCAGAATGTGGTCTGGCATTATCTTGTTGGAAAATGCAGGGTCTTCCCTGAAAAAGATGACGTCTGGATGGGAGCATATGTTGTTCTAGAACCTGAATATATTTTTCTGCATTGATGGTGCCTTTCCAGACATGCAAGCTGCCCATGCCACACGCACTCATGCAACCCCATACCATCAGAGATGCAGGCTTCTGAACCGAGCGTTGATAACAACTTGGGTTGTCCTTGTCCTCTTTGGTCCGGATGACATGGCGTCCCAGATTTCCAAAAAGAACTTCGAATCGTGACTCGTCTGACCACAGAACAGTCTTCCATTTCGCCACACTCCATTTTAAATGATCCCTGGCCCAGTGTAAACGCCTGAGCTTGTGGATCTTGCTTAGAAATGGCTTCTTCTTTGCACTGTAGAGTTTCAGCTGGCAACGGCGGATGGCACGGTGGATTGTGTTCACTGACAATGGTTTCTGGAAGTATTCCTGAGCCCATTCTGTGATTTCCTTTACAGTAGCATTCCTGTTTGTGGTGCAGTGTCGTTTAAGGGCCCGGAGATCACGGGCATCCAGTATGGTTTTACGGCCTTGACCCTTTCTCACAGAGATTGTTCCAGATTCTCTGAATCTTTGGATGATGTTATGCACAGTTGATGATGATAGATGCAAAGTCTTTGCAATTTTTCGCTGGGTAACACCTTTCTGATATTGCTCCACTATCTTTCTGCGCAACATTGTGGGAATTGGTGATCCTCTACCCATCTTGGCTTCTGAGAGACACTGCCACTCTGAGAAGCTCTTTTTATACCCAATCATGTTGCCAATTGACCTAATTTGTGTTAATTGGTCTTCCAGCTCCTCGTTATGCTTAAATTTACTTTTTCCAGCCTCTTACTGCTACTTGTCCCAACTTTTTTGGGATTTGTTGACACCATGAAATTCTGAATCAACATATTTTTCCCTTAAAATGGTACATTTTCTCAGTTTAAACTTTTGTTTCGTGTGTTATGTTCTATTCTGAATAAAATATTAGAAGTTGGCACCTACACATCATTGCATTCAGTTTTTATTCACGATTTGTATAGTGTCCCAACTTTTTTGGAATCCGGTTTGTGTTTATATAGATGATATATATATATATATAGATATATAATATATATATATATATATATATATATATATATAATATATATATATATATATATATATATATATATATATATATATATATTATATATATATATATATATATATATATATATTATATATATATATATATATATATATATATATATATATAAAACCACGGGGTACGGTGGCTTAGTGGTTAGAACGTTCGCCTCACACCGCCAGGATCCGGGTTCGATTCCCGTCTCGGGAATGTGTGTGTGGAGTTTGCATGTTCTCCCCGTGCCTCAGGGGGTTTTTCCCCGGGTTCTCCGGCTTTCCCCCCGGTCCAAAAACATGCACGGTAGGTTGATTGGCATTCCTTGGAAAATTGTCCCTAGTGTATGAATGTGTGTGTGTGTGTGAGTGTGTGTGTGCCCTGCGATGGGTTTGGCATTCCATCCAGGGTGTATCCTGCCTTAATGCCCATAGACGCCTGAGATAGGCTCAGGCTCCCCGTGACCCGAGGAAGATCGGATAAAGCGGTAGAAGATGAATGAATGAATGAATAATATATATATATATATAAAACTACTATAAGATTGCTTTTGTTATTCTTTTGAGTTCAGAGGTGTGAAAGTTTTCCAAACCCATTACAACAACACTTGCGAGTTGAACTTCTGAACCTACATCTATATAGAGTCGTCCAGTGAAAAAGAAGGAGTGACCATCTGAGGGAATCTGGGGTACTGGACCACTATTTCTGCTAGAATTACAGGAATATACACTATATTCTTCTTTTCACCGCTAGGTGCTTCCATGATCTACTTTTTTCACCTCAAATTCTTATAAATTCAAAGAAAAAGAAAAAGTTTCATGGGGGCACCATTGAGTTAATTTGTAATTGAAATGCTTTAGTAAGAATTATTCTTATATATTTCCTTTGCTTTGAAATCGAATTATATATGCATTATTATGTATCATAATGGTGTCCTAATGCAGCCAGTAATTTAAAGTACTCCAACAGATCATGTGGTCATCTCTTGAGATCAATGTAAAACACTGTCATGTAAAGTATATTAGTAAAGTGGTGATTATGGTGTTGTCCTTCACTCTAAAAAATATGTGCAATGCGCATTGGTTCACACGATGTTTTGTTTAAGTAAATTCAGTTTTAATTATTATGACCCATAAATTCTACTATACTGAATGAGACGTTGCGAATGAGTATGTACACAAAAATCACCGCTCGAATAATCATTAGATTCATCAATTATCAGAACTGGCAACATTTGGCAACATTTTAATGAAAGTCAATAAAAGGCATAAAATATATCAGCCTGGACTAACTCGGTAAAGTATTTAAAGAAAACACCATCAAGTTTAAATTTACATTTGCGGCATTTGGCAGACACCCTTATCCAGAGCGACTTACAACTGAGCAAGTGAGGGTTAAGGGCCTTGCTCAAGGGCCCACTAGTGGCAGCTTGGTGGTGGTGATGGGGTTTGAACCCGTGATCTTCTGGTCCAGAGTCCAACACCTTAACCACTGGGATACCACCTCCCTGTAGCTCCTGTAAGTTCCTGTAACTAAGCATCAGTGTTCAGCTATTTGAATGCACCTTCATCTGAACCTCCATCCCCACTACACTGGGCAGGAGCTAAAAGAGATCAGAACAATCCATCTGAACAAGAAGTCACACCAATCTTCTGAAGAGTAAAAAAAAAGATAAAACAGATGCAGTTACTTTCAGTGATTCCTCCCAAAGGTGTTTTTACTAAAAGGCAGGAGTTTTTGTTGAATTCATGATGATCATGTTGTAGGGCACACTGGTGTTTTTCCATTGAAAATCATTTTACTGGGAGGTGCTTAGAATTTACACCAAGTTTATAAAGACAAGTTTAAAATGTAGACTTGAAATCATACCCTCATCCACCGCTCTTCCTCTCTTCTCCGTATTAGACAGAGACGTCTCTGTGAGACGTTTCATCTATAAAATATAAAAAAAACTAAATATAGTGCTTGAATTACAGTGACTATTTTTGAGAGCTATTAAACATTAGATCTGTGTGTATTTTTATATAACATGTTAAATGCCTGTTATTGTCCAGCAGTAATATATTTATGATCCTTAAACTGATGTAGAACTACAACACAGCTGCATTATAGCGGAGACGTACTGTATTCTGAAGGACGATGTGTGTTCAGGTTATTTCCTCGTAAGGTTTCAGTGCCTTGCTCCTCTGCAAATGCCAATTTGAAATGTTTTGTCAGTCTATCTGTAAAAGTCACAATGGACTCTGTTCAGTAAAGTCCAGGAGTTGTAACCACCTGTTTCCTTACCTTAGTTGACCTCAAGAGTTCTGGGTTTTCCGTTTTGCTTTCGTTTGCATATTTACGTAGACAGTCTCATCCACATATGTTTGCCATCATACCAGGTCTTGCAAACAGATTTTCAGCAGGTACATCAGCTTCTTCTCTCCTTTCCACCAATAAATGAATCGACGACTCCTTCATTCTCTCTGTCAGGAAAACTGGAACCTTCTTTCCTCTCCTGCCCTTGATTTTTATACGAGTTAGAATCTTGCTCACTTTTCCAATGGTGAAAAAGTGCTATAGTTGTCCTCTTTAAAGGAATTTGTGCTAGCTAGCTTGTAGGTGTCGAGAGTTAAGTGTGACCTGAGCCAGAATGGTCTCATTCAATGCCTTGTATGCTACTAAACATCGTCTTGTCATGAGGTTTGACTTGCATATTTGCTTGCTTTTGTTTGTTAATAATGAACTTGCCTCTTTTCTGAAGTTGTCAGACCTTTTTTTTTTACCTTCATTTGTTTTTGTAATTAGGGAAAGGAACTATGCCAATATATAAATACTAGATTTGAAAGATGACAGTACTCCTGTCTGGGGTTTTTTTTCTTCTTTTCTTCTTGTTTCCCTCTGCATCTTTGTTTTTGTTTTCATAGGTGTGAAAGTTTCCCCAAACCCATTACAGCAATGCTTGTGAGGTGAACTTCAGAACATACTGCTATATTGAACCGTCCAGTGAAAAGGAAGAAGTCACCATCTGAGGGATTCTGAGGCCATGTACATATCTGACCCTCAAGATATACAGACCCTTGCAGATGCCTGGACAAATCAAACTACATAATATAGAATAAAGGGTGAATAATATAGAATTTATAATATAGAAGAAAGGGAGGGGGTAGTTCAGTGGTCTAAGGTGCTGGGCTGCTGATCGGAAGAGCCGGGTTCAAGCCCCGGTATAGCCAAGCTGCCGCCCTCGGGTCCTTGAGTAAGACCCTTAACCGTCTGTGCCCCAGGGGCACAATTATGAATAAAGACAAATAAACAAATAAAGGCTATTCTATTCTGATTACTACTTGGTTACCGCCCATACTCATAATGAAGTTGTTGTAGATTCTATTAAAACAAAACACTCGCTTGGAAAATCTCTTCTATAAACAGAGCTAACACAAGAACTATGCCTGTCACAGTCATGTATAATTATATTTATATACAGAAGTGTGAAATTATTGGCCCTCTTCCCTAGTTGCTATGTTTACATGATTAAACACAAAATGTAGTTTTTGAATTAAGTTTTTTTTTTTTTAATATAATTAAGGAAAAACAAAATCCAAAACTACATGGCCCTGTGTGGAGTTTTTCTCCAGGTTATCCGGTTTCCTCCCGGTCCAAAAACATGCACGGTAGGTTGATTAGCACCTTAGAAAATTGTCCCTAGTGTATGAGAGTGTGTGTGAATGTGAGTGTGTCCTGAAATGGGTTGGCATTCCATCGAGGGTGTATCCTGCCTTAATGCCCATAGACGCCTGAGATAGGCACAGACTCCCCGTGACCCGAGGGAAGATCGGATATAGCGGTAGAAGATGAATGAATGAATGGCCCTGTGTGAATTGTTTGCCACACTCTTAAAACACAACTGTGGTTTATCACACCTAAGTTCAATTTCTCAAGCTAAACCCAGGCCTGATTACTGCCACACCTGTTCACAATCAAGAAATCACTTAAATAGGAGACCAAACAATCCTGAAAAGCTAGACATCATCCTGAGATCCAAAGATATTCAGAAACAAATGAGAATGTAATTAATTGAGATCCATCAGTCTGGAAAGTGTTATGAAGCCATTTCTAAAGCTTTGGGGACTCCAGTGAACCAAAGTGAGAACCATTATCCACAAATAGTGAAAAAATGGAACAGTGGAGAACCGAAAACCGTCACAGGAGTGGCCAACCAACCAAAATTACCACAAGAGCGCAACAGTGACCATTGGTAGAGCTGAATCAAGTTACTTGGAGCTTACAAAGTAGAGAACTGTCGAGCAGGTGATATATATATATAGAGATATATAGCTATATAAGAGAGAGAGATAGAGAGTATATATATATATATATATCTATATAAGATATAATATATATATATATATATATGTATATATATATAGTAGCGATATATATATATATATATATATATATGTATATATACCATATACACTATACACAGTAGCGACCCTCTATGCTTTCTGAGAACACAGTTACCAGACGGAGACAAAGGTTTAGGTGAAAACCAGCACACGTGCGTCTTTTATTTACACTTTCAGCACCAGGGGTGTGGCGGTGTCCGGAGCGCTTGCTCGGCTTCGGCGGTGTGTTCAGCGTCGTCACAGTACCCCCCCTCAGCTCCAAACCCGCCGTTGTGGGCATGAGGGTGTAGAGGCAGAATCTGCGGGAGAGCCCATCCGCATTGCCGTTTAGCTGTCCGGCGCGGTGCTGCACCTGGAAGGAGAAATCCTGTAGGGACAAGAACCAGCGTGTAATACGAGCGTTAGAATTTTTTCGCTCTTGCCATCCATTGTAGAGGGGCGTGGTCCGTGACGAGTGTGAATCGTCTGCCGGTCAGGTAGTATCGTAGCTCCTCCACTGGCCATTTTAGGGTCTGGTTGAACCTCTCCACGAGACCGTCCGTTTGTGGGTGGTATACCGACGTGATGATATGTTTGATCTGTAATAGCCGACAGAGGTCCACCATTAGTTTTGACATGAACGGTGTACCTTGGTCGTTTAGTAGGTCTATTAGCAGGTCGCAATGTTTTTTGTGTTGGCCTTTTTCAGCTGCACGGCCTCGGGATAACGCGTGGCGTAGTCAACCATGACAAGTATATACTTGTGGCCACGGGCCAACTTCGGCAGGGGTCCCACGAGGTCCATTCCCATCCTCTCGAAGGGGACCTCGATGATTGGCAGTGGGATGAGCGGGGCGGGAGGCGGCTTTGTGGGTGCGGTGCGCTGGCAGGGGGCAGCTGAGGCAGAAGCGCTTCACTTCAGCTTCCATGCCTGGCCAGTGAAATCGGTCCCGGATTTTCTCCAGAGTGTTTTTGGGACCTAGGTGGCCACCCAGGGGATGTGCATGTGCCATCTGGATTACCGCGTTCGTTTTGCTCTTCGGTACCACCAAGAGGTCGCACGGCTGTTCTTGGCAGCTTGTGTGGTAGTACAGCGATTTGAAGTAAGTTTGTGGCATCGGCTGCGGCATATCCTCCTCCTGCAGTATCTGGTGCCAACAATGTTTCAGCCATGCATCCCTTCTCTGCTCTCGGGCGAAACTGCCCTGGCGATAGAGACTCGACACCGGGTTATTGTCAGTGTTGCACTCACCATCCGCTCCCGTATCCGCAGCTCCTTCCTCGTGGCCCATAAGCACCCGGCGGGGTTGGTCCTTTCGTTGGCTCGTTTTCTCTCGGCCTCCAGACACCTGGCAGCTGAAACCCGGCCAATCTCTGCCTATAAGGAGAGGGACAGGAAGACCCGGGACTAGCCCTATGGTTAGTGGCCACTCACCGATGTCGTTCGCCAGCCATACTCTGGCGGTGGCAACCTCCCGGACATCCCCGTGTATGCAGGTCACCAGGATGGTTTGAGTGTTCCTGGTCTCCTGGCCCACGATCGAAGGCCTGGCCAGTGTGACGCTGCTGCCCGAATCTATGAGCGCGGTCACAGTCCTGCCGTTCAGCCTGACTTCCTCGAGTGATGCTCGCAGATCTGTGGGGGCGTGTATGGCGCACCCTGCCAGCCAGGGTTTCTTCCCCTGTGTTGGCGACGAGAGTCCGGGGTCGGTGGGCATGGGCTCATCTCGATGTGCTGATGGCGCGCTGCTGTTATCGGGCCGGGGTTTTCTAGATCTGCTGAACCAGTCCTGGCGCTTGTGCTCCGTGAACGGGTGCGCTCGAGGACGGAAGTCTACCCGGTCAAAGTCCAGCGTGGAGACCGCGCATTCGAGAGCCTCCACCACTTCTTTGGGGTTCTTTGGGTTGCGCATGCTTAACGCCTTCCGTTCGTCCGCCGGCAGGGATTTCACGAATTTGTCCATCGACACTTTTTCTACGACCTTGAGCGCGGAGTTCCTGTCTGGTTGGAGCCACCGTTTTGTCGTTCGCAGGAGATTTTACATCTCGGCTTTAGGTGTCGACCCGGTTCTATATGTCCACGGGGGGAACTCCGTTGCTGCATTTCGAGGCGAGAGTCCGTACTGATCCAGTATTTCCCCTTTTAGCACGTCTTAATCCATCGCGGATTCCAGTGGGAGGCTGTAGTACGCCAGCTGCGCTTTTCCCGCGAGGAATGGGGCTATCAGCCTAGCCCAAGCACGTTTGGGCCAGTCCTCTCGTACCGCGATGCACTCGAAAAGGTGCATAAAAGATTCCGGATCGTCAGAGGGTGCCATTTTGGCCAGGAGTCGTTGTACGGACTGTTCCATGCTGGGAGGGGGGGGTGTGGCATTTTCCTGCTTCATCCCCAGGATTTCGTTTGTGGCTGCTTGCACGCCTCTTGCCAGCTCCTGTGTCACTGTCTGCTGTTGCAGCAGGTGCTGTAATATCTGCTCCATGGTGGGGAAACGACGTTCTCCGATCCGTGTTCTCAGGCCCGCTTCTCCACCAATGTAGCGACCCTCTATGCTTTCTGAGAACACAGCACCAGACGGAGACAAAGGTTTAGGTGAAAAACCAGCACACGTGCGTCTTTTATTTACAGTGAAGGGGGTGTGGTGTGAAGGGAAGGGGGTAATAGTCCTTGGGGCGCGTTGCTCCCGTATTCCAAGGCGTCTCCTGCCCGAGATTCGAGGGCGGTTTACCGGCGCTGTGTCCCTCGGTTTGTCCGAGAATCTGCTCTCTTCCTGGATGAATCGAGGCGACCGAGGTGCCGCCTGGGGAGAGCTGGCACGCGTACGTCATCCTCGCTGCTGCCGTCTGTACCGCCTAGGGGAACAAATTTCAAACATAATTGACTTTCCCAACCATCCATTACCTCCTCGAAAAACCTCGTCTTCCTGTGTCCCTTTTATACGGTCGACTCTCCTCATGGATGGTGGAGAGCGGCTGCTGATGATCTGATTGCGTCCCAGCCGTGCTTCATCTCCTGGGACCACCCCCTGGCCATGTGCTTGCTGCTTTCCCACAACAAAGGTGTTGAAGGGGCGCTGTCCTTTCAGCACCGGGGTGTGTGTGGCGGCGTTTCGGAGCGGGAGCTGGGGGGTTTTTGCTCAGAAGATGCTCGGCTTCGGCGGTGTGTTGCGTCGTCACAATATATATATATATACCGTAATGTATTCTGGATATAAGCCGCTATATATATATATATATATAGGTTATTGATAGATATATATATATGCGGCTATATAGAGATACCGCTATGGGTATAACCGAGAATTAGATATCTATAATATATTCACAAAATAAATGTAACCCCCGTCTCCCGTATGATAGCGCTATCTCCTCTGGCATATATATATACGTATTTCAGCGAGTCCCTATATATAGTATATATATAGATGTTTTATGTATATTATCTCAAACCGTAGTGTTAAAATACGGGTCCTATATATCCATATGCTATATATAGTGTACATACATAGCGACGACATACACATGGGATGCAGTTACGCGGATAGTCATACACAACATACACAATTAATTGATTAATTTATTAATACAAACATTGGGGAAGACCAACACCAAACACTGCTCCAATGTTGCCCTCTACTGGACTAGCAAAGATGCCTTATCTCAAGAGCTCCACCAAGTCTTGAATTTGGTTTTCAGTCCCACTTTCACCTTCTTCCAAATTTGTACAGTAAAGCAAATATTGTTTGCTGTGGTAAAAATAGATAAATAATTAATAAATATGCCGCATGTGACAGTTACCAAGAAATGTATGTGAGAAAGAAACCTACCCTTAATGACCAGTTGGAGATCACTGGACATGTTATAATAAGGGAGCAACTAACAGCATGTGTAAATCAAATCTCCCTGTAATCATCTGAGGTTCACATTACAAAACTAGTCTTAAAACTTCTGATACTGGATCATAAGTGTATTCAGTTACATAATGTCCGACAGAAATGTAATGTTTCTTTTTCTATCAAGAAAATATATAATAATTAAATATCCACTAAACAGCCACTCAGAAAAGCCATTTGCTGCATAAATAGGATGAATGAAAATAATCAAATAATTATAATGTGTTCTTTTCTTTTTGATTGTTTGATCTGATTGTTTGAGATATTTAGATGCTAGCTCCCAATGTACAAATCTCGTACATACACAAGTCAAAGAAAGTATTAAGGTTGCAAACCTAACCCACCTTAACCACAACAATGATTTGGTCTTTGTTTGATTTGCTTGCCCAATGTTACAGCAGAGGCGTTGCATCTTGTCCCCTGGAGAAAAGTAATGCATTCCAGTTATCTAAAGCAATCCACAGGGATGAGTCATTACACTGACATTAAACCGATCCAACCGATTAGACTCAAAATCACCCTGCTACTGTTAAACACTGACTAACCTTCTCCGGTCGTTTTCTGGCAGCTGCAATGTCCGAGAGCCGATGTGTTGGAGGATAATATACAGGTTAACAGGAGAAAGGTAGATGTGTGTTCAGGGGAAAGTGTAGCTAGACAGCATTGGATGGTGATCTGTCAGATAGCTTTGGAGGTAAAGAAGAAGTGGAAGAGTGTGAGAACTGAAAAGAGAACAATATGGTGGAAACTGAAGGAGAAAGACTGTAGTGCGAGATACAGGGATGACGTCCGACAGGGTTGTGGTGAAGTGTTGCTGGATGATTGGGAAACTACAGTAGAAGTAATAAGAGAGACTGCTAAGAAGGTTCTTGGTGTGAGGAATTGCAGGAAAGTGTAAGAATTGAAGAAAGAGGTTTGGGAAACAGATTTGGGATCGGCAGAGAGGTGAGAAAAGTAGTCAGGAGTATAAGGAGATGAGGCAACAGGTTAAGAGGGATGTGGCTAAAGCTAAGGAAAAGGCGTATGAAGAGGTGTATGTTAAGTTGGACACTAAGGAATGAGAAAAGGATTCGTATTTGTTTAGCAGTTTTGCATAGTAGTTGATAGTGGTCAACTACAACGTGTCAAACTCTGAATGTGGCCCTCGTGAGCTTAAAAGGTGTATGATCACCTTAAAATAAGGCTTTGCGGCTTTAAAGCATGACCAGATAAACTACACCTGTCCTCCGCTAGGTGGCTCTCTCCCCGATCTCACCGGACTGAAACAGAGCCCACCGATTACTCTCATCAGCTACAGGTGTCCTTCCTCCAGTCCCGACCCGTATCACTTTAGACATTCCTGGGGATTTAATTTATTGTAGTGCATTTGAATCTTATATGTTATAAAGGTAAATTCCAAATGAGCAAATCACAGACGTCATTAAACATTAAAAAAAAAAATTTCTGTAAAGACAGAAAAAACATGGTGTGATTGAGCAACCTATATAAGTATACTTCTACAGTATTACATAGTATATACAAGCATTAAAGCTATACTATGTAAAATTAATATTCAGTCATTCATTCATCTTCTACCGCTATATCTGAGGCACGGGGAGAACATGCACAAACTCCACACACACATATGGCCGAGACGGGAATCGAACCCGGACCCTGGCGGTGTGAGGCGAACGTGCTAACCACTACGCCACCATGCCCCTGTAAAATTAATATAATATATAATATTAATAGCTATTCAGGAAAGAGAATTGTCTTTTTTTTATAAAAAAAAATTTAAATGTAATAAAAATCATAAAAAATGAAATCATCTTTCACCGGCAGAGCTCTACATTATAGTATAATAAACTCGTGTCTACCTAAGAGTATTGTACATCTTCCCCTCTAGACGAAACACGTCCATCTCACTTCAGCGCCATGCTGTGAGTCTCCATACAAATCTGTCAATCAGCAGAGAGAAAGTAAAAGTAGAGCGGCCTAATCAATAAAATCACACACCGAGCTCACTGTCTAACCCCGCCCACTCTAGCCTGGTCTTTTACACAATTTACACAAATTTATTACTTGTGAGAAACCGAGCAGCCACATTTTATACTGTAACTGGAAGGCCAATGTATAGGCCAATTATATGTAAATGATCAAACATAGATATTGCCCTAAATCGAATAAAATTATATATGTTATTGTAATTGCATTCACCACCTAGAAATCATGTCTTACAATAATAATAAAGAAAGTAGTAGCTCAACTAGTTAATATGTTGAGCATCTAATTGGAGGGATGTGAATTCAAATCCCAGCAGGCAAATGGAAATTCCACGGCCACTGCTGGGCCCTTGAGCCAAACCCTTAACCCTTAATTGCTCACTTAAGAATCAGATGTCACTCTGTACATAAAAGCATCTGCCAAATGCAATAAATATCACTGTATTAGACTCACAAAACTTTTGAGTCATGAGCTTTTTTACTGACAGACCACTTTCAGTCCAGTATGGCATTATTTATAGGTGTTTGACACTTTTCTAGCAGTCTTTTTTAATTAAATGACTTCAATATAGCTGAAATCTATATTTTCATCAAATCTAATTTGCTTAAAAAGACTTGTCAAATAAAAGTGATCAGTTCAGGATCGTAAATTCACATTAACAAGCATTTCACTGCATGTCGTACAGTGTATGTATGTTTATATGACAAATAAAATTTCAATTCCATTTTCTGAATTTGAAAAACGATGCACTCATTCTTGCACAAGTGTGTTATAGTCATAAAGGCGCCAAAATGCTTATATCTCCTACATACATATGTTTTGTGGTCTTGAACAGATGCTGTGTAAGGCGATCCAGGAGAATTTGGGTCACTTTCTATGTTTGGTCTCTGTATGAGTGCAATGATCCAGCAGAGATCACTACATACTGTATTAAGTTAAGACATAACGGTTAAGGTGGGTGTCAAATTCCATAATAGGGTGTGTCTTATCTCTACGTCTGTTTGTAGTTTTCATGGACAGAAACACACCCATGAGAGAGAGATGTCCTGTATACATGTTCTTTGCAGATGATGTTCTAAACCTCTGACACACATTTAAATGCTTTGATGATGGTGTGTAGGGGTGTTAAATCAGGATGTATGAAGTCATGGTGCTTTCTCAGAAAAAAAAATGGGATGTCTCCCAGAAGAGTTGCAGTGCCTCCTGAAAATATTCAACCCCTAAAATATTTTTCTATTTTCACATCAAATTTGTCTATATTTGTGTATAATTTGTAGAACTAGATTTTCCTCTGACTATCTCTCAACACAAATGAAATTAATTAATCCATTTATTAGAATAATATAGTTTAAATACTACTATTTATAGGATTTGATCTCATAACCTTTAGATCCAAAAGCTAATGCCATAACCAGTAAGATACAGTATTACCCCCAAAATCCAAATATTGTGTCATTTAAAGTATTTAGATACACACATATATATATATATATATATATATATATATATATATATATATATATATATATATATATATATATATATATATATATATATATTTTGGATTTTGGGATTTTTGGATCTTACTGGTTATGGCATTAGCTTTTGGATCTGAAGGTTGTGAGATTAAATCCCAGTTATACCAAGCTGGGCACCTGAGAACAGCCCTTGAACCCCATAGCTGCTCAGTATATGACTAAAATAAGCTTAAGTTACTCTAGATAAGGGCATTTGCCAAATCCGATAAATGTAAATGTTTTTAAAATGTCCTCAAAGCTTTAAATCTTCCTAGATCAGGCCATCCATTTAAATGGACACTGATTATAATGCTAAAGAGGTTATACTTCTCATTGTACTATTTCTCATTGACCTGTGTCTACCTCAACAATATCATCAGCTCTTCATCAAAAAGAAGTAGTTTCATCAAGCCAGGGATTTGCTAGGAGGCATGTTTGGTGCATGCAAGAATCTCAACAGTAGGAACATGATATCTTTCCTTCCTACGAGGCAACATGTATGACTCAACAGCCTATAATGTCAAAATGAAAATCTTTAAAAGTAAAAGCACATAATATCTGTAGAGTATTGTTTCTAGGTAGTGTATACTTACTGCATCATTGCAATAGCAGAGTACAGAGTCTTTATTAAGATTGAAAGCACTTTAGTACATAAATGATTTTTCCACCTTATCTCCAACTACTCACAAGGGCCCACTGCTTATATAGACAGGTACTGAACAGTAAATACATTGTCTGCATTTTTATTTAATTATTGTGGTCAGTAAAGGCATTTAACGGTTAAATAATAACTATATACCGAAACCTTTGATTGATTACATCAGTGCAAAACATGACACACGGTACTGATTAAATACTTGCCTTAGAACACAGAAGTAGATTTAAACGAATGAATTAATGAAAAGATAACGAGAAAACAGTTAAAATAACCTCTGTGTGTGCTTAACATGCTTTGATGTGCATAGTACATGACTGTAACCATTTACAAAACTGTTTTGGATTACAGTAACTCCACTGTACTATGACGTGTGATGCTCTGTTGACTAAAGTCAGGTCTATTCTGATACAATCAACTGTAAAAAAACAAAAAACAGAAAAAGGCAGATCAATATAAAATATATGCTTTCCATAAATATAGTACTTATATCAGTGAATGTCTGATCTCCCGTTCACAAGACAATAAAACCGTATTTACTGTGTGTGGTAATCATTTATTTATTTACTTATTTATATTAAAAAGTACACAATAGCAGACATCACAGTCGGTCTCTTATCCTAGAGGATTGATTGGAGGACTGTGCAAGGACTGAATAAGGGCTATTCTCTATTGTATTTTTGACACAGTGCCCCATACACTGCATTATTGATTGCATCACGCTGCCCTCATTAAGTCGTTCTCACTCTATCCCTAAACTTTTGTTTCTTAAAAACCCATTCAAAACACTTAAGGGGGGGGGGGTTGGACATTTTCAAGCCCTTTAAACAATTTAACCAGTAATTAACTGAAGGCTATAAAATATATATGTATCTGGCCTTAAGGTTTATCTGTATTTTGACAGCTGTATTGAGGATGAGATGTCCTACAGAGTCAGACACTCCCTAAGAACATGCAACATTCACGACCTTAATAACATAACCTTTTATGTAAGCACTAGTAGCGGGTGGTATAAATATTTCATTTGGCACAGGTGTAGTTAACTGTTAATCAGATTATAAAAGCTGGCATCTAGGCACTAAGACATTCTGATGGAGAGGACTTTGTTACATTGTTTTAAGAACTAACATTACAATTATGCCAAATCCTTTTAAAAACGACAGCATACAAAGCTTGTAACAAAGATAAAATGATAATACACTGATCACGAACAGTGCAATCAACATTTTATTTATTTATTTTATATAAGGCACATAGATAGTATTTTACTATGAGGAAGAAGTAAACATTAATACCATAAAATGCTGCAAATCACACATTCTTAAAATAGCAATTCTAGAAATATTTCTAATTATGACAATGCATCCATGCCACCAAGAGGTATAAGAGATAAGAGGTATTGTATGTAGTATTAGTTAAGTAGGTTTGGTTGTAAGTCAGAAAATTGTCAAATGGAGGATTTTCGGTTTTCCGAAACACAAGTAATATGATCCTGTTTCAGCAATTGCTGTAAAATGGAATACTCATAATTTGGCCAAACCTAGACTGTGGACTCTAACTCTGTCTGTAGAAAACCTTCTGGATTTTGCTGAATATTCCAGCTTGCTGTGGATCGTTGAGGTGTATTTTGACTGGATGAGTCATCTGTGCACACGAGCACTGATTCAGACCCTGATTTCCAGCCCTTTTCGCAGCAGAGCTTCAGGGTACACTGACTGTTACATGGCAGTTCGCACTCTGAGACACTGAGTACTTTGTCATCTGAGAACTCAGGCTGGACCGTAGTAGCATGGATGCCTTCTTCATGAAATAAGCTTTTGATGCGTTTCGCTGTGTCCATGTAAGAGGCTGGGTCGTGGCACTTAACATGTGCCGTGGCAATGATTCGGCTTCCAGCCAGCTGCCAGATGTGCAGCTCATGGACTGCCAGAACACCCTCAAGACCTCTTAGTTTTCTGTTCAGCCTTTGCATGTCAACCTGCTTGGGCACAGACTGCAGCAATATGAGGGTTGACTCCTTCAGCAGTGGGAAGGTAGTATAGAGCAAAATTCCCACCATGGTTAGGCAAAGTGTGGGGTCCAGGTAGAGCACCCAGCATGGTCCAGCTACAAAAACAGCACTTGTGCCATTACTGGTGATCAAGTGGTTTTTCCCAGGCAACTTTTCAGAGCAGGGGTTATTAATGCACGGGTTAACACAATTCTCCTGATCGTCACATGTCCGCCACACATATGTGAAAATGAGCGCATTAACCACTACAATGACAGAGCCAAGGGCATCACCCAGCACATGCAGGAAGACTCCACGCATGTTGAGCTGGGCTGATGAATCCAAATCAGCCTCTGTTTTTTTCGATGAGATGTTGGCATTCAGTGGGATTTCCATGGCCTTTTTGGAGACAATATCTGCAAAATATGAGAACGGGGAATTTCACAATTAATGAATCAGTAAATAAATCTTATTTTTACATACATATGTAATATACTCAATCGGGTGACGAACGATCCAGTTCAACATCACTATCTATGTACTATTCTGGAGGTATTAAAAATCTAATAAGAAAGTATTAGGAAAAACGAATCACCAGAAAGGTGAAGTCGGTATACGGGGGCAAAGCATGTTGTGCAGAAAGGAAAGGAGTGTTTATAAGTGTGCATATAAGAGTGCTGAAGCCTTTATTGGAAGTTATTATATGACTCAACTGACTGTGGGATTAAATCATTATAGAAGAATGCATAACACAATAAATGAATAATCCAGGACAGTTATGCTTTATAAATGAATAAAGACCTGCTTCAACTTGAACTGCATGGTCCCCTGGGCCAGGACACTGGGTCTTCACCAGGAGATTGTAAGACTCCCCGTCAGATGTCTCTGATTTCTCGTACTTCTTGTTATTTGTGCCGTGTGAGTGTCCATGTCCGGCGTACCCATGAAACATGAGAAGCCCCAGCACATTCACAACAAGCCCGGCCACTCCAACCCACACCACCACCCGCGGTTTCTCAATCTCCTGCGGCTCGGTGAAGCGCTCCACAGCCTCCAGCAAGATGGTGAAGCAGAGCGCAGTGAGGAACACGGCGTTAACCAGAGCGCCCATTACTTCTGCGCGGATCCAGCCGAACGTGTTGAGGCTCGTGGCCGCCGTTTGCCCCGCGAGTCTTTACCGCGATCAGCGCCACGAGGAGCGCGATCACATCCGAGAGCATGTGGAAGGAATCGGACAGCATCGCCAGCGAACCGGTCACCCGACTCACCACCACTTCCAGCACGAAAAAGCCGAAAGTTAGACAGAGCATGCACAGCAGTCTCGCCTGCTTCGGATCCAAAGCCATCTTTCCGCTGCAAGCGTTCAGGAAAGCAGTGGATTACATCATGGTAATAGTTGAAGCTTAATAAACACTTCATCCATCCGGGGCACGCTTTTGCGCACCGCACCGTGCCGTTAAATGCACTGTCACTGTGCGCTGTCACTGTGCGCTGCAACCTAGAAACAAGCAATGCACACGATCCAAGAAAAGAAAAAAAGTTACACCTCTCATCTCTTTTCCACAACAGAAATGTGATCAGATCTCATGCACCAGATTACTCCGAATTCCATTTATAATCCTCCTCTACACCCGCTTACTTTCTCCACACGGACAACCGAGGGAACACGCCTCCGTCTTTTCTTATTGGGTGAATATGACGGGACGTTCACAAGTACTGTCTGAATCCCAAATCAACACCTAGTCCACATATAAACGCACTACTTAGGGTACAGAATCTGGCCTTTCACACTACATAAAATACATTCTATGTTTGATAAGGAGGTTGTAAATGCATACAGCTGGCCATCGAAACAGCTGCTCCAGTAAAAAAAAATCAAAACAAAACAGTTATAAATAATAATAAAACATCGGAGCAGCTATAAGAGTAAACATCTCATTAAATACCTAATGAAAGTTCATGATAGTCTTTGATTCGACATATTCGAATATATGTTTATGTGTATTCCCTCATAGGAACGACAAGAGAGCAGCTAATTCAGCAGGATGAAGAGACAGTATAATAATAAGAATGATAGTAATAATAATAATAGTAATAATAATAATAATTATAATAGTAATAATAATAACAGTAATAATAATAATTATTGTTACTATTATAGTAATTAATTATATAATACTATTATTGCTGTTGTTATTATCATAAAAAATATATTCATAATTATAATGCAGTTTCTTTCCATGCATTATATAAATGAAAAATGGTATGTGCAAGAGTAAAGTTTACTCTTATTTAATGAGTAAAAAAGAGTAGGCTGCATTTTTAAGTCAACCCCCATCGTCTGTAATTAGTATTCACTTTACTAACTTCTTTATCCTAAACACAGTCACTGTAGATCAAGATTCTTTCCTGGGCATCATGACTTGGTTGGCGCCAGTTAATTGCATCATAACTTGGTAACCTTTGTGAGATTAAAATACTCAGTATTGGATAAGTGGTATTTATATATGTGCAAATTAAGTGAGAGATTAAATATGGCAGGATAAAGACACAGCATGGAAAAAAGCACTGACCAGGACAAATTATTATTATTATTATTATTATTATTATTATTATTATTATTATTATTATTATTATTATTATTAGCATCATCGGTGTTTTAAATCCTGGAGGTGGGCGCGATGCTCTACCTATCAGCAAGAGCCTCGCGGTCTATTGTGTGTGTGTGTGTGTGTGTGTGTGTGTGTGTGTGTGTGTGGTGTGTGTGTGTGTGTGTGTGTGTGTGTGTGTGTTGTGTCTGCTGCGGCTCGGGTGTGGTGGATGGATGGATGGAGGTGGGAAGCTGGAAACCGCTATCTGGAACAGATGCCATTAGTGAAGCTTTAATCAGTTTTCGGCAGAAGCGGTTTGTTCTGTATATCTTGTACAACTTGAGTGCTGAATATATTAATGGAAGAAGATTTTCTGGTCGGGGAAAAGATGCTTTCTGGACTCCGTGGGAAGTTGGGCGTTTTTCTTGTGGACGATCATCCCCGCGAATCGCTTCCAAGCCGTCGTTTAATCAGAAGGTGGTTTTGTATGTAGCGACAGCGTCTGGTTGCGCACAATGTCGAAAAGAAACAGTGTGGTGATGCTGCGACGGCGCTCCATGTCTCTGGGTAAGAAAGCCGAGACGGTGAAGGTGGTGGTTCGGTGCCGCCCTGTAAACAAGAAAGAGGAGGCGATGAGTCATGAGCGGATTGTTGAAGTGGATGTGAAACTGGGCCAGGTAAGCGTCCGGAACCCGAAAGCGGCCGGCACCCTGAACAAGACGTTCACTTTTGACGCGGTCTATGATATGTTTTCCAAACAGAACGACCTGTACGACTACTCGTGCAAACCTCTCATTGATTCTGTGTTACTCGGGTTCAATGGAACTATATTTGCGTATGGTCAGACTGGCACCGGGAAGACATATACCATGCAAGGTCTGACCATAGATCCAGAAAAACGCGGGGTCATACCAAATTCTTTTCACCATATCTTCACCCATATTTCTAGATCACAGAATCAGCAGTACTTAGTCAGAGTGTCATATCTGGAGATCTATCAAGATGAGATCCGGGACCTCCTTTGCAAGGACAATAATAAAAAGATGGAGCTTAAAGAGAACCCGGAGTCAGGCATTTATGTCAAAGACCTGTCCTCCGTGGTGACAAAGAATATCAAAGAAATTGAGCACGTGATGAATTTGGGAAATCAGTCCCGTTCTGTTGGTTTCACGAAAATGAACGAGCACAGCTCGCGCTCTCATGCCATTTTTGTCATAACTATTGAGTGCAGCGAGATGGGCATCGATGGAGAGGAGCATATCCGGGTGGGGAAGCTGAACATGGTGGACTTGGCTGGTAGTGAACGTCAAAGCAAGACAGGTGCTCAAGGCCAAAGGTTCAAAGAGGCTGCCAAAATAAACTTGTCCCTCTGTGCTCTTGGAAATGTTATCTCTGCACTAGTGGATGGGAAAAATTCTCATATCCCGTACAGGGATTCCAAACTGACACGCCTTTTGCAGGACTCCTTAGGAGGGAACTCTAAAACGGTCATAGTTGCTACGATCGCACCAACAGCATGCCATTATGAAGAAACTCTTGCCACCTTGAGGTTTGCAAACAGAGCAAAGAACATCAAAAACAGGCCAAAGATTAACGAGGACCCCAAAGATACATTGCTCCGAGAGTTCCAAGAAGAAATAGCTCGCCTGAAGGCGCAGCTAGAGGAGCGAGGGGTGCTCGCAAAAGAAAGGAGGAGACGGAGGAACAGTGTAAGGATGAAGAGAAGCATGAGCACGGGAGAGGTGGAGACACCAAGAAACTGTGAGGTGGACATTGTGGAGATGGTGAAGGAGGAGAGAGCTGAGGAATACTGGTGGAAGGAGCAGATGGCCAATAGTTCTGCCAATAGCAGCCCGGAGTTTAGGAGGAAATTAGGTGTCTTGGATGAAAAATCACAGACCGTGGAGGATTTGCTGAAAGAGCAGCAGATTATGGGAATTATGATAGAAAAATACAAGGTTAGAGCTCAGCCCATTTTTTTTAAGCATGTTTGCATTCGCTGTTCTTTTCAGGAAACTGATTACAGAGTAAATTAGATCCTGTTTGCTGTGATTTCCTTTAGGCCTTGGAGAGCAAGCTTCTGATTGGAGGCAAGAACATCATTGACCACACCAATGAGCAACAGAGAATGTTAGAAATAAAGAGACAGGAGATTGCAGAGCAGGTAATACCTGTATATATACACTAAACATTGTTCCCATCTAATTCAGTACCTAATGAGAATTCACAATAGTCAACGAGTTCAATATATGTATTCCCTCATAGGAACGACAAGAGAGGGAGATGCAGCAGCTCATGTTTGAGCAGGATGAAGAGACAGTGGAACTTAAAGAGACCTACTCGTCTCTACAGCAGGAAGTGGAGCTCAAAACCAAAAAGCTTAAAAAGGTGAATAGTCTTTTTTTCAAATATACCTGGGATATGTTTCACAGTGCAATTTATAACAAGCCTCACAAAATTCATTTTACGGGTCAGATAAGCATTCGCACCTTCTGGATCAAATTTTATGAAAACCAAACTACACCCACTTTCTTTCTTTAGAAACACTTTCTTTCTTTCTTTCTTTCTTGATCTTTAGGAGCATTACACTATGCAGTACTTTTACACAATTAAACAAGATTAACTGTAGAACACTTGAAGCTTTTTTGGCTTCGCCTCAAGGGGAACATTTAGCAGAATGCACCAAAAGAGCCTTTCCTTTATAGCATTGAAGATAAGGAAGCTGTGGGGGACAGCAGTTCTCTTTTTTTAGAATCCAATCATTGTATCACTTCATCTATATTTTTT
Organism: Kryptopterus vitreolus; assembly: GCA_030449085.1. Classification (NCBI taxonomy): domain Eukaryota; kingdom Metazoa; phylum Chordata; class Actinopteri; order Siluriformes; family Siluridae; genus Kryptopterus; species Kryptopterus vitreolus. The sequence goes on along the minus strand of JACRUU010000012.1, from coordinate 12,726,551 downwards.
GTAACATAATGCTGCTTAAAGAAATTACGCGAGAATCATATTAATAGTGTCATCCCTTTACACAGCTGTACAGCAAGTTGCAGTTAGTACGATCCGAGATTAGTGACATCATCGATGAACACGTCACAACGAGGCAGGAGCTGGAGCAGACATTAAACGAGCTGACAAGAGAGATGAAATTCAAGTACTTTTTCCACAGTTTCTCTTTCAAACATAAGCACCCCATAAAAATCATACTCATTTAATAATACTCTGAAATTGTAACTCAAAGTGAAATAACGGTTTTTGCCTCACCGTTTGCACGTCTTGCATTTTGCAGGAATCTCATCATTGACAATTTTATTCCTCCTGAGGAGAAAAACAAGATCATAAACCGCCTTCACTTTGACAGTGAAGAAGACCAGTGGAAAGTCTTACCCCTTCTCCCCTCAGAAAAGTTAGTAAATTCACTATATTTTATAATCTCTTATAACCACCCATTCCTCTAAACCAGCCTCTTTCTGATGAACTACCTGCATGTCTTACTATATTCTATAATATTTATGTCAAAGAAGTATATAAATACTGATCGAGTAACAAATGACCATTTCAGTGGTAATTTATCCTTCAGCAATTCTACTCGCATTAGACAAAGACCAATGTCTGCAGTTGGATACAAGAGGCCAATCAGCCAATATGCACAAGTTGCTGTGGCAACGGGATCTCCTTCCAGATACAGGGTTAGTACATAGAGACTGTACTGTTTTTTAGCCTTTTCACAAAATTCACAATATATATATATATATATATATATATATATAGATATATATATATATATATCTATATATATATATATATATATATATATACATCATTGTGAATTATCTTGCACTGCACAGGCAGAAAATGTTATGCTTCTGGAGCTAGATATGACATCACCAATAATGGTCCCGCTGGACCTACAAGGGGCAGAGATGAGGACAAGAAGCCTTCTCTGTGACTCTGCTCAGCACAGGAGAAAGACAACAGCATCACGTGTTATGCGGGCCAGATCATGGTTAGTATTTCAGATGATCTTTTTTTTTAATGCAATGTAACTCTAATGGTACTTTTTGTCTGATTTATGATTTATATAGAACTGAAGTGCAGTGAGCAATTTTGATCAGGATACCTAATTTTCCTGAGATTTGATTGCTGTTTATCTGTGTTTTCTTGTCTTGGTTGCAACAGACTCTCTTAAAAGTAGGTGGATTGGTTAACCTTAATTGATGCAAGGGTTAAGTGTGTGAAGGCAGGTATGCATAGTACCCTATAATGGACAGGAATCCTAGCCACAATGTACTGCCTTAAACACTGTTTCCAGCAGGTGCTCCAGAATCATCATGATTCTGACCAGGGTAAAGCATTTTCCTGAAAAGGGATAAATAAATGAATGTGTTAATTTGACCCATAGTCTTTTTCCCTGTCTTCCAAGGTATCAAGGTCCAAGTCTGCCTACATCTTCATCAACCAGCTCAGTAGCTTCTGGATCTCAGGTTCCACCTTCTGCCATGGGGGCCTGTGCCAGTGTGCTTCAGCCGTGAAGTGTTTCTTTTTTTAAATGGCGCTCTTTCCATTGCATAAATGCAGAAAAGATCAGTTTGCCTTTTTTTTTAAACAAAGAAAAAAAACAATAACAATGCTTTATTGTAAGATCTTCCTGCCTTTCCTTGTTGCACAATAATTTTGTATTGGAGTTTAGAATCAACAAAGCACAGTTTCTCCTCCTGTTTGTTTATTTGTGCATTGCATAGTCCTGTAATGTCATACTTGAATACAATCAATGGCAACAGTAAATGATTATGTTGCATGATAAACAAAAGACTCGCAATTCTATATTGAAGTTAAATGCCATATGCACCACTTATGATTTTCTGCCATTAATCAGGCAATAAATGTATGAACACAACATTAGCAACCTCTAGAGGACACAAGGATACTACAGACTTTCACTTCACACATACAGGTACATGTCAACTTCTAACACGTTGCATCATCCTTGGAAAGAAAAATCATTTCCATAAAAGACTGAAGTTAATATTGAAATTATACTTGATCTAAAATAGATAGAAGTAGCAAAGCCGTGCCACTAGACAGAGTGTTTAATAACAGCATTTAGAACATGTTTGGGTTCTCTGTTTATGAGACCTAATATATACGTCTCAACAAACTACAGCTATCCAATCAATAATAATGGAGGAAACATTAAATTAAGCTACATTTTAAAATATAAAACAAATGAAAAATGCATATTTGATTCACTAAATCAAAGATTAAATAGTAAATTGTGCTGCTGCTTCCCTAGACGTGTTCTGTACAGTAAGTTGACGTCACGGTCCGGGTCACATGACCCGCCGCTTACAGTAAGTACCCAATATGGCAGAATAGGCAGGACTCGCAGCGTAGCCGAAGCAACATTTCTGTCTTAACAGCAGCACACTGGCGCGTTAGGTCGATTTTCGGGGAACCGACCGCCGACATGAGGGAGAGGCAAAAGAAGAAAAAAGGGAGGACCTGGGCAGAGGCGGCGAAAACGGTAAATCTGGACGCCACGGGCCGTTTGTTTGTGCTTGTTTTTTTTTTGTTGTTTTTTTTTCACACTTTCCACAAGCCGTATTCTTTCCTACCTGTATTCCTACTAGTCCCGCCTCGTACGCTATAATTGGCTGGTTGCTGTTCTTCCCTGCGTTGTTATTGGTTGGCAGGTTGTATTGTAAGGCAGGGTGCGTATTATCGTTCCAGAGAAGGCAGGACCTATCCGAATACGTGTGGGGAAAAGAAGAGCTGTTATAAGTGTGCGCTGGAGTTCATGACCCGCTGTTGCAGGCGGACTGGGTGCTAATAAAGAGACCGTAAACACAAACCGAGTGTATCATTGTATTTAATGTACACCGATCATCTGCATCTGTTCCTCCAGTTTGCAAGCGCCCGTATAAAAGTCTTTCTTTTCAGGGATATTTGACGTCCCTGCGCATGTCGTCTGTCCCTCTAGCTAGGCTAGGCTACGCGCCCTAACATGACCAATTCAACTAGCTAGCAAAATAAATTATAGCCATTAAAGAGAAACGCCAGGTTTGCGAGGTTGTCATCTCCATCGATCTGTTCTATTTTTCCATAACCGCGACACCTTGTTTTAACGACGTGGTAATGGCGGTGTTGTGCCAGCTAACACGTCACATACTGTAGGTGGAAGTCAAGGCTAAGGAGACTTACAGGTGCATTGCTGTGCAGATGTGAAAAGAGAATGAGTTTACAAATAAAAACCCAATACCTCGTGGCTTCTTTTTTTTAAAGGTTGTTTTAATGACATTTTTAGAGTTCAAGTTCAGGGTGAAGCAAGTGTCATTTCATTTCTGCCCGCAAAGTACTGCCCGGTTGTGTCCCAAATGGTACCTTCAACTGGGAAAAAAAAAACAAAAAACAAAAAAAAAAAAAATATCAAATATATATATATATGTGTGTGTGTGTGTGTGTGTGTGTGTGTGTGTGTGTGTGTGTGTGTGTGTGTGTGGTCGGTCATCATGGTGATCAGTGATGGATTTAGTACAGAGCCTTGAAAAACTATAGTGATACAAAAGCCTAATGCTTTAAAGAACGTTCCCAAAGTCTTTATTTTTAAGGGAATACACTAGTACTTCTCACCATTGGATTTTCAGAAAAGCCAGTATCTTTTCACCATGTCTCAAACAAAGGAACTGAGTCATGCTTGGATGAAGTCATGGTATTACTAATTTCACCATCTCACCGTTACAACTGGTGAGAACAACACCGGCACCGATCCACTACCTGACCTCAGAAAAGCAGAGATGCAGTTCTTGCTTTAATCAAAGAAGCGAGAAACACTGGTATTGGTCTATTGTCTATTGTACAGACTGCTGAAAGTGATCTGTTTGATTTTGCATTTTCATAGCAACACATGTAATCCTATATTGTGGTCATTGTATGTTCTCACAGCAGCAATTCTAAACCATCTCAATACACCTTATATGATACTTTTGGAGTCTGTTTATTAGGTTAATGAAAGATCATAGATCAAAATAGGGGGTGGTGGTTCAGTGGACGCTGGACTTCTGTTTAGAGTTCAAATCCCGGCTGCTGGGGACACTCCAGCAAAGCACTCAAGTGAACAGTTGGATGAGTAAGAAAAACGTAAGACGTTCTGGATAAGAGCATTTGCAAATAAATACTGTAAATGTAATTATTAGAAAGGAAAATACCTTTCTACAGTATATGCTAGCGCAGTCTCGTGTTGTAATTGCCTAACAACCATTTTATCATTTCGAGAACATAGCAGAAATGGGGAAAAGGAAGGAGGGCAATAGGGCTTTTCCAAGAAGTGCCAGTTAGATACACAAATAAAATGTAAAAAAATACTGTATTTATATGTCCATAGCTCGTCTCCTGTTGCTTGCTCGGTTGGTGTATTATTAGCTAGTTGACTAGCAAATCGAACTAGCATAGTCATATGCAAAAATGCATAAAGCTTGGCAGGTCTGGCAATGCAGTTAAGTCCAGGTAAAACTCAGTAGATATTGTGGCATAATAGTGTTTACCGTGAAATCATTGTAAGGTTTAGTTCACAAGTCTTTTTTGTTCATTTCACTTAGATTAGACTTATTCAAAAAGCTGGTCTATTCTTTGACTAGCTTTTAATGCATTTGATTGTACGTTTCTCATTGCCTTCAAATGCTAAATATCTTATTGTAAAGAACTGCAAGTTTGACTTGACCTTCTGTTGCACAAACCAAAACCTTAATATATCACCTCTTTCTCCCCTTCTGATGTTCAACATTATTAACATCTTATTATCATCATTTTCACTAAGTGAAATGTGACTTGACAGCAAAAGTTATATATATATATATATATATATATATATATATATATATATATATATATATATATATATATATGTATGATGTATGATATGTATGTACAATGCTTTCAGAAATATAAATAAGGATTGTTTATTTTTGTCAATTTACAAAAAGCAAAGTGAGCAAACAAAAGAAAAATCAAAATCAAATCAATATTTGGTGAGTACCTTTTGAAGGACAGGAAGTAGTGGAAGTGATGGCACGACCCCCACAGAGCCCTGATCTCAATATCATGGCGTGTGTGTGTGGGATTCCATGAAGAGACAGAAGGATGTGAGAACGTCTACATCCACACAAGATCTGTGTTTACTTCTCCAAGATGGAACAACCTACCAGCCGAGTTCCTTCATAAAACACTGTGTGCAAGTGTACCAAGAAGAATTGCTGCTGTTTTGAAGGCAAAGTGTGTTCACACCAAATATTGATTTGATTTCCATTTCTCTTTTCTTCATTCACTGCATTTCAATTCAATGATGAAAGTAAACAATTTAACACTTCCATTTCTGACAGCATTCTTTGTTTTCACCTTTGTTTTCACAACATTTGCGCAGTACTGGTGTGTGTGTGTGTGTGTGTGTGTGTGTGTGTGTGTGTGTGTGTATGTGTGTGTATATATATATATATATATATATATATATATATATATATATATATATATATATATATATATTATTCATTCATTCATTCATTCATCTTCTACTGATTTATCCGATCTTCCCTCGGGTCACGGGGAGCCTGTGCCTATCTCAGGCGTCTATGGGCATTAAGGCAGGATACACCCTTGATGGAATGCCAACCCATCGCAGGGTACACACACACACACACACACACACACACACACAATTCACACACATTCATACACTATGGACAATTTTCCAAGGTGGAATCAACCTACCGTGCATGTTTTTGGACCGGGGAGGAAACTAGAGAACCCGGAGAAAAACCACCCTGTGGCACGGGGAGAACATGCAAACTCCACACACACACATGGCCGAGACAGGAATCGAAATTTATTCATTTTTACTATAAAATTTTAGAATTTATTATTATTATTATTATACTGTGGAGAAGGGTATCTGCCAAATGACTTAATAAAGGTAGTCATTGATGCAACAAATGTTGCCACAAAGGAATCCAAAATAAGGTTATATCCTTATTCCTTATATCCTTATAGTGTGGTGAAAAAAGTAAAATGACAAGCAAATGGCACAGCTCTGTATTTAGTGTAAGATTTTTTTAAAGGTGTATGCATGAACTCATCTGTAATACATTGTAAAGGGTGCCCTCTGGTGGCCTGGTGGAGAACTAGCCAATCTGCACTCTGTACCTAGTCTTACCTTCTGGTAGGGAAAAGTATCATTGCGACAAAAAAGAAATGTATAAATTAGACATGTGCGGGTGCTCTGTCACTAAATGTATTGTGTCTGTGAATAAAATAGGAATTAAAAACTGCTTACCTTGCTATAGAATCTACTTGTTCCCGGTACCCGAGTTTTGTTATATTGTCCTTTATTTTGGTTGCATCCATGTAATCCATCCCAAAATCCTTTTTTCCCCTCCAGGTGCTTGAGAAGTATCCGAACACACCGATGAGTCATAAAGAGATCCTGCAGGTGATACAGCGAGAGCGACTTAAGGAGATAAGGTGAGACGATCACTTCAGTGTCTTGTTTTTTACCTTTTGTGTAGGCCCGATACATTTATCAAGCAAGCGCGCACACAAATCTAATTTATACATTTCTTTTTTGTTGCAATTGTCCTTTTCTCTTCCAGAAGGTAAGATTATATGATAGTTTATCCCCCAATTTTTCTTACACTAACTTCCATATAGCAGGCATTTGCATGCTTTTAACAGTCCCTAATTGGCACAGCATGCAAAAGGCGTTAAAATCTCACTAAAGGCAGACTCACTGGATGTAGCTCTCACTTTAGTGCTTTTCAATGACGGCCATGGAAGCAGTCACGTTTATTCTCGTTTACTGTTCTGTGTGTTGGTTTTTCACACCTCTGTTCTTGTATCCCAGTCTGAACCTCTTAGTATTAAGATCTGGTGCAAAGACTTCTAGGTAAATCCGTACAGTTTGAAGAGTTTGCAGGTCTTAAAAATAATGCCTCGCTGTCTGCGTGTGCGCTTATTAAACCAAAGCTGGTATCTGAATGAATTCACTGTACTACTTATCTTGTTGTATGCAGTGGGACATCCCCCCTCGCGTGCCTCAACGCAATGCTCCACACCAACTCCCGCGGTGAGGAAGGGATTTTTTACAAAGTCCCTGGTCGAATGGGCGTCTACACACTGAAGGTGACTGTGCACAACACTGAAACCCAAAACTAATGGAGTGAAGAAAATACTTTCATGAGTGGTTCCAAACAGGAAGATGTGTCGCAACATAACGTGCTTAAACAGATCTTTCGTAACCACTGGTGCAATGTTCATAGCTCGTTGTACGTGTGACTGTGCCATCACACCGCCCCATTTATTAGCTAGTGACAAAGCACAACTCGGTGCAAAGCACAGGCATTGTTGTGGATGATCGTCAGTAATGAGTGTTTATGCATATCGAACACACACACTGCAATTGTGATTAATCTAAAGAGTAGCACAGTGACTCATTACGATACACAAGACCCTGACGTCTATGCCTGTTTGAGCAGAAGGACATCGCGGATGTGGTGAAGGAGCTATCTGAGGAGGCTTCTGAAGACAGCAGCGATAACTTGTCTGACACGCGGAACTCAGAAAACAACAGCAGTGGCAGCAGCAAAGAAGGCAGTAGAGGAAGGTGGCGGAGAAGAGGTACACTATTGTCTCATCTTACTAACTATCCGCAGTCATGATCATGCAAACTACAATTCATGCAAATTGGTACAAATTCTACTAATTTGTACTAATTTGTGTTGCTCTGGCAGAAGATCAGGCCTAATGCAACAATATACATGGCATTAGTTTGGAGACGATTCACGTGTTGTATAGAAAAACAATAGAAGAAACCCATATACAATCCCCTCTGAAACAGCAAGGCCATTTCTTTGGTTTAAAGTTCAAAAATGAATCAGCTGTTGGATTATGAATATAATTCTCTCTCCAGACTCTCTCCAGGAGGTGATATGTGTGCCTGACTAGTGATTTTATTCAACTAGTGATTGTCTTTGCCTGACTTGACTTTGTTCTTTTCACATGGTTGAGACTTGCATTATGTTGCTGCATGATGGGTTCCCTCAGTTTGATTTGATGCATTTGTCCGAACTCTCTAACAGATTGTTTCTGTAAACTACTTTAAACTACTTTAAGTCATTCTGTTGCTGCTATCATGAGTAACATCATCAGTAAAGATCAGTGAGCCCATTAGCATTTATGCAAAACCCCCACAGTGCTTTTGCTTGTATGTTTTGGGTCATTAGTAGCTCCATTCAGTCTCCACATTCTTTGTTGTATGTGTTATGCTTGTATTGGCTCTGTGCATTATTGTGAAATTTTCCTTCTTTTTTAGATTTCGTATATCTTGCTTTTCCACCATGTTGGTTTTCATATTTTACTGGTGGGTTCTAACTAAAGTGCCATTTTTTTTAACTATCAGGAAATGAATGCTTTTATCTCCTTTTCACTTTATGAATTACAAAGCAAAATGTCTTCAGTGAATGACAAAGAACAGTCTATTCCACCTTGCTGCTCCAATACTTTTGAAGTGGACTGCAAAAAATGAATGCATTTACTGTCCTACTAGTACAATATAATGATGTCTTCCTCACCAGTCCGTTGTTATGCTTATGCAACTTGCTTGGTAGTTAACATCTGATTTTAAACAAATTCGGCTCATAAAGTCCAAAGCACAGAGCATTTACATTTACATTTTACATTTGCAGCATTTGGCAGACGCCCTTATCCAGAGCGACTTACAACTGAGCAATTGAGGGTTAAGGGCCATGCTCAAGGGCCCACTAGTGGTAGCTTGGTGGTTGTGGGGTTTGAACCTGCGATCTTCTGGTCCAGAGGCCAACACCTTACCACTAAGCCACCACCTCCCTACATACCCTTCTCTGCACTATGCTCTGGGACCCATCATCTGTCAGGGTTCAAGGAAGACATGCATCATTCAGTCACTGTTTTTATAGAATGACTTGAGACCCACTTTTTTGCTACAACACTTGTCAAGTTGTCTATTTTTGAAGACCCACTTTAATCTGCTATTTACACTTTATGCTGAAAATAGCAATTATTTTGCTATTTTCATATTGTATTAAGCCCCCTTTCAGTGATTTCTGTGCCTCTGACCTTTCGATTGAAACTAGCACTTCTGTAGGTTGTTCTCTTTAAGGGCATCTTCTAAATACTGTAAATATATATGTAAATGAAATGCGGTGCATCGGGGGAATTCCATTCACTTTCTGTTGCAAAGTCAGCATTTAATTCTTACAAAGTGTAATCTCCTGCTAAAAGCTTTTCACTGAAGAGATGTAAGAGCAATGCTTTCGCTCTTCCAGTGCCATCTGTGTATTATATTTCACCCGTCACCCCCCCCTTCCCCCGGTGTGAGATTCTGTCTGGTACTGAATCCTCTCCATAATTACAGTGATTTTTAGAGCTCACATGCACTTCTGAGATGCATCCACTGATTCTGATGCAGTAGAAAAAGTAAAAGCATGTGCACTGAGCTTATATATATATATAATATATATATATATATAATATATATAATATATATATATATATATATATATATATTAATATCTGACTGTCTTACGATGCACTGAAATTTGCGTCTTTGCGTATATATTGTCTTGCTTTAATTTGTTTTCCGTATTGCTTTTGTGTATTATATATAATATATATATATATATATATATATATATATATATATATAGGTATGTGTGTGTTTATATGTATAGATATATATATATATATATAATATATATTACCTATATAATATATATATATATATATATAGTATGTGTGTGTTATATATAAAAATATATATATATATATATATATATATATATATATATATATATATATATATATATATATATATATATATATATATATATATATATATATGTGTGTGTGTGTGTGGTATATGTATATATGGGAGTGTTTATTTTTTCTTTATGTTCCCATTAGTCACATAGATCAACCTTTTAAACAGGAAATGATTTTTTTTCTGCAAAAAAAAAGAGACCACTTCCTCATCTGCATGTACTTGAGATCTATAGAGCGCAATTGCGTTAACACAGCGATTAGTTTAGTGTATCCTGTGAATCTTTATATCAACCAAACAATGCATTCTATTACCGTTGGATGCACAACTTCAAAAGATACAGTAAGTTCATTATCTGTATTCGCACTTTTAATCATATCGTTGTAATGTTTGTCGAAGGGTGCTGCACTGTAGTGCAAAGAACAGGAAGTAATCATCTGAATAGACATTTAGTAATTACTTTTTTGGACAAATTGAATTGCATTCAGTCTTAAGGGTTTTAAAAATGGCCTTTTTCTCTTTAGGTGCTATCCATTTACCTTCTGGCTTTTATGTTTTTGATGGCTTTATATTACTGCATTTTAAGCACATGATAAATGGATGATGTATTGTAATAACATAATTACATTATATATATATATATATATATATATATATATATATATATATATATATATATATATATATAGTGCTACATAAATGTGTATATATAGAGCATTATATTTTCTGGCCCTTTTTCAAGACTCCTCAGCAGATGTTTTTCATTTCAGAAGGGTGCAAAATACTGATAAGAGCACAATGCGCATCCTGAATAATTGAAATTATAGCTCAGCACTTTTACAAGATAATGATCTGTTACAAATTGGGCAGTGTGCATGTGAGTGAAAGTGGCCTTAATTAACTCTGAGAGAGGGAGCGATAAAGAAAAGTAAGCGTGGGTATGTTTGTGTGCACGCCTGCCGACTTGCAGAAGTTGAAGCGATGTTCTTGTTCATTTCTAGGCCCAGCAAATCTGCAGTCACAGCCATCTTCGCCACAGTCTCGCTGCTCTTCTCCTTCAGTCTCCAGCAGCAAACTCATCTCTTCATCCCAGAAACACAGTAAAAAAGCACTTAAGCAGGTGTCAGTTTTGTTATCATATTATATTGTATAAATATATGCATATCATATGTATTAGAGTGCTCTCTCTTGAATTTTAAGGCTCTAAAACAGCAGCAGCAGAGGAATCAGCGCCGCCAGTGTGTGATCCCGACAGCTTCCAGCCCACGACTTTTACTGAAATCTGTTAAAAATATGGCTGATTCAGGACCCTCTAAAACTGGTACGCTTTTTAAATGAAATTTAATCAACTTAAACATTACATTTTCACCAATATATATTGTGAAATCCATATCCATTCAATACATTTATATTATAATGTATTATTAATAGTTGTAATCATTTCTTTTTATTTATCTTTCAGTCAAAATGTCTATTAAACCTATGCTTCTGTCTGTTGTAGGCTGGGAGCTTAAGCAGACTGAACGCTGTCCTGCCAGTCCCCAGAACTCTACATCTAGCTCCTCCTCCTCCTCTGTCAAAGCTGACGCGTGCCACACTGTCGCATCCAGGAAGATGTCTCAGCGTTCTAGTCGACTCAATGCCCGTAAGTGTTGTTTTTTTTTTTGTTTTTTGTTTTTTCCCCCATAGTCCTCTAAATGGGCATTTTTCCTCTTTCTTAGGCCAGCTGAGACGAACCAAGTGTGAGATTGACGTGGAGACGCCTGATTCCATCCTAGTCAACACTAATCTACGGGCCATACTCAATAAACACACCTTTTCCATGTTGCCCTCCGAGTGTCAGCAGAAAATTCTGAAATTATTGCCAGAGATTGACCGGCAGGTATATAAATATCGAGGAGTATTACAGTATAAAAGTTGGTCATTAGATTGTGCGCGTTACACTTATTCTAATGACAAATTTGTTTCATCCTGTACTCTAGACGTGCATGGAGGGAATGCTGAGGATAAGTAGTTCTGCTTTGAACAACGAGTTTTTCACATCAGCTGCACAATCGTGGAAGGAAAGGCTGGCTGAAGGTATGTGTCATATCAAGTATTTATGATGACTTTTGTAAGATGTGCGCTTAATTAGATGCACATAAGTGTAACATGCAATATGGTGTTTCCTGCAGGCGAATTCACTCCAGAGCTGCGATTGAGAATGCGTCAAGAGATTGAGAAAGAGAAGAAAGTAGAGTATTGGAAAGAGCACTTCTTTGAACATTACTATGGAGAGCGGTAAGTGTGTGTGTTCTATTAAGTGTTCATTTGCAGAAGGGCATGTCAGAGTGAAGGGAGTATAAAAACCAAACTCGAGCCCATTTTTATTTCAGGTCTGGATTAAGCCCCAAGGAATCCAGAGAGCTGACGGAGAACGAAAGCACTCCTACGCCAGCTAAAGACTCACCCCAGGTTGAAAAAAGAGAGTCTAGCATAGAAGTACAAACGCCAAACCACACTGATGAAGTCACCCACAAGGAGCTGCGATCCAGAGGGGTGACAACCCCAGTGGCAATAAGCCATCCAGAACCAAGTCATTGTGCTACAGATAAGGCGCCTTCAGACGCAATGAGTGCATCTGAGACGCTGGAGGAATCTACAACTGGGTGGCTGGAGGAATCTACAACTACTGCAGAAAAAATGGTGGAACCATTAACGTTAGATGAAACGGTACCTGAGAGCAAGACTAATAGCCCGACATCATCTCAAGAACCTAGCTGTAAAGAAAAGGAAGCCACTGAAAGTGAGTCTATAAAGGCTGAGGGGGTTGTGTCACTAGCGTCTGAAGTTACCACTGAGTCACTGAAGCGGAAACTCTCCAACGAACTCGAAATAGCAGAGAAGAAACCACGGCTTGCAGATGGGTCAGCCCCATCGCCAACAGAAGGGCCACCCACATCAAGAACTTTAGCAACTGCACAGCAGAAAGTACCTCCTCTCAAAGTAGGTTTTCCTTTTGCATGTTATTCACATTTGTTTAGTTGCATATGAATGTTGGATGCTGAAGCTGTTTCTCAATGTTTCCAGATCCCTGTGTCACGAATCCTGTCTGCACCTGGAGCTCCAGGCCAAGTGTCTCCAAGGACCCCTCATCCTTTGACACCACCCAGTATCCGCCCAGGATGCACCGGCGCACGCACTTTAGCCGACATCAAAGCTAAAGCCAAACTAGCCCGGGAACAGAGAGCTGCGGCAGCGGCAGCAGCAAACGCAACACATAAAGGATCCTCTTCAGGACCTAGCTCCTCAGGATGTACCTCCACACCCTCCCCATTCCAGTCGCTGTCTGAAGAGTTTTCACCAGCAAGCAGTAGAAGCCAATCTGTATCTCCAGGAAAGATTCACTCAGCATCTCCTATCCCTGGGAACGCTGAATTTCTATCACAAACGTCTCTGTCCTCAGGTGCTACTGGGCATATGGACCCTAGTTTTGCTCAAAGCTCCAGCACAAACCATTTATTTTCAAAAGAAAACAAGTCCGTTCTGAGTTCCCAGGGTATTCAGCATGGGTCAAATCCTCACGACATGGAGCATGGTGTTGTCCACTCTGTTAGTGAAATGCAGATATCACCTTCAAATATGTTGCCATACAGCCAGAAAGCACAAGAGGGACCTTCTCCAGGACCCTCCATGATCAAGACCATCTCCTCAATTCCTGCCAATAATCCACTGGTGGCTCAACTCCTTCAAGGTAAAGAAGTTCCCCTGGAGAAGATTCTTCCAAAACCACCTGCCAAGATAAATGTACAGCATGGGACAGGAGGGTCACAGGATAAAAGCAACCAGATTGTTCGGACATCGGGGATGGGGAAGGGAAAACCTGCAGACACACATGCTGTTAACAGAACGAGACTGCTACATTATTCAAGCAGATCTGGAAACAGAGTGGACAAGCTGGACGATAACACCCAGGAGCAGATCCTCCATGTTCTAAGGCACAGAAGTCAGCAGGGGCGAATCTCTCATCCTTCCCATTTGGACCTGAGTCTGCTCAGCTCTCCGGAGAGCTCTAATGACCAACCAAGGTTTCGAATAGGTCTCATTGGACGAAAAAGAGTTTCCAAACCTGCCATGACAGGACACTATTTACTAAATAACTCCACATACGGCAGAGGGTCTGAGAGCAGCAAACGATCTCATCTGGCCAACCTAAAGAGAGAAAATGTAGATGGGGAAGAGAAAGCTGGTCTCCAGACTTCTTTCAAATGGCATTCTAACCCTAGTCGTGTTAAATTTGAACAGCAAGGATACCACAACCCAAGACCAGATAATCCACACTGTCCTCAGATAAAGGTAGAGTCTCAGTCACTGAGTTGTTTGTCCTATGAAGAAGATGGTGGCACATCTACAAGAACCAAAGAAATATCTCCACGACTGCACCTTGACACCAGTAAACAGGGTATCTCAGGGCCGCGTCATTTGGATGATTGTAAGCCACAAGTAATGTCCTTCCAGTCACAGAGGGCACAGGATGGACAGGAAACGATGGCGAGTACTTTCTATGGTGGCACTATCAGCATGTCAATGCCTCACTCAATAAATCATAGCTTGGCTGACTCTGGTGCCTCTCCGACAGTCACTTGTGGTAATGAGAACACCAGCGAGGGGATGATGTCATTTTCCGTGACTGTTACTGCCATACCTGCCGGTCACCTACTCGATCAGGGCAAGGGTGAGACCTCACCCGAGCAGGCCTTCATGGAAGCTTCAGGAATGGAGGATGTCCAGTCAAAGTGCTACTGCCGGCTAAAGGCCATGATCGTGTGTAAAGGATGTGGGGCCTTCTGTCATGACGACTGCATCGGACCCTCCAAACTGTGTGTGTCCTGTTTGGTGGTACGATAGTGGTCATGTAGGCGATCTTCGAGTTTTTCACTGTGTCGAGGTGTCCATGGATTTTAATGCTGTTCATCTCTGGCTTTCCAGTTTGTGTACACTTGGTATGTACATAATTTGTGCAATTTTAGAGTGCAACTTCCTCTCGGTTTACTGATTGAAAACTGAGCACCTTGTTCTAGATGCAGGTTTTCTTGAATAGTCACACTATATATATATATATATATATATATATATATATATATATATATATATATATATATATATATATATATATATACATACATACATACATACATACATACACACACACACACACACACACACACACACACACACACACACAGTGTTGGGAAGTTTACTTTGGAAATGTAATAGGTTGCAGATTACAAATGACCCTATTCAAAATGTAATAAGTAGTGTAACTTTTCAATTACTTTATAAAAGTAAAGTAACTGATTACATTTGATTACTTTAATTTGTCCAATAGGTGGCACATGATGGAAAAAATGGGATATCTTTTCGAAACTGAGCTGCTTCAGAATCAAATTGTTGAGGGGGGTTTCAGGCGGTGGTCTTTGGAATTTGTCATTTTCACCATTTTTTAAAGTAACTAATTTAATTATGTTAATTATTATTATTAATTATTAATGTTTTTTCACTTTAACTGTAATGGATTACTGTTACTTTTATTTTGTAATTAAATTACGTAACGCTGTTACTAGTTACTCTAGTTACTCCCCAACACTGTGTATACATATATGTGTCTGTGTGTGTGTGTGTGTGTGTGTGTGTGTGTATATATATATATATATATACACACACACATACATACATACATGTACATGTGTGGTATGTTTGTGTAAAAACGCTGTTCACGTTCTGTATGATATATAAATATATATGTATATTCACATACATTTTAATTTTAGAAATGAAAGTAACAGTATAATACTATTTTTGTAGATCTGAATATCATGCCTATCTATTTTTTTTGTTTGTTTGTTCTAAATTTGCTTCCTTTTTCCTAATACTGTGCAGCTTGTTGGATCATTAACAAGATTAATGTGTACGTATTCAACAAAGCCATTTTGTTGAATAGTTTAGGCCTTAGTAACTCACACAAAGATCCAGACAGCTAAAGTACCAATTACCTTTGAGAATTACTGTGAAAAAAAAAAGAAGATTCTTTTAACGACTTGCCTTACATGTAGGCTCAGAATGGTACTCTTCGATGCGAGTAGCATCAGGTGGTAGATTTAAACATGAAGTTATTTATGGAGTTGGAGGGACTTGAATACCACAGGCTAGCACTAATCTTCAATCACTTTTTTGGTGTGTCATGGAATTTAAGAACTGGATTATTTTAGTAACTCAAAGTGGCAATAATTTGTACATTTGTTATATTTATTAAAAGAATTGTCAGAATCATCGAAATTTTAAGAGAGAACTGAAGTCCTGTATATCAAGTCCCCTCTTCTTTTTAGTGTTGCACTTTTGTACAAAATGAAAAAAAGAAAACACATGGTAACTTGAACGGACTGTTCTCTCTGTAGCATGTTGTTGGTAAATTGATTGATCTAAAGCACTTCTGAATGAAATAATCTAATGTTCCCTCTCAGGAGCAAACCCAGGTCTTTTGTCATTTCACTATCTGTCTAAACGCTCACATGTTTTTATTAGTGAGCTGTATGAACTGACAACAAAGTACCAAGATACTGTAGATACTCTTTAAAATGCTCAATCGAAATCACAGTTGTTTGAGGTTTTCTCAAACAAAACTTTATTAATTTAAGCCAATATGCGTGAGAAATTTATTTTCTTTTAATTGTGTATATATCCGATTTTCTGAGATTCTATCCACTTTTACAACGTTTTACCTGTGACACATTTATCAGATAAATCGCACGACACTGCAAAAAAAATAAAATAGTGACAGTATCTTGAATATAGTCTAATTTATCTTGTATTTACTGTTATAAGATCACAACGTACCAAATATTTCATATATGAAACCTATTTGTTACTTAGTTCAGGCACTGAAATATCTTTTCAGCAGATCATTGCGCTTTTGTTTAGAAATCTAGAAAATGGACCAAAATGATCCAGAATAGGGCAAGTATATTTATAATATATAGCTCAAGATGTTTCATGTTATCTATATTTTTATAATAAGACATACTGGATACATTTGGACGATATTCAAACTCTTTTTCACGTGTGCAGTATTTATTATAATACTGGACGATCCCTATTTAGATGAACCCGAACCTTCTGATACGTTTGTAGTATATAATATAGCGGAGATGCGCGTAACGGCGAGCATGATATCCATATGGTTAGCAGTCATGTTTGTGAAATTTCTGCCTCGTTTTTTTTTTAGTTTATTGACCAAAGTCAACTTGTGGAAAATAGAGATAATCAGATAATAAGCAATTTTATTTGTGTGTGCTGTCTATTTGAAAAGTAATATATTTTAATTAATATATATTTTAATAAAAAACAAATATTTGCAATCAATTTCCGAATAAATTGAACAGGGTATTTACTATGTCTTCTTTATAATTGCTGTCCAATTTTGTAATTTCTCTATCCAGGGTGTACATAACAATTTTATAAAATATTTCTTTGTACCAGAATTCCCAAGAATCTATTTTATGTGACTGAATCTTACCTGGAATACATTTATGTATTATTTGAGGTTTTTTTTTTTTTCCATTGAAATAAAAATAACTATATATGGCATTAGCCAGAATCAATCATTCTTAGATGTCACAATCAATAACTGAGGATGTCTCTTATTCTTCCTTACTTTTCAGCTCCACTGTGTTGTGCTTGCACTGTGTGGTGTATGCCTAGAACTAGTTGTATGGTGTGTCTTTGGGTGTGAACGTTCTTTAGATGATGGTTGTTGTGTGAGTTGGAATTTGTACATGATCTGGTTGTACTGATATATATATATATATATATATATATATACAAATATATATATATATATATATATATATATATATATATATATATATATATATATATATATATAAACAACAGAGACATAAAATAACTGTGCTAATTTTTTCCTATTCCTTTGATTTATCTTTTTGTGGGTTTTAGGAACTATTGATTTGAATTTAAGAGAATTGTTTTTCATTTGAAAAGCCTTTATTGATAGACCCTTCATGATGAGTACTAAGGAAAATGATTACACACACACACACACACACACACACACACACACACACATATATATATATATATATATATATATATATATATATATATATATATATATATATCTATATATATATATATATATATATATATAAAATCATTAAACCTCCCCATACAACTGCAAGCTTGTCAATAACTCTGCAATTGGAAACAAAAATATCTGTTCTTCTTAGGGACTCTTCATGCAAACTATGACGTCAAATGCAATCTATGTATCCTAATTGTGGCAATCACAGAACCCTAATGGAGTCATTTTTTTTTGTAATATTCTACAATTCTATGTAAAATAAAGGTGAATGTAATATACGTAACTGTAATCATTACTTTTAAGTAAAAGTGTGTTTTTGTCTATAAATAATAAGATTAAAATGCATCAGGTGAGCAATATTGGTGTCTCTTTATTTTTGGCAAATAAACATTGACACATTACTATTATATATCATTATATTGTCTATAATGTGTATGTATAAAATCTGTGATTTATGATCCTGTGGTGTGAATTTAGGGCTGTAAAATAGTGGATTATTTCCCTATAAAGTATTTTATTTGTGTTATATGAGTGACTTTAATGATAATTATGAACAAAACTGGTGATAAGCTGCTGACACACCGCATAAATGAAAAAAAAGATGTGTTCTAGCAGAGAACTTGACCATATCAGTACTTAATATACCAACATTTCTATTGAAGTCATTATCAGGCGTATGTAGAGGTTTGTACAGAGGTCCAAATCCTTATCAATGAGTGTAAACCAGTCGCTGCCACTGAAGATGGTCTCACAAGAGCAGCATACAATTCCATGTAGTTTCTGTGGAAGGAATTTATACACTTTTGCATTCAATTGATCATCAGTGAACAGTTGATAATAGTTGATGAGTGGTGATAGCTCAGTGGTTAATACATGCTCTGGACAGAAAGGTAGCGGGTTCAGATTCAAGTACCACCAAGCTACCACTATTGGGCCCTAGAGCAAGGCCCTTAACCCTCAACTGCTTTGCTCTGGATAAGGGTGTCTGCCAAATGTCATAAATGTAAATATGACCTCAACATTGATCAAAATACAATAAATGGACAGTAATTGTCACTGAGGTTCTTGATATAACATTTATATAAGCACAAATAATTTTCTTTTGCCATCTCGGGGAGTTTACTGCTAAATAGGTACTGTATGAATCTAGGATCTTTTTAATTCTAACCTTATGTATATGTATACATTATATGTATGTATGTATATATATCAACTGGTATATATAACTGGTGAATATATAATGGTGTGTGTGTTATATATGGGTGTATACTGGTGTGTGTAATGCTCAGAATATGAAAAACACAAAAACTTGCCTTTTACTCATGGTTAGTGGTTGGCTGAAGGCATTGATTGTTAACTGTGTTTACTCTTTTTAACTCATAATGACCATGATCAAAAGTTTACCTTGGTGATTTCGGCCTGGTAACATAAGTTGACACAAACGGGTTTGAATGACTAATAAAGGTAACCATCCTCACCTGTGATCTTTTCCGTGTAAATAGTGTGTGTGTGTGTGTGTGTGTGTGTGTGTCAGGTTTCTGGACTCGACAGGCCCTTGCAGCTTTCATCCAGTGCTCATAGAGTCATAGGGAAAGCAGAAGAATTGTCAAAGGATCTATGGGAAAAGGCAGTAGAACTGTATAAAACAGGAAAGTGATATGAAAAGACATTCAGGGAATTGAGAATGCCAATCAGCAGTATTCCAACTCTAATAAAGAAGTGGAAAATTAGGGGTTTGTTGAAACCAAACCACAGTCAGGTAGACCAACTAAAAAACCCATCTTTGCAGATCCTCTCCAAGTCATTAAGTTTTTGAGGCTAACGTTTGCCAATTTGCTCCCTCCACAGATTTTCTATCTGATTAAGGTTGAAGCCTGGCTAGGCCACTCCAGGACCTTAATGTGCTTCTTATAGAGCTACTCCTTTGTTACATAGGCTGTGTTATGGGTCACTGTCATGCAGGTATGTTCCTTGGCAAACTTCAGACAATTCTGTAGATGTGCTTTCTTGAGCAACGGAACCTTGTAGGCATTGCACAATTCCTGTCCTTCACTGCGTAATGTGTTACCGCCCGTTTTAGGTCATCAAACGTGCTTTTAGTATTTAATAAAAGAAATCATGGTTAGATGTAATTTATTTTAAAACATGTTTTTAACGCTGCTGGATGGTAGAGAAAAAATAAAAATTTTTCTTGCTGCCTTGAGATCAATGACCCCCCCCCCCCCCCCCTCCTCCTCCGACTGTATAAGCAGTATAGTCCACAGCTAAGTGTTGCATAACACCATTGTAATGCATGACTTGGATGGACAGCTATCAGAGTTATCCCTTCCTTCATGCACACACACTGACCTATCCGCTTCAAGCATTCAACTGGTGATCTATACCAGTGATTTTCCTTAGGGCTGGAACTAATATGAAATAAATAATTCAAATACTTTTCGCGCAAAAATATTAATGGTTTTATAGGTGCAAAACCTACAACATGGAGTTTAATGAGAGAGGTCTTTGAGCTGGGTATCCGTGACCGTGTGTTACTGTGCCGCCCCCTGCCGGTTTGCAGAGTTCCTGCAAAACCTTTGAGCCGCTCTCTCTTTCTCTCTCTCTCTCTCTCTCTCTCTCTCTCTCTCTCTCTCTCTCTCTCTCTCACACACACACACACACACACACACACACACGGTGGGCGACTTTCTTACTACCGCAGCTCGTTATGCCGCTGAATCAACCGTAGCGCTAACCACGACACCAGCGCGTAATGACGGAGAGAGCCGCCGGAGCGACGCCGGATTGCGTTCAGGATGAAGCGCTGTTAGAAACAACCCGCGTCCTGCCTCGTGACATGTCAGGAGCGCCTTTTTATTGCCCGGAGCTCAGAGCCTTCATCCCCCCGCTCGGATGCTGATGATGGTAGCGCAACCTGCGTGATTTCCTGCTGGTAAGATGAGTCTCGAGCGGCTTTTTTTTTCTTCTTTTTTCCACAGGCCGAGGTCTCCAACGCTGTAATGGCCGTGATGCTCTTTAATGCGATGCAACGCAACAACACTGCCGTATAATGACGTAATGAGAACACCAGTTGGCTCGCTCGTTAGAATTGCCGTTGCCGAACTCAAATATAAGCAAAAAGAAGATTTTAAAAATGAGGGACCGGGTTGGCGAACACAAGCGCAAGGGAAAACAGACGCGTAGTCAACCGGGGAGAATTGTGTGTGTTTTCATGCTGTCATGGCTCAGAGAGAGAGAGAGAGAGAGAGAGAGAGAGAGAGAGAGAGAGAGAGAGAGAGAGAGAGAGAGAGTGAGAGAGAGAGAGAGAGAGAGAGAGAGAGAGAGAATGAGAGAGAGAGAGAGAGAAAGAGAGAGAGAGGGAGAGATGAGGATGGCGAGTGGGGTTGAAGGTTCTCCTCAGACTCAGGCTCACGGTAAAGCGCGATGTCATTGCCGGGGATGGAGGTGCGGCTATTTTAGAGTAATATATTTAAATATTTTTCTATTTATTACAGTCAGCAGTTGCAATATATATATATATATATATATATATATATATATATATATATATATATATATATATATATATATATATATATATATATAAAAACGAATAAAGCGTGCTGAGGTCGCACTGAAATACTGTCATGCACAAGTCGTTATGCGGTAATGATCTCAGTGTGTAATTCACACTCAGCAAACGATGCGTATGACATAATGGTGTGAGGCAGAGCTCCCATTCGCTGCTCCTGAGAGTGAAGTGGCTCAATGAACACCAACACACTGCTCTTTTTCATCTATATGGCGCCTGTACTAACACCAATAATAATAATAATAATAATAATAATAATAATAATAATAATACTCTTTTATCATCAGGGTTCTCTGGTTTACACTAAATTGGCCCATGATGGTAGCCTTTTTTTGGGGACATGCTGGCATCTGTTCACAAGATTTCCACCTCCTACCCATTTTTTATCAATCAATCATCATTAATAATAATTCTAATAATGATAATACTTCATGTCCTTGAGAATTGGATGATTTGGGTACCTTAGTGTGTAGAATGAGGTGTGTGTGTGTGTGTGTGTGTGTGTGTGTGTCTCTGTGTGTTGGTGACATGTAAGTGCCTGGGGATTCCCAAAAACAGGGTCTCAAACCACTGTGACCCTGACCAGGTCAATAATATTAATTCTAATACCCTGTGTCCTTGTCTGTCTCTTCACGGTACTCTGGTTTCCTTTGAGCTTTAAAGAACACGAGTGAATGAATCGGCAATCTGTGAGAATGTGTGTGTTGGTGCATGGTACCATGTCCTGGATTTATACTCAACTGTTATCACACTCAGTCTTCCTGGATCGCCCTTGACGCAAACCAGGACTGTTTGCTGAAGATAAATAAATATGAATAATATTATTACAATTTCCCATAATATTTGTCATCTCTTCAGGGTTTTCCGATGTCCACTGACTAACTAAGCGCATGGTCTGCCCAGGCTCCCCAGAATAGTCCAAATTCATAGTGTCCCTGACCACTGGATAAATTAATGTATGAATAATATATATATATATATATATATATATATATATATCATCCATATATTTATGCAGTGTAAATAGATCAGATGCATATATTAAGTCTAAATATAACTACATTTTTTTCTTATTACTTAGAATAATTTTCTCGCTATTATTCAGTCTCGAAAATCTGAACTCACAAAATTATCCTGCATAAACAAATACCTTTTAAAGTTCCTGTTTAAAAGTACTAAAGCTCTTGGTTTTTTGAATTCTCGACCTTGTAGTCATAGCAACTAAAAGCTCTTCTGAACATACTGAGCAATACATCTCCTCTAACTTCTGGCTTTTACACTGACTGAAGGGTTCATACCATGTTTCCTGTTTATCAGTAAAGAGTAAATTTGGTAGCCTTTGCATCATTATACCAAAAGACACTTCATTTGCAGATCGAGGCTACAACCAGAATTATTATTATAATAGTTTGCTCTTTATAAAAGTGCTTCTATAAAAAAAAAAACACCTTTCTTACTCTTACTGCATTTCTTTTCTGAGATAAGACAAATATAGGTATAATTTGTATATAAATGATTTTCCATCTGTTTCAAAAATATTTTTTTAATTTTTAATTTTCTAATTTAATTTATTTTACAGGAACATCCCAATTTTGCATCCTTTTAGCTGAGATTCAGCCCAACCGACAGGTGAGAATTACTTTACACATTTATATACACCTATTTATTTCAATACTTACTATAGAAACAAAAAAAACAGGGACACCTGACCTTTTCAGCTCTCCCCAGAAATTTGGAGAGACGCATTTGTACAGGATGTGTTTGGATGTGGAGTCATTCCGTTTTTCTTTCACCTCAATTAGGAGACTCAAATATGTTCCACCATGGCAATGCTCCTGAGCACAAAGTGAACTACATGAGAATATGGTTTGAATCTTAAGTGACTTGCTATAGAGCTCTGACGCTATAATTCTACTTAGCACCTTTGGGATGATTTGCTGCACCCTAAGCTTCCTCGTCTTACATCTGTACCTGACTTCATGTATACCCTTATGGCTGAATGATCACAAATGTCCATAAGACCACCCAGAATCTAGGACACATTCCCAAATGTTATTAAAAGCACATACAAATCGTATGGTCAGCTATCCATAAATTTTTGTCTATATAGTGTGTCATCAATAGGGTTTATAACAGCTTTATTATGTCTGTAATACGTTTATAATTGAAACAGAACTATTTCATCACAGCGGCAGTAAAAGTTCAGAAATCTCTATAAAATGTTTCAATGCCTTGTTGGCACTGATTTTGGAAAACACATTTACCCGAATATGATGTAATGTAATGTAATGCAATTGTCTGTAATGGAATACAGTATGTACAAAATGTAGCATTTCTATGGCTTTTTTTGTTGAGAATTAAGAATTCAAATCAGTAGGGATATGATCATTGATGCAATGTTAACTTGTGTGTTTGTATTGTTTAGAATGATTGAGGAGGCCAGCAAGAGCAGCAAGGTCACAGTGGAGAAGAGGCAGCTCTTCATGGAAATGAGTAAGTTAACTCTCGTTATTTAATAATATAATATAATATAATATAATACACAGTTACATAAAGACACTTACAGAAACATAATACAATTAATTCTCTTCTATAACAGGGCAATTTTATAATCCATCCGTCAAAGATTTAAAAGACATTATATTAAAATATACACTCAGTGGCTACGTTACCTGAAATACCTATTTACGCATGTACCATTAATCTGTATTACAGTTAGAAATACTAAAGATAAAAAGGAATGAATGAACACTCTTGGCCTAAAACTAAAAATGTGGTAAATCTTAGAAATCTACTTAAAAACGAAAATTTGCCTTGCTTTAACCAGGAGCTCAGAACTTCGACGTAATCCGTCTGTCAACATATCGGACAGCGTGCAAGCTACGGTTTGTTCAGAAAAGATGCAACCGTAAGTTATATATTTTTTAATTTTGTCATTTCACTTCATTGCATTTCATTTCAATTTTAGATTTGACTGCTGGAGACACATTTTCTCCTCAGCTCTCTTATCTACCTTCTGCTTTTACAGTTCACCTGGTGGACGTGTGGAACATGATTGAGGCATTTCGTGACAACGGACTCAGTACCCTGGACCACAATGCTGAGATAAACGTGTCACGATTGGAGACCATCCTGTCCTCCATCTTCTACCAGCTGAACAAGCGCCTACCTACCACCCACCAGATCAACGTGGAGCAGTCTATTGGCCTGCTACTCAACTTCATGGTGGCTACCTATGACAGGTGCGAGTTGGCATGTGGTATCTCAGTTCCCAGTGCCATGTGGTGCACCATCAGTTACTGTATATTGAAACAGTTTTACCTCCTCTACAAAGCAGTGTATTTATCAAATGCAGCTATAGCTGTAGCCTAAACAAATGTATATATTAAAGGTAACGCAATTCTACTTTCCCTATTGCTAGGGAGGAACCATTCGGGAACATGTTTTGCAGCTTTTAGCACAGAAGCACTTGAGTATAATGCTATGAATATATCTTTATACATATTTTTAGTAACATAATTAGACATGAAGGACTATTAATTGTACTTGTAAAGCTTTCAAATTTTCCTCAGTAAAAAAAAACAATTCTAAGGAAGAAACTGATGTACCCTTGGTGGTTTGGCCCCAATGACAAAGAAAAGAACATGTTCTTACGTTTATTTCTAAGTGCATAAATACAGCCTAATTTATGTTAATACTGGAACTTGTGGCATTTTATTATAGAGCATATCTAAACAAGCATATGTATATAATATATCTACAAAACTGAAAGCTTTTTGGACTTCCATATTTGCTGTTATAATAATCTTAATTCTTATGTGAAGATGTTTCCAGATTTTGGTGTGTGTTGTTGAGGATTGGGGTATGTTGTGGAGATTTGTGGTGTTAGTACTGATATAGGGGGAGGAGGCTGGGAGTGCAGTCAGCATTCACATTCATCCCAAATGTGTTCAATAGGGTTGAGTTCAGAGCTCTGTAGTACCTCATTTCACTTGATTGCACCTCTCACACAGAATATACTGTGTACAGTATTGCCTTCAGAATAGTGTTGCACAATATATCAACACTGAAAGGTATCGTGATACCCGGACCTTAAAAAATGATACGATTCTATGTACATTTTCATTTTATTTTTTAGTTTAAACAGTTCTACATTGTTTCAACAGACAGGAAACATTGTGTGTTTATTTCAGAATGCTCTGAGAGAGCATGAGAAACAATTCTCTCAGTATGTTCAGAATCATAGCTTTATTATGATGTATATTAACACATACTTGATTCGGTGACAGAGCAGGAGAAAGTACAGCCATAGATGGAATATGACTAAATATAGTAAGAGTGTAAATTAAAGAATGCACTAAATACACTAGTAGAAATATTGTTCAGATGTTATTTACAAGTGTATCAGTCGAGTCTATGAATGAATAAATGTCTCAGTTATGATGGACAATGTATAGTTATGAGCAGCGTTAGGTTACTTTGGAAATGTAATAGGTTACAGATTACAAATGACCCTAATAAAAATGCTAAGTAGTGTAACTTTTCAATTTATAAAAGTAAAGTAACTGTTTACATTTGGTTTCTTTTTGATTACTTTCATTTGTCCACTAGGTGGCACTTTAAGTTAACGTTCTAAGAAAAAAAGCTTCAAACCCTCGAAAAAATTGCTTTTTCTAATTGAAACTGCAGCAGATCGTCATCATTCAAATCCAAATCACGTTTCAGATGAAAATCATGCCGTAGTCAAAAGCACTGATTTTACATGAAATTGTTCAGATGTAACCCTGTTTGTAATCTGTAACATTTTCATTAGTAATTGTAATTTAATTGCACGTTTTCTCTCAGTTGCTCTAACGAATTACTGTTACATTAATTTTCTTATTAAATTATTACATTAAATTACTAGTTACTCCCTGACACTAGTTATGAGTATCTCCATTGCTCAGACTGAGTATAACCTACAGGAAAACATGTTTTTGTCCCTGCTGCTCTGGTATCCGGTGCTCTGTAGCGCCGACCAGAAGGCAAGAGTTCAAAGAGAGTGTGTGTTTGGTGTCCAGAGTGATTTTTTAGCCCTTTTCCTCACTCTGGAGGTGTGAAGAACCTTGGAGGTTGGTCATGGGGACACCAGTAATCTTCTTAGGAGTCCTACATTTACGTTGTAAAACTCTGATTTGGTAGAGGAACCATACCAGAGAGTTATAGACAGGACAGACTCAATGCTGGGTAAAATGGAAGTAGAACTGTTTCAGCAGCTCTTGTGGCAGGTTGAATTCCCTCAGTTGGCAAATGAAGTATAACCTCTGTTGGGCCGTATTAGCAATGCAGTCCCACTTCAGGTCTTGAGATATGGTGGTAACCCGGAGCCTGAATGACTCTGAGGTTAATACAGACTTATTAATGATGTTGAGTCGGTGGAAAGATGGGGAAGTTTCTCCTGAAGTCCATGATCATCTCCACTGTTTTGAGCGTGTTGACCTCCTGATTGTTGTAACGGCACCAGACAGCCAGTTCTTCAACCTCCCGTCTATAAGCAGAATAAATCCTGTATAAGCCCGATGATTGTAGTGTCATCTACAAAATCCAGGGGCTTTTAGAGGTGCAGTCATTTGTGTACAAAGAAAAAAGCAGTAGGGAAAGAGCGCCGCCCTAGGGAGCACTAGTGCTAATAGTAAGAGACCTGGATGTGAGTTTGCCCAGACTCATAATCTGCTGCATGTCTGTCAGGTGATCCACTGACAGATTGGCGTGGGCATGGAGAGTTGGGTCAGTTTGGCTGAGAGAAGGTCAGGAATGATGGTGTTAAAGGCTGTACTGAAGTCCATTATCAAGATTCCAGGTTCCAGGTCAAAATGTTGCAGAATATAATGTAGTGCTATGTAGACTGCATCATCCACAGATGTGGAGAGGATCCATCAATGTCCAGGGATGTTCTTCAGGTAGGCTATGACCAGTCTTTCAAATGACTTCATTAGCACAGGTGTGAGAGGAAAGGGTTAGGGTTAGGTAATTGTTAAGCCCAGTGATTTTAGATTTTTTGGGGTACCGGATTGGTAGTGAAGCACTTGAAGCAGCAGAAAGTCTGTGTAAAGATGGGAGCCAATTGGTCAACACAGGCTTTTAGGCAAGCTTTTGAAACACCACCTGAGCCTGAAGCCTTCCTAGTCTTCTGTCTTATGAATGCACATCCTCGACACATGCTTTAAGTGCAGGTTGAATTGAGGGGGATGTAGGAAGGGGTTTTACAGGGGAGTAGGTGAATGTGTGAAGTGTGGGTCAGTGGGGGTGTTAGTCTGGGCTTTTCAAACCGGCAGTAAAACACTTTCAGATCTTCAGCCAGTTGTTGATTTTCCACAGAATGTGGGGGTGTTGTCTTGTACTTGGTGATGTTCCACATACCAGTCTATACTGATGCTAGGTCGTTGACTGAGAACTGTTTTTCCAGCTTTTCAGAGTAGGTTTTTAGCCAACTTGATCTCTTGATTTGTTTGTTCATGGTCTGGTTTATCTCCACTTTTGTAACATCCACTTTGGCATGACAAAGTCGTTTGAGTTTCCCAGTAAACCACGGTTTATCGTCATTGAATGATATGAATGACCTGGTGAGAATGCACATATCCTCACATAAACTGATATATGAAGATACAGTCTCCTATGAGCTCGTCCAGATCAGTATCTGTAGCTGGGAAAACACTCCTGTCCAAAAATATAAAATTAATATAAAAAATATTCCAGTCAATTATTAATAAATAAAAGCAAAGTTCTATTATTAATTTTGCTATATTATCAATGTGCTACTGGTATCGTATCAATATCAATGTTTTGATATCGTGATAACACTACTTGAGGTGGTCACTTTATTTTATTAATATGGTAAAAGGTTTTAGGGGCACGGTGGTTTAGTGGTTAGCACGTTCGGCTCACACCTCCAGGGTCCGGGTTCGATTCCCGTCTCGGCCATGTGTGTGTGTGGAGTTTGCATGTTCTCCCCGTGCCTCAGGGGTTTTTCTCCGGGTTCTCCGGTTTCCTCCCTGGTCCAAAAACATGCACGGTAGGTTGATTCGCACCTTGGAAAATTGTCCCTAGTGTATGAATGTGAGTGTGTGTGTCCTGTGATGGTTTGGCATTCCATCCAGGGTGTATCCTGCCTTAATGCCCATAGACTCCTGAGATAGGCACAGGCTCCCCGTGACCCGAGAAGATCGGATATAGCGGTAGAAGATGAATGAATGAATGGTAAAAGGTTTTCATATTTTTACAAGACAAACTATGATAACAGATTTAACTATAGCCTGGACTAGATTAACAATGGTTCTACTTTAGTAGTAATCTTATGGCTAAGCCTAACTGACCCAGAAGTGTGTGTTTATGTTGTGTATCTGTTTATGTTGTAGTGAAGGCCACGGAAAGCTCACAGTCTTTGCCATGAAGTCAATGCTGGCAACCATGTGTGGAGGGAAAATTGTCGATAAATTACGTTGTAAGTACACCACACTATATTTACAATGTGTATTTATCACAATAATATAATATCAACATTCTCCTCGAACCATTTTTTCTTCATTAGATAGAGAAAGTTTTCTGCCCTCTTGTGGATTTTTATAAAATTATTTATTTATTGCAAATTTAAAAAGTGCATTCACTGTATTTAGAGTAGTCTGCACCCATTTCCATGTAGTTGCAATAACTGAACACCATGCGGTGCTGTTTCCTTTTGTTTGATACCAAAAAGTTTTGTTTTTTTATGTGACAAAATCACCTGCTCATATTTTCAGTAGCCTATCCCGTAGCCTGCTCTCTCTCTTTTCAGATATTTTTTCTCAGATATCGGACTCCAGCGGGACAATGGTTTTTGCTAAGTTTGACCAGTTTCTCCGTGAGGTCCTGAAGCTGCCTACGGCTGTGTTTGAGGGTCCTTCATTTGGTTACACAGAGCACTCAGTTAGAACATGTTTCCCTCAGCAGGTCAGGGCCTCTGCTGATTACCAACCTTAATGCTTCATAATCAGTCACGACCCATCTCACAACATACTTTGATTGTCTTTCCTTTGTTTTGCCAGAAGAAGATATTATTAAACACCTTTCTGGACATTATGATGGCTGATCCTCCCCCGCAGTGCCTCGTTTGGCTACCTCTCATGCACCGACTGGCCAATGTAGAGAATGGTATGTACTAGTAATTACAATGGAACCTTACAGTGAAGCCAAACTTCTTTACAAATTGGCATGAACTTGACTAGATTAATAACTAGATTTAGAAATAAGTAGATTTTTAGTGCTACACCACAGAGCTGCTGTACCAGGCAACAACAGGGCAACATATCTCTGCATATAAAACAGACTACATTTAAAATTGTGGTTTTAAAATGGTTAATAAATTGTTTTTCATGCTATTAAATTACAATTTCATGATAAACCCGTTCAGATGTTAAAATGTCATTAAAAGGACCGTAGCCAAGCACTGTGTACAAAAAAAGGCAGTGACATTAATCTTCTGGTCAATCCTGTGAAAATGAAAGTGAATTCATTTCAGCTTCCTGCTGCTAGTTGATGCTACACATGGACTCATTAATGGATTCTCTCTCTCTCTCTCTCTCTCTCTCTCTCTCTCACTCTCTCTCTCTCTCTCTCTCTCTCTCTCTCTCTCTCTCTCTGTGCGTCTTTATTATGCTTTAGTCTTCCATCCGGTGGAATGCTCCTATTGCCGGAGTGAGAGCATGATGGGTTTTCGCTATAGATGTCAGCAGTGCCACGGCTACCAGCTTTGCCAGAACTGCTTCTGGCGCGGCCATGCCAACGGTCCCCATAGCAACCAGCACCAGATGAAGGAGCACTCCTCATGGGTATGCAGGACCCCCTGAGGCTGTCTATAACACATTCACGTCTATACTTTAAAAAAATCTACCGTTTAAACATATAACTAGTAAAAATAGTTTAACAATATGAAATGAAAAAATACACTCTCTTAGAGTCCTATAGGGTTACATACCTTGCTTTAAAATGTGATAAATACCTCCTCACACAAGTACAAACAAGAAATATTCAAATGTGTCAGTAAGTTTTGTGTCAAAAATTGAACAAAAATGAAATAACAAAAAATAAGTCCGCCTTAACTGCAAACAGGATTCCAAAAAAGTTGGGACACTATACAAATCGTGAATAAAAACTGAATGCCTTCTTTTTACAACACTCAACAGACGTCTGGGGACAGAGGAGACCAGTTTCTCCAGTTTAGAAATAGGAATGCTCTCCCATTCTTGTCTAATACAGGCCTCTAACTGTTCAATCGTCTTGGGCCTTCTTTGTCGCACCTTCCTCTTTATGATGCGCCAAATGTTCTCTATAGGTGAAAGATCTGGACTGCAGACTGGCCATTTCAGTACCCGGATCCTTCTCCTACGCAGCCATGATGCTGTGATTGATGCAGAATGTGGTCTGGCATTATCTTGTTGGAAAATGCAGGGTCTTCCCTGAAAAAGATGACGTCTGGATGGGAGCATATGTTGTTCTAGAACCTGAATATATTTTTCTGCATTGATGGTGCCTTTCCAGACATGCAAGCTGCCCATGCCACACGCACTCATGCAACCCCATACCATCAGAGATGCAGGCTTCTGAACCGAGCGTTGATAACAACTTGGGTTGTCCTTGTCCTCTTTGGTCCGGATGACATGGCGTCCCAGATTTCCAAAAAGAACTTCGAATCGTGACTCGTCTGACCACAGAACAGTCTTCCATTTCGACACACTCCATTTTAAATGATCCCTGGCCCAGTGTAAACGCCTGAGCTTGTGGATCTTGCTTAGAAATGGCTTCTTCTTTGCACTGTAGAGTTTCAGCTGGCAACGGCGGATGGCACGGTGGATTGTGTTCACTGACAATGGTTTCTGGAAGTATTCCTGAGCCCATTCTGTGATTTCCTTTACAGTAGCATTCCTGTTTGTGGTGCAGTGTCGTTTAAGGGCCCGGAGATCACGGGCATCCAGTATGGTTTTACGGCCTTGACCCTTTCTCACAGAGATTGTTCCAGATTCTCTGAATCTTTGGATGATGTTATGCACAGTTGATGATGATAGATGCAAAGTCTTTGCAATTTTTCGCTGGGTAACACCTTTCTGATATTGCTCCACTATCTTTCTGCGCAACATTGTGGGAATTGGTGATCCTCTACCCATCTTGGCTTCTGAGAGACACTGCCACTCTGAGAAGCTCTTTTTATACCCAATCATGTTGCCAATTGACCTAATTTGTGTTAATTGGTCTTCCAGCTCCTCGTTATGCTTAAATTTACTTTTTCCAGCCTCTTACTGCTACTTGTCCCAACTTTTTTGGGATTTGTTGACACCATGAAATTCTGAATCAACATATTTTTCCCTTAAAATGGTACATTTTCTCAGTTTAAACTTTTGTTTCGTGTGTTATGTTCTATTCTGAATAAAATATTAGAAGTTGGCACCTACACATCATTGCATTCAGTTTTTATTCACGATTTGTATAGTGTCCCAACTTTTTTGGAATCCGGTTTGTACTTCCATTGATTTTAAAAGTAGCCAGGGTTAGTAGCCATTGGGATTAAGAAGTAGTCAGGGGCTGCTAATTAAATGCCCTTGATTAACCCATCATTAGCAAGCAAGACCTCTGAAAAAGCCCAAGTTTGAGCAGTTTGCTGTGTGAACCTGTGTGCATGTGTGTTATCAAAATGCCAAGGAGGAAAGACATTAGCAATGATCTTAGAGAAGCAATTGGTTGCTGTCAATCAAAGGGTTATAAGGCCGTTTCCAAACAAAGTATCATACACCATTCTATAGTAATGAGCATTTTTTTTTTACAGGAAAACAGTCAAGGGAGTTATCAATCTTCCCGAGACTGGATGTTTCATCAGATTCACCCCAAGTTCACCGAAGAAAATGCGATCCCCTACAGGGATCATATAGTATTCAACATTTTAAACAATCATACCAACTGACAAACATGGTGGTGGAGGGTTGGTGATTTGGACTTGTTTTGTAGCCACAGGATCTGGGCAACTTTCAGTCTTCGAGCCTTCGGCCGTGAATATTATGGTATTCTAGATTCACACGTGAGAGCTAAAGCTTGGCCATAATTGGCTCATGCAACAGGACAATGGTCCCAAACACACCTTCAAATCTACGATAGAGTGCTGAAACAAAATAGGAATCAAAGTGGTGAAGTCCAGACCTCATATTCCAGGACTATAAGAAAGCTGTGCATTAATAAATGGCCACAAATTGAATGAACTGCAGCGATATTATAAAGAAAAGTAAAAAAATAAAGTAAAAATTCCTGCATGCTGATGTGAGAGACATATTAAATCATACAGATCAAAATGACTTCAAGGTAATTGCTGCTAAAAATGGTTCTACAAAATATTTAATCACAAGCAATACATAGTTTTCCACAGATGGTGTTTCTATTTCTGGTTGTATACATTTTTTGTATAAATAAATAATGATAAATAATGTTGTAGTATATCATGTGTTACTAATCAGCCGAGGTTGTATTTGTCTAATTCTAAGCTCTGCCAAGGATCATGTGATTTATATTATATACTGATAAGTATCAGTAAATAAGAGGGTGTACAAAGAGGGTGTACTGTCTTTTTCACATGACTGTATGAGAATAAAAATCATAGGTTTGTGCTGCAACAGTTTCAGGAAAAAAAAGCAGTCACAATTTCGCTGGAATATCATTCAGTATACCAAGTGTTTTTACCTGACATCCAAATTAGGATTACTGATTCAAAGTGCTGATCAAAACCACATTTTTTTTAATGTACTTTATTTACAAGTTGGAAATTAGAACCTACAAGTTGTATTGACTTTGGGCTTGTTTATTAAACAAATAAATCCTAACACAAATTTCTATTGACTAAAATCCCCAACTTTTTCTTCTTTCTTTCCAGCAGGAACATTTCCTCTCTGCTCCTGCAGCGGTTCAATGAAAGTAATTGGTATTCCGACAGCATCAGCTTGTCTAGCTTTGTCTTTGTGTCTGTGCTTTTCACAGAAATCCCCAGCCAAGAAGCTCAGCCATGCCATCAGCAAGTCTCTGGGTTGTGTGCCAATAGGAGAACCCCCACATCCTGTATACCCCGAGGCATCCGAGAGACCACAGGACCTGACACACCCTACGTAAGTACTCGACACTTACAGAATTTTGGGGAATACAATATATCGTATGTGCCGTGATGCCAAGGCAAAACACCCAGGTCATCTCATCATCATGTACAGGTTTCATTTAACAGGTTTTGACAAATGCTACTGAAGACGAACCATAATTGGGTCACAGTAATAACCTCAGCACCCATGGGTTTTGGGTTTCCAGGGGCTTTGATTTCTGTGGAAAGTATAACAAAATATGTTATATATTATATATATATATATATATATATATATATATATATATATATATATATATATATATATATATATATATATATATATATCTATCAATAATATAATATATAATATAGACATACACACAGTGTTGGGAAGGTTGACTTTGGAAATGTAGTAGATTACAGATTATAAATTACCCTATTGAAAATGCAATAAGTAGTGTAACTTTTCAATTTATTAAAGTAAAGTAACTGATTACATTTGATTACTTTTTAATTACTTTCATTTGCCCACTTGATGAAAACGACATACTGAGTCAGAAAATGTGTGCATATCAGAAGTATCGAAAGTAACTGTAATTTAATACTACTTTTTTTTCTCAGTAACTGTAACGAATTACTGTTACTTTTATTAGTGATGCTTGCCGATGGTGTGAGGTGTAAAATGAATAACATGTAAAATGTAAAACATGTAAAATGAATGGGGCTAAAATTTCGTGCCTCACAGCTTGGTCTGTGAGCGTCCGAAATGCACATATGGCATATCCATATCGTAGGGGGTACACCTGTTGGGAATTTTGGGAAATCCGCAACATTCCGGCCCCATAGAGATGAATGTGGAAATTTGAGGCTCCACTGTTCAGCCCGTGTTCACCCGAAATGTACATTTGACCTATCCACTCGTAGGTGAGATGGAGTAGGTCGCGAACATATTACTGTCTCAGGGTGTCACATGGCATAAAATGCGAAAAATCTGTGAAACGCCGAAACTCGGACAAAGGGTCATGTGACATGTCTAAACGCTCAGCACATCGACGGGAGACGGAAGCTGGATAATTTGATGATGTCACTGGCGTCACTGGCCCCTCCCCCTCCCGAGAAAAACGCCCAAAACTGGCGTTTTTGGTGTCTAAACACTCGTCTCTCCGAATGAGCTAGCATTTCAAAGTCAGCTGTAAATATTAAACGGATCAGGCTCTAAGAAGTCACATTTTCTTTAGGAAATGTCCCTTGTCTAGTTTTGTAATTAAATTATGTAACGCCGTTACATGTAACTTGCTACTCCCCAACACTGTATATGTGTATTATCACTAATGCGTGTCTAACGAATTTAAGGAAATAGTGGTAATAGTAAATTATTACTCTAGGACTATAGACCTAATGTGGTAAAGGGTTACTCTTTGGCTGTAGCAAAATATTTCACTGTTCAAAGTTTAAGTTTTCTATTCCTATTATATATATTTATGACTATTTATCTCCAGGTATGTGGAGTAGAACAAACTTTTTCTTAGTGGTTATGTGTGAATCCGTATTTCTTACGTAAGTAATACAGGTGTTAAGCTAGCAAAGTATAATGCTAGCAAGTATAATTCCTACATTTATGTAAATTTTATAATGCAGTTTCAAATGATTAAATGATTAAAAAGAATTTCCCCCCCAAGTCCAGTCCTAGAAACCAACATAATGGAAAGCTCAACCGTTACTGGGGAAAATTTCAACACCTTTCAATTTTAATGCAAACAGAGTTGTCAGAACATAAGGCGCACATTACGAACGTCTCATTACATCTTTTACATGCATGGATGGTGGAGTGATGGTTTTAGTGGCTTGATACAATTGTTTTTTCTGCCACTAGGAGGAATCTCAACTTACTTTATTTGGAACAGAAGCACTGGTGCAAGTCAGCTAAAACACTTGACTTATTTCACTTTCAAACTGATTTATTTAAACTCTGACTAATGGTCATAAGGCTTATAGCTGTTGCAAAACTGTTGAAATTAAGTATAGAACACCACAATATTAGCATAAAAACCGATTCATGCTTACAGGCTCATTAACGAAGTAAAATTTTCAATAAAAAAAACCCAAACTATTATTAAAATAATAGTAGCTGTTATTTTGCTGGTTATACAGTCTTGTAGTTTCAGGTTACTCTACAAGGAAGCATTCTTCTGTTAGCTTGGGTTCATCAGTTACATATTACAATGTCTACCAGTTTTTAAACAGAACTAAATTGATTCAGTATTAGTATTGTTTGTGAAATAATTTTAAAATACCCCAAACTTTTAAAAATAAAATCAGTTTTTTTCCCGAAAGCCAGGAAAAATACATAGCAGCTGCGCAGTGTCATTAAACAAGCTGACATATGTGAGGGTTCACTGAAACATGCAGTTGCTTGAAGAAACTGCAAACCATCAGTATGTTTTTCACGCTATATTTGTAAATAATCGTAAATATCTATCTAAATTATGAACTCCTGGCTGTAGTAAACTAGTCCACACTAAATAAATTACAGTATGTGTAAAACTCCCCAGCTGGAATCCTGATTGGTGGCTTTCTTTTAAAAGAATCTGTACATTGTACATTTCTTTCAGACTTTAAGTTGATTTTTAAATTCTCTGAAAATTGTAGCTCAGCAAGTTAAGGTACAAATTAAAAATCCAGAGTTCAAATCTCAGCACAAACAAGCCTCCACTGCTGGGCCCTTGAGCAAGGGCCTTAATTAAGAGACTTGGTATCTCTCAGATACCAGCAGCAGTAAAATATTCTCAATGGATAAAAACACAAATTGCTCATTGAATAAACACATAAACTTTAAACAGTGGCATTGGCATCTGGCAAATTCCATGAATGTAAATGTAAATTCTCATGCTGAAATGTAAAGCTCTGCTTAGATTCTATCTGAGTACTATCTGGTACTGTACATCCCAAAATGGTGTCTTTGCTTTTCTCATCAGGTTTGTAGGCTGTTTCTCAGACTTGGTTACACTTTTTGTGATTGAATACGTTTTAGGCTAGCTATTACTTGACTTGTTACTTATTTTTTAATAGAGTTGTTAATACACTATTTTTTAAAAAAAAGTCACCTGAATTTTTCAACCGTATATGGTTTATTCCCAAACTGTTACCACAGACTTGGATGCACAAAAATGCTTAGGCCTTGGATGTGGTAGCTTTACATTTTGCCTTCACTTGAACTAAGAGATTCAAACCTGTTCCAGCAGGAAACATTTGCACAAAGCCAGATCCATGAATGTATACTTTACACTTGTTGGAATGGAACATCTAGAGTGGTCTCCTGTGACCTCAACCCTACTAAACTCTTGAGGCTGAATGAGAGCAAATCTCCACAAACAGACATAAATATCTTCCCAGATGAGAGGAGGTTAATTTAACAGAAAAGGAGGAAAAAATGTGGAATGGGATGTTCAAAAAGCACATACACAAATCTTAAGTTCACGTGTCCACAAACCTTTGTCCATACAATGTGTATATGTATGTATGTATTATTATTATTATTATTATTATTAGTAGTAGTAGTAGTTTACAGCTTGAACAGAAATACACTTGCTTTTATCATGTCACATCTCAAGATACTAGATATTAATTAAAGATTAGTAACTGAATTGATTGACTTATGTACATCGCAAGATCTGTAAGTACGTGACAGGGATGTTACATTTGCTGAGTAGTGAAAGGACACGATCAAATGATGAATCAAATTTTTGTTCAATTTCTGAAATTGAGAGTAACTGTTGATCAACAAAACTGCCAAGAGAGAAAAAAAATGTCATTTAGGAAAAGGCTGAGAGGAAAAATAGTGTGGGTTAAAATCAAAGTATGTTTTTTTTCTGGTTTACTGCTGGATAATTTATCTGTGCAGGAATTATTAAGGGCACTGCTGCTCAAGGCTCAACTTTGATTTACTGACACACAAACCAAAGGGATTTATTGCATCTATAAAGCAGCACAGTATATTAGATATGTGGTTTCTGCCTGTAATAATCATTTTTATATTTGGATATCCATAAGAGTTAAGTAACAAACTTTTAGAAACAGATGGGAAACAGACTTGATTAAAATATAGTGAAAGAAAGTAACATTTTGCTTTGTATGTACATGTGAATAAAATGCACAGTTAAAGCTCTGGCTTCAGTAAACTGACATAGTGTCCATTTAATATTTGTGGGCAGGATTTCTGAAAAAATAACTGAACTTTATATGATTACTTTGGCAGTGTATGCAGGCATATAATAATCATAATCAATCTCCCTGAAGGGGGGGCACGGTAGCTTAGTGGTTAGCATGTTCGCCTCACACCTCCAGGGTCCGGGTTCGATTCCCGTCTCGGCCATGTCTGTGTGGAGTTTGCATGTTCTCCCCGTGCCTCAGGGTTTTTTTTTCCGGGTTCTCCGGTTTCCCGCCGGTCCAAAAACATGCACGGTAGGTTGATTGGCACCTTGGAAAATTGTCCCTAGTGTATGAATGTGTGTGAGAGTGTGTGTGAGAGTGTGTGTGAGAGTGTGTGCCCTGCGATGGATTGGCATTCCATCTGGGGTGTATCCTGCCTTAATGCCCATAGACGCCTGAGAAAGGCACAGACTGCCCGTGACCCGAGGGAAGATCGGATATAGCGGTAGAAGATGAATGAATGAATGAATGAATGAATCTCACTGAATGGATTTCCATGCTACAGTATGTTGTATTAAGTTTATTTTTGAATGAAAACCGAATGTTTGAATTTTTATATATATATATATATATATATATATATATATATATATATATATATATATATATATATATAAACTGAAGTAAAGTTTTAGCTAATGGTTACATTTTTAATGGAATGTGCCAAGCCCATATCAATCATTATTTTAACTTCCTAACATCTGTATTTTGCCACATCTGTTTGCTCGATGTTTAACTTTGTGTTTTATATATTTAAAATGGATATTTTTCCAGTTCTCAGAATCAGTAATTATATACATGTACCTACGACAGAAGTAGAAGTTGATTACACTGTGTTAATTCTACCCTTGGCCACGCCATAATGACCATCTGGAGCCCGTC
Organism: Kryptopterus vitreolus; assembly: GCA_030449085.1. Taxonomy (NCBI): domain Eukaryota; kingdom Metazoa; phylum Chordata; class Actinopteri; order Siluriformes; family Siluridae; genus Kryptopterus; species Kryptopterus vitreolus. The sequence goes on along the minus strand of JACRUU010000012.1, from coordinate 12,687,760 downwards.
GGGGATTGGCTAACACAGGCAAACACGACTCACTTCCTGTTGTGGCCTCACACAGTGTTGTCATTGACCTCAGGACAGCAGGATCTTCATAATCGCACTGTCATGAGTGCCTTCTGACTCAGCCATACTCAGCCAATCTGGCCAGCAAAAAAGGGTGTGGGTGCAGTTCATGTCTCAACAGATTAGTGTTTGTACCTGTTATTCGGAGTGGCATAAGTGAGTTACGAACGTCAGTCAGATTTGTTCATATATATATATATATATATATATATATATATATATATATATATATATATATATATATATATATATATTTATTTATTTTATTTTCTTTAGATTTTCCCCAGGCTGGAATGGAATAATATTTAATATTAATATTAATATTGTTAATATTACAAACACAACTGTTAAATTCTGCAGCATTATTACTGGACGTTTTAATTTTAATGGCTTTTGATAATGCATCATACATGTGTGGACCGGCCCACATGTTTCCTATGTACTTTATCAACAGCCCATTCCACATTTAATGATTTTGATGTTATAATAATTTCCAGATTCCCTTTTTGGGAAGCAGTTCCAATAGATTTTGGAGTGTGAGATTTGTGCTCGTTAAACTACAAGGGTGTTAGAAAAGGTACTGGTGTAGGAAGGTCTGCGGTCCAGTCAGCATTCCAATTTATCTCAGAAGCTGTCAAGATCGTCCACTCCAACCCAAGTGTGGATTTCCTCTGGGTTGTCTGGTTCCTTGCACATCAGTAACTCAGATGGTTTTCCGCACTGCCGCAATGTATTCACTGGTGCCCTTCAAGGGACTGTTATTCCATTCTGGGTGTAGAGGCTCATGCTCATTATATCTCATATACACTAGGCTTCAACGCCGTTGTGATCCTGACCGGAAACTGAAGTTGATGAAGCTCTATAAACATCAGTATCTTGCTTCTATGTAAATTCTTCCTTGTAAATAAAGGATCATTAAAATTGTCATTTTGTAGTCTTTAAAACTACAGGTTTGACATGTGAGTTTAGTGGGAAGGTAGAAAGGCCCTTAACGAAATAGCTGCTCTGTTGTATGAATGAGTTAAATGTTGCACTGGGTAACGGTGTCTGCCAAATGCTGTAAATGTACTAATGGAAGATAGTGTATGCACGACATACCACTTTGCTCAGAGGTGAATTGCTGAACACACTGCTCATTGATCTTTATTTCGACGAGCAAGTTTCCGCTCCATATTTCTCCGAGCTCAATCAGGCAGCACCCATGTCAATTATCTGCAAACGAACAGAAATATACATTTGTTATTGCCGATGTGACCTCATCAAATACTTGGAAATCATTGCTGCCTACCCTACACGACGGCCATACATCTAGAAGCATCTGAAAGCTTTACGTATGTAAAACACATCCTGTGTGGAATACTTGAAGCGTTTTGGAATAAGAATATAACAAACCTTTGGTGGTCTTTGTTTTCTCTTTTTTGTCCTGCTATACAGAGCGATAGCAACCACATATGAATGCAATCAGTGGAACTGTGAAGCACTAACATCACTCACTCCAGCTCACAGCCCTGTTGGACGGTAAAACGTTTAATGCGGCACTGTGGAAGCTCCTTTATACAGAGAGGTGTCACGCGAAACTTTGCATAAATGACAGGATGCCTTTCTAAATCTTAGCTGAGCGTGTGCAATAGAAAAGCATTCATTTTATCGCTAGGATATTGCAAATTTCAATCTCTGTCCTGTGGAGTAGCATGAGCAGCTTTCTAAAAATGATGCAGTGTTTGGCTTCGGATGGTCTCATTGGAAGAATGTGCTAGAATCCACTATCCTTGTTGTTTTACAATGGATTTAGTGACAGAGTAGGAACTGGCAAATGAGCAAATTATGAGGGAACAAGGTCAAAAGAAGGGTTGTAACTTCTACAATGTCACATTTTTGCATTTTTTTTTAGATATATGTATGGTTTTCATGAGCTTTTGCCCAGTGTAGCTTCAGATTCTCATTGCTGAAGAGACTGGATTGAAACTTAGTGGAAATTGGTGTGGTATGGTGCGCACTTGTACCAGATGTTGAACACAAAGTTGTTTTTTTAGCCACTACTATATGGTATAATGATAACTAATGTGTTGTTTTAATAGGTCATGAGTTCAAATAATTTTTTTTCATCTTGAAAAAGCCCTGTTTAGTTTCATAAATGAGATAAATCAGGAAAAATGTCCTGTCAAAACCGGCAAAATGTTAATTTGCGAATGCTTTGTGTCACCTCGAACAAGTCTGACTGTTCCTCTCTGGCTGATGTCAGCATGCAGATTTGCTGCTCGCGGAGTGTTTTCTCAAAAAATTTTAAGACATGATTGAAAATCTCTAGTGATAAACAATTTCTGAAATTCTCCAGCCAACATGTCTGGTACTGACAACTATGCTGCGGACAAAGGCAGTAAGATCACATTTCTTTCCCCATTTTGATATTTGTTGTGAATGTTATCTGAAGCTCTTGGCCTATATCTCCATGATTTATGCAGTGCTGCTGGCACATGATTGACTGATCAATCATGACTGATTCTCTTGTGTGTGTGTGTGTGTGTGTGTGTGTGTGTGTGGGAGAGAGAGAGAGCAAAAATGCATTTGTATTCACAATCCATAAATCGGGCAGGGAAAATGGGAAAGACAGTTAGACGTGTAGAGAGTGGGGTTGAGCCAGAGTGAGAGAGAGAGAGAGAGAGAGAGAGAAAGCGCGCATCTGGATCGTCACTGGGTCATGTGACAGCCAGGTTTCCTTGGAGACAGCAGCAATGTTGTGCATTCAGATGCTAGTTCAGTTGAGCAGAGGGCAGGACAGAAGAGGCAGCTGGCCTCTGGATGTGCCTCAGAGCTGAAAAAACAGGTGCTCCATCCACGAGGTGAGTTCTTCCATACAAACACGTATCGTTTTGTTCAATGTGGTCGTTTTCAACAGTGACAGAAAGCAGTAAAAACAGCCAATGTTTGCGAGTTGTTCTGGTTGCTAAAGGTATTTACGTTGCGTCGCATCTGACTTTGCGCTTCCAAAACAGTACCATCAACTTAAGAGTAGAACATGGAGTTCTTTCTTGCTTTGCTTATTGTTTAAAATGCAGGCATGTTGATGTTTGTTTAATGTATTGCATTCTCTGGAACTTCAAACTAAGATCAATATGATCCAACATGACTTTAGTGACCTTTATAGAAAGGGTACTTCTTGGAAGGGGATAATTAACACAGTTTGCAGCAAAGGGAAAATATTTAGAGATATTAGACTCTTGTTTATTCTGGTAGGTGAACAGGTATATGGGATGGAGAGCGGTAGAGTGAGAGATGGACAGAGAAAGATGGACAGCCTAAAGCAAAAGCACGGTTTGAGAACGGCTTCGAAAAGAAATTCTGATTTTCTTACTTAAGAAGTGCTACACTGTCTCACTGGATAAATCTCTCAGCTGCTTTTCTGAAGGTTATGAGTTCAAGTCTCAGCACTGCCAAAATGTCCTGCTGAGCCACCCTCTGCGCTCATGTGCTCTGACCCCGACTTCCAAACAAGCTACAATCTGGAAAGGAATGAGGTTTCCTGCATGTGTACATGTGGAAATAAGGACTTAACTCTGTTATCTGATTTTCTTTCATTTAGCATGATATGTAGGAAATACGGTGCGTGAAGACCTCAATAACCAAAGATATAACGAGACAGGCAGCATTTGGAAAGGCTTGTGCGAAGGACTTAGTTGTTTGCTCATGTATGTGAATGTGCATGTATACTTTGCAATACAGTTTATCGGCGCGTTCTGCAGCGTTTCCGTTCTGTATCTCCCGCTCTAATTGGAATTCCTAAAGACTCATTTCTCTTCTTGTTAGCTGTTAATTAGTTTTGAGAAAATAGCATTAAATTAAAATGTCACTGTCTTGAAGGCAATTACAGTCAGCATGCTTTTACAGGGGAACCGTTCCTACATACTATAGAGCACTTTGATGACTGAGGCTCCGAAAACTTGTGTAAACGTATATACACACACACACACATCTACAGTAAAACACATAATGACACCCAGGTAGACTGCTGGTAGAGGACAAGTTGACTTGCTTGACTTGAACTTTATATAATTTTGCAGTCAGCTGAAGCCTGTGTCCAACAACATGAACGATACCGTTCTTGTGTCCTCTGGGGCCCCTACGCCCACCACAAGGTAAGCATTCGACACGGGTTTTTACGTCTGCATGCTGTTGTGTTCACGCCGCTCTGTTGTAAGTCTCTTTTTATTAAAAGCGCAGCTTGCTTTGAAGTCCGTAAGCGAGCAAGTGAGTGATAAAATGCCTTGGGTTGTCTCAGTTTGGTTTTCCTGCTAAGCTATATGTTTGCCCACCTAATGCACCGGAGCTGAAGCATTGAAGGGAGAACTTGACCCACCTTTCGAGATCGCGTTGCATTTTGAAAGCAGGGACCTCTAAATGTGATAAGGGAGATAAAAGTACACAAGACAAGACCCTTATCTCAGAAATGGGGTTGGTTAGGCGATTTGTCAGAGTCGACTTTTTCTCCTCCCTTGTCCCAATGGCACACACCCTCTCAGGGTCGGCTGGATATCGCTGGGAATATGACATGAAATTTCGTAAAAGATTGTGATAACTATAAGGTGGATTTAGATATTTCATTGCAATACTGACAGGAATAATTCGTACTTGTATATATACCTCCCGCGTGACTTCGTTATTGATAATAAAAACTACATATATCGACTTATGGTTTTGCTACTACTATTTAAAGAGTGCCGTCATGAAATGTTGCTCAGTGCCGGCGAATTTGAAGTGTCATGAGTACAAAAAAAAAACCCTCAATGGGCCAGATGTGGTGCACAGCGCCTGGAGAAGGAAGAAGCTGCTCATGTGCAAGCTGTGCTATAAATAGCTTGGCATGGACTGAGGCAAAAGGAGATGGTTTGGAGGAGGGGTGGCACGGGGTAAACACTTAATCTGGAACGAGATCGTCAGTGCAAAGATTAAATTATGGCTCGAAAAATCCGGCTTGTTAACCTCAGGGAATGGGGAATGCGGCGAATGAGTGATGAGTGTGGTTATTGTTTAGGGATTGCACCCTTATGTGTCACTGTGCACTGACAGCTCTGCTTTTGGAACACCGAAGTGCTACTGTGATGCCCTTAAACTCGACACGGCAGTCTTCTGAGTCACGCTCGGTTTTGAGCAAGCATGAGGTCAGCTGCTGGCAGCGGTTTGGGCCAGAGGGCAACTGGTAGAGGAATGTACAATTATTTTCCACCGAATTACGGTCGCTCTGTTGCTCAGTGGAGCTTGCCAAAAATCTAATGCTCGCTTTCATCTCGACTGAAGGTTGTAGGGACGTTATGACAGCTTTCCAATACACTGACATGATTGTGTTTAAGAAGAACCTGCAACTGATTGATGATGTGTATCTTTTGCTAAGATGTAGCTACCTTGAAATGTAGAGGTTGACCTTTTTGGCAAAGTGTAGGCTGCTAATTTGATTGAATGATGTCAATAATTACTGTTTAAAGCTTAATCATTTGGTAATTGATTCCTGCCATTAAGTCTAATTTATTTTCAAGTGTTTTGTTTCATATTAGCGCTTCACACACTCCTGGCAGATGAGATATAGTCTTTTAATTTCAGAATGGGAGAAATGAAGCATACTATCCATGCTTTTTTAAACATTCATCTCCAAAATTATCTTTCTTTGTTCCTGCTTTCTTTTTGAACCTGAAGCTTTTAAAAATGTATTAAAAAGTATTGTCTTTGCTTAAATTGATTAAAATTAATTGCTGAATCAGCATACATAGAACTTGGCATGGAATTTCTAGTACAAATGATTAAGATTCAGATTCAGATTTTTATTATTTTATTTATTTATTGTAAATATACAATGTAAATAAATGTAAATAAGGAGGATAAGTAGAATAAAAAAAATAGAGTGAAAAGTAAAAAAGAGACATCTTCATAGAAAAATATATAATATATAAAAATAGTGTATAAGTGTCAAATGACCAAGTGACGGGTGCAAAATGTCCAGTGTAAAATGTCCATTGTGAGGCGATCAGTGTAAAGTGGCCAGTGTTGGAGACCCCAAGCAGCATTAAGAATTCTGTGTGTCTCATGAGGACATCACAACCCAATATCTTGTACAGAATATAATTTAAAAAACACATCTATGTACTGGGAAAGTCGAAAGTTCCCTGCTGGTGTAAGGAATGCATTTCACTCCATGACTCCGTGTCTTCAATAACGCGTGTAATAGTTTGGCCTTGTGACGGAGGTGTCAACGCCAGGCGCACGGACAAGAAAGTGAGCCTTTGTGCTGACGCTGCATATGCAGCCTCTTGCATCGTCAGAACGTTCTGAAGGGCAAATAACAGCGCACACAATTTACTGGCAGCTGGGTCATGCCTAGCCATGCTGTCACTGAGTAAATAATTGTATTCCTTTTGTACTAGATATGTTTTGAATTCAGTGTTAAGTGAGTATTGACCAGCTGCTGGATATGAAATAAAATATTCTTTTTTAATTATATTTCAATTAAGGGATATGGTACATAATGGATTGCAAATACAGATCTTTATAGGACGTGTCCTTATCCCTGTAGCTTTCAAGCATTAGAAGAATTCCTGAACATCTTCCTCCAGCTGGCATGTGGAGGAGGAATCATAAATACCATATGTCTCTGAGAGGCCCTTGGCACATGCTCACATTTTTTAATGAACCACTTGCAATGTATGTGAAAGAAGAAAAGACAGGATCATGCTGACTGACACAGCGAAGCTCCTCACATGTTTACATAAGGGATAGCATGTCTTTTTCCTATATATGGTGGTTATGAGGTCAGTGAAGTACCAAAGATTCTACATTTTCAAATTCATATAGACATACAATTATACAATTATATATATATATATATATATATATGGTGAAGCACGGTGGCTTAGTGGTTAGCACGTTCGCTTCACACGGCCAGGGTCCGGGTTCGATTCCCGTTTCGGCCATGTCTGTGTGAAGTTTGCATGTTCTCTTCGTGTCTCAGGGGTTTTTTTCTCCAAGTTCTCCGGTTTCCCCCGGTCCAAAAACGTGCACGGTAGGTTGATTGACACTTTGGAAAATTGTCCCTAGTGTATAAATGTGTGTGTGAGTGTGTGTGTATCCTGCCTTAATGCCCATAGACGCCTGAGATAGGCACAGGCTCCCCGTGACTCGAGGGAAGATCGGATAAAGTGGTAGAAGATGAATGAATGAATGATGATATATATATATATATATATATATATATATATATATATATATATATATATATATGTGTGTGTGTGTTGTGTGTGTGTGTGTGTGTGTGTGTTGTGTGTTTAGAAGGACCTAATTATTCCTAAAATTCGGTGGAATACCTTGAATGGCATGACTCAGCACTTTCTGTGTTAAGGGTTAATGAAGGATTTTAGAGTGAAATGACAGACAAAAGAACACCTCCTTTTTTGAGGTTATAGTTAATGATGGAGCAAGTTTAAACAAGGGTTTTTACCTTGTTTTCTCTAAAGGATTTAACTTGCTAAGATATCTGATCGATAGGTTTTACCATTGATAAGCTATGTGAAATGGTCATGAGTCTTTCTATGTTTGTGATTGTTCATGCTGAGCTTTTCTGTGTGTGTTTTTTTCTGTAATGCAATGTTGCCACACTCTTTGAAATAAAATGGATTAAAATGGATCCAGGCAGTGGAATCTTATAAAGTATGTGCATATAAAGCATGTGGTTCAGTTTTAAAGGTACACCGTATTGATATTTCCAGACTTAAGATAAATATTAAAGGTACAAAAGATAATGGTAACATCCTGATGCCAAATATACATTGTGTATGTTGTAGAGCCTTTTGTTGTAGAGTCCGTTGAGAAGCTGTAGTTGACTAAGTGCACGTTTGGCATCCCTTTCTTTCTCTGTCTCTCTTTTCCTCTTTGGACAGCACCACTCTGGAGAGTCCCAGCAGGCTGGATGAGGAGCACCGTCTTATTGCTCGTTACGCTGCCCGTCTGGCAGCTGAAGCCAGCAATTCAACAGTGAGTATGCATTCATACACACACACACACACACACACACACACACACACACACACACACCCTAAATGCAATATCTGTATTCTCTGCAATATGTTCTACCTACAGTAATGGCCCATTTCATAGCACTCTCCCTGGCACAGAAATTGAGAATAAATAACACATCAGGCACATTTATACCAATGATGTTTGAACCCACGTGGCGGCTCTGCCATTTTTGCCCGTACGATACCATTACCTCTCTAGCAATGCATTGATTAAATGGTTTGCTTTTATGTGTCCCTAGTTTTCACGATTAATCATTGTTTCACAGCAATGTCCTCCCACCGACCTGAGCTTTAACTTTGATGCCAACAAGCAACAAAGGCAACTCATCGCCGAGCTCGAGAACAAAAATAGGTGACTCTTTAATGGATTCTGTGACCTAGAGATGTTTAGCATGTTATTCGATCGATTCTAGGGCTCCAGGGAAAAAGAAATGCTGATTAACGTGTCATGTCTGGGTTAAATATATAGAATCATTGGTAGGATTTGTCATTTTGATTTACAGAAGACCGTTGAGAGTCAACCTACCTAGACTTTATAGTTTACACCTTATGCTCTACATGTTCCTCCTTATTGTGTATATATTTTCTCAGACATATCAAACATATCAGGATCGATATATTTCCAATGATTTTCAGATACCCTGTAGTGTACATTAAAGCCAAATTTTCGACATTGTTAATAATACGTTCCAACTGTGGTGTGTTTGGGGAAATAGAGAGATCCTTCAGGAGATTCAGCGGCTGCGTCTGGAACATGAGCAAGCCTCTCAGCCCACACCAGAGAAAGCTCAACAGAACCCGACTCTCCTTGCGGAATTACGACTGCTCCGGTACACACACACACACACACACACACACACACACACACACACACACACACACACACACACACACACACACACACACACACACACTCACACACACGATATGCCAGGCTCTTTCTGCTTGAGTTTGCTGAGAAGGAATGTGCATTAAATTTCAACCAAAGTACCATTTATTGACACCAGAGGGTGCCTAGGAGTAAAAAAAAAGGGTTTCTCCAATATCATGTCCTTAGTGTGTGCAGTCTACAGTCTTGGGAACACAAACGGTATTTTCTTTAAGAAATAATTGATCTGCCTGCCAATTGAACAGTTATCTAGAAATAAGGAAATCGTAGACTAAGACGTTTTAGGGCCAATCATGTATTTCTTTGTGTGTCTTTTTCTTCAGGCACAGAAAAGATGAGCTGGAAAAGCGCATGTCGGCCCTGCAGGAGAGCAGGCGAGAATTGATGGTTCAGTTGGAAGGTCTTATGAGACTGTTAAAGGTATTTTGCGCATTCTATGTAACTTCGTTTGTCTTCTGTAAAAAAAAAAGGAATTTATTTTAGCACCCTACTTTCTCTGGTTGTCCACGGATCTGCATTCTTTCACCACTCCTTTTTTTTTGCTGGCTTAACAGGATGAAGAGCAGAAGGGCGTAAGTGTTTCCGACATCACTCTTTTACAACATGCTTGATTCATAGAGTTTGTGGTACTGCTTTAGCGTTGTATACCAATGTGTAATAATTTTACAAACTCAAAAGGGGCATAACGAAGAACTCTATGTAATGAAATGCATTTGGGTTTGATTTCTTTTCTGTACTTAGTTTGTATACAGCAGTCAAAGCGATTTAATTTCTCTGTAAAGCTCGACAAGGCTTCTGAAGTCTGTCATTGCATTTCCACAGGTGTCCTTTCAGTCCTTGCAGACAATACAACGCTTAACTCTGTCCCTTAGCCTTACTCCCTTGCTTGGCAGAGGGCAAGCTGACCCATTGCATATCCATGCCAAATATCAGGGACGTGATTGCCTTTCATGTGAGCTAACCACCTCGCTTCTAATGTGACTGCAGTCTGGCTGGCCATCTGCTGCCTGGCAGTGTGCCACAGCCCCTGGGCCTTGCACCAGTCCATGAGACACAGTGCCCCTTTTCTTCCTCTACCTCTCTATTTTGCCTGTTCTTCTAATGGCACCCACATGGCTATCTGTGAGAGTGGGGCCAAATAAGGTGTGCTGAGAACATATACCACCAGAGCAGGCTCGAGGTTTAATGTAGATCATATGTCTGTAGGCACTGATAATATCTCCTGTGTGTTGGCTAGCGTTTTGAAAAGGACCGGTGTGTGTCTGTGTAGAGTCAGGTTGCAACTCATCCAGAGTGAGATCTGCTTTCTGTTCCCTTGCTGGCAGTTTAACCTAGTTTCTCTGCTATAGGCTCAGACAGGAGGCTCCCCCCATTCCTCTCCCAGCCACAGTGCCAGTTGCACCATGCCCATGCCCATCCGCTCCACATCCGCCGGATCCACGCCTACTCACACACCGCAGGACTGCCTGGCCGGTGTCAGTGATGATGTACTGGATGCCTTTTCTCAGGGTGAGGCGTCCCTGATACACACCACTAATGAATTGCAAACGCCCTGAAAAAAACAGTGCTATGGGGGAAAACGATAATACACATCTTTTAAATGCCACTACTTGTCTGTTTTAGGTGTACCTAGAAATCTCCGAAATGATCTTTTGGTAGCTGCGGACTCGATAACGAATACCATGTCATCATTAGTTAAAGAGCTCCATTCAGGTATTTCCCTTTACTTTCATAAAGACCTTGAAAGAATTTTGGTCCAATTCTAAGAGGTTGTTCTATGATTCAATAATCCCATTATCTTTTTTGCCTCAGTACATGTTGAGGTATAGAAATAGAAATGTAGAGGCAAGTGACTAAAGTTTTGAGAATTTAAGGGAAGTATCTATACCAGGCTTTGAGTGGAATGCTGATTAATAACTCTTAATTATACATAGTGACTTAATACTGTGATATAATAACCGCATTGAACTTTGCAGTTGACGATGGTCTGGAAGATGAAGAAGTGAACATGAGGAACGGAAGGGATAAAGGTGAGTTACCCCCGTCTTTTAATATCCTCAACTAATTGTGGTTCTGTGAAGTGCAGCTGAAATTTACCGGGATTCTTTCTTATGTATTTGCAAAAAAAACATGTAGTGATTCATGTAGTGATGTATAATTTAATACTTGCAGCAAATATCAGTGCCATACAGGGATCTTATCCCAGGACCTTGTCACTTAAGTTATAGAACCACAGTTACCTATGGAACTAGCATTCTGTTTCACCCCTCCACAGCCAGGGGTAGTGAGAAACATTTAAGAGTTTCCTTAATAAGATCTGGCACCATCAATAGTGGCAATGTTGCCTTTGTAGATAATGAAGAGTGTGCATATTAATGTCCAAGTACAGTCAGACCCGGACGTATGAGCTATCGACAATTCAGTGATATGAAAAAAAAACAACAACAACAAACAAACAAACAAACAAGAAAATCTATATTTATCCAAAAAAATGTTCGAAATACACATGAAGTCAGTAGATTTGACAACGCCGCAAACAGTGGGTAAGAAAGGTTGTCTGCCAGCTATGCATTGTGGGTATTTTCGACTTGTGCTTAAGGGTCGTTAAAGTGATTCTAAAGGTTGGGTGATACAATCTCATGCGGGATAAACCAAAAGGTTTTCCAAGATCATTTCCATCCAAAGTAGGCTTATCATCAATACATGGATTTTTACGCTCTTTTTATTAAATGGGATCTCTTTCTGTTGTGAGGAATCCACATCCAGTAGAAGTGAATTGCAGTACCATTGCATCTTTCATAGAGGCCATATTAAAAGTCTGAGCTTCCCGTGTTCCCCTGCTAGTGAGAGCAACAGAGAAAGCCAAGATTTTGCTGGCCATTTTGGAGCCATGAGTAGGACATTGTGCAACATTACAAATGAGCAATAAAGCTTATAATACATGATGGCGAGGCCAGTCTTAGCCAGTGCATCTCGCCAAAGCGATCTGTTTTACTCTGGCAGGGAGACCCACAATTGGCAATGCTTAGGATTATCATTGCCAAGCAGTGCACCTGTGCCTCAACAGACCATTCCCAAATCTAGATTTCAGTTCATTTGCATATAGACCATTCCCCCAGATATATAAATTGTCCTGAACGTGTATCCACTGCACCGTTATAAATAACTTGCAGCTAGGTTTGTCTTAGTGACACTAAGTGAGAGAAGTTCTTCTTTTTTCAGATACTTCTGATACTAGAAGAGCTATGGCTGGTGGACAGTGGGTCTTAAAATGGCATCCTAATAAACTTAGAGCTGACATGCGTCTTCAGTTTTCTAACAAGTGCAGCATGGTTCATTTTCCGCAACTGACATTAGTTAATGGCAGATGTTTCTCAAAAATGGAATTCAACTCCCGCGTAATTTGAGCAGCCATGCAATTCAAAATCCAAGTAAGATCTCGCACTTCAGCTCTGGTTTATCTTTCCTTTCTGTTTGTTTTCTAGCTGCATCAGAGCAAAACAGTATGGATTTGTATAACTGATAAAAAAAACTACGCCTAATCGCTGTATCCTCTGTACATCACCAAAAAGTTTGAAACAGTCACAGTCTCTAACCTTTTTCTGTGTTGTGTCCAGTATCAGCACAGAGGCATTATGGGAACAGACATTCAACCCCCTCATTCTAGAAGTCTGGATGTGACTGGCTAGAACCAGCGGCAACAAATCCCTTCCTGGAATTCGCACATAAAGTAATGCATGCTCTTCCCAGCCAGGTTTCACTATGTGAAATGAACACTTCATCACATTTTGCAGAGAGCAAGCTGTATCTACTACAAGGAGAATATATATATATATATATATATATATATATATATATATATATATATATATATATATATATATATCATTATATGTCTATCTGTATAAACCTGTTGTAATTATGTAACATTTTCATTCATGTCTGCTAAGGAATGGCTTATTTGTGCTTTGTCCCTTCGAAAAACTTTGTTGAATTCAGTTTTTGAAAAAACGGTCACACTGTGCATAGTCGGTGTTAACACTGGGAAGTCACTGATCTCTGCTGCAGCTCTTTTGTATAGGCGTCCTCCTCCGATAAAGATTTTGTAGAATTAGTGAAAATGTTTTGTTTTGTGTCGGTTCAGTTCTGCATGACGTTTATAACGGGAGGACCCTTGTCTTGCATGTGGCATTTATTTTGACTAAAAGCGCGGGAGCCTATGCTCTTGCCCGCTCTGATCATGTTCTTCGAAACTGCTGCTAGTCCACTCAGCCCATGATAAAGCACTAGGTCAGAGCTGTCTTATAAAGCCAGGTGTTTGTCAGGGAATCTCAGTGAGGATGCAACTTTTAACCATTTGTTCCTGTATGTCGATATGTGTTTTAATTCCATCTCTATATTGTACAGCCCTCAAAAGCCTTCCAGTTGCTTCTCAAGTCATATATGTACCCAGATGTTGGGGACTTAAAAATTCAGAGCATAATAGAACGCAATGGGTAAGAAGGACTTATCTCCGTATTCCAATTTAGACTGCATTCTGCAGATGTCCTTCTGTTACAGTCACTTCAAAAGCTTTTTAGTCAATAGTCATGCTATAAATATGTGAATCTGGTGCTCAGGGACTAGTGATAGTGGCAAAGATTGTAAAAAAAAAAAAAAGCATGGTATTGATTTCAGCCCAATAAGAATTGTAGATCAAAGATTAGCAAAGACCATATAATATTTATAGGTGGGCCTGATTGGCCGACAGTAGTCAACAATGCTGATGCAGGAAGTTCCTACTGGAATGTGTAGAGAGAGGATGGATTTTACAGCGATAAGGTGAAATAAAGAAAGTATTAGTTGTGGTAGTTGTTAGGCTTAAGGGCTGTGCATACAAGTTTTGTTGATCTCTCAGAGATTTAGAGTTATGAGCAAGTAAATGATACTGTACTTGAATTAAAATAAAATTCAGGTTCAGTAATTGCATTCATCAAAATACAATGTATATAACTTATATAACTGTGTCTTCTGTTTATTCTATTGGTTTGGGAGAATTTGGATGGCAATTCATTGTCTCTTATTACAAACTATGAATCTATTCCTTTCTGAGTTAGATAGAATGCAGACTGTTACGATTAGGTACATTGTTTGAAGATATTAAAGTACAGATATTTAAACTGTGGGATAGTAATACTGATGAAGAAAATGCATAGTGGGAGAAAATAGACGGGCAATAGGCAATGATCCATTTATGCTGATTTAAATTGTATTTTTACATAAAAAGCATATGCTTCTGCGTTACGTCTGTTGAATGCCTTTCATAAAGAGTAAGTTCTTCTTATTGTTAAACACTGCGCGAAATCAGATGTTTCTTTGGTAACAGTAGGTGAATTCCTTTCTTTCTTTTGGACATTTTGATGGCAGTTGATATCAATGCTTAATGTTTGATTTACAGAAAATAATGCTGACATTTTAAATGGAAACTCGCCTTCATTGTGGCTGATGATACAAGTGGTAAAGCAATGTTCATGTCAAAAGTATGGACTTCAGAATCAGTCCTCAGTAACAAATTTGCTTTTGTAATTCTTACTGTACACGACGGATCGAACTGGTGTTTTGCTTTGGAAGGTGTAGAGGAACGATCAACTATCATTTGCTACCAATATGAATGCAATCTTAAGATGTAGGTGTGCCTAGATGTACTGTATAAAGTGCTCTATAAATGAAAAAAAAAGTATTCTGCACATGTGCAAGTCAACGCTTAGGTAGGAGTTTTAGTCTGTGACTTTGTAGGAATGCAGTTCTTTATCTGTGCTCATTTGATAACTTATTGTTCTGCCTTTAAATTTGTGCCAAACTGTTCTCCAACTTTAGCGTGTCCTTATGTCTTCGTTTTGTGTGTTTGTGTTTTATCACAGCAGACGATTAGGAATCTTATCGAAATAGTTCACTGAGAGGATTCGCAATCATGAAAGCTTAAACAACATACATATCCGAGTTTGCAAAATTAACCCTGGGATCAATCACTTCTTAACACTGTACTGTATGCCACGCATTCCAAACGTGGCTCTATAGTGTCATATTGTCTGAACAAACCAACATGTTATGTACTGCTTTCAGTTTAATAACCTGTTGTAATTATCTGTTTTGTTTGAAAAGCAGGAACTCGTCACTTCACATGATATGCTTGCGCTAAATTAATTTTATATGTCAGGGCTTTGGCGCTGTATTCTTTGTTTGTTGCAATGTTTGACTTTCCAATCTATGATTTATGTCTATCGGATACATGTCTTTTTTTTTGTAAATTATTAAAGGTGAAATATATTAAGTTGTGTAATATGTTTTTATTTGTTGGTGAAAAGCAAAATGTTGTTTTTTTTGTAAACAAACATAAGGTTTGATTTAAAATGTAAAAAAAAGAAATTGACAATGCTATATTGTTTACTGTGCTTGGGATAGGGTTATGATTTGGTGCATGGATTGAATTATCTGCCTTCTAAGGGATGTCGGTGGAACGGGTGTGTATAGCATGTGTGTGTGTGTGTGTGTGTGTGTTTGTGAATGAAGAGCTAGCAAATGTAAAATCTGATGTTGACTGGCTGAATATAAAAAGAAGAATTCAAGTGTACTTGACCAAGTTTCACTAGACCAGTCACTTTAATCCAGAAGAGCTGCAACTGGCATGGATCTAACTCGGGTAAGGTTGTGAGAAATTGTGGTGCTTTTTTCACGTCTGAACCTGTCCCACTCAGCCTGACCTGCCATGGCACATACAGCTATATGCTTCCAGTCACACAGGTGCTTCCAGTCCACTGAATTAGATTGCCTCCCAAACCATCACATCCTCTCACTTTCAGTCTTTCAGTCTGTCTTTTTGACCCACACTCTCCAAAAAGACATTTTTCTTGTTTTTGTTTCACTGCAAATTCATTTTCTTTTCCGAATATGTACCATAAAATGTCATAGAAGTATACAGTACATAGAAATAGCTTGGATTATGATTATTTATGAATGAACATGTATGATCAAAAGGTATTTATTGATACAAATGACACAATATGGATATGGATTATTGGATATGGATTGCACATTGGATATGCATTCACCTACTCATTAGGAGATTGCAAGTTCATATCCCAATGAGACAACAGCCATTTGTTGCTGGGAGCCAAGGGAGAAAAATTGGCCAGGCTCTCTGGGTGGGAGGGACGACATGCTCTATGTCACAGTGACAAAAGTCAACAGTGGCATTTATGTGAAGTGGGCACGGAAGTGCTAGCTGGTGGGGGAGTGGGGGATTGGCTGATGACCAAATTGTTGAGTAAATAAAAAAAACTGTAAAGGAAATGCTGTAAATACTTAGAAAAGTGCCCCGAACTACTGACAGGCCCCCATGTGGGCTAGAGATGTGTCCTAAGCCTGATTTTATTCTGTGGAATTTTTTACTTTTAGCTTATTTAATATTGCCATTAAAAACGCACTGCTGAAAGGCTGTGGAGATGGAACTGGGCAACAAATGAAGAACTTCTCGCCTACTTGGACAGCATCCTAGAACATTTTTGCCATTGCTCTTATCTGTGACATACCATGTTGGAAATAATATAATATAACCTAAAAAGAAAACCGAGGCCACTTGGACAAGGCAGGCACTTATGAAGGATGGATATATGGCAAGCACTGTACAGTGTAGGGGTTGCAGATGTGGCAGTGTAGGTGTATATAAATAACATCATAAAATAACCCACCAAAGAAGCTGTATTTGAGGGGTAGGATGTGAAACCGGCAACATCAGTTAGTGGTTTTAGTTATAGTTAGTTACAGTTTTGCAGATGGTGGTACCAAGACATTTTTCACGCTGGAAAACATCCACCAGTCTCTTAAAGCCTCGGCTGAGCATTGGAAATTTCAGCAGCTAGTCACCAGAGTGAATTTACTCAGCCGGACCACTGTAGCCCCACACACCGTTGTCTTCCCGGACTCTGACTGAACAATAAGCCAGGATTTTTTCTCCATGGAAAATTTATGAAACTCAATCTACCATTTGTCAAAAAAGGTCTGTGATGGAGTGATTGTGAAGGGGGCTTTGGCTGTATTATTTTAGACATGTTTCTTCTTGTCTGAAGGTGTTTTTCAAGAGCTGTCCATTTTGCTTAAAAAAAAGAAGAGTGGAATGTTTACCTCTGTAAGAATTTTGATAGGGATAAATGTAAGCATACTGCATTAAAAATTTGTCTACCAATATATATCTACCAATCTACTTAGTAGTCTAGAAGTTAGTTTTATTCCTACATATCTAATGCCCTAGTATACGTACCCTTTCTGTGTGAGGAAGAAAATTTTGTTCAGGCCAACTAGGACACTCAAATATACAGTGTAAATATACCCAGACATTCTACATAAAGAGATTAACACAGCCATTAGGGTTGCACAAGCCAATGCACTCTTAGTGTCGGCCCCAAGCCTGGACAAATGAGGAGGGTTGCGAAAGGAAGGGCTTCCAGTGTAAAACATATCAAACCAAATATGTGGAGTACAAAACAGGATTTCATAGCGGATCGGTGAAGGTTCGGGTTACCAACGAGGTATGGTTAGCTAACAGGGTCCAGGTGGAAACTGGGCTACCGTTGGCCAACAGAAGAGAAGGCAAAGGAGAAGCTGTCTACAGAGATAGCGGGAAAAGGAGAAGTGTAGGAGAGTGGGTACTTTATAGATGTTATGAAGATGTTATTGGGGTGAAAGGGGACGATGTTGTGTGGAGAAGGACAAACCGCTGTGGCGACCCCATAAAGGGAGCAACTGAAAGAAAAACAAAGATTCTACATAAAGAGATCACGTTTTTTTTTTTATTGCTTTACTTAAAAAGTAAAATATGTTTTTTTTTTTAATGCACAATCAAACCAGGTATCTCGGATATGTCATTGATTCCTCCTGCACTGGTGATACTGGACGGAGCATTGTGAATCTAAATATTAATGTGTTATTGCAACCTGTCATTTGCCTCGACTTGTTGGCTTGGTGTTAAGATTTAATAGTGAAACCAGGACCAGGACATTTTTTTTTTTAAAAGACTGATGCCACTGGAATTGGTTAGAGACGATAAATTAGTGAAGTAACATATGTAGTAAATGAACAAAGGAACAAAAACGTCATTTTAGGTTGTTTCGATAGGAACAAGTAGTGAAATGAGTGAGTTGGGGATATGAAATGAATGGCGGTGTTGGTAGGCGTCAGTAGAAGTAGACTCGCAATAGGACCATGCGTCGCGCCTGAAGCAGGCCGGCCCTCTCTGCAGTGAGCGCGAGGCCGCGGGAGAAGCGCTGGCCGGCCAGGGAGGCGGAGGACGGGGAGAGGAGCGCGAGGAGGATCCGCGGCAACGAACCGGGAAAAAAAGGGTGCTCGGGCCTGGGACTTGGCACCAAAAAAAAAGAAACAAACGGGTAATTAACGTTGTGCACTGCTTTCAAAACACCTTGTCCCTTCGTTATAATGAAAGAAAAAAAGGCGCCTTTGTGCAGGTCGCTATTCAGGGAGAAAGTGGTAGCGGTGTGAGTCGAGCGTGGGGTCGCGGAGACGGTGAGGCGCGTTTCCTCCTCCGCTGCTGCAGATGTGAGATTCAGACGTCGCGCTTTTTATGCACTTGAACTTGAGCCGTTTTTTTAATTTTTTTTTTTAATTTAGAGATTGCAATGCAAATCCGGTCGGGCCTTTTTTTTTTGTTTCACCATTGCGTTTCAATTGTAAATTCCGTATTTCTTAGAGGAAAAAACAGGCTTTTTTTAGTGCTTTCTTGAATAGCCAAATGCAGGTGACCGGCACACACACCCACACACACACACACACACACACACACACACACACACACACACACACACACACACACACACACACTCGCTACCTCAACCTAAAAAAAGAAAAACCCGACAGACACATCGATACTATTCGTGTTCTGGGCAAAGCGTCAGAGACACAATAAAACCCCTAAACGATCCATGTTTCAGGAATATGATCTGATTTACAGATGAAATAATAAAAAAACGGCATTTTATTGCCCTGGAAATGTTAAAGGAATTGACACGTGTACTGTCAGTGTGTTACGGGCTATACATTCTCTAAAAGCACACTATTTACATTTACCAACTTCTAGCAGTAAAATGGCGTTAGAGGCTGTAGCACAAGCCTATATGCAATTCATATGTCTTTCCTGGAGAGGAGTAATCGTAGGCAGAACTGCTGGGCAGAGAAAAGCCCATCCAACACACACACACACACACACACACACACACACACACACACACACACACACACGTGCCTTTTGTGCAGTGCTGAAATGTGATTCAAATTTCACCAGTATGCATGCACGGGGTGTACAATCAATATTTTATCACTGTTTGAAGCAGATCTCCAGGAATTTACCCTCAAATTTCAGGACAGGTTATAGACACTGGGTTCGGGAGTGCGCAATACAGTGTAGCGTAGGAAGAGTACATCAGAGTGACTTGTGACTTGTTGCCTCCTAGATTTATTGTTCCTCGTCAGGCCTTAGATGTTGTACCAGGTCGGGAAGATGCGTTCCAGATGTGTTTATCTCCCGCCTTGTAGCCGAAACACATTTATATGATTGGATGAAGACACCAGAATATGATCTGGCAAATGAGATTAGGGCAATGGGGCATGCGATATTCGGAACTGCTACATCAACTAAAATTGCCAAAATTGTTTTACTATTAATGTGAGATTGTGAATATTAAATACGTGACATGTCTTTCTTTTTTTTTTCTTTACAGGAAATAACATAGGATCACCGGAAAGATTTTTATTTTTTTTTTGTTTTTTGTTTTTATTTTAAGATTTTTTAAAAATCACTTTTGTACTGTATTGGAGAGTGATTCATTCAGTGATGCCATCCAACGCAGTCACCACCACCACCAGCACCACCACGGCCCCTTTGAAAAGCTCTGATTTCAACAGTGGGGCAAATCGCATGGTAAGAGTGTGCTGTTTGCAGCACTAAGATATGAAGTGGACATAATATCAGTAATGACTACACTAGCCACAATTTGCAATATCATTTCCGTCCATTGCATCATATGACTGATATTGGTCTGAAATGCTAAAACTATATAGACTTGAAAAAATAAAGACTTAGAACTAAGTAGTATGGGGCACGGTGGCGTAGTGGTTAGCACGTTCGCCTCACACCACTAGGATCCGGGTTCGATTCCCGTTTCGGACATGTGTGTGTGGAGTTTGCGTGTTCTCCCCGTGCCTCAGGGGGTTTTTCTCCGGGTTCTCCGGTTTGCCCCCGGTCCAAAAACATGCACTGTAGGTTGATTGGCACCTTGGAAAATTGTCCCTAGTGTATGAATGTGTGTGTGAATGTGTATCTTCTCTGATACTGAGTAAGAAAAGAAAATCAAAAGACACCATAGATGTATTCTTGCAAAGTGGTGCATATGCATTTGCACGCTGTATTTTTAAGCATTGTCAATAATGATAATGGCCAGATGTTAAGAAAATTTGCTGTACTATTAAATATAATTAGGACATTTGACTGATTGGTTCCCCAACTAAAATTCAACCTTTTCACATTTCACCTGGTACAGATGTTTCACAAGATGTTTTCGCACCTTTTTAACGCCGGCCTGACACCGGTTCCTTTTGTATCATGTATTAACATGAACGGAACTCCCTCCGCTTTGAACTGCGAGCTGGGATAATAATTGCGTACTCCCCTGGGGGCTATTTGGATCACGATGTATTGTATTTAAACACCCATGCATTGTTATCCTCCTCTGCCCCCGGGAGATTTGTGCGGCTGTGTCATGCAAGTGTTTGGTGACGTGGGTGTTGGCTTGTGGATAGGAGGATGCCGTATGGCTGATTTATAGACGAATTCATTCTCTTCCTCTCCACCCGCCGAGCAGTGAGAGGCTCGCTGTCGCCGTGTTGCCTGGCAACAAGGCTCGCCTTAAATAACTGGCCATTTGCCAGAAATACAGCCAAGCTATAGACGATGTCGGGGACTTTCTCAACAGCCAACGTCAACTTTCCAAAATTTCACTTTTTTTCCTTTTATTACAATGATTTCCTGGTTGTGTGAGAAAGAATCAGTAAATTTTAACGAGATTTTTAGTAATACTGTAGTAATAGTGTAGTATTGTGCAATGTAATAGTCCGTAATTCAATACATAAAAAAAAAAAAAGGAATCTTGTGATATTGAATGTCCATAATTGGAAAGATATTCTGCGCAAGTAGGGGATCAGAAATCATTGCTCTCTCGGTTCCTCCAGGCCTTTGGTCATGGTAGACAGGTTCAATGTCCCCTATTAACATGATTTAAAGCACTGCTATTCAGTCAAGTCTAGTGCCGTGACAACCTTCGGATCATCTTTTCTTGCCGGTACACCCTAGGGTGCTTGGCTAGTAGGGAGACTGGGTGTTGGAAGGGAGGGGAGACACAGTTGTTGCAGACAAAGAGGAAAGGGAAGGAGGGAAGTGAAAGAGCTGCCAAATGTCTTTGTAAGTGTGTCAAGTGGGAGCTCAGAGTGGTAGGTCAGCTCCGGGGCTATAGAATCCTCACTTCATCGTGCCTAAAAGGGAGGTGTCACTCAAGTGGCAGCTTTTCTCATTATCTAAATATCCTCGTCAGGACAAAGAAAAAGAAGAAGAAGGGCATAAAGGGAAACCCATTCACCCTATTCACGTTGGGGTGTGTCTCTGTCTTCAGCAACCTGTTTACGGAAAGTGTGCCAGCCAGAGCAATGGATATGATGGAGATGATGATGTTACGTTGTCCTGCCTTCCCAACATGCCTTTAGAGGATGCAAACTGGCTTAAGCGCCTGTATGCTCTTAGAGTGCTAGTGTACATTTTTATCCATTAGACCTTTGATATGATATGATATTGGTACAGTGATATAATAAGATCATGATACATGATGTATAGAAGTTATCATCAGGTGTTTTTGTGACACTATAAAAAGGTAACACATTACAGTATTTTATACAATAATATATTACAAAATACCCTATAGTGATGTAATGTATTTTAAGTATCATGAGGAGTAATGGTATATATATTATTAGCACACCAAATTACTTAAGTAACACACTTTTCATCTTTATCTGAAGTATTTGGTATCATTTACATGATGTGGGTAACAGGTGTGTGTGTGTGTGTGAATGTGCACCATGGAAATAAGAGGTGTTGTAGGGATAGACGTCAATCACTTTAGCCTTTTTAACCCAATTTATGAATAGAAAAAAAGGTCAAAAGAAAAATTTCAAACAATTTTAAAGCAGTTATTCCAAAGTAAGAGTCAATCGGTGTGATGACAAGCCGATTACACGACACAGACAGATGGAAACAGTGGGGAGTGAAGGTGTGGAGGTGTGGTGTGATGCATTTGTGGTGTGATGCATTCTTTGTCATTTGGACAGACTGACAGTGTGAGCCGGGAGATGGAGCTGGCCTTGGCGGACAGGCCGGCGTTCAGCACTCCGGCCCGCAAAGTCGGACGGCCCAGCCGCAAACGCAGAGACTTCCTCGTGAGTATTCTGCAGCCTGCGTACAGTTTTAAAGCTGTAACACGCAGGGTCTGTTTTTTTTTGTTTGTTTGTTTGTTCTTTTTTTTCTGAAGGAGGCAGAAAAACAGGATGCACAGGGAAGATGTGTTGGAACACAAAATATAGAGTTGAAATCATTAACAGTCGGTTTCATTAACACGGTCTCACACACATTGGTGCCTTTGTTAGTATCCAAAGAAAAACACTTCCTGACATGAAAACACAAGCGCCTTGGTTTTTAACGATATTTGAAAAAAAGAATGCTGTAAGCATTTATTTAAAAATAATTCGTAAGCCATAAATAATTTCTCACAGCAATTGCATAATTCATTAATATGCTTAATTGATTGTGCGATTGGATTTCATCTGGGCAGTGGATGTATGTGTTTACTGCAAGGCTGAAGGCTTACTGGGGCTGCAGCTCATGTTGCCCGGCATGTGTGCTTATACTGTCTAAAGTCCTGACCCCTAACAGAGATCATGTCTGGGTCACAGAGTCGCAGAAGTTCTTGCATGACCCTTATTCTTTCTCCCAGACCAAGTGCTGAGTCATTAATCATCGCTTTTCACTTTCACAATTTCTTGACGTGTTTATTGATTTTTTTTTTTTTACATTTTTTGCACATCCGTCTCACTTCTTCTCTTATTTCCTTTTGCTCCTTAGTGTCCGTCTTTTGAACTGTCAGTTACTCTAAGACAGTCCACTCTGAGAAAGCCAGCTAGTGTTTTTTTTTTCCCAACATGCACCCCCTGCTGAACATTTTCTGTCACGGAGGCGTTTGAAAATAATCCTAGCTGTTGCATAATTAATCTGGAGAGGGCATGTTGGAGCACACGGCGCTCATCCACTCCACATCCGCTCCTCCTTTTCCCCCTGGGCCTTTCTGATTTGATTACCCCCAATGTACCCTCCGTTCAACAGGTAATTGTGGCAGTAGTAGGGGATTTTCAGTTCATGCATTAGCGGACTGTCATATTTTCGTGCTGCCTTTGAGTCTGTGAAAATTTTTTCCCCCAAACGTAACCGTATATGAAGATGTCCCTCAGGGATGTAATGAGCAAGGTGTACTCCCGCTCACAAGCTTTTTGTGCACCACTTTTCATCCTGACCCAATAATGGTATTGTTTCCTC
This sequence comes from Kryptopterus vitreolus, assembly GCA_030449085.1. Lineage (NCBI taxonomy): Eukaryota > Metazoa > Chordata > Actinopteri > Siluriformes > Siluridae > Kryptopterus > Kryptopterus vitreolus. Next base: position 12,664,074 of record JACRUU010000012.1, on the reverse strand, counting down.
ACACTGTGACTTGTGTGTGTGTGTATGTGTGTGCGCGTTGTGTGTGCATTTTTAAAAAACCTTTTATTTTTATCGCTATTTTTACAAGGCTGTTGAGACTGCTCCTTCCTCTTTTGAGAAATGTCAGATGTGCAGGTTTCATAGCTCACGCTAGGAAGGCGCTTTGTGTTGTATATTTTCGCATCAGTCAACATCTGTTCATTGCTCATGCTGCTCTGCATTTGATTTGCGTGTGCTTAATGCCATGTTTATTGGTTGCAATTTGCCAGCTGTTTTATTATTTGTTAGAGCTGAGTAATGGTTCCTTTTCTTTTTTCCCCGCTTTATGAGGCCGAAGCCAAGGGCTGAGGAAAGTAAAACACGCCAAGCCCACTGGCTCCTTTCTGACAAACAGCCAACATTCCTCTCATACCTCCGCCTCTTTGTAACGGCGAGCGAAAAAAAAAGAAACAAATGGAAAGAATGCACCATAAAGCATATACAGTTTGAGCTAGAGTGGACGTAGAAATGACCCAGAAGTTTTACATCCACCCTATTGTAGGAGACTGTTCAAGTTCAAGTGTCTATAGCGCCTTTTCACAGTATATATATATATATAAGATAAGATAATGATGTGTGTGTTTATCCGCGATGAGCAAGCCTGGGGCAACTGTGGTGAATAAAGAAGAAAAGCGGAACCCATTCTCATTTGGGTGATATCAGGAGTGTGATTATAAATAATACAAATGACCAGAGAGTGAGAAGTACCCTTAACATATGTGTGTGTGTGATGTAATATCCTAAATCAAAGTACAGGACATTTGTATTATTTACTATACGATGCAGAAGTAATAATAACATGAAGATTCTTATTGGAACCAAGAAATTACACTTACTCAGTGTTGTTAATTATACTGTGGTGTAAAGAGATTGGCTAGTAGGTTGTTCTATTTATTGTAAAAGGTTTTATGTCATAATGAGCTGAAAACTTAGCGGAACATACAAACAAAACAAAAAAACCCCACAACATTTCAATTAAATATGATCATATTTAAAAGTATATCTGAGCATATGAGTGAGGTTCTTATTAAGTCTTGATCCTCCAGCGAACGGCGAGAAACCACCAGTCCAGCAGTGGCTCTAGCATTTTTTGTAGCCTGAGACATAAAATGGCCGTGTTCAGTGTCTGCCTTCTTTGATTTCTTCTTCCCGAGACCGGCTCTGACATTCAGAGCCAGTGAGGCGAAGCAGCAGCTGCGAGTATGAAGAGCAACTCTACTGTCAGCCGGGCAGAGCCGTTCTCCTGAGGCCCTAAATCTGTCCTCCCTGATTTCAGCAATTTCTCATATCAATCTTTTACCACTCGTGAGAGCTCCTAAAAGCAGGTGGTTGGACCAGTAGGCTGATGTGTCTTCGTGTGCGAATGTTGTCATAAAGCATTGGGGTCTTTTTTTTCTGAATGACATAATACCATTTTTCATATGCTGGGAACCGTGTCCACTAAGCGATACACGCATAAAAAGAACCGTCATCGCATGCAGCCTCTCGAATGTCCAAAACGACAGGTCGTTTGGGTAAATGATAATTGTATAGAAAACGTGATACAAAAGAAAATAGTACATTTTCACCACTTGGTTACTGAGACTCTTTTGCAGACACTACGATCAACTGAGCACTGTATTAGCCTTCAGCCATAACCACTCTGTACCCTTCCCCCAACGCAGAGCATCTGGCTAGTGGGGTTTTTTAGGGGGAAAAAAAAAAGATCACTGCGGAAAGTGTTTATGCTTAGCTGCAAACGTTCCCCCATTTTGCCCGCAGGTTTCTTTCATGCCGTATTTTTTCTCCTGCATGCAGCGCAGGACCATTTCTGACATCTCACCTCATGCTTTAGAACAGTCGTGAATGGAAAAGCAAACATTTGGGTGATTTATTTTTACTTTTTATTTTTTTTTAGGCTTATTTCTATACATTCGAAATTTGACAGGCCTGATACATTTGTACTCCCCCATGCCTCCAATGACAATTTAACAATCCGATTGTATTGCATTATTGTATTATCACCAAAATGGACAATTCTGAAAAGATCTACAAAAACCTTTTAGCGATGCACACTGCTTAACTTTGTTAAAACTTTGTTTTTAGCTGTTCTATATAAATCAGTCGTTTATAGATGAGAGTCTGCTTATCTTGAGTTGGATCTTTTCTTCTACTCTGGGGTTTAACTGTTTAACTCTTGATTTAAAAAAGACATTTATATAGTACACCGCCATCGATGCCTGCAGCGTACTTTTTGCTACCCACCCCCCTTTAAGTGCCTCTTGTGGTTGACAGCCACAAAGCCCAAGTAATGTCTAGGTATCAAAATGTACAGAAAGGCAGCTACAGGAAGTTTAGTTTAGGTACACACTATTTGTTATATAAAAGATGAAGCCCTGTTTTCAGGAGGCATACATTTCTGAAGTTTGTAGCTTTGCTTTTCTTGGAAAAAGACCTCCCTGGGCTGTGGAAACATTGAGCAGATGCAGCAGTTATATTTAGTAGTCAGACTTTCTTCTATACAATTCAGTTGGGTTCCTATAGCTTCATTTTTCGTCAAATTCATGCTTCCGTTTTCTTGTGATATATTTTTTCATATCGCCGATGTCTAAAATAAAAATCAGTTGAGTAGATTTTAAAGAGTAAAATTATACAGATATATTTAGGTTGGCTACTAGTACACCATACGAAGCATTTCAGGAGACCAAACCATGGATGTGAAACCTTGTAACATAAGAAAACATATGAAAATCACTCCAGTTTATGATTAAGCTTTATTGTGTATGGTACAGACCTGGTGTTGAATGGCGTATACAAGTAATAGCAAGATAAATCATGTTGTAGAGAAAATTGTAGAGAAAAACTAATTTCTTAGCTAATTACAGAAATTTCTCCAGAACTTTCATATTATAGACTGATTAAAATGTACACAGTCATTTTTAAATCATTACAGGGTTTTTTTTCAGAGGCCTGCAGGTTTATACATCTTCTAACTTGACTAAAGTCGCATCCCTTTTAAAGAGATTCAGCACCATAGCATGACACTCCCACCACCATGCTTCACAGTGAGTGATAGGCTGTTTTGTTTGCAGCAAACATAGGCCAACACATACTTAACATAACTTGGGAACCGTTTAGCTCGGCTTGAATATGAATTGTTTTTTCTATTCGCTCTACTTCACACATATAGAAAATGGTGTAGAGAGTAACCTGTACTCACAACTCCTTTGATGTTGGTGTTCGTCTCGTAGCAGCCTCCCTCATAAGGTTATGTCTCGTTCCTTTTTCTGTTACAGCGGGACATCCTGTTCTTGGTAATGTCACCGTGGAGACCCATTTCCTACACGTTTCTTGGTACATCGAATGGTTTCGAAATTCTTTTGTACCCGATCAATACCTTTTGACCCATGAGCATCCTCTGCATGCTTTGCAAACTCTTTGAAGATTCAGCAGACCAGTGAACCTAATATGAAGTCTAAAAAAAGAGCGCACACAAACATCTGAAATTTCTTTTGTTTACTTCAGTGATAATGCGTATAATTCAACATTGCAAGTAAACACTTGTCTAGAAAGGTTTCGGGTACTGTGGGCTTAAAAATTACGACTTCCTTTTACTGGCACTAAGAGACACTGATACAATTCAGACAGCAGGAAACAGGCAATTTCCTCAATGTCTTTCTGATTATTTATATCTGAATAAATGAAGTTTCCTACATAACCGCTGCAGTGTCTGTTTACTTCGAGTTTAAGTAGAATTTAACCAAATCCTCCCTTTTCGAATTTATGCAAACAACAAATGGTTTCTTGCAATTCTGTGATTTCCACTTAAGTTTTATTTGTATAGTACGTTTAGCCGTGGTCATTTTCCCAAAGCAGCTTTACAGAATTAAATAGATTCCAAAAGGGAACCCTCCTTATCTGGGAAATACCGAATGACCAGTTATTACGCATCCATCATTGTTAAGGTTACCAGCTGTTCACTCATGGACGCCTGAAAAATTATGCTTGGTCTTAGGAATCTATTTCGCAAAGCTCTCACGGCAGATTTTTCGGTTGATAATAATGACAATGGAAGTGTAAAACGTGTCAGGTATGGAATCAGCAAAGCGTTGGCTACACCTCAGCATGCTTTGTGGAATTTGGTAGGTTTCTGCTCTGTGGATGAGTTGCTGTTGTTTCCACACGCTTCCACTATCCACTTAAGTAGATAGTGGAAGCCACGGTCTAGAACCTAGAACAGATTATATTAAACAAAATGACTTATTGCAAAGACCTTAAATGTAAAGAATTTAGAAGAATTCCACACTTAAACTATCTTAGATCTTTAAATTGACCCATTCATTATTATTATTATTATTATTATTATTATTATTATTATTATTATTATAGGGGGCACGGTGGCTTAGTGGTTAGCACATTCACCTCACACCGCCAGGATCCGGGGTTCGATTCCCGTCTCGGCCATGTTTTTGTGTGGAGTTTGCATGTTCTCCCCGTGCCTCAGGGGGGTTTTTTTCTCCGGGTTCTCCGGTTTCCTCCCGGTCCAAAAACATGCACGGTAGGTTGATTGGCACCTTGGAAAATTGTCCCTAGTGTGTGTGTGTGTGTGTGTGTGTGTGTGTCCTGCGATGGGTTGGCTTTCCATCCAGGGTGTATCCTGCCTTAATGCCCATAGACGCCTGAGATAGGCACAGACTCCCCGTGACCCGAGGGAAGATCGGATATAGCGCTAGAAAATGAATGAATGAATTATTATTATTATTATTATTTTTGAAATTTATTTGTAGCAATTTGTAGAAATAACGTAAATTCCGACAGTCTGTTCGAGATTAGCAAAAATATAACTTTTAAAATGATAATACAACTAATATACATTGATATTATTTAATAATAGCATTTAATAATTGTGCCCTTAATAATTTAATAATTGTGCTTTATTGGGTATTTTACCTTTGAGAAGAGTGGATGCTTAAATTTCAGTATTTCTGCACTATATAATATTAATATTAATACAGCACTGTAAGAATGTAATACACAAGATGCACTACGATACAATTTGTACAATATAGTGTATACGATACTGTAATATTAACAAAAAAAGGCAGCGTTGACAATGCTAAGACAATGCTCTCGCTATGAACTCATCAGGAACTGGTTAACCGACTGCGTGACTGAGCAGCACAGCGTTGGTGGGCGTCTCGCAAGAACCTTCGTGCCCTCGAATTTCGGCCGCGACACTCATATCGCTCATAACCTAATGAGTTACAGTTGAACACAGTTTTGCATAATTTACAGAACATTATCATACAGTTTCTCTCTGAATCTTCTGAAACTGAAAACGACTGTTGTTTCATGTTAGAGCGACCTATCTTCCTCCGCTGTCTCAGATGTTGCTCCTGCCGAAGCTTGTGATGCATGGCTTTCAGCAAGAAAGAGTCATGAAATTTAATTACTTAATATTTGTATTGTTTGATGAGGTAACATCTTTTTTTTTTTTTTTTTTTAACTCGAGTAAAAAATAAATGTAACAACTTGAAATTGAATTATAGTCAAAAAGGTCTATGAAAGTGAAGCATGTACTGAGTGTATACTTTAAGTGTTTTACTACTTTCCACCCTGGTAAGAAGTCATTTGCACCTGCTGCTTTATTGCCTGGCGTGTTGATTGTAAAGCGGTAATAATTGCGTTTTAGGATACATCAACAACAATGCCTTATTATGTATGTCACTCTTTATATTCCCTCAGTTGCATACTTAATTGAAAGCAAATGCAGAGTGTTGTTTTTTTTGTTGTTGTTTTTTGTAATGGATTTATTTGTGTCTGAGCAGCTGAGCAGTTATTACTAGAAGGTTAATGTATATAAATTACACTTAAGATGCTGCTGTTGCAGAGTAATTCAGACTAATGGACTTAAGATTTAGATGCATTAAAACACCTGGCTTTAAATACAGGTTTATATAAGAAAGTACTACCACTTTTTAAATGAGGTTTTTACTTCATACGGAACTAATCAGGAACCACTTTATATAGCTGAACAGGAAGTTTAATAAAACATGTATTTGTTGCATTGTTTAATCATAAAACTGGAAGTATAATCCTATACATAACAGGAAAAAATAATTTCATTCATTCTGAAAAATTTCAACATAAAGCAGTATGAATTCGTAACTACTAGAATTATGACCTACTGTTATTATTCACCGAATACACTGAAACTGAAATTGCGCAGTGAATGCTTGTGAGTGTAATGGGTTACTGCAGTGCAGTTAGCAATTGGTGAAATAGATTAAGGTTTTTATTTGTTTAATAGTACATGCCATATACCGTGCAAGTGTATGCAAATGAACATTTTGGTTGAAATCATATTAAATAAATGCAGTTTGCACCATTTCTTTACACTTGAAAACAGTTGTTTCATTTACATATATTCATTAAATGCAATCGATTTGAAAATCAGGCTTCAATATAAGACTGTATGAGATGCATTTTTCAGTATATTCTATAACGTATAATCAGTGTTGGGAAAGTTTTGGAAATGTATTAGATTACAGATTACAAATGATCCTATTCAAAATGTAATAAGTAGTGTAATTTTTCAATTACTTTATTAAAGTAACTGATTACATTTGATTACTTTTTGATTACTTTCATTTTGTCCACTAGGTGGCATTTAATGAAATGATCATTGGATCATAAGGAAAAGAAATTTCACACCCTCGGAAAAAAATAGGTTATGTTTTTCGAAATTGAGCTGCATCAGAATCAAACTGTGGAATGGGGGGGAGGGGGGATTTTATCTTTGGGATTTGTAATATTTAACATTTTCGTAAGTAACTGTAATTTAATTACATGTTTTTTCTCAGTAACTGTAACAAATTAATTGTGATTCAATTCCGTAACGCTGTTACATATAACTAGTTACTCCCAACACTGCTTATAATACATTTGGCTTGAGTTTGAATGGTGTCATTTCCTGTTGCAGGTGGAGAGTTGTGGATCACTGGCGGAGCTGGTGGGTGTGTCCAAGAATCACAGAGGGGCTGGAGTCCAGACCTGTTCGCAGATCCAAGTTCATAATGGGGATGTATTAGAGTGGCATGGCAACCGACCCTCCGAAGGCTCTCGCCCCGCGCAAGAGCAGAATGCTCTGGAAAACGGCCTCCCTCGCCAGGCTGCCTGCAGCACGAGCCCTTCCCCAGAGAACGGATTTGTTGTTGCCCAGGACAAGTGCGGCTCCGAGAAGGACAGGGAGGAGACGCTGCCAATTCTACCTCGCAGGAAACGAGGACGACGGAAACTGGAGCGGCCCACCAAATGTGAGTTACTCTTACGTGCCGCGTTACAATGACCTCGCGCTGGTGGGCCGAGGGCCACAGTGTGTCATCATCCTCATACAGTCGTCAGCCTTTCATGATGAATGAAGAGGTGTTGTAAAAGAGCCGCGGACGTGCTCTCGGAAATTTGGCAGCTGAAAAAATAGCAGTAAAGTCACGTGCATTTTGTCAAGAAGAGATTAAATTTGATTTCCAAACTTCTGAATAAGGCCGCGCATTAAATTCCGTCACACGTGATTTAGTTTAATACCTCAATCACATGCCCTGATGGTGGGATGCAGCAAGTGCATGACTGTGATAGAAGGCGATTATGAATACTTCAGAGGCTGCACAGTTTTGCATTTATGAAGTCGCTTAGAAATGGCTTGGGAAATGATTAATTATGACTTCTGCAAAATGGGAACAGATTTTGATTCATAATACCATGCTTTTGGGAAAATATTCCTTTCATCCGAGAGAGGACCTCCTAAACACACGGCCAACCCAAATGCTGTCAGATTATTGTTCAGTAATTCATTTCAAACCACATTATTATGTATTTACCATCAGTTATACAACACAGTCAAACTAAATGTGATGAGAACCAGGAGAGTAAAAAAATCTCCCATGCTTCATGTTTGCGATGATGAAAAGGACAAACCATTTTTTGCTTGTAATAATTTTTCGTGGTGGGCGAGTTTGACGACGATTTTCATGACTATTATTAATTGTTGGGAAATAGTGCAAGTGATGTTAGAACCCAAGTTATTACATTCGATTCGAAAGAGAAAAGGGAAATAAGATGAGACCAAGATAATATTATTAAAAAATTAAAGGGAGAGGAAGATGAGTTTATCTAGTGACAGTAGGCTCGTTTCCATTACACATTTGCGTAAAACTTTTGCAGTATTTTCTAAATGTCGATAAAAAAAACTGTTGCGAAATGACGGTGTCCTCTCGCGTCCTCTCACGATGTCATAAAAAAAAAAAAAATGCCGATAGATATCGGCAGGCTTACTTATATCGCAGCCAATGCATTTTATTTGTAGGCGCGTTATACAAGCATTAATGGCAAGGTAATCCCCCTATACCCGGGCACGGCCATGTATGCACTTGTTCTGGGATTCAATAGTGTGCGATTTCATGGAGGACCTGTGGATTCAGAATTGAACTCGTCCACTTGTTTTGAGCTGTGCAGTGCAATAGGGCCTCTTGTAGCACCTGCAGCATCACGCCCCAAGGCAAGGCAAGGTCGATCATGTGATCTGGAAATGCGAAAAAGTTTCCATTACACTTTTGTAAATTATTCCTTTTCTTGCATCGTTTCAAAAAATGCCAGGGTAAAATTTCCATTTCAATGAATGAATGAATTCATTCATTCATTCATCTTCTATATCCGATCTTCCCCCGGGTCACGGGGAGCCTGTGCCTATCTCAGGCGTCTATGGGCATTAAGGCAGGATACACCCTGGATGGAAAGCAGGGCACACACACTCACAATCACACACATATTCAGACACCTACCGTGCATGTTTTGGGATCGGGGGAATCGGACCGGAAACCAGAGAACCCGGAGAAATAAAAAAAACCCCCTGAGACACGGGGAGAGAACATGCAAACTCCATACACACATGGCTGAGACGGGAATCGAACCCCTGACCCTGGACGTGTGAGGCAAATGTGCTAACCACTAAGCCACCGTGCCCAGATTTCACGGTTCCATTAGGCGTATTTTCAATTCACTATTTAAAATTGCACATTTTGAAGGGCAATGGAAACGCACTTAGGGTGACGTTCCGAATAAATCGTCTTGAGAACGCTTTCTAATGGCCAGTCTCAGGCTTGGTTGTGAAGCGTGTCTGTAGAAATTGGCCAGTTCCCATGTCTAATGCAAGATGTCTGATTGCTCCACAGTTACGTCGTACTGTTCGCTGGAGCCACCTGAAAAATCGTGTCTACAGGGCTTAATCCTGTACCAATCCCCTGGGTAAAGTGAGAATCAGGGGTTAAAATCTGTTTGGTGTCAGAGATGACGTTGACAGTATTATCCACCACTTTGACCTCATGTCAAGAGAAATTCTGAAGCTGATTGTCATCACACTGAAAATGTCAAGTCTTGTGTTTATTATATTCAGATTGATATCTCTCACACACACACACATACACACACACATACGTACAGTTATTGTGTATATATATATATATATATATATATATATATATATATATATATATATATATATATATATATATATATATATATATATATATATGTATATATATATATATATATATATATATGTACATACATACACGCACATACACCATTGAGTACAGTATTAAGAGATGATCCTGCTATCAGTCAGATCTCAAAGCCTACAACTCTTTTGCTCTTTCTTATTCTTGCTCTGTCTCTCTCTCTCTCTCTCATCACACACCATATTTCCTGGCCAGAGCAGGCTATGACCTTGATGAGAGCAGTAAATAAAGCCCAGGGAGACAGCTGTCTCCTGGCAACCTGCCCTGGGTGGGTGCAGTGCACGGAAAGACAGCAGTGTTGTGTTATGGCCCCCTCTCAGCAGGGACTGTGCCAGGTGGATGGCACTCAGCCGAAGCCACTTAAACAGTGCTCCCAAAACACAGTATGCACTCAGTTCACCCAGTACACACACGCATACACACACCCCATATCCCAAATAGATATGATAGATATTTATTCCCTGGCCCTGAATCAGGATGTTAACCCAGGCTATGCATATATATATATTTATATATATATATAAATATGTAAACGATTCACGGGTCCGAGCTGGTAGAAACAGAGACAGACAACAGATCACCAAGCACAGAGCCATCTTTATTTTCTTTCCATGTGTTTTTCTGGCTCTTTCCTTCCTTCGTATTCACGCCGGGACAGTGCTGACCGGCACGTCCACATTCCACGCTTGTCAGCCTGCGCCAACCTTGTTGCTTCACTCTATGCCCGGTGACTCTTTGAGGCTGATGTTTCATGCCTCTTTAATGTCGTTGCAGGTCCGGCTCCGCCCTCCACTACCAACGTGCTGGGGCAATACATGCACACACACAAACACACACACACACACACACACACACACACACACACACACACACACACATATGTATAAGTGAGTCATCTTATACATATAGGCATCAAACTTAAATATTTACATTTCAACCCGAACTGGCACATGTCCTTCTGTTTAGCGATAACAAATAAGCAGCGTTATGCGCAGAATCAACCTACCATTTATAACACTCAGAGGAAGGTGCAAGAGCAACAGTGGGAAATGAGCTCATACATGATGTTTATCTTGTCTCGTATGAGACCAATGGCATTGTCCTTTCTATATTCTGTCAGAGATTTGAATCAAATTAGCAGCTCATTCCCAGGGGTTGAAAAATGTAGTGTTATTCAAGTATGACACACTCTAAAAAAGTGCTTTCCTGTAATATTTCCTCAACATCCTTTATACGTTGAGCTTCCAACCTAAAGTTTCCCATGTAGATGTTGCATAACATTATTTCAAACTGGCGTACAGGATGCCCTGTCTGCTCTCTCTCTCTCTCTCTCTCTCTCTCTCTCTCTCTCTCTCTCTCTCTCTCTCTGTCTTTTCTCTCTCTCTGGATAGATTTTAGGCTCTTCATTCTATAGAGATTTTTTTGACATTTTGTAAGTATAAGTATTACCTTACCACATAGCTACGTAGCTTGGAAGTTTGATAGCGCCCAGTTCTTTTGATTTGTGCTGCATTGTCTGCTGAATTGTTCTTTTTAAGTTTTCTGTTGACTGGATGATGAAAGGCATCAGGGGTGCAACAGAACGCAGTTGGTCCTCGCCGTTCGGGGATTAATTGCTAATTGCTCAACTTGCGGATAATTAATCTTAATTTTTTGACGAACGAAGGGTGAAAAATGGTTCGAAACTACACAGAGAACGAAACAAGTCAACAACAATGAAGTCAACAAAGCCTCCCGCTTCATTCATATCGTATGTATGGGAGCATTTCCATGCTGTAACCTCTCTTGTCATAAATGGAAAGCAAATTATAATTGTCTCCTCCCCCTTTTTTCCAGATCTAAAGAAAGCAATCTGATCCATGACTCAAAAACCGTAATAGGATCCAGACCGTAAGGTTTGCGGTCCATTGCACCACTATCAGGCATGTATTCAGCTTGTAAACCATTATTACAGCATCATAACTTGTTTGACATCTTGGGGAAAAAAATGAGCCTTTAATATCATATTCGAAGATATTTCAATTTACTGAACAGCGTGAAATGCGTACAGCTCTGAAGTTCTGGAGTGGGTAATGCAATGTCATCCATCATGAAAACAGAGAAAGGGTCTGAGCTCAGTGCTGAGTTTACTGAGATAGTATACAGTATACAGGCACTGTATATCAGCTCCACTCATGAACTCACTGACCCTGGCAGTGGAAAGGACCCCACCTCTGACTCAATAACCGGTAATGTAGTCATTTCTTCCCATTGTGAGAGAAAGTGTGTGAGTGGGTGAGAGCGGGATGATCGAGATGTCTGTTAGTAGCCTGGTGCGAGGCAGTCCAGGAAACAGACGTGAATGTCTCTCGCTTGCATATGGGTTTGATTTTTGGCCGTGCACAAGTTAACCAAATCTATCATCGGTACATAACGAATGGCAGGACTGGGAGCAACAGCGGGTTGTTAAATGAATATTTGATGAACAGAAATGGTGATATATCTAAGGGCGGTCCAGGGGTTCCTGTTTGTACATTAGCCCCCCCCCCCCCCCCCCAATATCAAGTCATCCGGGTAATAGGCAGGCGCGGAAAACAAAAACAGGAACACGGAAGGCAAGGTGCGAGAGGGAGCAATTTTACGTGTCAAACAAAAACATTTTTACGTGTCATCTCTTAGACTACTATACAGATGACATGGACAAAAGTATTGGGACACCTGATTTTCCAGCTGTGTGTGGTCCTTTCCCAAATTGTTATTGCAAAGCTGAAGGCACACAATTTCACAGTATATGGTGTTTGAGAAACATAGCTTAGAACAAACCACATCAAAAAGCATCGATGGATGCTCATGAGAGATTTTTCGCGTTTATTTTTAGAAAGTCAACAATCTACTTCGCAATTTAATACCATATTGAAGCTCACCTTAACGAAGATGAACTGTGATGAATTGTTGTTCACTGTCACCAACAATTCCTTGAAATCATTGAGGCATTTTTAATAGTCATTTGAAATTGAATTTTATATTTTTAGTCATATATTTGTGTTTGCATTTTTATGTAATTTGATACTTAAATTCTCTAAATAGTTTTAGTTATCACTGAAATGCTTTCATGCAATTTCAGCAATAAATGACATTTATTTAAAAAAAAAATCTTGTTCATTTTAAGAGGCCACTCTTATTTTCTCTTGTATATTTAATATAATAAGTAAGTGTCTTATCCGATTACTCAATTAATTGATGAAATAATCAGCAGATTGCTGAAACAATCGATATCCTCAGCTGTAGACATGTTCCTTTCCGAGTCTGGTTCCTCTTAATATTATCTCAATGGAGATTTTACCATAGTTTTACCATAGCAGTATTTTAACTTAACATACCGATATGTTCTCATTCAGACACAAGGGTGTTAGTAAAGTCGGGTCAAGTTCAAGTAGACTTTATTGTCATTTCAACAATATACGGTGCACTAAACAGCCAAAACAAAAAACTACATCAGACAACATAAATTAACAAACAGAACATAGAACTACACATAACTAAAAAAAAAAGAAAGACAAGACCAGTAGACAGTAGTGCATGTTATGTAAATAATATTATATATGTAAACTGTAAAATATGTAAATATGTAAACACTGTCTTTGAGGTAGACATGTTCAACAAAAAGTGTTCAAAACAGCATTTTGTGCAAACAAAGCTTTTTTGTTTGTTTGTTTTTGTTTGTTTTCCGTTAATTATGTGTATGTGTCTGTGTGTATCAGTACAATTCCTTTGTGATGAGGAGTCTGATAGCTTGTGGAAAGAAGCTGTTACACAGTCTGGATGTTACACAGCCTGAATGCTTCAGTGCTTCATTCCAGACAGTAGGAGAGTGTGTGTGTGTGTGTGTGTGTGTGTGTGTGTCACAGTGCTACTGGCTTTACAGATGCAGCGCTTGGTGCAACTATGATAGGGGGAAGAGCATCCACGATGATCTTCTCAGCCGCCACGACTATCCGATGTAGGGTCTTGCGATGGTGCACGTCCCAAACCAGGCAGTGATGCTCTCGACAGTCCCTCTGTACCAGTTTGTAAGGATGTGTGATGGAAGCTGGGTACAAGTAGTGACGTAGGATGAGGAAGACCTGGGCTGCAGTCAGAGTTCACTTTAATCAAGTTGTTCAGTAGGGTTGAGGCCTATAACATGCCGTTCAATGTGTTTTGCTCTAAATCATGTAATGCAGATCTTCATGGCGATGGCTTTGTGTACAGGAGCACTGTCATGCTGCAACAGGTGTGGGTCTCCTAGTTCAAGTGGAGGAAAAAATCCACACTATCACATCCAAAAACATTGTGCCAGATTCCACATATGGCTGAAAAAGTACATAGTTGTCCCAATATGTTTGTATCTAATATTTTGTATGCAATTCAGACTTAACAGGTAGTGTGAAATTCTTATTATGATTCATAACATGTCAATTGAGGCAATTATATAATAATTGGGACATGCCTATTAGAGTTTGAAATATGAATAAAAATCAATCCTCTTCAAGGATGATTACTTTTATTCATTTTTTCATCTTCTGAGGTTTATGATAAGCGCAACGTCTACAGTTAAATCACATTTCGTGCTGTATAACTGTAGGACTTTGAGAAAGGGAAGCAGGGCAAAAGGGATTTGATATTTATGTGTCAGGTTGGAGGTGTAAATTTAATGAGCTCCACTGAGGTTGGCGCAGGTGTCCCATGCGCTTCTTAAGACGACGTCTTATTACTCATGAATCATGAATCATCGTAATGGCCCTGCTAGTGTTTCAGGCCATTCTCAATCATAGCCTCTTGCTACCCCCTGCCTGTCCTTCTCAATCCAGGCGAAATGAAACTGTCTAGGAGCGGACTGTTCTAAACAAAAGATTTTAGGAGTATAAAGCAGTTTCAAGGAAGAAGAATTACAGCATGTGATTGTTTGTTTAATTATGCATTTATTTTGTTGATTTGTTTGCATTTTGGCTTATTAACACATACATTGAAATTCCGCTTACATCAAGATAAACTCGCATTCTAGCAAATATGTGATTTGCAGAAATATTACTTTTCTACTTGAAGACGTGCTTTAATGAGCTGTTAGGAAACTTACTATGATTAGCCCAATGTGTATATTCTATAGAATTGTTCCCACTTAGATTCAAATGAGTTATATTTCACGGGAGGTAGCTTCCTGTTTGTTTTCGTTTGCCGCGAATATCGTGTTTGAATTTTACAATTTACTAAAACTTTCTTTACCTAAATGCTCTTGATTTCCTTCATTGTCTACTTTCCGTCTTGTGCCTGTCTTTTTTTTCTCTTGGGAAGAGCGCTTTTTTTTCCTCTTTTAAAACAGTGAATGGAGGCCATTCCCATCTGATCTGCGAATACACACCTAAGCATGTAATTTATGTAATTTCTCCAATATGGAGAACATTCGGTGTGGAGTGTAGAATGTACAGTCAGTGATTCTCCATCTCCAGCAATATTCTTAGTGACAAAGAGTTAACTTAGTTGATGGAGAAGATTCTAACATTAGAGGTGTGCATCCTGAATCTAGAGAGGATTAGTGAGCACTAAACACTACACCTCAGGGGAAATTCTGGATGCACTCGGTGGAGTTATCAATCTCCCCACTCCTGCGTTAGAGCCCTCGGATCGGGGCGAGTGGGTGCCAAAACCAACAGGTTTTCTCGCCTTAGTTAAGCACCCACTGAGAAAGCTGAAGGAGTTCTGTTATAGGAGACTCTATTCTGAGGCATGTGAAATTAGCTAGGCCTTCAGGGGGAGCAGCAGTACAGGTTAGGTGTATACCAGGAGGCAGGGTGCCAGACATAGCAGGTGAGCATAGATTATTAGTTCTCTAAGATTTTTCACAAAGGAGCGAATGATATGAACCTTCGACAGTCGGAGGTATCAAAGAGTAACATTATAAGTTTAGATATCAAAATATAGACATAATTACAGTCTGAAGTTATTCCAGATCACTATCCTATCTCCTTTGAAATCTGCCTCCGTTATAGTGCAAGTGCCTTGACGCGTTGCCGTGTTAAACGTACTTTCACCTGATCCACTTCAACAGGCTTTATTAGTAAGCTAGTAAAAAAAAACAATCAACATTAATTAGATTTCCAGGGGTCACGGTATCCTAGTGGTCCGGGTTCGATTCCCGTCTCGGCCATGTGTATATGGAGTTTGCATGTTCTCTCCGTGCCTCAGGGGGTTTTTCTCCGGGTTCTCCGGTTTCCCCCCCGGACCAAAAACATGCACGGTACGTTGATTGGCACCTTGGAAAATTGTCCCTAGTGTATGAATGTGAGTGTGTGTGTGCTCTGCGATGGGTTGGCATTCCATCCAGGGTGTATCCTGCCTTAATGCCCATAGACACCTGAGATGGACAAATGATAGACAGAAGATAGAAGATGAATGAATGAATGAATTAGATCTCCATCTTAGGCCCTAGTTGCTGGGCTACTGAATGTCTACAGCCAACATTCCGTTACACTCCAGACAAAGTAACTCCCCTTAAAACTAAAATGATCATGGAGAAAATGTTAGCATCGTGGTATAGAATGTAAATGACATCAAACCAAATTAACAGTATTTGAAATAGCTTGTTGAAAGCCCTTAGTGTTGCTAGATCAGCATACTTCTCTACCCTCATAGAAAATAACAAACATATTCCTAGATTTTTATTCAACATTGTAGCAAAATTAGCACGGAATAAAAGCACCACCCTTAAGATGAACTTTTTCAACAATAAAATGGGAAAATATCATACAAAAATGATAATATTATTTCAAACTATTTTATAAATAACGCTGTAGAGACCACTATAATTATAACATATAGTCAATTACATTCAAAAGGTAAACATTACATTCAAACAATTACTTCAAAGGTTATTCCAGAAGTAATTAAACCTGTTCTAGAAATAATAGACTTGTCAATTAGCATTGGTTTTGTAACTACAATGTTTAAAATGGGCCTAATTGAAAAACCTGATCTTGACATAGAGCTGGGCGATAAATCATTATTATCAATTAAATCGAGTTTATGGTTTAGGTCAAAAAATGTTGAAAAAAAAAACGAATTTACGATTTCACCTTGGTGGGCACAGCGAGCTTCCGTAGTTCTCCGCCTCCCACCTTGCATTACGCTTGCAAAATATGAAATACAACATACAAAACAGCATGCTGTTTCCAAGATAGGCTTGGTTTCATCAGTCGTATGTAGACGGTTCGGGTTTGCAACTTCAACAAGCCAAAGCACACTGTAAACTTTGTAGCACGACTAATTTATTGCACCACCTTCCAAAAGCACCAGTCAAGATTTCATAGCACAGAGACAGCGCTGGTTAGTGTGGTAAATTACTTGTTATTGGCCTCAGACAGGGCTTTGTTTCCTTGCTAGTGTTCCTCGGTCCTTATCCTACTTGCTAGACTAGAATATAATGGAATAAAGGGACGATGAGAGATTAGCATAACAATGTTGAGTAGAGTGTAAAGGACATTGGACAGTGGATGCTCAAATTCTTCCTTTTTATAACTCTGATAAAGCGTAGATACTTTTACTAGGACCACATGCAGATAGAAGTAAAGATTTGTACCGCAGTCAAAGACCTTGGTTTGATTACTGACTATAGTCTTTCCTTTGAGGCACATGTGAATAACATTACCAGGATCTCCTTCTTTCACTTTAGAACTATTGCTAAAATTAGAAATGTGATGTCGTTACAGGATGCAGGAAAACTAGGTCATGCTTTTGTTACATCTCGATTAGACTACTGTAACTGCTTATTGTCCTAGTAAATGCATAAATAAGCTTCAGTTAGTCCAGAATGCAGCAGCAAGAGTCCTTACCATATCTAGAAAATATGACCATATCAGCCTTGTTTTTATCAGTCTACACTGGCTTCCCATTAACTCTGTCATTGATTATAAAACATTACTACTGATGTGTAAAGCATGTAATGGTCTCGTGCCACATCATCTTAGTGAACCTCTGTACTATTATGATTCTCCAGACTTACTTAGATCAAAAGGTACAAGCTATTTGTCAAATAATAAGAAAACAGCAGGGGGGCAGAAATTTCTGCTACAAAGCCCCACAAATATGGAACAACCTTCCAATTA
The DNA here is from genome assembly GCA_030449085.1 of Kryptopterus vitreolus. Lineage (NCBI taxonomy): Eukaryota > Metazoa > Chordata > Actinopteri > Siluriformes > Siluridae > Kryptopterus > Kryptopterus vitreolus. The sequence goes on along the minus strand of JACRUU010000012.1, from coordinate 12,646,367 downwards.
GTGTTCATTCTCAGTTTGAGGTTGAAAACAGTAATTTAGCCAACCTAATTATTCTTCTTTTCTTAGGTAAAGGAGCATGGAGGGATCATGAATATAGAGTATTTGGAGAACTGAGACGTGTGTGTAAACTCAGGTTTATTGACGGTACTGTGGTGGGCCGGCTCTTATCCCAGAGATGCTCATATCTGTGTTACCTTCTGGCTCTCCCTTTTAGCTATGCTGCCATAGATAGTACTATAGCTAGTGCACAGTGTCTTTAAATTTTTCGCAATACTTAGTAATCCATATCTTTCCCTCCTCCTTGTTCCTCTCACACACGCTCCTTTCTCTGTCGAGTTATACATGCCCCTGAGGATCCAATGTTCCTGTCCCTCTCCTCGGACCTACTCAATTGTCCCGGCATGCCTGGATAGTGTTCTCTTTGATTGGAGGCCACTCTGCCGAGACGTTCCTCATCTACAACCTGAGGATCTAAGAAATTGCAGAGCTAGTCTGCGAGGATGGATTGGGAATGACTCTATGCCACGGGCCAAAGGCTACAGTTTATGTTACATTTGTAATAAATGGACATTCAGTGTCACCCAGATGAGGATGGGTTCCCTCAAGGTTTCTTCCTTATTTCATCTCAGGGAGTTTTCCCTGCCACATTCACCAGTGGCTTGTGGGGCAAGCTCACACTTATAAAGAATAACCTTTTGCATTGTTACTGCATTATCTGTGTAAAGCTGCTTTGAGACCTTGTTAAAAATGCTATACAAATAAAAATAAATCACATGTTCACACTGTGGGTAAATTACTGTTGAATAGATGATGCATTTTCATGAGGAAACATGTCAACGGTGTAAAAATGTCCCAATCACCAGTTTGAATCGAACCTTGATCAAATATTAAAGTTCCGAGTCAACTCGCTGCAGCTGTGTCGGGTGCAAGCAGCCCTGTGCGCTGAAGTTAAGGTTAGTGTGCAGCAGGCAGTGGGGGTAGGGATGGACAAGCCTAATAGCACGCAGCTGTGGAGCCTCAGCACGATGAGATGTAGGGTCAGGGGCGTGATTGAAGCCAAAGTAAACCTGGCCTCCCTCCATACTCATCACCACTCTGGCTCACACTCCCTAACCTCCTGCTTCCTTCAGCCTCGACCACAACTGCCCGAGTCACACGGATCCCTTGTCTCAGTCGCGGAGGGGAGCCGGAGATCCAGGTAGCTTGACACTCCTGAAAGCGCCAGGAGCTCCACAATGTTAATGACCCTCGTTGCTCATTTGTCATTTGAGCCTTGCGTCTGGCACACACTCAGGTCTGCTAAGCTCCTCCGAGCGAGGTGGATGATATAGATCTGGGCCGAATGCTTTCGCACAAACCGTAGCCTTACAAAACGAGCATTCTAATGAGAATACATGAAGTGGCACTTCATTCCGTAATAGGGATATTATTGGAATTGGAATTTGAACATGTTCTCCACTTGTTCTCAATGGAGAATTAAAATGCCAAAGGTTCCCGGGCAAGAATTCTGTTACAGGAAGCACGATTTATTTGTTGTATATGCTATAGCTAGCTCATGCACAATGAGGCTGTTCTGTTCAACATCAGATTTGTACATTTGCAAATCACATTTTATGCATACAAAATAGAAAAATGCTTACATTTGTCTCCACTGGTGTGGTTCTTCTGTGTGTTTGCAATTAAAGAATGACAAAATGCATTAAGGAGAAAACCCACCAACAATGTGTCATTGTGTTAGCACAGCGTAATTTGTTAAACTCCAGTCATACAGCTACTTGTCAACTAAATATTCAGATGCTTTTTCAACCTACAATATTTCATCCTTTAGTGTTTCATTGTGCATGTGTAGACTGTATACAGAGTGCTCATTTCTATATCATTTTATTGAAGATCTACAGGAAGGCCGAAAAGTATCGAGCTCCATTTTCGCAGCCTGTCCAGATCGTTTGCGGTAACGGTTTCTTTTTGTTCGGTTGTGTTTCTCTCTAGACATCGAGCACCGGGAGGACGAGATTGGCGACACTTCGAAGAATGAGGTATGGAATTCTCAATGTGCGGTCCATCCGTTCTCCATGTCTATGTATATATTGTATAGATTGTATACATGTGAGCATGTATACAATATGTTGTACTACCTAGTGTCTTTGTATTTGTTTTGTTGTTTTTTTTCCCAAAATGCTGCCTGCTGTGAAGAGGTTTCTAGTTGCATGATTACAAAACCAGTTGCAAAGCTATTTTCCTGATATGGGGTAGTTGTGAAAGAAATGGTACCCTGATGGCTACTAGATTTGAACTATCAAATACACTTGGTCCTCCGGGTTGAATGGAAAGTCCCATTCCTTCGCAAGTGGTGGCTGGCTGAGGGGATGTAGGAAGACAGGCCAAGAAGTGTAGCTCCTTCACTGAGTGCTGACACGCTCTGTTTACTGTCCAGCTCTCTTTTTTTTGTTTTTTTTGTTTTGGTTTTTCTTCCCCACACCCAAACGTCCAACAAATACATTTTTCCATATCACTGTCAGAAAACCAAAAAAAAACACCAGCTTTCCTCCCTTTAGCACAGAAAGATAAGGTGAGTGAATTAAACAAGCGGCTATTTTTTTTTTCCTTTTCTTTTTTTTTTTTTTTTTTTTTTTTTTTTTTTTCCTTTTATTTGTCCCTTTGAACAGGGAGCTCGAGGCAGGCTACGTGGGGGAGTAGGCTGGGAAGTCAGTCTACGCCAGAGACCCATGCCCCGAGTAACCTTCCAGGCCGGTGACCCTTATTACATTAGCAAGAGGACCAGGGAGGAATTGCTGGCCAAGTGGAAGATGGAGGTGAGTACCGGAGAGACAGGGAGGTAGAAACGCAGGATCCAAAAATCACTTTCGCTCTTATCCTTTTGGTTCGGATTTGGGAAAGGCAGAAGTTGATCTAATGCCAGCATTGAACGTCAGGAATGTTTATTTATTTATTTTTATTACCAAGTGTATTTGATGAATCATCTGAAGGTACCATTTATTTCATGAGGAGTCTTTCTGGATAAATGCTACACCTAAAGATCTTGCTTAATACGTATTAGATTTGGGTAGAAATACATGTGAATTGATCATATACGCCGGATTCGTTTTAAAACTCTTATAGTAACGGCACATATAGATGGAAGCTCCACATAATCAATTGCGGGCAGTTATTCCTGTCAAAGAGTCTGCAGTTATCTACTGAACAATGACAATAGGAATTGACTTGTTCTGATTTATTAAAGAATTTATAACTGAATAAATGAACAGTTGTGATTGACAGCAAAGGTCTGAGTGGAATAAAATACCTTGTGTTATACAGAAAAAGCCACTTCAGGTGATCAAAGCCTTCTTCTTCTTCTTCTTCACATCACATCATTACTTTTATATAATAGCTCAGTCCATCGTGTGTTGCTCCTCCTGTGTTGCATAACAGCGCTGTCCATCATGTGGAGCTCTACATTAGGACAAAAAAAACAAAGGTCTCCCTGATGACAGTGATAATTGAAAACCAATAAGTGGATAATACAGAGAGAAGATTGGCTACTTAATCTTCAGTAAGCTTTCATTATGAGATGCTCTCCTGATAAGCACAGGTTCACGCCGCATCCAGTCATTTTTCTTTATCTTTTAGTAACTGTACATTATACTTATGGCCCCTGCTAATACTATATTTTCAAAGGAAACAAGTCAAATTATATGCCAGGGAAGTAAGATAATTACATTGGATAAGATAAAATAACGTCTAGGTTTTAGAAAATACAAAACATTTTAATGATCTTACATGTAGCTTCTTAATGATTTCACTTGTCTTATTCTGTGCGAAAAGTCTTTAAAACAAGAGCTTTGAAACAACAGAATTCTTCTTATCGTCATCATTATATATTCTTTTTAAAAACAATACAAAGCATTTAAACGAAAAACAAGAGTGCGGTTCAATTTAACGTCATGAATACACGCATATTGACGACGGTTATTTAATCAAATGAAGGCTGTTTTGTAACCCAAAGTCGTCACGGGGGAAAAAACTCACTGCTTCTCAAAAGAGTTATTTGCGTCATGAAATGTTATTGAATGCATTTTGTCGTTACTGAAAGATATTCAAGAGTAGAAATTAAAATCAAACTACAGAATAACTTACAGAATAGCCAAAAGTACTTTGTAAAGAACAAAGTTTGGGATAATGGATAGAAAAAATAACCATACTGGATAATGTTCAGAAAGTGTGTTCTGGGTAAATACTTCTGTGTCATGTCATGTTGTGATTATTGAGCCCGATATTGCGATATGTGATTGTGATAAAGTAAGTGATATCATGAGTCCACTTGATTGGTTATCAAGGGAATTATTTTAGTGATAATTCTGACAACTAGAAAGGTTTTCAAATTGTTTATCATTTGCAATAAGCATTAGCATTCATCATTTGCATTAAGTACAGCCTAACGAAGGCGTACCGATCCGCGAATGTGCGGGGAAAAAAAAAACGAAAGCTCTCTCTGTCATCTCTTCCTTCCAACCCCGAACCAGAAATCTGTTACTGATTTTGTTATAGTACCATGAGATGTAGCAGTTTTATTTCAGTGTAACAATGTCTTTCTTTTCTCAGAGTCACTAATCTTAGAGCCAAAATATCTTCATATAACAGAGCTAAGGTTTTATTCAGTGTTGGTAGCAGGGAGGGGGTAACTCAGTGGTTTAAGGTGCTGGGGTGCTGATCGGAAGATCCGGGTTCGAGCCCCGGTATGGCCAAGCTGTCGCCCTTGGGTCCTTGAGCAAGACCCTTAACCCTCTGTGATACAGGGGCACCGTATCATGCGTACTGACCCCAGCTACCAAACAACAAGCTGGGATATGTGAAGAAAAGAATTTCACTGTAAAGTCTATTCTTCGTCTATTGTGGTGCATGGCGGGAAGTCACGTGACTGCACACGCCTTATGTGCATCGGCTAAACCAGAAATAGACAGTACACGTACTTAAGTTCACACATGCACTTATTTATTAAATAAAATCGCAACATTTCTCCATCATACAATTGCACAGGCTGACATTGCTAATTGCAATTTTATTAAACGTGCTGCACTACTGACGAGACTAAATAAATGGTTTTGGCTGCTGACATATAACAAACATTTGGACTAATGGTTGGACTAATTTGGCTGGCCTCAAATGGTTTCTCTGCTGGTAATTAAGCTCAGTTTGTATGTAAAATGACTTTACATACAACTTTAAGCTTTCTAACTTTTTCTAACTTTCTAATTTTCCTGAGGGGGGGGGGTGGAAAAGGATCAATAGTCATAAAACAATCGTAGTCATAATAATCTTACTCTCTTCAATCTGCTCCTGCATAGGATTTTCTACTTTTATGGCTATAAATAATTTTGTAGGTCTTGACTAGATGAGGAGGTTTTGCAGTGTTTGAAGATTTCATTTTACAGACGCTAAACTCTATTTTCATTGAAATATTCTCCCCAGGCATGAATAAAAGCTTTACACACTCTTGCCGTTTGGGCAGTTCACATCTCAAAACATTCGGATGAAATATTTTGACCCGCCTCATGTAAAACCTGCCAAAGTGACCTGCACTAGTTGGAGATTTCTTTCTGACATTGTGATCCAGTTTATGTCAGAGCAGTTCAATAGGCTTTAGGTGTGGTGAAGCCATTCGATAATACATAACACTCCAGTCGATTGTTTGCTCTCTAAACAAAGCTTACCGAGCTTCATCATTGCTTCGGGTCATTGCTTGACACATGAATATGGTAAATTTCATTCCAATGAGCTGCAGATGGAATCGCATGGCTTTGAAGTACGGCATGGTAGCCATGTTGGTACAGTGTTTTTTCACATTGTCTTCAACTTCCTCTGCTCCATAGCAACCCCAAATAAATGATGCTTTCACCTTTCTGTTTGATTGTACGCCAGTGTGAGCTTGTTTTTTCTGTTACATGTAAACACTTCTAGTAGAATGTGAAATTTGTACTCGTCCGTCCATCATCATTCACTATCTCTCGTTCTTGTAAGCTTTTACCCGGTTAGTTGCATGTCAACAATAGGAACATGGATATGCCTCAGATATGATACAGCACGAGGTGTTTTGACAGGTGCTGTATGTTGGTCATCTTCAATATTTACCACAACGCTGAAAGCATGTCATTTTTTTTTCTATATTTTTTTATGCCGTAGGATTACGATTTCCCCATTGTGATATCTAAGATGCTGAGATAAGATTTAGCTTGATAATATCCCTGTGTACAAACACCTCTGGAATAGCCTGCAAGACAGACATGGACATCTATGGCTTCAGATCTCATAGTATGCTCAAAATCCTGTGGAAAGCCTTTTAAAAGAGTGGGAGGTTATTATAGAGTTGATGTTAATGCCTGTGGTTAGGACATCTAGTGTAGTTGTGATGCGATCCGTGATTGTTGTGGTCATTTTTCAGCAGTCCCTGTATTTAAAAATATTTTTTGGTATTTTATTATTTGTTGTTCCTGAGAATAATTAGGGTCTGTGTGCATGCTGAGATCAAAAGGGGGCACTGCAAGCCCAGTTAATATATCATTTCATAGAAGATTTTTTTTTCATTTACCAGGTTTCAGAAACTCTTATGGCAGTATTTTTAAATATGTAATTTATTAATTATTATATAATGTATTCATTATATAAATATAATAAGTCAATACAGTTTTTATTATAGTGATTATTCTGCTAAATTGGCACACATTAATCATCATCATCATCATCATCATCATATCTCTTGGCTGCTCCCTTTAGGGGTCGCCACAGCGGATGATCTGCATATTAGCTTTGGTGCATATTTTACGCTGGATGCTCTTCCTAATTCAACCCTCCTCACTTATCCTGGCATGGGACCCGCACTAGGAAGGCACTGGTTTGCTATTGGCAGAGGCAGATTGAGCAAGACAGGGGTTAAGGGCCTTGCTCAAGGGCCCTCTAGTGGCATCTCGGTAGTGCCAGAATTTGAACCTGCAACCTTTCGGTCCAGAGCGTTAACTACTGGGCTACCACCTCCCTAAGTTAGCACAAATTAAATTGATAAAACACCTGACAATTCAGATAAACATTTTACTGAGTGAAAGGAAACAGTTTCTCAAATATTATCGCATGTCGCCATGGTAACACAAACGGAGTGACAGGGTGCAGTAAGTGTAGTAACGATGATTAATGTAATGAATTTGTGCTCGATATGGACGCAAATGATCCAATCAGTAAAATATCGGCTTGCCTTCATACTGGTTTCCTTCGGGACACCATTTGACCACGCAAATGAGTGGGCTGTAACTAAGTGGTGTAAGTGTTGTCTTGTAGGGGATTTCTCCTTTAAGAGGATCGTGGTGTGCGCTGTAGTCATTGAGCTGCAGGCAGTCAGTTGTAGGGCATCTTTCCAATGTCTTTCCAGTCTTTTTCTGGCAAGAGGCATTTCTCCTTCTAGTAATGTAGGGTACAGTGAGAGCCTCCTTCTTACATAATTTTCCATCTCCATGGCAACCAAGTGGGGCCTATTGGACAACTGCAATCACCTTCCCCCCCACCCCTCCTTAAGCTATTTTCCCTACCCCTTTTGCCCTTTGTCCAAGCAGGATTGAGGAGAAGCCATAAAAATGTCAGGGCGACTGAAAATATTGCCAAATTAGCCGGATACGCCGTTGTCTCGTGATCATCGTAACATTCCAGTGGAATCGGCACCCCACATGTCCATTTGGTAAAGTCAGGGTATGTTTAGTCCCTCTTTGGCTTGCTAAGCATTTTCTACAAGAGCCCATACTTTAGTACATTGTTTTCCAGAATGCCACTCTTGTAATGCTTTTGTGCATCTTCCAATGCAAAAAAAGTTGCGATAAGAGCTAGACTTGGTGCTTGATCAGACTGGCTTGTCGGGGTGTGAAAGAAGAGAATTCCCACCACTTTTTTTTTTCCTTTCCCCTCCCCTTGTTTCACGTCGCTACTATAGAAATGAACCCAGTGCTATGGATATAAGGGTGAAGATGAGGTTTGCAGCAAGTTTCCAGGACTCCTTGCAAGACAGCCTCCTGGCTGCCTGCCAACACTTTGCAAGTCCTCTCTAGCCAACCAGAATTCCTGTTGACAACCACCTGACCCTGAATTCCCAGACAAAGAAATGTTCATGCTTTCTATTTTTTTCCCTTGCTCTTTCTTTTTTTTCTCTCTCTCTCTCGAGTGGTCTCCTCTAACCCGAGAGTGGGGGCAAGGGGAAAAAAAGCCTGAGAGACACACGTTGGATTTAAAGTGCTGAGCGCAGGCGTGCCTGGGTAGGTCGGCTGGGTTGTTTGTTGTTGATAGCGGTGTGCGTGTGTGCGCGTGCGTGTGTGCTTGTGCGGAGGGGCAGCATGCAGGTTTGAGTTGACTGTGGTGAAGAATTATGCTGACTTCAGGTATTTCCAGACCATCTGCGTTCGGTGGCTTAAAGGAAATCCGTCTCTTTTGATTCGGAGTGGAGGGAGCTCGAGCGTTCGCTGGAGTCCGCAGGAAAAAAAAGTAAAAAAAAAAAAAAAAAAAAAGTATTGGTTTCACTGTATGTAATCGCAGGGGTTCGCCGCATGCTCAAATGATTTCCTGTTTCAATGTCTCTGCTGCAAATTCTGCCGAGAGTGTCTGCTGCTATTTTGCATAAAACTTCTCAGGACTTCCAATGTTACATGCTGGTTGATTATGCTTTCTTTCTTTTTTTTTCCCTGGTGCCTGTTTAAAGCAACAAGCTTCAAAGTAGTGATATATGTTTCTGTCGGATTGCAGAGCTTCGGGGAATAGAATATGTATTTTAGTGCAGTTGTTGTTCATTTAAGCAATGCTGATGAGCTTATGCCTCTCCCTGTATTCTGGAAAGAAATGGTGTAAGCATGTAAATGTTATCTTTTACCTTGGCTTGTGTCGAAACGGAAATGTGGTGCCTGTCTTTTTAAGAATATGTAAATGGCGAGAACGAACCCAATGAACCTGCATGGCGTATGCGCACTGCCAGAGCTGTGGGTCAAGGCTAACAGTACAAACACTGCCAGGCTTTTAGTCGTGCCTGGCTGTTTTAAACCTAATATTTTGCCAATTAATAAATAGTTATTTGTGAAAAAAAAATTATTTGAAGCTGAAAGAGAAAGGAAAAGATTTTTTTGGTCCTTGTTAGGAAAAAGAGAAATCGGAAAGAGTGCTTCAAAGCACTTCTTTCTTCCAGCTTGCATTTGGTTGCTTTTTGCAGTAGATGACCTCTGCGAGGCTCCTAATTGCTGGAGGCTTTTTTTTTTTTTTTTTTTTTTTTTTTACAATGGAGGCCAGATGCATCCTCTGTCCCGCACTCTCCAGAGTCCAAGAAGCGAGGGCGCTTTGTTCAGCCCCTCGCAGAGGTCACGTCAAAATTAATCCGATTGTCACATGAGGACGATGATGGCAATTCATACACCACAGGAATGTCACGTTTCAATTTCACACTGCCAGAGGAAGCATTGAACTGTTCGTTCAAGCGCACCTTCCTTGCTTTGTACTTTGCCTTTACAAAGTGGTTACAAGTGTGTATTCTCTGGTGTTTACTCGCTAATTTTCTCAAATGCTGGCTGTAATTCACGGCATGAAATTATGTTAATGTGCTGATTGGAGCTACGTGCTCATTTGCGTAGTAACTGCTTGTTCACAGGGGACCTGGTGGTATTGTTGTCACAGCATCTAAGGATAGAAAGATAGATAAAAAGTACATATCGTCTTTGTATCATGTATATGATGACATTTTCAATAAGGGACAATGTATTTTAAAAAAGCGCAGGAATATATGGTTGAGGACAACACGCTGTGTATCTTTTTAGCTGATTCACTACAAGGCTGATGATTGATCAGATGTTCATTGGTGTAGTTATTGTAAGTGATTTTTTTTTTTGGGGTGGGGGGGGGGGGGGGGGGGGTGTTGCAGATGCATAGCAGTGTTAAATATACACTACATGGACATCCTACAATATGTGTTTTTTCCCAATCTCTTAAAACAAAGTTTGAGGCACAAAATCCTAGGAATCCGTTTTTCCCTTCACTAGAACTAGGATGACATTGTACCTGTTGAGGGTTTGATCCCCAGTATTGCCAAGCTGCAATCCTTGAGTCCTTGAGCAAGGCCCTCAACCCTCTGTACTCCAGAGCTGCTGTATCACGGCTGACCCTGTGTTCTGACTCCAGATTCTAAACATGCTGGGATATGCAAAGAATTTCTCTATAATAAATACAGTATGTGACAGATACAGGTCATGCTTTCTTCTTTACCTGTGCACAAAGAAAGCTCCATGAATATATATGCTTTACATGGAAGAGTGGCCTGTAATTGTAATACAGGCTGCATCGCATAAAGTCCAGTAACTGACTTTACTAACACCTTTTTAGCTTAATAAATATATTGGAACAGCAAATGGGGATTGAATGTGTTCAAAAAGTGCATGCAAATCTTATGGTCAGGTGTCCACAAACTTACAAACATACAGAGAATGTCCATTAATAAATGATGTCATTGGCAAATAGGACAGTATGAAACAAAATAACACGCTATATTACATGTTAAAGAAGCCATGTTGACCTCATTTTTGGATGGAGCAGTAAATCCGAGGCAGTGGTTACTATCCTCTCATGGCAATCCACCTCATTTTCTAGACTTTCACTTTAAGTAGCCTATAATGCTTATTTCTCGAAAGTAGTTCATTTATCTGCACATAGTATAATGAGAGAAAAAAAATTGTTGGGGCTTGGTTAAGTCATGATAAAGAGAAATCAGGTGCTTGAACAATTCCAACGTGTATGTAGGCGGTTGATAGTAATTAGGTTTGTTTGCTTGGATATTCAAGACAGCTATAGGTTGAAAAGTGTAAGCGATCATTTTAGTCTTGTTCATTAACGTTTGCAAATTTTGTTTTGTCATTGCCATAATATCCAGATCAGTTCAATTTTCTGCAGCCTTACTTACATGACTTGTGCTATCTATAGTAGATGACTTGAACTGTCTATGTACTATCTATAGTAGAATGCACTTGTGGCCCATGCTGTGACCTCTGTAGTGTGCCCTGGAGTGCCTTCAGAGAATGATCCTTCAAAGGGTTAGGTCACTTCACTTCCTTAAGCTCTTTGTCTTTATTAAAATCTATTGTACACTGTGCTCGCATTACATTGGAGACACACCACGAAATTGTAGAGATAGCATTCATTCATGGTGAGCGCCCATGTGTGGGTGGTGTGTGGGAGTGTGGAGGTGCCGGGGTGTGGTATTGCCTCGGGGGGATGTTCTTTTCATCCGCAGAGCCGACCAGGATCAGAATTATCAGAACTCATTACCCTTGTTGCCTTCTTGAGCTTTTCGCCACAGGTTTTGGCTCATGAATAAAAATAGGCAAGGCAGTGTTATGATCTCCACCATGTGATTAAGTGTAGTACAGAAAAAGTGCCACTTTTCCCTCGGATTTGCTTCCTGATCAATGAGAGCTGATTTGCACTCCGATGTAGTCCGTTTGCAATGTCGTAAGTAGTGCTCGCTGGCCGATCCAACAGCAAAGACGATTTCTTCGTTTGGCTTTCTGCCTCCTACACGACCTGTGGCACAGATGCCTTGGTTTTGCCAGAGCTGGCAGTGTTTTGTGTGCGAGTATGTGTGCGTATGAGTGATAAAGGCTGTACTGTACTTCCATAACCCCCTACACTCGGTGCCTCCCCTCCTCCTCTCCTGTGATTCGGAGAGTCAAACTTTTCCCGCTGTGAGGCCCCTGAGAAGGAGGGCATTTACAACTGGGATAAAGTCCAGAAACAAACCCCGACTTCTTATAGCCACCTCACTCTTCTTTCCTTTCCAGTGCTGTGAGCAGAGGGGTGTTTTGGGGGAGTTTGTTTTCACTTGATTTTCCAGATAAATAACCCTTTCCTTCCCACCCTTGCTGGAGAAAGTGGGCAGGGCATCTTCTTCCTACTTTGCAGAATGTTCTCATTTAGGACAGAGGATAACTAAATGGCATTTTCTTTATGCCAAGTGTAGCTTCACTCATTCAGTGTTTTTCGCTTCATATATATATATATATATATATATATATATATATATATATATATATTATATATATATATATATATATATATATCTACATTCTGGATTCTTGGCGGTTGAGTCAGTACAGAGATCAAATATTTGACTTAGATAAAGACTGAGGAATCCATTACTTACTTAAATCTCATGGAGTATGTACCATTCATAACAATTCCTATCAACATATGATTAATATGACAAATGTGCATGTACAAGACAAAAAGCCGCTCACAAAAAACATACAGACTCTATTAACTGCCTGACAAACGTTTTAGAGCATATGGCCTGGTGCTTTGAAGCAGCCAGGGAAGCTATACAGATGTGTGTGTGTGTGTGTGTGTGTGTGTGTGTGTGTGTGTGTGTGTGTGTGTGTGTGTGTGTGTGTGTATATATATATATATATATATATATATATGTATATATATCACACACATATGTATATGTGTATATATAAATTAAACTAAAGTGGAGGCCACATGTTTCTCCTCCACATCACCCCCTCTATTCTTTTTCTTGTTCTTGTTCTTCCCTTCATCTTTCTTCCATTCAGTCTCTCCCAAATTTCCACCCATTCTACCATCAAATGTATTGTCTTGAATACACTTTGATAAAGACAAACTTACAAAGTACACAGTGACTTAAGGAGCAGTTTTCAATTCGAAAATGAAATCATCTTTCCAAACAAGCAGTTATTATGTCGAATTTAGTGGAAGAAGCCAACAAGTGCTGGGCCTGGAAACTTTAAAAAAAGTCCCCCTTGGTAAAGCCCCCGCATGAATCCTGTTAAGAAGATGCCAAGAGTGTGCAAAGCCTCATCTGGAATACTGTTTAAAAATAAAGTCATTTCATTAGTTTAAATCCCAGTCCTGCCAAGCTGCCACTGCTGGTCGTTTGACCCAAGACCACCAACTGCTTAGTTGTATAAATGAGACAAATGTAAGTCGCTTTGTATAAACATATCTGCTAAATTACTATGTTATTTTATTCTAGTAGCCCCACCTGGGACTATATATATATATATATATATATATATATATATATATATATATATATATATATATACTATATATATATATATATATATATATATATATATATATATATATATAACATCAGGTATCGATTCCTTTTCACTTTGGGCTGTAAATATAACAAAACGAATCATTTATCACCGTTAGAAGATTCATTTCACAAATGAAATAATAAGACAAGAGAGTTTCACGAAAGGCTCTACTCTAAAGCAGTACATAAACTTTATAAACAAAGTTTATGAACCTCTAGTCACTGGTGGGCATTAATTAAGAAGCATGATAGCATTGGAGCTGTAATAAAAACAGCCTGAAAAAAATGATGCAAGTGTACTTTTCCTTTCTCATTAGTGTTAGGTTAGACAAGCACCATAGATTTTAAAGTTATTGAGTTCTACAAATCTACATTTAAACCCCACCTCCACAAGAATAATTGAAAGGAAATGAAGAGGTGTGTCAGAGAAGGAACTTTCCAGTCCATCCACAAATGTAAGCGACCTGTAGTTTTCAGTCGTAGACAGTACAGGACTTATTTTAAATGTAAACGTCTGCCAAGAAGCTACACCTGGGCTCTGGTTAAGTCTTTCAGCAGGACAATGAACGGATACATGTGTTCTAATCCATATAAAATTAAGCTTGATACTTGGCCATCCCAAACCTCTGACCCATTATAGTATTTGTTCTGTATTCTCTACTCTCAACAAGCTTTTTTTCTGGCGAAGGCAGTTCCTGCAGTACTAAATACAGGGATAACCATTGCGGTTTTGCTATATATTTTTATTACAGTTGTTTGGTTAATATTTTTAACAAATGTATTCCATATTAAAACTGAATTTCAATGTCGCCCTAAACCATCAAGTTATGTAACTCTTTATTATGGGTGCCAATAAATCTGGAGCCTACTATATATAGTGAGTGAAAAAAAGAGAAGTAACAAAAGAGGATTTTTTCCCCCCTCTTTGTATTCCTTTCAAACTCGCCTTGGCAAATTTACATCTGTGCATGATTGAAACCTGAGATGGTGTTGGTCGCTGGCAGCAGTAACTCGTACCGCTATAAAAAAAAAAGATTAACGTGAGCGACTGAATTGTTGAGAAAGAGAGCTTGAGAAAAAGAGAAACGTAAAGAGAGAGACAGAGAGAGAGAGAGAGCGATTGCAGAATGTGCGCAGCTGTTGGGGATTTTCTGTGAGCAGCTTAAGTCACGGCTTGGCTCGTGTCCTCTGTTGTTGACCTAATGAGTCCGGTTCGGCAAACTCAGTGAACTCTGCACCATGCTGTTTTCCGTGCACCTCAACCACAACAGAAACGTCATGGCTTCAAAGGGCCCACAAATGGCTTTCTGTTTAGGGGATAGCGGGATTGTTTCCATAATATTTTTTCTTCATAGTTCTTAATCAAGAGGACTGGAAATATTTGCTTCGGCATCTGGGATTACTGTAGTGTAAACAGACCTAGTGATTATCGTCATGATGCCGCGTCATTTTCAGGAGGGGCTGTTAAAGCAAGTCTGCTGTATGCGTTTCACCTCTCTCTCTCTCTCTCTCTCTCACTCGCTTTCTCTCTTTCTCTGTTTCTGTCCCACGTGCTGCAGGCAGAGAAGAAGGCCAAACTGGTTTCCATAATGAACTCGATAGAGGAGTACGGAGAGATAGTAGTCAAGCCTCAGACAGCCTGTGGCACCATCAGCTCACTGATTACTGCAACAATACCACCACCACCACCACCTCCACCAACACCACCAACACCACCACCCCCACCACCACCACCACCACCACCACTTCAGCAACTAACCCAGGCTCTTCTCAAAACTCAACCACAACCACAAATGCAGCCTTCATCCCAGCAACAGCCTCCAGCACTGCAACAACAGCCTACAGACCCAGCATCTCCCACGGTGGCCACCACGCCAGAGCCTGTGCCTATAGGGGATGGAGATAAGACCTCACCAAAGTCTGCTGACACAGAGGCCGAGTATGAGGTAATGGCATATGTTCATTAACAAGGATGACAAATTGAAGCATGATTTTAAAATAAGCTTATTCCATTTTACTACAGAATTTAACATGCTATTGATCAAAACCTGGCAACGCAATTAATTGATTCATTATTGTGTACTATGGCTTTCTAGGATATTTGTTTGTATGCATTTCACTTTTTGTCATGAGGATATGTTGGCAGTCTCATAAAAATGTTTTTTTGATTGGCTTGATATTCTACACTTATTCTACCCTAATAATGAAAATGTGAAAACAGAATTCTTGAAATGTCTGTATATTTTTATATATAATAATAAGTAAATATATATAAACGTTAACTTAAAAATGCCACCTGGTGGACAAATAAAAGTAATCAAAAAGTAATCAAATGCAATCAGTTACTGATATATACATATATAAGACATACATATATATATATATATAGATATATATATATATATATATATATATATATTAGGGCTGTTAAAATCACATGATTCAATGATTATTTAATATTTATTTTACTCTAGGAATGAATGTTAATTATTTAATTTCTTGTACCCCTTTATTAGAGGTTGTTTAAATTGTAAAATATGGAACGTGGCTCCTTTAAGATTTATGTTCTGGTTTCTTTCCTTATTAGCTGGTGATACGTTTAGGTTATACAGAAGCGCATTTCATTCACAAAAGAGAAATGGTCTTCCGTGATACGGATTTATGAATGCAATGCGGTTCCGTAAGGTTACATACGGTATAGTGAGGAGCTCATACCCGTTATGAATGCGCAGCTATAGGAAGTGTGAGTAGATGCACTGAAGTTTCTTTATTCATTTGTTCTTTTTTGTTCTTTGTTTTTCCGGGTTTTGTTCATTTGCCAACACAATGCAGAGTGAAGGAGCCGATCACTCATTTCTCACATAGTAATACACACTGTGTTAATAAAATTAGCGCCATTAAAGTGAACGCATTAACTTATATATATATAATTTAATTGTAATTTAATTAAAAGGAAAATAAAATGTATAAACCTAACAGTAATCTGCTACAGTTACATTCCAATGACCACCGCCTAACACCCAAAACATTTTCAAACAAATCATTTTCATCCGCACAGATTAATCAACCATTCATTTTCAAAATGTATGCTGCCTAAAAAAATAGATTTCAAAATAGTACTACACTTTACTTAAAATAAAACCAAATCCAACTAAAAAAAGTACTGAATCATGGAAATGTGACTAAAGGAAATAAATGTGAACATAGATGCACATTTGTAAAACTAACATCACACTGCGTCGTTGATTCACCCCTAGAGGCCGCTATAGAAGACGCTGGAAGCTGGAAAAAAACTTTGCTACACGTTAATTCCAACTGTTGGTGTCTCAACCTCTGTTAATAACTAAAGGAAATTTTTTTTTGAAAGCCAACCTTCATTATCAAATATAGATATGATACCAGTATAGCATATTTTTCAAAGTACATTTTCAAAATGCCTCTCAGGCCTTATTCACCTCGAGGGCTGTAGTTTGGTGACCTGATATAAATATTTGGACCCTTTAAACTTTTGCACTCTTCCCTCATTGCACTTCTGCCATTCTTCACTGCAAATCCTGTTGGACTGTTGGTGGATATCTGTTTTCATGTCTCTCCAGAGACGTTCAGTAGGGTTCAGGGTTCAGTCTGGCCTCTGGACATTCACACAGTTGTCTCTGTATTGTCTTGGCTGTGTGCTTAAGGTCGTAGGAAGGTGAATCTTTGGCTGAGACTGAGGTCCTGAGAGTAGTGAACCAGTTGCCATGTCCTTTCACCCTGACAGGTGCTTGATTTCCTTC
Source organism: Kryptopterus vitreolus (assembly GCA_030449085.1). Classification (NCBI taxonomy): domain Eukaryota; kingdom Metazoa; phylum Chordata; class Actinopteri; order Siluriformes; family Siluridae; genus Kryptopterus; species Kryptopterus vitreolus. The sequence continues at coordinate 12,629,465 of JACRUU010000012.1, read as the reverse complement.
TGACATAATGTTTAGAATTTAAGCCAAACAGTTCAATCATAAGAGAACATATTGTTCGACACAGTCTAAGAGTCCTTCAGGTGCCTTTTGGCAAATACTAAACAGGCTGTGCACAGAGGAGTCTCCCATCTAAGAAGCCCTTATTGGTGGAGGGGTGTAGGGAAAGTCCTTGTCCCTGATTGTTAGTTTGAACGAGTTACCAGCTCTTGGAAGAGTCCTGGTTGTGCCACACTTCTTCCATCTGAGGATTTTGCAGGCCATTGTGCTCATGGGAATCTTCAGTGCAGCAGCAATATTTCGTAACCTTCCGTAGCTGCCTTGCAATAACCTTGACTCTAAACTTTGCAGGCAGTTCCTTTGACCTCATGGCTTGGTTTTATCTCTGATATACATTGTAAGCATTCTATAAAGAGGCGTGTGCTTTTGCTTATCATGTCCAATCAAAACCTGTTCCCCCAGGTGGACTATAAACAAGGTGTTAAAACATATCAGGAGAACTGGGAGCCACCTAAACTAGAAGTCTGTCATCATTTCGTCATTATGGAGTGCTGAGCATAGAGGAAAAAAAAGAAGAGGGGAAAAATGTATTTGAATGATTGTAGATTGCTAATGAGAGTCTTTGTGGCATGTACAGGATGGCCGAGGTTTTGGCATTGGGGAGCTGGTGTGGGGGAAACTGCGGGGTTTCTCTTGGTGGCCAGGACGCATTGTCTCCTGGTGGATGACCGGTCGAAGCCGAGCTGCTGAGGGAACCAGATGGGTCATGTGGTTCGGGGATAGCAAATTCTCTGTGGTATGTATTATATGTCATTTTTGTTAAACTGGGCATGAAAATATGAAATACATTAAGTTCCCCTAGTTGAACTTGTGTTCCAAATCCTATTTTTTTTTCAGGTTTGTGTTGAGAAGTTGTTGCCTTTGAGCTCCTTTTGCAATGCTTTTCACCAGCCAACGTACAACAAACAGCCAATGTACAAGAAAGCCATCTACGAGGTGCTACAGGTACGGATTTCAGCTCCCAAAAATGAATTCAGCTATGGAACATGGAATGAACCTGAGTCTAGTGTTACAGTGAAATGTGACCCACGCACCTGTCCGCTGAAAATTCTATTTTCAGGCAGCCAGCAGCAGAGCAGGAAAAGTGTTCCTTACGTGTCCAGAGAGTGACGACACCGATACCTGTAAGTCGGTAGACATGCAGAATAAGCAGATGATTGAATGGGCCATGACAGGATTCCAACCTTCTGGCCCCAAGGGTCTAGAGCCTCCAGAAGGTAAATGTTCTTTTGAAAGGGATTATGGGGAATATGTGGTTAAAAGACATTCCTGTACAAGTGAAGGCACATACCACATATCTTGGAATTGTTGTATATTTGTTTCTCAGCCTAGTATGTGTATGTTGTGGATTCAAAACAGAAAAAGTCACATTCTTTGACAGATGCGGCACGAATGTGTGGAATGTTTGTCTTAAACCCACCCCCGAACATTTCTTGTACACACTGAAATGATGGAGCTTTAAACTGTTACTCTTTGTTCATCAGTCTGTGTCGAATGATATGCTTCGAATCGGCCTTTTTCAGAGGAGCGTAACCCGTACAAGGAAGTGTACCCTGAAATCTGGGTGGAGCCCGAGGCCGCTGCCTATGCACCCCCACCCGCCAAAAGGCCTCGTAAAAGCACAGGTGCAGAGAAACCCAAAGTGAAAGACATCGTCGACGAGAGAACCCGAGGTGAACGTTCACTCACAACGAATCACACAGGGCCAAGGAGTTCATCGAGTTCATTCGCTCAATCACACACACATACACACACACACACAACCTCTCACATCAGCACACACCCCTAATCAGGATTATCAGCCTCACTTGCTAAGCTCTCCACGGTAAACATTAGACTGTAAACATCACTCAGCGAATCAGATAGTCCTAATTACCAGTTCTTCTCTGCTTTTTTCCTTTCTTTCTTTCCTTCAGAGAGGCTGGTGTACGATGTGCGGCAAAAGTGCAGGAACATTGAAGGTATTTATCTGCAACAGGGTCTGCTGACTTTTAAAGAATTTCCCATGAACTCTTAAGGGCTGATTTGTTCTTCATGCATGCAATCAGGGCATTTTGCCCGGAGCCTCGCACATGACGAAGGACACACGTAACGCGAGCACGTTTTCTAGGAGGCGCTGTCACATGACCCACACCAGATTTGACTCAATTAGACAGAGAAACAGTGCCAAACCAGCGTGAGTCCTGTGTATCGCCGAAGGAATAATAAATAGAAGATAGGACAAGGCGAAAATAAACCGTGCGCGCTTTATTGTAAACCAAGCAAATGTTCTCCGTAAGCGTTTCTGAAGTGCTGTGTCTGTTCGGCAGTGGCGACTCAATTCACAAGCACCGATTGATGCATGCTTTAGTTTTAGATTGAATCTGAATCGGTGTGCAAATAGAATAAAACATTTTGAAGAAGCCGTTATAGTATATTTATATTTAATATAACTGTAATACGCTGTAACTGTTACTATAATTTGTTGATATAACAATGTGTGGAGCTTGTATTTATTTATATTTGCTGTTTAGTGTTTGTAAATCATCTAGAAGAGTTTGCTTGTATAAGACGTTCATATTCATAGTATATTTAAATTCGGAATTTTTTGTACTACGTGTATTGCTTAAGGTTGTAATATAAGGTTGAACAGAATTGTTCTGATTCAAGCATTATTAATTTCGGATTGTGTAACCGACTCGCCGACCAATCAGCAGTCAGCATTGTGTCACACGGCATCGAACAGACACAAACCCATAGTAAATTTGCAGGACGATTGTGCGCTATCACGTTTCTGCATGGGTGCATTTTTCCCTGACCCCACTGTCTGCCATAAGATGCGATGACGCAAATATGCATTAGTACAGAAGTATAAATCAGCCTTACGACACTGAAACTACACAGGACCTCACATTGTCTTTATGTTCTCGCAGACATTTGCATCTCTTGTGGAACCCTGAATGTTTCACTAGGGCACCCGCTCTTCTGTGGAGGAATGTGCCAAAGCTGTAAGGTAGAAACTAATCCTTTGTTTTACATCCTGGTGCCCAGCTACCAGTCATTAAAAAAAAGGTACTAAACTGGACGTTTTTCTTGTCTCTGGAAGGTTTGAAATTGTCTTTCCTGCAGATTTATGTAATTGAAATTCCCTGTAAACGAACATGCAAGCACGAAACCTGTTTAAGAGTAGTACCTATGAAGCAATGCTAATCAATTAGAACGGAACAAAGTGAATAAACTGATAAAGCGATCAACTGAGTTTATCACAAGAAATAGTACTGTTTAGTACCTTTCAGTATAAATTCCTCAATCGAACACACATAAATGTCTATTTATACTATGTAGATCCTACCTCCATTCATCTTCAGTGTTTTTAAGATCCATTTTGAATTGATTTCATGACCCCGATTTGTCAGAGGCACTTCCATGCTGCAAATACCAATCCACTATAGTAAAAAGTTCTACAGTGTTCAGATCCTGTGAATGGAAAGGCTACTGAAGAACACTTATCGGGATGTTTGTGAATCTGGTTTGATGTGGTTTTGGTGACATGGTGCAGTATCATTCATTGAATAGCCATTAGAAAAACTAGCCATTAATAAACTCAGCAACGATTTATTGATATTGGTATTTATTAAGTGCACCAGGAAAACATTCCCCACACCATCACAGCCAGGTTGGGTTAGTTAATCGATTCATGCTGTTGGTGCCACGAGTGGAACCTGAGGTGGTGCTGGCACTTGTAGCTCATCCACCTCGAATTTTGATATGTTGTGCATTCTGAGAAAGTTTCCTGCCCGCCATATATTGTAAAGAGTAGTAATCTGAATCCTTGTAGTTTTTTTTTTCTTCGTTATTGCGACATACTGAGTAAAGACTGTTGTGAGTAAAAAATATGCAAAATAGTAAAAGTCACTAAACTACTTAAATCAATCCATGTGTCACCAACAATAACAATGTGTAAGCATAAAGCTTCTCCCGATAAAGACTCAGCAAGTGTAGATATGACTAGTATGCTTTTAAATGACATCAACATTCCAATTGCCATCTAATTGCCAAAAAAAAAAACATAACTCTTTAGCTATGTGTATTATCCAGACTGCTCACAGAAGTGTATTTTTTAAATGCCTTACAGAACTGCTTCTTGGAGTGTGCATACCAGTACGACGACGACGGATATCAGTCCTACTGCACAATCTGCTGTGGAGGGAGGGAAGTGCTCATGTGTGGAAACAATAACTGCTGCAGGTACAGCTGCCACAGACTGTTCCGATTATAATAATGCACCACCTTTAAAGTCTTTTTCACAGTCAAATGAATACAGGGACACATCTAAGCGATTTTTTTGTATTTTTTTATTTTCACACTGTATATGGGGACATTCTTTCTGGGACTCGTCAGAAAACTGATTGCGAAACTGAAATGACTAACCTACTTAGTATATTTAATAGGGAGCCTGAGGACTGATATCCCGAGCGCACAGAACAGCAAGTTTGCTAATGAATAAAGGGCAAAGGGAAAATGTTGGTGATTGAAGAGGAAAGAAGGCGCTGGTGTACCATTTGGTTAGGCATAGCACTCACCTCGGCCTTGCGCGAACACAATTTATGACCATGAATATGCTGACGCTAACATATGACATGTTTTTATTAAGCACTGGGTATTTATATATTTATTTATTTGTGTGGGTTAACTGCATTGTGTACATATGCTGATTTTCTGCATTTGCGTTAATTTTGGACATAAATGATGAAATACATCCAGTGATTTTGTCTTTTGCAAGATAGCGGCATATAGTAGAGGACAATCCATGCCAATTAGCATCATTAAGTAAAATTATCAGAGCAGGGAAGAAGAGAAGAGGTCATATTAATATTAACGATAATCTTAGATATAAAGATACAATTACTGCCACTGTTTTAATAGACAGAATAGACGGTGTATTTTGTTTGCAGGTGTTTCTGTGTCGAGTGCGTGGATCTTCTAGTCGGACCAGGCGCAGCACAAGCTGCTATAAAGGAGGACCCCTGGAACTGCTACATGTGCGGTCAGAAGAATCAGTTCGGTTTGCTAGAACGACGATTTGACTGGCCTAGCCGTCTGCAGCACTTTTTTGCCAACAACCACGACCAGGACTTTGTAAGTAGCGCTTAAGTGTATTTTATAGATAACTATTAAAAAAAAGGGTTTTCCGAGGATCTGCATCATAGATTTTTTGCATTTATGTGAGCTGAAAGAAAGCCAACAAGCTTACTGCGCCGCCTAAGCACAGTCAGTCCATAGTAATGCCAGATAAGACTCTTTTAATAATAATAACAGTATTTGAGGGCTCGAGGTCCATAGAGTTAAGTGAAGATTTCTTTATAGACTGTTTCATGGTCCACCTGTGTAGGTGTAGTTCGGACAGGTTAAGGACTTCTGTGATTTTTTTATATTATCTCGAATTTACGGTGCTCTGACCAGTTTTCCATTACCTAATAATGGGCCTCAGTTATTCATGTGATTTAATGAGGGGGAAAAAAAGGTTTTATTGCTTTCTGTAATAATATAGAGGTGCTGGGCGGTCTTCGCACTTTGACAGCAATTAACGGAGATCAGTTCGCGCAGTTATGAAGCTGGAATAGACACTCATTGGAGTGGCTACAGGGCTGAGAGAGTTTATAGAGCAGTTAGTATCATTTTTCTGTCTCTGCATTTAAAATGCTCTTATAATTTACATGTGACTACAGTAGAAAGCAAAGAGCATGGGCAGAAAAATCATTTGTTTTAATGTGATCTTGTCAATATTTGTGTGATTGACAAGATCACGCTGACAAAAAAACGTCAACTCTAAAATATCCGTTTTATTTTATACCATATATAGTGGCCTAGTAAGGATTTGACCCATTTGATTGGTATTATATACAAATTTGCTTACTAATCAATTAATTCCATATTGATGCCACTTTTAACCCATAATGTTGAAGATTGGAATAGAAGGAAAGAATAGAGACTGTAAAATGATTTAACTAATAATGCCACTAATGAAATCAAGTTTATTGCTCTATTTTGCCCTCTAGAGGAGTGGAGGAGTTTTTTTTTATATTTCAGCTCAAATGGAAGTGGGATTTTAATTTAGAACCCTGTTAACTTGTGGCTATAACATGACACAATGTGGAAATATTTAAGGGATCTGAATACTTTTGCAATGTACTATATTTATGATTAATTGCTGTTAAGACAAAACACTAGATCGAGTGTGTATGAGCGTTTTACCATACATCCAGGCCTTTATTAATGGTATGGTGTGGATTGTAGCAATCTCTAAAAACATATTATAATTAGTGAGATGTTGTTTATTAGTTGTTTATTATTGTAAATTATTTGTTTATTATTTATTATTACAGATCTTATTAAGTCATATAATCTATTGGGGTTTATCTAACTTTAATATAACTTTTAATAGATTTTTTTTTTGGAATTTATTTTTGGCCCATTTGGTGTCATGATTCAATCACCAGATAATATGTGTACTGTAGCATTTCTAAAAACTCTCTCACCCACTCTTGCCCTTCCCAAACCGACTTTCTCTCATCTGCTTTCTCTCTCAGGAACCTCCAAAGCTCTACCCTCCGGTTTTGGCAGAGAAGAGAAAGCCTATTCGTGTGTTATCACTCTTTGACGGAATTGCTACAGGTGAAATCAGAATCCACACCCTCGCATTGCTGAGTAATGACTCAAGTGTTATTACCAAAACTGCATCTTAATTATGCTGTTATAAACACACTAAGTATATTTGGTGGATATATCCAAATTTATGTGCATATTGAGACACACTATATGAACGTAGGAAGTTTGTGGACACCTGACCATAAGATACATGTGTGCTTTTTGCACATCTTATATCACTTTTAGTCCCCATTTGCTGTGATAATAACCTCTGGGAAGATGCTTCACTAGATTTTGGACTGGGATTGTGAAGGTTTATGCTCAGGCACAAGGGTGTCCAGGTAGGGTGTGAAGGCCTGAGGTGCAGTCAGTGTTACAGTTCATCCCAGATTTGTTCAATAGGATTAAGGTCAGAACTCTATAGCAGGTCTTTCAAGATTCTAAACTAGGGGTTCCCAAACTATAGCCGAATGCAACCCGCCCCCACATTTGATCCGGCCCTTTGAATAATGCCAGAGACATATTTTGAAATTTGAATTTTAATATATGTGTAAAGGATTCACTCGTCCGATTTGGAAGGAACAGAGACAAACAACAGATCGCCAAGCAGAGCCGTCTTTATTTCTTTCGATATGTAGCCCAGTGCTGTTCTTGCCTCGTACTCACGCCCACGGTCTCACGGTTCAGGAAGCCTTCTCCTGACATCCGTCAATGCCCACTCACGGATCGGCACGCTTTCCTGCCCGCGTCCGCCCGTCTTCTCACCCGCTGATTGGCACGCAATTCACGAGTTTCTTACGGACCGGCACGCCCTCCACTCCAGACCTGCTGCCACAGCTTTAAATAAAGGTGTCCACACTTTTTGGCAGCAGGTATATGTGTGAGCAAACCTTTCCATGCATGAAACTGATGAAAACTCGAATGAGATCAAGACTCACTGATGAACATTTGCATAAGTCTTTGAGACTGCCTGTGATAGGAACATGCCATTGGATTTCTTACCAGTCACACACTATTCACACTAATTAATATGCAAGTAAACTGAGTGAGTAGCACTGAATATATATATATATATATATATATATATCATTCATTCATTCATTCATTTTCTACCGCTTTATCCGATCTTCCCTCGGGTCACGGGGAGCCTGTGCCTATCTCAGACGTCTATGGGCATTAAGGCAGGATACACCCTGGATGGAATGCCAACCCATCGCAAGGCACACACACACTCACACATACTCTCAAACACTAGGAAAATTTTGCAAGGTGCCAATCTACATACCGTGCATGTTTTTGGACCGGGGGGAAACCGGAGAACCCGGAGAAAAAGCCCCTGAGGCACGCGGAGAACATGCAAACTCCACACACACACATGTCCGAGACGGGAATCGAACCTGGACCATGACGGTGCTATATATGTGTGTGTGTGTGTGTGTGTGTGTGTGTGTGTGCCTTAATGCCCATAGATGATCATTTGTCTGGGTCGTGCATAACAAAATAATCAACTATTCTAGCATTAGAAGGTACAATACATACAGTTACAATCATAATAATACTATTAGTCACTCAAGCCCACGGAATTATCTTTTATAAGATGATCCCCCCCCCCACACACACACACACATTAAAGAAAGGAAAAACTGTGCTTTCTCAGAAAAAAAGTTTAGCTCTAAACCTTGTAAAGCAAATCTTTGTGCACAGTGACATTCTGGAACATGTTTGAGTCTTCTAGTTCAAGTGAATGAAAAAATTTCATTGGCGCTGCATTCAAAGTGTCCCTCCAATTTAATGGTAAACATTTGGGAAAGAACTACATATGGCTAAAATAATCAGGTGTTCCAATACTTTTGTTCATATAGTTCATATATAAACAAAAATTGATTGTTAATTCTTTTAGATACATTTCATTGGACAGTTCATTTGGCAGGTATCCCTTGGACAGTAATTGCTCAGTTTGCTGCTTGTGTGTGTGTGTGTGTGTGTGTGTGTATGTGTGTAGGCCTGCTGGTGCTTAAAGATCTAGGCATTCAGGTGGATCGCTACGTGGCCTCTGAGATATGTGAGGACTCCATCACTGTCGGTATCGTACGGCACCACGGGGGCATCGTGTATGTTGGGGACGTGAGGAACGTCACACACAAGCACGTGAGTTAACCAGCTGGAGATTTGCTTCTGAAAAGTTTTGAGGTTTTCGTAATTTAGAACAGGAAGATATTTCTGTATAAAATACCTTTAAATTGTCTTATTCTGTGTTGTCATAGATACAAGAGTGGGGACCTTTTGATCTTGTCATCGGAGGAAGCCCCTGTAATGATCTGTCTATAGTTAATCCAGCACGGAAAGGTCTCTACGGTAAAATCATATTGCATGCAAAAATCAGTGTCGTTATTTAATTTTTAATATTTTTTTATTTAATTAGATTGTATGTTCGATTGGGTTTTTTTGTAGTTGAAAGAACGTATTTCCCTAAATACTAAATACTTCTTTCCCTGTTCATTTCCCTTTTTTTCCCACACACACACACACACACACACCAGAGGGAACGGGGCGGCTGTTCTTCGAGTTTTACCGACTTTTACATGAAGCGCGTCCTAAGGAAGGAGACAACAGGCCTTTCTTCTGGCTTTTTGAGAACGTAGTAGCTATGGGTGTCAGTGACAAGAGGGACATCTCTCGCTTTTTAGAGGTGGGTTTTCTTCTACATACAACACATAGTTGAACAGACAAAAGAGCACAAAGTATACAGGGTTTTTTTTGTTTGTTTTTAGTTTTTGTAAGAGTTCTGTGATAGGCAAAGCTCTTTGCTGCCACCAAGTGGTACACTGATAGATCTACTCCGTCAAAAATGTCCTTATACGCATATTCCCAAGATTAAAACAGTGTGTCCATTGTACCAGTTTTACTAAGAGTTTTAAAACGAGGCCAACTAAATAAGTGTGCCATGTCATGTTGTGTTGTTGGTCTGGGTTGGAAGATATCAAGTGGCCTTCTATAGGGCTCTACAATTAGAAAACTGAATTAAAGCCACACCCCGCACTCTACATCAATATCTGACTTTACTATAACATAAGCACAAGCACGCTCCAAAATCTAGCGGAACATCTTCCTAGAGGAGTGGAGGTTATTACAAGAACAAACGAGGACTGAATGGGATGTTCAAATAGAAAATTGTCCAAACGAATCTGTATGTATGTGTATATGTATATGTATATGTATATGTGTATGTGTATATATGTATATATATATATATTAACCAAAAAATATATAATTTTGTATTTGTCAATATATTGTGTGTATGTACATATATGTGGGTATACATATATGAAACAAATTTGTGCATTTTTTAAGATATATATGGCAGACAAATAATTTTGTATTTTATACTCATTTATGCTGAAATGAGTAAATATATGTACTTCACAAATTTTATTCAGTGTACTTTAATTACTATGTCTATATCCCGTTTACTATATATAGGCATTTAGTTGAAGAGCAGGTTTAAGTTCTTATAGTTTTATATAAGCTTCGGTGAAATATAATACTTAAAGAATATCATTTTTCACAGATTTGGATAATATGAAATAAATCAATGTAAAAAGGCACTTGCTATTTCTTGTTATCTCACATGAACAGTGCAACCCAGTGATGATAGATGCAAAGGAAGTGTCTGCTGCCCATCGTGCCCGCTACTTCTGGGGAAATCTTCCGGGCATGAACAGGTTGGTTCAAGAATGGTGAGGGGAGTAACAGTGCTTATGTCAGAAACCTTCCCTACACGCTACCTCACCATTCTTTACAAATTGCCTTCATAATGGAATACATTGCTCTAGTTATTTTTCGTTCCAGTGTTCATTGAATCTATTGTGTTTATTTATTTATTTATTTATTCCCTCCCCCCCGAGATAGACCTTTGTCTGCCATGTGCACTGACAAACTGGACCTGCAAGACTGTCTTGAACATGGCAGGACCGCAAAGGTAAAAGAAATACCAGCACTTATAAACAAGTTGCAGAGACATTATTACTCTGTAACGAAACTGTGAAACTCGTTTCTAGTTTGATAAAGTGAGGACCATCACTACTCGGTCTAATTCCATAAAGCAGGGCAAAGATCAGCACTTCCCTGTTTACATGAATGAAAAAGAGGACATCCTGTGGTGCACTGAGATGGAGAGGTATGACTTAATTCCTCCGAGCATGCCTGTTTAGAAAACCACAGATGGCACTCAATAAACATATGCATGTCCTCTGTCTTTTCTCGTTCTTTTTCCTCAGGGTATTCGGCTTTCCCGTCCACTACACAGACGTGTCCAACATGAGTCGGTTGGCAAGGCAGAGGCTGCTAGGCCGCTCGTGGAGTGTCCCGGTCATCCGTCACCTGTTTGCACCACTCAAAGAGTATTTCGCCTGTGTGTGAAAGTCAGCGCAGAGAAGAGTCAAGACATCCAAACTGGTGTATGAAATTACAAGAGCCTTGTATATTATTTACAACCTAAACATCAAAGTAGGTATTTCATGGTTTTTCATTTTTCTTTCATTTTTTAAAAAAATATTTGATTCTTTTTTTTTAATTCTATTTAATTGTTGTTGTGTTTTTTTTTTCTATTTTGTCATTTTACTTTATTATTATTATTATTATTATTATTTTTTTTTTTTAGCAGTGTTATCCAGAATTGATCTTTTTCTTGTGTGTGTGTGTGCAAGCTATACTTGAGGTGGGGCCTCCTATCAAGGAATTGATAAACAAAGCATGGGGGCAAATGATAGAGGAGAAAAAAAAATAGTCTATCGTTCATTTCACCATGTTATAGAAAGTCCGAGCAACTCCTTATTAACCGGGCCAGGTCGGGGCTGCAGGTCGAACAGGCTGCTCGCCTTTTCCTTTCCTCTGAGCAACTGAGCCTTGGCGAGAGCAAAAAAAAAAGTAATTACACACACACACACACACACACACACACACACACACACACACACACACAAATGCACACTCAAAAATGGTGTCTTTCTCTTCCATGTCAGGGGAGCTCTGTCTTAACCAATCCAAACACCACGTCACAAATACCTCTTTGTTTACGGTTTCTATACACAATAAAAGGTACTACTGTAATAGGTGACAATATGGTGCTTCAATGTGGTGAAAAAAAAAAAACGTTGCAACTCATGTGGTGCTACTACTTCAGACTTAGACGTGGTCACCTTCAGACCATTAGCCAGGGTTTTAAAAAAAAAAAGAAAAAAAAAATCCGAAAGTGAGTCTAAACCAGGATTTGTCAAGCCAGGTTCGCCACATCTCATTTTATATCTCTTACAGCCTTTGTTTTTGTTCATTTTTTTTTTTTAAACAATACTTTACTGGTGCTCTGTGTACAACCTCAGCCTTGCAGTCATTGAGGTCTCCTGCGTCCGTGCACACACAAAACCTTCTGGTCTGCTACGTGAGGCTGTAATGTTTATTTCTTTTCCTCTTCTATACCTTGAGATAGAAGGCGGTGTTTTTTTTTTTTTTTTTTTTTTTTTTTTCCTCTCCTCACGGGCCAGAATCATTACTGTACAACTCTTAGCATGCGTGGCAGTCGCGGGGAGGGCGGTGTTGGGTTTTGCTCCTGGCCTGCTGAACATCTCTCTACAGTGCCTCTCGCAGGCTATCCTCAGTCAGGTGCAACACTTTTGAAAAAAACAAAACAAAACACAAAAACAATTATATATAAGGTGCGGCTTCACAATGTTCTTCTACCTTTTTATAGCTAATCGTTTTTTTTTTTTTTTTGTGCTGTGTTACCACCAATATCAAGCACTTTTGTATATGTAAAACTTCTTTTGATTTCCATTGATATATATATATATATATATATATATATATATATATATATATATTTTTTTTTTTTTTCCCGAATATTTCTTCTTGACTCTTCTTGTGAATCATTTTTTTTATTATTATTATTATTATTTGTTATGTTTTATGATGTGAAATGCTCTTAGCATTATATATATGAGGTAGTTCTTTTTATTTCTGTACAGTAGGGCTGTGCCAATAGATGTGAAAGAATGGGTGAGTAGGATAGGCAGGAAATCTGTAGTCGCTCTGGTGAATTTATGGGGGGGGGGGGGGGGGGGATTCAAAAATAAATAACCTTTCCTACATCCTCATCCGCTACAGCGACGTTCAGTCATAATTCGTGTGAGGAATGTTACAGCCTGCTCTCAGTGTAGTGCGTATATACGAGCCGTACAGTACAGTATGTTCTCTAGATAGCCAGTCAGGTCTTTTTTTGTTTGTTTGTTTGGGGTTTTTTTTTGCGCTTACCCAATGCTTCACTGGTGTCGTCAATAGATGTTTAGTTTTTACTGCTAATCCAACCCGCTTTATCCTGGTCAGGGTCGCAGTGAATTCAGAACCTGTCCCTGGGAACACTACAGTGGCCAGATGTGTATCAGTCCAAATCAAGACTTCATGCAAATGTAAACTCATACTGATCTATCGGTCACCTCTGAACCTGTATTATCACAGCCCTATATTACGATTGCGTTTCGAGAATTTGTGAAATTGTTTTAGTTTTAGGGAAACGATCGGTGTGCATTTTAAATTATTTTACTTAGTACAGTTATGGAAATTGGCCAACTGCCATAAACACATTCTAGGTTTTAAATTGTATTTTTTTAAGGCATTAAACTGCACACATGCCTTACTTTATTTTCCATTAGTTACTCCTTAGATGTGCTCGAAATAATATTGAATGCCCATATTTTTGTACATTTTGTACATAGAATATGTTTGTTGCTGTGTTTTTTTTTTTTTAATTACCTATGAGATGTACAAATATAATTCTGTGCTAATATATATATCATGGAATCGAGTCTCAGTCGCAAAAAGAGAGGGGCGCTGAGCTTAGCTGCAAGCTGACAAAACTGACATAAGCTACGGAGCTACAGGAGGACTTTTGGCAGTTCATATTTGTATGTCACGCATAGGGAACATAGGGGAAAGCAAGCGAACGATTTGAACGTTAGATGGACACTTTCCTGCACAGCCCTACATACAAAAAAAAGAAACACCCAATCTCTTTAATTTGCATTTAATTCTTTTCTAAATACTAAAAGCGGGATTGTAGGTGTTTCCTAAGGTGCTAAACATTTTATCAAATCGAAAAAAAAAGACAAAACAATGTATTATTTGGACAAACTTGTCTCGACAATGACTGTTTTTATGATTTCTTTTAGTATTGGAAAAGCACTATTATTTTACTCTCATATAAATATATTAACAAAGGCATTTTAACTTTGTACTTGAAAAAAAAAAATGTTGATGAAAAGATTCTTATATTGTTTTAGAATAGACCTTGCTGTAGTTGGTGCTTATCTGTGGGAAAATCATGTACTCATATTGGGAAGTAAGAAAAGAATTGTATTCAATCGATCTTGCTGTTAACATGTACTTGCTTATTATCCAGGCAACATTGTTTTTAAGTCCTACATTCCGTGGCATATATCTAGCCCTCCATCTTTTTTTTTTTTCCTAAAACAATTAAGATCAGTGTTTATTTTATATATTTTTGGCTTTAGTGGCCTATTAGTTTGCTCTATTACAATTTCATGTATATCCATAGTATGTATGTGTGTGCACACACACACAGACACACACACATACGCTAATAAGGCATACATTTGTGAATTTATAACATTTATGACCGGTGAAGTGACACTGATTATCTCTTCAAACTGCTGAAGAATTTAATGCTGTTAATGCTCGACTGGTCAGGACGGACCGACACAAGATTAGACAGTTGGTCATAATGTTATGGCTGATCAATGTGTGTGTGTGTGTGTGTGTGTGTGTGCGTATATACATACTCAGTGTCCTCCAGAGTTATTGGCACCTTTTAAATATGAATATGAACAAAATGCAAAATATACTAATTGCTTTTTACTCTCAAAAAGATGAATATTTATCTCATTTGAACTATCTTTTCAATAACTGAATATGACATGAAAAGTGATGTGCCACAATTATTGACATCCCCAAGAAATCTTCTAATAAACTCAAACAAATTCATAAAAAAAAAAAAAAAACTCTCAGTCGCTAGAAAATGTGCCGTCGTGTCTTGTTTTTCGGGGGGGTTTACAGCGTTAAGACGGACAAGTATATAAGAAACATTTATACTGTATATGAAAGTATATAAGCAGCTCAAAATATCGAAATAGAGCTTGATTACATGTGTTAAGATTTGGACTTGTGAGCATTTTCTCCCCCTTCCCCCCAACACACACACACACACACACACACACACACACACCCAAGCAGGAATGGTGGAGGATGATAATGAATGAAATAGATCTGATAGAGAAGTTTAGCATAGCATGGATACTTTTATTCAGTTTCAACATTGACTGTGAAATGATCGCTATGGTAGAAGCATTGCATTGAACTTTGTGTGGGATCAGATGAGGAACTTTTTGCGTCTACCGTCAAATTACCAGGAAAAATTATATGTGGTTGGGGGGGGGGATTTGTATGAGCATCATGACATCTCAGTTCCAATCCTCGTTGATGCTGCCTGGAGAGGTTTCTATAAATGGATCTTTTAATGAAATAATTAACTTTTAATATTGTGCATAGTAGAAAACCCCAGCTCCCTAAATGTCTGTAACCTTGAAACAGTCACAGTGCTGTTACTCTGTGTAAACCCGGCATGATTAAAAGGTGCTCACTGTTTTCAACCTGCCATTAATGTAGAACAAAATTGCACTACTTACAGTACATGCGTTTTTCTATGTCCATATGCTTAAGAATCTCAAAAACTTGCACAAAATCTTAATAAATAAGCAGTGCCAATGAATCTGGAGAGCATTGTATATCTTTTCCCCGAGTGACACTGTTAATTAGTGTGACCTCTTCTGTGTCATAACTGTTTTCAAGCCTTCGCTCATTTCGAGATCAGCTCATACAGCAGATGTAGCAGTCATTCTCCACCTCTACTCCTCTCTCTCTCTCTCTCTCTCTCTTCTGTTTTGTGCCCAGAACTAAGAAAAAAAAGGCTCCTTATGTACTTGTGCTGGAGAACACTTGAATAAATGTATTGTTTTTTGTGCAAACAGCAGCTTCTGTTATTTTTCCCTTTTTTTTTTTTTTGGTTTCGCCACGTGAGGGAAACACTCAGGAAACACTAAAGCACACAATCCATAATCTTTTGCTCTTATTATTAAAGGATTGCCAGCATTCATTCTACAAAACTGTTTAAGATATTTAACTGGTCGCCCTTTCAAAACCTCAGACCTTCCAAGAGCTTATATTTTTGTACAAATGGTTTGGATGGAAACTCGACTTTACACGAATTTTCCACATGCTGCAAATGTTGCAGAGACATTTTTGGCTCCAGTTTTAATGCGAGCGTTTTGCCTAGAGCCACGAGAAGAAGGCATCTAAACATGCAGAGAGGGCACGACTTAGATTATTCGTTCTACAAAACCCTTTTCAAAAGCACTACGTATTTTGAAACCACCAACCAACGAGGCTGGAGCAAGGATGACAATTGGTGGCCACAAGATATTAATGCAAGTTCACCTTCTTTCTTTATTGCAGAATGGAATGGAAGGTGGGAATAATTGTACACCAGATATATCCGGGGTATTCTAGAGTGATTGCTGCCTTTTAGAAGAATTGACCAAAAATATTAATATATATTTATAGTAATATATAGTCTTTATATTGTCCCAATCAAATATTCTCAGTCTCGCATATGCTTCTTATAAAAATAAATAAACAAAAACAATTCCCAAATATATTGTCACTCTTTATGAGTATTAAGTGTAAACCAGTTGAAGTGAGAAACTAGAGTTTGAAAATTGCTTTCAGTAAATAATAAAGGCGTGAATTTGTAATTTTATTTATAAATGAACACAAATTTAGTATTGTTGTATTCTAAAGTCAGGTTCGAATCTATTGGTTTGTTTTCTATAACAGCAGCTGTAAGTGCAAAGCAAAGATGACTTCACAAACTACAAAATGAATGCATAAAATCGAATATTAAAATGATTAAAAATATATATGTATGCAAGAAAGTTAACATGGTAATTCAGCCATTCATTCATTATATAGCAAATATATAGCAAATAACTCATTCATTAATGCATTAATTCATGTATCCATTCAGCATTTATAACCAATGCCATGGTTTCAGCAATTTGTACATATTTATACATTTTCCACCACAGGAAAGTCTTCCGCACAAGAAACACGATTTTCATGTTATATGGTGCTTCTTTTTGTCTTTTCAAGTTCAGTTATAGGATGTTGAGGCACTGACATGTACATGAGTAATAACAGGATCTAAGTAGTCTTGCTGATGTCTCACATCTATGAATTTTGTGTTACTGCATTCACTGAGGTGCAATAGGAATAAAACATCAGCTTTGTCTCGATAATGTCTTTTATCCTTTACGTTTTTCCATATTATTCCATATTGGTATGCATTTTTTTTGCTCAGTAGGTTGCTTGGAAACAGAATTAAACCCCATTTTAATAATAGGCACGAAAAAATGGAATGGGAGTGGCGTCACAATAAGGCTTTGCATAAATGATCATTGCGGATGAATGATTCAAGATTCTGAGATCACCCCCACAGGTGTCAGGGTCGAACGTGCTGGACTTTTCGGATACGCCCAGTTCTTTGTCATCCTTCAGCGTCCCAATTGGTTCGTTTCTCTCCACCTTTAAACGTTTAATAATGTCGATATTTCTCTTTCTGACTGAGTTGTTGTTTTAGCTAAAGCTAACCCGGACACTAGCCGGGTGAAAGACGCGTCTTCGAACCCATCCCCCTTAGAAAAACACAATGGTACATACCGAGGGTGACAGACCACGCCCGGTCTTCGTTTTGATTGGTTGTTGGTACAGTCATCTCCTGAAGGCTGTCCGGTGATTGGTCGATTCTCGGCTCGCGTTGTGTGGATGCTGCGAACGTAAGGTTTTCCCTTTTTTTTCGCAAGCCGGAGCGGCCGGAGCATCTGCGCGCGTCTCGCCTGTGGGTGTCAGCCAGCCAGCAGCGTTCCCCGTCTCACACACCGCCGAAAACCCTGCTTCTTTTCGGAAATATAACAAAGGAGGTAAGCGGTAGAGTTTGTAAGTAGAGCGCAGTGGTGTGTGGAGTTAGAAAGAGGTGTGGGTGTTGCTCAGGGAGACACGTTGGGATGAGTGACAGCACCAGAGCTTGTTTTCTCCCAAAGGCTGCCATCAGGGCTTGGTTCATTTCTCCACACAGATCCGCCCTGGATCCGGATCTAACAGGATTTCCAGCCTCTATATGTCGTTAAAGAAATCATAAATATTTGGACTGAAATCTTCAAGTCTGTTTAGTCTCGAGCTCAGGAATGAAGCAGCTGGCCGCAGAGCTATAAACATGATTGATGTAGGTCCAGTCGATATGGCGCTTCTGAAATAATCCTACACGAAAATCAGTCAACAACAACAACAACAGCAGCAGAAAAAAATGGACGCCTTAAACTGTTATTTTTCTATATAGATTGATGCGTTTAACAGGACCGTTTGCTGAGCATCCTGTCATCATGTCTCCATGCAAGGGCTTGGTCACCCTCTTTGTGTGTGAGATGGGCTCCATAACATCCATGTGGAATGCAGCTTCACACTGACTTACAACACACACACACACACACTCTGCACAGAGCACATTCAGATTTCCTCCTTCCATCTGGAGAAAAAAGAATCTTTGCCACATCATGGAAATAAAACGTTTTTTTTTTTTTACACACACACACACACACACACACACACAGACACACACACACACAGCGCTTTGATGCGTTTGTGAATTGCATGTGTGTTGACAGGATCTTGAATGCATGGAAAAGTGGGTCATGGGAAAAAAAATCCTGGCTGCATGAGCCGTGGCGAGGAACAAATGTGTGACTAATTTGTCTCGGGAGCTCTTCTGAGAGGACATGGAGGTAGCATGTGGACTGTACTGCCGCCGCTTGCTTAATATAGTTCAGCCAGAGGAGCGAGGGCACACCCATCTCCACCCGCTTCCTCGTCTAGCCTGAACCTCACCCAATCAGGAGCATAGACATAGCTTGTGTATGTGTGTGTGTGTGTGTGTGTGTGTGTTATGATGTACCCACTTTCCATGACTTCACCCTGCTCACGCCAGAGTGTACACAGCTGACTGGAATCAAAAGCCTCCTCGGGTTCTCTTCTCCACCATCATCTCTGCTCTTTACACTGTGTAGTATCTGGGCGTATCATCTCGATTTCACTGACAAGGCAGTTCACCCACGCCAGATAGTACGATATGTTTCTTATTGCGCCTGTGGGTCACATCGGATGCAGACAATTGTCACAAGCTCACATTGCGCGTTTGCTGCAGTGTTTGGCCGAGTCAGTGGCAGTAATTAGATTTTATTACCGGGATTTAGGTCTTGTCCAAACTGGGGTAATATTTTATGGATTTCATCCTGGCATTGATTTTTCTAAGTCGATCCTCACTGGACAGGACTGCTGGAATTTGGACGATTGAAACCCTTACCCTATTATTAGTAATCAGTGGTCTTCACTTCTTTCTTCTTCTTTGATTTCTAAAAGTAACTGACTTTAGATTCTGTCGGAAAGCAAAGCCGTGATCCTTCATTCGTAGCATAAACCGATATCTGTCGTGCTCTCTCACAGGTGGAACCATGTCCGCTGGACCAGCGACGCTGCGCATACTTATAAAGGGGGGCAAAGTGGTGAACGATGACTTTACACAGGAAGCGGACGTGTACATTGAGAACGGCATCATTCAGCAAGTGGGCAAAGAGCTGATGATCCCAGGTGGTGCCAAAGTGATAGATGCCACAGGCAAGCTGGTGCTTCCCGGGGGCATCGACACGAGCGTTCACCTGCAGGAGAGCTTCATGAACGCCAGCACCGCCGATGACTTCTACAGCGGCACTAAGGTATACAGTTTTTACGCTGTGTCGCTGTAAATTAGGCAACAAAACACTATTGGCTGCTGGTTTGATGCAGCATGATGGTTTGTCAAAGGGAGTGTTATTATAATAATAATAAATATTAAAATTAGTATCAATTCTACTCTATTAAGCACAATATTATAGTTTCTTAAATACGATTAACAGAGTGAAATAGAAAAAAACATTTATACATTTGAACATATTCATTCATTCATTCATTCATTCATTCATTCATTCATCTTCTAATCCGTACCTTCTATCTAAACGCTTTTATCTCCGATCTTCCCTCGGGTCACGGGGAGTCTGTGCCTATCTCAGGCAGGCGTCTATGGGCATTAAGGCAGGATACACCCTGGATGGAATGCCAACCCATCGCAGGACACACATTCACGCACACATTCATACACTAAGGACAATTTTCCAAGGTGCCAATCAACCTACCGTGCATGTTTTTGGACCGGGGGAAACCGGAGAACCCGGGGAAAAACCCCCTGAGGCACGGGGAGAACATGCAAACTCCACACACACATGGCCGGATGAGACGGGAATCGAACGGACCCTGGCGGTGTGAGGCGAACGTGCTAACCACTACGCCACCGTGCCCCTTCATTTGAACATATATATATATATATATATATATATATATATATATATATATATATATATATATATATATATATATATATATGAATGATAATAAGGAATGTAAGTATGGATCATCCAATGGATTTCAATTATTATTATTATTTTTATTTTTATTGTTATAACCTGATTCTTATATATTGTTATAACATTTTTATTAGGCATTTATAATAAATCCTTGGTAGCAGTTGTAGCTAACAGGAGAGCAGGTTCTTTATAAATATGCAGATGTCTCCGAGTTCATTGAGACAAACTCCACTCCACTGAGTGTGTTGTGAAATTGTATCCGATGCCTTGCTGGATGAATCCATAGACGTCTGGGGGCCAAAAGAATACGTGGATGGATTTTTTTCTTTTTCTTTTTGCCTCCACACTAGGGAGGTCTACCATCTGCTGGGTTTTCCTCCTCTAAAAGCCCACTGAGCTTTCTCATGAGTGGCATGATGTAGCTGTAGCTCTCAAATTACTGGGAAAATATCTGCTGCTCAGAAAGGCATTAAATGTATTTTATTGATCCAAAAAAAACAGAGGGAAAAAAAAGAAACCAAATAGTTCAGAGCCTGGGTTTTAACGTATGTGCTCCCATGCATTCGAGTATGTAATGTGTGGGTTTGCTTGTATTTTGATATAAGAAGCCCCATTTATGGTCTTGTATGTTAGTGTGATGTCATAGCAGCCTGTCCAACCCAGTCCCATGGGTTTGGATAGCACGCAATGAAAGAGAGTACGGATCTCACACACACACACACACACACACACACACACACACACACACACACAAACACACTCTTACGTTGTGTTTAAGACGACAAATGAATCAGTTGTTATCCGAACCGTGCTTGTTAAATGCCGGCGACGCGAGTGGTAGTCCCCCTCCACCCAGTCCACATTACTGCCATGTTCTTGGCCCAGCACAGTCACAAATGCAGATCGGATTCTGTTACCATAGATACAGCGGGGGAGCTGCTGCAAAGACTGCTGCAAAAGCCTTTCACTCACACCATTGTACAGAGAGACAATGGTGCTCATTTCCACGCCCCTTTTCAGAAGACACTAGTCCATTCCCCCTGTGCCAACTAACAGATGGAAGAAGACCCCGATGCAAGGGGAATTATGGGAATTGTCCCCTGTCATATTTTTCATATCATTACAATGATAATAGAAATGGTGCATCTGGTGTATTTATCGCTAAATCTGTAGAATGTCTAATGGATTTAAATGTACACTTGATCTATTTGTACACTACTGTATGTCAGCCAATCAGTTTACAGTACTTTTGGAGAATAGTGAATAACAATTCACAGTTGGCATGGGTAAAAATAAATAAATAAATAAATTCATTCCAAATGACCAAAATAGTTGACTATCATATGGACAAAAACTATTGGGACACCGGGGTTTAGAGGCATATGTGTTTTTCCTTTTATTTACAACAACATTGGAGACACACAGTTTTACAGAATGTCTTTGGGGCAATAGCAATACATTTTCTCTTCACTTGAACCAGGAGACCCAAACGCAGGCCTGGAATGTAGAGCACAAATCTCCATAAGCATCAAATCAGTTGGAGCATCTTCACAGAAGAATGGAGGATATTATAACAGCAAACGTGGACTAAATATGGATTTGGCTGTTTAAAAATCCCATTTGAATCTTATGGTTAGGTTTCCACAAGCCTTTGTGTATTATATATCATACATTAATTTATATATTGAACTTGTTTTTAGTTTTACCTGGATGTAGCATATTACCCAATGGCAATAGCAAGATTTTAATAGGCTATAGCACTTCTAATTCATGTCATTATTCAGTACAAGTGTGCATGTCTGAGCTAGAAGCTTCAGTTAATGCTGAAGTATTAGGATCAACATGTGATCTCTGTGTTTGGGTCAGATGGGTTGCTTTCAAATTTTGACATAAAATACTTGGGATTTCACACACAGCAGTCTCCATAGTTCATACATAATGGTGTGAAAACCAGAAAGCATCCCGTAAGTAGCAGTTCTGTGGACGGAAGCGCCTTGTTGAGGAAAGATGTAGGAAGAGAATGGCCTGACTGGATTGAACTGACAGGAAGCCGACAGTGCCAAATTAAATAACCACTATTTACAACTGTGGTGAAGTGAAAACAACACGCCAGAACACACAACACGCTGAACCTTGAGGTTATAGACTGTTATAGACTGCAACAGGAGACGACCACGTTGAATTTTACTACTGTCAGCCAGCAACAGATATCTGAGGCTACAATAGGCACAGTAACTGAAAAGATTGACTAAAGTCCAGGTGATCCTCCAGGTTCAGACTGTCCTGATTCATTTTCATGTTCATGTGTTTATTTAACATGAACCTTATCCAAAGAGCTTGTGCTGCAACTACATGAGTTTATGCTTCATGTAGGGCTGTTGCTATCGATTATTTTAGTAATCGAGTATTCTAACTATTTATTCGAGTAATCGGCTTCTTTATTAAAGAGCAATGTTAAATAAGAGAGAGACAATAAAGCAGGTATGAAAATGAACATGTCATTTTTATTTATTTATCTTTAGAAAAATCAGCATTTTATGCTGAAATTACATACAAGTATATTGATGAAAATCAAACCCATTTAGTGTACTTTAATTGCCATATTATATCAAAATTCAAATACTTTGAAAAAGCTCCTTCAGTGCCCCCTTAGAGTATGTCATGGGAAACTACCTGCTTAATTAAACTCATTATTATTCTATATCAGGGGTCACCAACGTGGTGCCCGTGGGCACCAGGTAGCCCCCAAGGAGCACATGAGTAGCTCTCAGGCTTGCTATAAAAAGTGCACAACTCATCAGTGAGATGCGTCTATAATGTAAAATGTAGTTAATTCGTTGTTGATAGTCACGGTCAACTGTCAAGTGTTAATCATAGTGTATTCAAGATTTACATGAGATAAATGAGTTAATCAATTAATAATAATAATAATAATAATATATAACTAAAGGTAAATTTGTTATTTCAGAGGAGTATTTCAAACTGGTAGCCCTTTATATGACTCGGTGTCCATGTAGTAGCTCTCAGTTACAAAAAGGTTGGTGATCCCTGTTCTATATTATAGGGATACAATGTGAAAGTACTTTTCAGAAATGTTTTTAGAAAAGTTGCTTGAATTTTTCCATGTACTAAATCTGTGTATTTATCAGTTTAAAAAACATCCTCCACTGCCTGCACTACACTCCACTGCAGAGGGACTTTTTGAAGACACTGTGTATAAATAATAGCAGACGGTTCATGGTTGATCTCTGATCCGTAACCACTGAGAGACCCCTTCCCCAGTCGTGGAATCTTTTCATATAATGGCATCTCAAACACTATTTTGTAATATATCAAAGTTAAATCAGGCATATCAAGGTCAGTAGAGATGTTTTGTCTGCTATATGTCTGCTATAGTCAGATGAGCACGTGCAGTATAGACAGCAGTGAAAAACAATGGCATTCTCCAAAAGTTGATGCTGAAAAACGAGTTTTTCTAGATAAATGGGTGGAAAAATAGGCATTTATTCTTACTGTATTGAGCTGTACAAGGCTTGTGTGTCTCATTTGCTTGGAGTCTGTTGAGTTTGTAAAAAGTGGAAATTAAACGCCATTGCGAAACTAAACATAGGCACTTTTAAGAAACTTACCCTCAGCAGTCCGAAGTAAGGGCTCTGAAAATAAATGAGCTCAAAGCCCAGTACGAGCGATCTACACAGGTTCCCTCTCACTCACTGACGGTCCAATAACGAGTATATCGAGTGTTCACTGAGAATACAGTGTATTTTAGAAAACAAAAGCCCTTTACAGATGGGGAAATAGTAAAGGAGTGCATGCAGGCTGCGTGTGAAACACTTAGATGGAAAGGAAGGATATGAACTAAGAGTAAATATGAAACAAATATCCATTTCTGCTGCAACACCTACAAGAAGATCGGAAATATTAGCACAGGATGTGCAGTCACAACTTAATACTATTATTCAGACTGCACTTGCATAGCTTTAATCAAATGCGGACTATGCGCAGCGAATACAATGACGGAAAAATATAGCGAAGTGCATGTGGCAACGGCAATGATTCAACAATTCACGACACGCCCTATACAAAGACCTCTTATTTGTAATCTAATTACTCAAGTTACTTGAGGAATCGTTACAGCGCTAGCTAATCAAATGATCTTCCTCCCTAGACGTTATTCTTTTCTGCCCTACACCTATATTTGGGGGGGAACCTTTGATGTAGAGCAGGGCTATTAAGCTAATTTTCACTGTGGGCCACATCAGCATTACGGTTGCCCTTGAAAGGCCAGTTGTAACTGTAAGAGAGTATGTACTCTTTGATGAGTTACACATACAGTACCATACAATACAATACTACACTATACTATACAATACAATACAATACTGCACTATACAATACAATACTACACTATACAATACAATATAATGCAATACATACATACAATACAATACAAGTACAATACAACACAATACAATACTACACCGTACAATACAATACACAATACAATACAACTACTATGCACTATACTATATCTATACTATACAATACAATACTGCACTATACAATACAATACTACACTATACAATACAATATAATGCAATACTACACTATACAATACAATATAATACTACACTATACCATACCATACAATACAATACTACAAACCGGATTCCAAAAAAGTTGGGACACTATACAAATCGTGAATAAAAACTGAATGCAATGATGTGTAGGTGCCAACTTCTAATATTTTATTCAGAATAGAACATAACACACGAAACAAAAGTTTAAACTGAGAAAATGTACCATTTTAAGGGAAAAATATGTTGATTCAGAATTTCATGGTGTCAACAAATCCCAAAAAAGTTGGGACAAGGACATTTTCACCACTGTGTGGCATCTCCCCTTCTTTTTACAACACTCAATAGACGTCTGGGGACAGAGGAGACCAGTTTCTCCAGTTTAGAAATAGGAATGCTCTCCCATTCTTGTCTAATACAGGCCTCTAACTGTTCAATCGTCTTGGGCCTTCTTTGTCGCACCTTCCTCTTTATGATGCGCCAAATGTTCTCTATAGGTGAAAGATCTGGACTGCAGACTGGCCATTTCAGTACCCGGATCCTTCTCCTACGCAGCCATGATGCTGTGATTGATGCAGAATGTGGTCTGGCATTATTCTTGTTGGAAAATGCAGGGTCTTCCCTGAAAAAGATGACGTCTGGATGGGAGCATATGTTGTTCTAGAACCTGAATATATTTTTCTGCATTGATGGTGCCTTTCCAGACATGCAAGCTGCCCATGCCACACGCACTCATGCAACCCCATACCATCAGAGATGCAGGCTTCTGAACCGAGCGTTGATAACAACTTGGGTTGTCCTTGTCCTCTTTGGTCCGGATGACATGGCGTCCCAGATTTCCAAAAAGAACTTCGAATCGTGACTCGTCTGACCACAGAACAGTCTTCCATTTCGCCACACTCCATTTTAAATGATCCCTGGCCCAGTGTAAAAGCCTGAGCTTGTGGATCTTGCTTAGAAATGGCTTCTTCTTTGCACTGTAGAGTTTCAGCTGGCAACGGCGGATGGCACGGTGGATTGTGTTCACTGACAATGGTTTCTGGAAGTATTCCTGAGCCCATTCTGTGATTTCCTTTACAGTAGCATTCCTGTTTGTGGTGCAGTGTCGTTTAAGGGCCCGGAGATCACGGGCATCCAGTATGGTTTTACGGCCTTGACCCTTTCTCACAGAGATTGTTCCAGATTCTCTGAATCTTTGGATGATGTTATGCACAGTTGATGATGATAGATGCAAAGTCTTTGCAATTTTTCGCTGGGTAACACCTTTCTGATATTGCTCCACTATCTTTCTGCGCAACATTGTGGGAATTGGTGATCCTCTACCCATCTTGGCTTCTGAGAGACACTGCCACTCTGAGAAGCTCTTTTTATACCCAATCATGTTGCCAATTGACCTAATTTGTGTTAATTGGTCTTCCAGCTCCTCGTTATGCTTAAATTTACTTTTTCCAGCCTCTTACTGCTACTTGTCCCAACTTTTTTGGGATTTGTTGACAGCATGAAATTCTGAATCAACATATTTTTCCCTTAAAATGGTACATTTTCTCAGTTTAAACTTTTGTTTCGTGTGTTATGTTCTATTCTGAATAAAATATTAGAAGTTGGCACCTACACATCATTGCATTCAGTTTTTATTCACGATTTGTATAGTGTCCCAACTTTTTTGGAATCCGGTTTGTACACTATACTATATAGTACAGTACTATACTGTATAATATAGTATAGTATAGTACTATACTATACTATACTATACTGTATAATACAATACTATAATATACCATACTATACCAAACA
Source organism: Kryptopterus vitreolus (assembly GCA_030449085.1). NCBI lineage: Eukaryota > Metazoa > Chordata > Actinopteri > Siluriformes > Siluridae > Kryptopterus > Kryptopterus vitreolus. The sequence continues at coordinate 12,602,779 of JACRUU010000012.1, read as the reverse complement.
ATATAATACAACACTATACTATACAGTACAATACAATACTATACAATATAGTACTATACTATAAAATACAATACTATACTATGCAATACAATACAATACTACAATACAATACTTTTTCATTTAATTTCTCAATTTCGCTTGTTGGAAAAATGGCCCTTGGTAAAAGATGATGTGGGATAGAATCTAGTGGCGGGATGACTTCACTTTTTTTGTGTAACAAAGTTATATGCATTGTGGGAGTTTATTGTCAGTGCTATGATTTAAAGCGGCATCGCCTTATTTTAAGACAATCACACACAATCACACACCTTTTAAGCTCTTGTGGGTTACATAAAATGACGTGGTGGGCCACAATCGACCCGCTGGCCTTTACAGAAGCTGAAAGCAGTCAGTGAGACTGGAAATATTTCTAGTTTGTCAGCTGTATGCAGATCAGAAGTGGAAAAAATGCTGGTCAATAAGTGTGGTACAGGCCTTGTCATACATCACACCCACGGTCCTGGCCGAGCCACAAGCTGAGAAATTCTCCAGTCTTTGAAAGCATGGTGCAGCTGAGACATTTTTTTTTACACTTTTTTGCATTTAGGGGACATCCTCAAAACAGTCAGCTCTTGTGAAAACATTTTTCTCTGACAGAAGTTGTTGGTAATATAATGCGTTGCAAAAAGTTTGGCATGTCACATACTTTCTTCTTTTATTAAGACTCAACCACTGCCATATTCGACTTTTATTGTAGTGGGATAAGATGATCGGGTGGGGATATTGGTGGGAGAAGCAACAAATTGGCGGGAATTAAAACACAATTGATCAATCAGACTGGAAACAATACAGTAGTGGTTCAGTGGTAACAACCAGTGGTAGAACGATATGGGATTTTTAAAGGCAATATCAAGAACGCAATCTGTTCAATATGAAGCCGATATAATACATGTAATCATAAAGACATGCAGGTAATTTGTAAAACTAAACTAACATTTATTGTGCATAATATTTAGAACATGTTCTCTGAGGTACTTTGAGAATATTCATTAAGGCACTAAAAAGGTTTGATTGCTGCTTCACCATGTGTCTCTTATAATATAAATAAAACCTGAACAAAATAAATGAATTAATAAGTCACTGAATTAGTTTTTGTGCAGCTTTTCTTTGTGTCTACTAAAACAACTATATAAATAAATATTTATTACAAACTAATTGAACAAAATGCAAACAAATGAGGTAAAACTTCAGTGAACATGTTGACACAGTTACAGCTCCCTTTCTCACCAGCGAATGCTGCACTTTGCATTTCCTGGACTTGGCTCTGTTAAGAATTCCCAAAGGAGACTTGTTTTCTGTTCAGCCATCTATAAAAATGAAAATCAAAATATCAAGATATCATTTTAACACAACATGATTTGTCAACAAATAAAAGTTCATCAGTGAATCTCAATAATTCAATAATAGTTTTTACATCTTTTACATAAAATGCATGGAATCACACATGCTCTCCTTGATATTAATGATGTAAAGTAGTATCAGACCAGAACATATGAAAAAGGAGTACTTCATGTAATATTACTCGATTGATGGACATTTAAATGCAGTGGATATTACTTAATAAACCTATGAATAAATTTATTCTGTAAGTGTCCAGGCTTTGAGTTCGTTGTTTGTGAGGCAAACATGTTTTTAATTTTGAGTTCGTATGTATGAATTAGATCTGTGAGATTAATCCCCATTAATTCTGATTTGTGGTTTATGTCAATGTTAAAAATACGAAAATCGATTTTATGATTTCACCTTGGTTTGACACAGTGAGCTTCCGTAGTTTTCCGCCGCCAGCCCCGCATACACCTGAGAAATACTCTGATGAATCCAAAGAGCTTGTTACCAAGAGCGGCACGGTTTCATCAGTTGTAAATAAAATGCATGTAGTGCATGGAATGCATTTCGGGTTTGCAACTTCAGACGTTCAATAAACCTGCTGTAAAGTCTGCTGTAAAATACGTCTAAAGTTTGTGGCAACTAAAGGAAGCAGCACGACTAATTTAATCCAGCACCTCATTAGAACCACGTTGTTGAATGGGGAGGGGTGTGTGGTGCTGAGGGATAAACATGACAACGGCAGCCCCAATACCCCGGCTAGAAATAGGTAAAAAATAGCGGGCACAGTTTCGCATTGTATGCAAAATTGAAAATCTAATTTCGTAAAAAAAAAAATCTGAGATTCAATTTATATGACATATCACCCCGCTCTAGTTTGAATACATGTGTGACGCACGGATTAAGCAATGTCCGGCAGATCTGACAACGCATGGTACTGTTTGACTTCAAATCTGAGTGGCTTTCTGTTTCTAATGCATGTCTTAATCTGTTCTGAAAAATATGGTAAGGTTTATTGACATTGAAGATAATTCAAATACCGGCTACCATCAACCACTTATTCAGAGTCTTTCAGCTTCAGATTCATGTAGGGGGGAAAGTGTCAGAAAGTGACAGGATCTCTTGTCTGATTCTGAGATTCAGCTTCTCTGAATGAATGACAAAGACTTTGGGGTTTAAACGTAAAAAGCAAGCATTTATTCCCCAAGTACAGTACTGAAAATATTACACAGAAACGTGGACACCATTTCAGAGCTATATAGGGGGTAACCCACACAGACATAATTGTGCTTGGCTTGACTTTACACAGCTTTTGAAATAATAAAGGCCGATGTGTGTTAATATGCAGGCTGCTCTGGCCGGAGGTACAACGATGGTGTTGGGTCACGTGTTGCCCGAGAAGAACGAGTCTTTGCTGGACGCCTATGAGAAATGCCGCTCTCACGCCGACGCCAAGTCCTGCTGTGACTATGCTCTTCACGTCGCTGTGACCTGGTGGAGTCCCAAGGTACACTTTTATACATCACTATCCTGCAGTAATGTCTTTACAGTAAGATTTGTAAAGTTTTGAAAATCTATAACTGATTTGATAATTTTTTTTTTGCCAGTTTTGAACATCGTATATATTTCGTACTAATATTATTTTATTGCTAATTCTGACCAGGTGAAGGCCCAGATGGAGACCTTGGTGAGAGAAAAAGGAGTGAACTCTTTCCAGATGTACATGGCTTACAAAGACATGTACATGTTGAGGGACAGCGAGCTGTTCCAAGCCCTGCAGCACTGTAAGGATATCGGAGCCATAGCCCGTGTACACGCGGAGAACGGCGAGCTGGTGGCTGAGGTTGGGAAAGTCTATTATCTGTATACATTGTATTGTGTTCTTTTCATATGCACTGGAAACATCACATCACTTTTGGATTTGAAATGCAGGGTGCCAAAGAAGCCTTGGATCTGGGCATCAGTGGACCAGAAGGCATTGAGATCAGCAGGCCTGAAGAGGTAGGAAGTTAATGGTTGAATCCCAGATCTTTTGTCCTGCAGTATTACGCTGATAAACTGATTTGCAATGACTGTATATATGAATACTGTATATATTTATATATATTACCATGCAATGTGTTAAGCAATATCAAAGATTAGAAGGGGATCAGATGAGGGGAGATAAAAAATAGTACGAACCCTATCATGCAAATCAAACAGAAAATTTTCTACACCTATTAAGGTATTTTCAAATTTGTCTGTAACTGGTTGAGTTATTTTGTGTATGGGGGGGTTCGGCATACCAGACCGTAAGATTAATATGGGCTTTGTAAAAACATCCTGTAACATCCCGCATTTAGTCTCGATTTGCTGTTTGCTCGTCTTTTGAAATCAACTTTTTGAACATATATAGACAGATGTAGGAGGATTGTGGTTATGACCGAGATATTGACAGTAATACAGATTTAAATTGTCAACAGTGTCATTATTGTTTAAGTGTTCATGTTCTGTATGTTTGCCAGTCGAGTGTCTGTTGTGCAAAACATTGTTTTCCTGCTTTCCCTCATGGAAGATGTTCCACTAGATTTAGAAGAGTGCTTCATAAACCATATTTTCATGTAACTGGAAGTTTGTGCACTAGTATACTGACATGCTGGAATTTTAATGCTATTTTATCCAAAGACGTCCTATACACTCATGTACGTGCAACTTTATTGGAGTTTCGGGAAGAACCAAATATGGCCGGAAAGGTCATGTGTCCCAATCCTTGAATGTAGGTAGTATGTATAGCTAATGCACGTTTTCATAAGATTAAGGTACTGTAGCTCATTATGGTAGCACAGTGATGTTTAAATTCCTGTCTCACTGTGAATAATCTTTCTGTTTGCAGCTGGAGGCGGAGGCAGTGCACCGAGCGATCACCATCGCCAACAGAGTGAGTCATGTTAACATCACACGTCTTATTGTGCGCAATTCCATTTCCATTTACACATGACTGATCACATGATACGCCGATAATCCTGATTCGGTCGGAATTCGCAGCAGAAATGTAGCAGGAAAGTGAGTTACGAACACTCACCCTGACACAAATCTCGAAAAAGGAACCGCTTTGCAAATCCTTAAAGGTGTAATGAACACTTAGGACACGGTTTCCTCTATGGTCCCCCCTCAGACAAAAACTTGTCCAGTGTTGCCAGGCAATTGAGCTATTTTGAAAAGTGGAGCCTTAACCATATTCCAGCACTTCTCAATGAATAACATTCATGTCTAAACATTTTCTATTAGATTAAAAACCTATTCCTGTATGTTGTTTACAGCACTAGATTGGCATTTTACAGAGTTTGCTGTAAATATAATATATTCTTTTGTAGGTTTTCCCGATTTTTTTTATTCCTTTGGTATCATCTTCGTACAGTAAATCTTTTGTGCTGTGAAAAAGTATATACCCTCTTATAATTAAAATCTTTTTCACGTTTATCACACAACAGATACAGCAAATTGTATTATTAAACAAAGATAATGTGAATAAATGCAAAAAAAACAATAATAAGACTTTAGTGTGGCCTGGTCAAAGTCCGAACATAAATCTGCTTCATGCTTGTACACCCTGTAATGAATTAAAACAATTGCGCATAGAAGAGTGGGCCAAAATTCCACCACAGTGATGTGAAAGACTCATTGTTGTGGCACAACCAGTTACTAGGTTTAAGGCAAATGAATCTTTCCACATGCAGGATCTTTTTTTTTTCCTATAATAAATGAAGTCCTCATTTAAAAACTGTATTTTGTATTTACTCCAGTAATGTTTGTATAATATTAAAATTTACTTGATGAGCTGAATGATTTAAGTGTGACAAATATGATGACCCCAAAAATCAGGAAAGGAGAAGGGGGGGTTACTTTTTCATAGCAATGTATTAACACTAATAAACTGAGTTAAAACGTTTCCACCAATTAAATAGTGCACTGATTCATTATTTCACTTAACACGTCTACATCTTAATATCTTCCCATAAATATGGATTTATGTTAACTTCAGTTTACATTCATTTGCATTAAAATGTAGGTATTTCCAGGCAGTCCCAAACACTTATAATACAAATGAGCAGTCACTGGCTCAAAGAATAACTTTACGATTTGAAAAGGTCTGTAGTAAAGATTAAAAACGTCTATTAAAACGTCTTGATCAAAGTGTTCGATAATGTTTTTCAAATACTCTTTAAAACACAGTGTGGTGTAAATAATAGAAAGCATATTCATTTTTTTTTTAAGATTTTGAAAGGTGAATCCTCAGGGATCTGTGTGCACTTAAATATCTCGTGTCCACATTAAATATAAATGAGAATGGTATGCTGTGAAAAATCAATTTTTTATGAGAGCATACAGTAGGACTCCTGGAACACACTTGGTGATATTAGAAGTGGAAAAAAGCGCAATGACGTTTTTTTTTTGTTTTTGTTTTTGTTTACCATCAGCAGTGTGGATTTCTGTCCAAAGCTTCTTTACTGAGTGTCTTCACACTGTAGGGATTGATTTGAGCCCTTCATCTGCTAGTGCAGTGAATTGGAGTGCCCTTTGATCAGCTTCAGTGTGCTTTTCTGAATGCGTTTGTGAATGAAATATACATTAGGAGACGAAGAAGAAACTTATGCAACACACTGACGCAATACACCTTGGTATGCATTTGCTGTATGTATGTAGTATATTCAACCACCTCAGCAAATGTGCAGGTGCCCTCATGGGGAAAAGGTCAGATAATACAAATAAAATAAACAGGGCTGTCAATTAAAATATTTAAATGTGATTAATCTCACGATTGCCATAAGTTAACACGTGATTAATCGCACGGTAATCACACGTTTTCATTGTACCACAAATAAATACTTTTCATCTTTCTAATACTCTATCTAAGTGATGTTATAATTAAATATATTTCTCTCAAAATCTCTCCCTTTATTACTATTATTAACTATTTTACTCAAATCTTACTCTTTAATGATTCTTTTAATGTTCATTTCTTGTTAATTCATTCATTCATTTCAATGTTACTCTTGTAGTGGTTGTTTTAAATTGTAACATGTTGTATGTGGTTGTAATATATGGTATGACGTGGCTCCTTTAAGAACTATGTTCTGGTTGCTTTCCATATTAACCGTAATACTCTACCGTATTTCTGTATTGTGAATGCAATGAGCTTCCGTAAGGTTACATACAGTAACATACAGTAATATAGCGAGGAGCTTATACCTGTTGTGAATGCGCAACTAGTAGGCGTAATTCATGGATGTTCGTTGTTCGGGTTTCGTTCATTCGGCAACACAATGCAGAGTGAAGGAGCAGATCACTCACATAGTAATGCACACTGCGTTAATAAAAGTAGTGCTATTAAGGTGAATTTGCGTTAACGTTGACATCCCTAAAAATAAATAAGTCAGATAATAGAATTTAAGATGGTGATATATTTTGGTGAATTTCATTGATTGGGTTTAAAAAGTAAAGCATTAGTCTTGTCTATTCAGCAAGCGTCATTGCTTCGTGATGGTCACGAGGCTACCTACAGTAAGTGTAGGACGTGGTCATGGCGTGGCAGCCAATATTCCCGTATCCTAGTGATGTTCGGAAGCTGGCATCAGAGTGCAGGATCAGCCATGTTACAGCGCCCCTGTAGACAGAAGATTAAAGGCCCCAACACTATCAGGGCTTGTAACCCCCGATAACCGCCAACATTTTGATCAGTAACCCAGAGCTCTAACCACTAAGTTACTCCCATACATGAACTAGAACTGATTATGATAATGATGGTTCATATTTTTATCCTCCTCCTCGTCCTCAGGCTCACTGTCCTCTCTACCTGGTTAACGTAGCCAGCATGTCAGCCGGAGATGTTCTGGCTTCAGGAAAGATGCACGGTAAGAGCACAGTGCAGCGTTATCCCATGATGCACCTGCAACCTGTGAGGTTGTGTGCACTTCCTTGTACCCTAGAGATTAAACTATATGTATTAGCATTAATCAAGATAAAGTGGTTATGATGTGTATAATAATGCATTTCTTTGTGTAGGTAAAGTGGTGCATGGAGAGACCACCACTGCACATGCTGTTATAAACGGGCTGCAGTACTACCACCAGGACTGGGCTCATGCTGCTGCCTATGTCACCGTACCTCCCTTGAGACTGGACCCCAACACTCCCAACTTCCTGCTCAGCCTGCTGGGAAGGTAGGTTTCATCTCACATTGCGCTTAATCTCAGGAAAAGGTGCTCTTCCAGCCCTCAGGACGTGAATCTCTTTTCGCTTTTGTTTTGCAGTGACACTCTGAATGTGGTGACGTCAGACCACCGGCCCTTCACCACCAAGCAGAAGGCCATGGGCAAAGACGACTTCACGAAGATCCCTCACGGCGTGCCTGGCGTGCAGGACCGCATGAGTGTCATCTGGGAGAAAGCAGTGGTAGGTTGCACCCGATTGACCGTTTAAATCAGTGAATACTGAGGCAATAGTGGTGTGTATGTTGTTAAACTGGTGCAATGTCTTTGGCCTTGTGCATCCAAAGAACACATCTGTCAGTCTTGAACAATGATCGCATTGAAGCAATGAAGAGTGATAAAGTGAAACGCGTACTGTCCTAACCAGGTTGGAGGAAAGATGGACGAGAATCGTTTCGTCGCTGTCACAAGCTCTAACGCCGCCAAGATCTATAACCTGTATCCCAGGAAAGGCAGGATCATCCCGGGAGCCGATGCCGACGTGGTGGTGTGGGATCCCGACGCGACCAGGTACAAGAGATAAGGGCCAGCGTGATGATTGTACATCAGAGACTGGATCAAACCGGTCAAGCTCAGCCCATGTCATTACTAACAGTTTAAATACATTTTGAAGACACCTCTTTTCGTCGCACAAATTTCTATAGTATTAGTGAGGAGTGAGAAAGCAATGATATGTGGCACAGTCATGTGTGCAATCACACAAAACAAGATGGTAGATGATTTTCTAGTCATAATGTTGATCTGTCAAAAAATGTGTCCATTAAAAAAAAAAATCAATACACAGCGATGGGAATCAACTGCACTTTTACAGGCAAATGTAAAAGATTTTACACTTTTTTTGTGTGAAAAACCTTCAGTGAAAATCTATCGAGATAAATAACGACACAGCCTGAAGCGCAACCATGTTGAAATGCCTTTACTATGTACACGTACCCATGATCGTCAAAGCCTGCCTGTTTTTCCCAAATGAATTGCCGTGTTGATGTTGCATTATGAATGTTGCTATAGAAACGACCGCACCTCCTTTGTCATACTGTCATTCTATTATTCATTACATTTTTTCGTTGACGTAATATGCATCATCTTTTCTTTTGGGCAGAACCATCTCTGTGACCACACAGTGGCAGGGAGGAGATGTGAATCTGTATGAAGGCATGCGCTGTCACGGCGTGCCTCTGGTCACCATCAGCCGTGGTCGCGTTGTCTACGAAAATGACATCTTCACCTGTGCCGAGGGTTCCGGGAAGTTCTACCCGCTCCGGACCTTCCCGGACTTTCTCTACAAGAAGATGGTGCAGCGGGATAAGGTACTCAATAATGATTGGCTATTCATTCCATCGCTGTACGTCTCTGAGCCATCGCTTGAAGTTCAAAACAACGTTAGCAGAAACAGACGTTAGCTGAGGCACCACTGTATAATATTGGATATTTGGGCACCAGACTTTTCAAGTGATACTCCAGGCCCCTTTATCAGTACCTGACTTTACTAACTTTACTAACACCCTTGTGGTAAAAAGCACATGACTCTATGGGTCCACACCACATAGCATTTAATAAAGGGAAAAAAGGATAATTAAATAAAACAAATTATTTAATTAAGAAAAGAATGTACTTGATTGGGTTTGTCTAATTATCAAGCCTGTGTGTGTGTGTGTGTGTGTGTGTGCTTTACTGGTAATAAAAAAACAGGTAAATAAAGGGACTAACCTGGAAGACCCGTGTGCTTATTTTCCCCGTATAGTGCCAGGCGCTGAAGGGAGTGGACCGTGCTCCCTACACGGGTGATGTGGTAGCGGTGCAGAACCCAGGGAAGAAGGAGGCGACCCCTTCATCTGGGGACATGACCCCACGACCCTGCACTCGTCACGGTGGAGTGAGAGACCTGCACGAGTCCAGCTTCAGCTTATCCGGTACTACAGAACATTTACATACATTTATACACTACTGTAATTACCCTGATGCCAGTAGAAAACCAACAAAAGGGATTTTATATAATTAAATATTTGTTGAGCTTGAGTTTATTCAGTGATTCTTGCAACTCATTAAAAAACTTGTGGCACATTCTGAAAAGACATGAGGAATATAATTCTCCATACTGTACTCGGGATGTGAATGACTTCATTCTTCACGGATGTAGAAAGATAGATGTAGCAGCTTGTTCATTTAATGTCTAGAAGAATTGGTGCTGTTTTTATAAAATAAATGTGGGTTGTAATCCTTTTGGCAACACATTTGACTTATTTGACTACATATAACATTTTACATATAAATGTATTATTTACATTTATATATATATATATATATATATATATATATATATATATATATATATATATTTAATTGTGATTACACACATTTCTCACTGTATCATAAATTAACACTTTTTTTTTGTTTATAATACTATGACTAATGGCAATGGGTGTTATAAATATATACATTTCATTTAATAAAATAATTAACTATTTTAGATTTATTTCACTCTGGAAATTATTCTTGTAATTTTACTTCATTAAATCATTCGTTTCTGATGGATTTCGATTCAATTTTTTTAGTGATTGTTTCAACTGTAAAATTTGGTACGTGGCTCCTTGAAGAATTATGTTCCAGTTTTGGTTGCTTTCCGTATAAACTGGTGTTACATATAGGTTACATACTGTAATTATAGTGAGGAGCTCATAGCTGTTGTGAATGCGCAGCTAGTAGGCGTGATTTTGGGAAATTTAGGAAGCGTGAGAGTGGATGCACGTTACTTATGTTTTTTTGTTAATAAAACACACCTATCGCCTCTTTTATATTCCATCCTAACATTAAAAGCGGTAAAGCAGGATAATAAATGGGATGGTGAGGTGGTGGCTTAGTGGTAAGGTGTTGGCCTCTGGACCAGAAGATCGGTTTCAGGATTAAACCCCACAACCACCAAGCTACCACAGTTGGGCCCTAGTGGGCCCTTGAGCAAGGCCCTTAACCCTCAATTGCTCAGTTGTAAGTCTGGAAAGGCTCGCCAAATGATGAGTTTGCCTGTAAGGGCGTCTGCTAAATGCTGCAAATGTAAATGTAAATGTAAATGAGTGCTGTTAATGTGAATGTGCTTTAACAGCCCTAATAAATAAATAAATAAAATAAATAGATATATACTATACTATATATCTATATATTATATATATAATATATATATATATATATATATGAATTATTAAAGTAATGTAACACCGGCAACCATATCATTATATCTCTAAATATTAGCACATTTGAGATTTCCTACTGCCTTTGCCCTGAGTTGGAACCTGTGACCAAATCACAGCTGAGTGGATATTTATTATCAGCGTTATATTCAATAGCACAGTACAAACTATACATATATATCTTACAAGCATCATAATTACACCGAATGCTCCATGAAACAACTTCCTGTTGTGATTAATGGTCTAGTAGCTGTAAAATAGCATTTCCCTCACCTCACCACAGCCTCAAGTATTTTTCCTTTCTGGAATGTAATATATGACATACCAATGTAATAATATAACTTGTATGTACAGTTACATAGTGCTTTAATATACAAATCGCTGACACTCTCACAAAGAAATAAAGAATAAAGAAAACACGACCATATCAACTATCATTTTAAATGCCATACAAGTGACTTATTATTACAGAAACACTAATATATAGTATATATAATACAATATATATAATTAATAAATAATATAAACTAAATATAAAACTATATATATATTATAAATATATATATATTATATATATTATATATTATAGGGTTAGAGAGAGAGAGAGAGAGAGAGAGAGAGAGGCACTGTGGCTCAGTGGTTAACACGTTCGCCTCACACCGCCAGGGTCCGGGTTCTATTCCCGTCTCGGCCATGTGTGTGTGGAGTTTGCATGTTCTCTCCCCGTGCCTCAGGGGGGTTTTTCTCCGGGTTCTCCGGTTTCCTCCCCCGGTCCAAAAACATGCACGGTAGGTTGATTGGCACCTTGGAAAATTGTCCCTAGTGTATGAATGTGTGTGGGAATGTGAGTGTGTGTGGGCCCTGCGATGGGTTGGCATTCCATCCAGTGTGTATCCTGCCTTAATGCCCATAGACACAGCCTGAGCCTGAGATAGGCACAGGCTCCCCGTGACCCGAGGGAAGATTGGATAAAAGGGGTAGAAGATGATATATATATATATATATATATATATATTGGATATTATATATATATATATATATATATATATAAGACACACACACACACAGTGTCGCTACACATCACGCTCATGTTTTTTTTTTTTATTCCCAGGTATCCAGATTGACGATGACCTTCCAAAGAGATCCTCTCAAAGGATTCTGGCTCCCCCTGGTGGTCGGTCCAGTGGCATATGGTAACCTCAGCAGCTGCTATTTTCGGGGCCAGTGAAGAAGTAAAACGTGGAAAACTAAACACCTAATACTATCTGACGACTTCACATCGACCAAAATGTATTTGATCCCTTTGTCACTTTGCAACTAGCATAATTAATCATTTCAGTCAAAAAAAAAACGCGGGGTTTATTTGAAAGGGAAAAAAAACGGAAAACAAGGTACCTGTATGGTTTGTTGATCCTGTGCAAGAGAGGTGAGTGTTAATGAATTACACTAGCATTTGATTCATTTGATATGGGTGTCTTATAGTTTATTTGGTAATGATTGCAAGCAAAGTTCTCTTCTGATTCTGTCGACTTCACTTTATAACACTCGATTCATCCCATTGCACTGTGATATGCAACGGTTTCTTCAACCTGATCTCGATCCACTGGTTATAATATTCCCAAGATTATTGTGAGTACAGATCTTTCCCTGTACTGAGGAAAAAGCAAAAAAAAGTTAGACTGATGTACCAACAACTGCCCATAGATGTGGATTTCAACTTTTATAATACATTCTGTGCTTTCCTTAATGTTGCAGGGAAACGTTTACTCTATCAACACTGCTGTTAATGTACCGAGGGTTCGATGAGGTTGAAAAAACAGAATATTCCTTGAACAGATATATATATATATATATATATATATATATATATATATAGATATATATATGGCAGGACATTTGACCAAACATCACGATACTGCAGCTAATACATGTGGGATGATGTATTATTATTATATATTTAGCCACATTTTTTTTTTAATTGAGCGTGCACATGACAATGTGTTTACCTCAGTGTTTTGTCTTTTGGAATTGCACTTCTGTACAGTACGACCCTCTCCATTTGTGAAGCTGTACATTACGTGGTAATCAAATAAAATGAAAAAAAAGAGAGAGAGATGCTTCTATATCGCAGCCTCGGTATCGTTTTGTGTTTTCTGTGTTTGTATGTTTATGTTTTCTTCTCCTTTCACACGATTGTTGGATGAATTAAAAAAGAAAATCTCGTCAAGGTTACTGCGATTTCGCAGAGTGTTTACGTTCATATCGGTTTCATTTGTCTATTCTTTTGGAATCCCCCCTAGTCATTATGACATGGTGAGTGGAAACAGTGATGTGTCCTTGTGCGGTAGGACTTGTGTCGTTTTGCCGAGTGTTTATCGATCGGCATCAATTCGTCGATTTTGCCCAAAGTGTTTACGGTCAAGTAAACACAGTAACATACCTCCCATTAATGTGAACCGATACGAATGTCATGTTTACAGTGTCGCATATCAGAGTGGATTTTCTCAGTCACACCTGAACGCATCATACAGAGGTTATTGTTTGCGATTGCTTTTTTCTTTTTTCTTTTTTTCTTTTTTTTGAGTTCACGGTCACATAATAATAGTCCGTTTCCAAATCAATTATTTTAGATACTTTGGAAAGGTTTTCTGAAAAAAAAAAAAACACGCTTATTTAGGATTTGGTATTGTGTGTTCGAAATACTAATATTAACAGTATAACATCTGCAAATGTTTTACTACTCGCACATCGGTTAAGTGCTCACGAACATCCTAAAATGCAAGATTTTACTGCTAGCGTGTATTTTACTCACTTTTTTTTACTGCTCCTAACGGTAGTTGGTCCGTGTCGGGGGAGCCCTCTGTAGAATCATTCGTAACTGAGTGAACAGTAACGATGTCATAGTGAAGCAGTCCAAACAGGTACACTAGGATTTCTCTATTGGTGCTGAATAATTCGTGTGTCTGGATGTTTATGCTTCCTTTCTCAACCGTTTTTTTTTTTTTTTTTTTTTTTTTTTTTTTAATATATACCATGTATGTTTGCACTAGACGTGTTTGTGTTATGTTCCTCTCAAACGTTCAAATAAACCCTTTCAACCTTGTATGGTAGTTTTGATCATTAGGCTGAGTTACGACAACCTATACATGTATGCATTTTTACAGTGTGCAGTATTAGTGTAATAACACACATATGTGTGTGTGTGTGTGTGTGTGTGTGTGTGTGTGTGTGTGTATGTGGTTCTTCCCCAAATAGTTCAATTCAAAACATTTGAAGGATATCTTTAGATGCAGTGGCATTACACGTAAACTAGTGAGACCAAAGAATGTTCCCAAAAAAACACTTTTGGGATGAATTCTCGCGTTTATTACACCCCAGACCACCTCGTTCTTCATTAGTAGCCGTCTTTACTAACACCCTTGTGGCTGAATAAGCACAAATCTCCACCAGCTCTTGTGTATCAGCTTCCTTGAATAGTGGAGGTTATGATAACAGTGAACGCGGAACGAGTGGGAATGTTGGAAAAGCGCACAGTAATATGATCGACAGGTGTTCATAAACTTCCACAGACGGACGAAATGTAATTACTCCCATTCCCACAACAAGCAACAATATTCAGGTTTTACTGAGCTAAATGATGCTTGTTTAATTCAATTGTACTTAAAATAACTGAATAAACATGTGTTTATTCATTATTTATAATTTGTCAATCTGCCAGACATAATCATCCTAAAGAGCATCAAAATGGTCAATAGATACTGAGCTATAATAGATCAAACGATCTGTAATAGAGCTATTAAACAATCAATAACGATAAGCACACTGAAGTGTCGCAGAAGGGGAACTGAAAAATGATTCAACAGCATTTGCAGGCCTTGGAATCCTACAATAGCAATAGCAGTAAAATATATAGTAGGTGCAGAATGTGGGTGCAATAATATATAGTAGGTGCAGAATGTGGGTGTAGTATAACTGGATTGTCATTTTATTACAGGATTGTTATAATGGGCTTTCAATTTGTTTATGACACAAAAGACTCCTTACTGGACAAAACACTTTAGAAAGTAGATGCTACATTTTAATCCTCACTTATATGGTTATTACAGTTGGTGGGGGGTGGGGGGGGGGGCATCAACAAAACAATTGAAAGCATTTCCTATGAACAGTAACTATAGACATTCTAACCTCTGGAAGAGGACATTTTACAGTCCAGCCTTTGTATTCGGTCTTTAGGGAAAACCTGAAATAGTCAATAGTTTTTGTATCCATATCACTGAAGAAATAATTAAAACAATAATTCAAACAATACAAGGAATGCGATTAAACAGGGTACCTGGCGAAAGTAAAAAAAACTAACAATGGTGTGGTGTGCTGATTATTTTTCAATAAAAGCAGGGAAAGTGGCTTACTGGACAAGACACTGGACTTCTTGTTCAGAAGTTCTTGAGTTCAAATTCTGGTAGCCCACCGCTGGGGCCCTAAACCAGGCCCTTAAACCCTTAACTGCTCATTTATTTAATCTATATACTGTAAAAGGCTCTGCCAAAATACAATGAATGTAGAAGCATTGTGTGAAAATGTTTAACTTATACACAGCAATTTTCCAGTGTATATATATATATATATATATATATATATATATATATATATATATATATATATATATATATATATATATATTTACATTTATTCACAGATCCTTCTAAATATCATGATATCAGCTATAAACACAACTCTCCCAAGTCTCTCTTTTCTCTTTCTCTGTTCTTACTGATCTCTCTTTCCCTAGCTTTTAACGCTGCTTTCACCAGTGTCTCTTTTCTCCAGCTCTAGCAACAAACACTACTCTAACCAGTCTCCTGCTTTCCCCCCTTTATTTAGTTAAAAACACTATACTCTAACCAGTCTCCTTGTTATAAAAAAAACCCCCAAAAAACAGTATATCGGGCAATTAAGAAACTGGAAACCCCTCCATCCTACATAGAGCAATTTAAGAACGTGTATTAGAACAAGGGTAAACAAATTGTATTTGCCAGATACGCATATATACTGTAGAGCGTATATACTAATATAACATATATAACATATATACTAATAGATCCAACATGTAAACATGGAAAAGCAGACATGGAAAAATATGAAAAAATAAAGTACAAAAAATATGTCTGTGAGAATAATAAAAGAATAATGAATAAATAGCAAAATAAAAATAAGAGTGTACATAAGAAATACTATATATATATATATCATGGATGGGTGGCAGATACGGTAGATATGTTAAAGTGTCATGTGTCTAGTGTGTGCAAACTGTTGATTTTTGTCTTGCAGTCGTAAAAAATAATGTTGGAGCTGCTGGAGCAATGGTATAGAAAATGTAATTTCTGTCTGTTAGTATTAATCGTATGATTCATCTTCTTCCAATCAACATTTTATTAACATATTTAGTGAGATATGTATATTATACAATATATGTAATACTGATTATAATAATACAGTAATTACTAATAAGGATATTTCTGCATGTGTGGATGCGGAATGTGTACACAGTATTCTAACTCTTGGCAGTACAGACAGCTGAGGCGGGGGCGCCGTACGCATGCGCAGTAGTGGCGGGGGCGGCCCGTTACAAACCACTGCACCGCGCTGTAACCGCTAAACCAGCAGCAGGGCTAGTCTGGGATTTTGACAGGAGGCGTTACGTAGGCGACTTGGAGAAGCTAGACACAAAAGATAATACAGTAAGTCCATTCGAAGCATGTATATACGTCTTCTTGTTGTTTATTTGCTGAAGGAAAGGAAAACAAAACCGCGTTGCGAGTGCGTTTCGGGCCTGTTTGTGGTTCGGAGTGGCGGAGAGTCCAGTCGGTGAGACGGTGGTTTGCAGGGACGCTGTGCAGCACACGCGCCGCGGTCCATATCTCTCTGCTTTATTGTTTGTTTGTTTGTTTTTGTCAGACAGCAGGACATGTATTAAGATTATAATTTTTTTTACATGGAGATTCGAATTAAAGAGAGCAGTGTGAAGCTTTGAAGCCTTGCCGCTGTGGGCCTCCGGGCTCTGTGGAGGCTCTGGCTGGAAGGGAAACGTGCGAGTCTGTCTGCTCGGACACTGTGCAACATTCCCTTACTCAGCGCATCCACTATTCCATCAAGTCAGGTTGTTACCCCCCCCACCCCCTCCCACACCACCCCCCACAAATATCGTACCGCAGTTACCATCATGTGTTACCATCGTGTTGCTGAAGCTGAATCAGAGGCCAGTCATTTTCCAGTGCAGTCCTGTAAAGGGAAAGGTAGAGCACGCAACGTGTTTACGCTTATTTTATTATTAATTGCACAATTTCTCCTTTTAAAATATCACCAAAAAAAGAATTTCCGTTATCTGTGAATCCTGTGATGGCATGCCAGCCGTGCAATGGGACAGTTTTTTTTTGGCGGTATTTATTTCCAAGTAAAATCAAGTGTTGGACACCTGCTGATCAAACACACCCACGTTAGCATGGTCACTCTGAAATGTCACAGAGAGACGCTGACCTGCTGACACCACAAATAAAGGTCATGATGCTTGATAAGGAAAATGTGTTCCAGTGCAGCAGAGGATCAGGCAGTGCAGCTTTCTTTAGCAGGGACTCTGTATCATGATCTATTTAAAGAACTACAGTACAGGGATATTCTGACTATTTATTACTGTTCCATTTCTAAAATGTTCACCGACCAACCCGGTTTAATTGGAGTTTATTTGTAGCGTGCGCTAAACAACAGTTTCAAAGATGTGAATTTATCATTGAATGCCTTTAAGTGTATCCATAATATGTGAGCCAGTGATGACAAGGACAAGGAATAAGATGGTATGAAGAAGATACCTTGAGAGGAACCACACTCAAAAGGAACCCCATGATTATTCATTATAGTTTAATCTTTACTGAGATGCGCTCTACAGTGATGAGCACTTAAATGCAGAGCTGTGCATGGAAGGTGCAGTCCTAAGACATTCTATCAGACTGTTTATATTTATATATTTAAAAAAGAAAAGGAGTGACATTATTCATAAGCTACTCAGTTTAGACTTATTAATGTTTGATAACCCTCATTCAATTTCCAGTCATAAAACAATATAAGCTATTTAACCTATGATAATAACGAGTTGCGATTTCCACCAGAACAGATACTGTATTCTAGTCTGTGCCTTTGTCATGTATTCACACGTTATATAAAGCGACGCGGCTTTCTTTACAGACCACAGAATTACCCAGCATGGCGTTAAAGTGAAGTCAAAGGCAGCCTTCTGCATGCCTGCAGTGAGGCTTGGAAACAGCTTGGATTTCCACCAGAGTAAAAAAAAAAAGAAAAGGAGAAATCTAGCCACTTTGAGAAGCCCCTGGTATCGATCACACTGGAATAGGTCAAATGAAGCACATGTGTCCTGTTACTTGGTAACTTTTATTCAGTGCTAGGACTGCCTTCTGAATAAGGATTGTGATATAATGGTGGTCTTTAATGTGTGATGATTCAACTGTTTAGGTAATCAGGGATGTGGAGGATGAGAGCATTAAACTGTTTAATGTTTTTATTTTTAATCTATTAGGTAAGATCCAGCATGCAGTTAACAGTGAATTTTTTCAGTCCTTACAGTCTTTTTTGCCAAGTCCATGATGATAATACTAATAGTGGTAAATAATTGTTGAAAAAAATAAATAAATAAAATGATGGTGATGATGATGATGACGATTATTATTATTATTATTATTATTATTATTATTTACTTTGTTCTGGTCATATTGCACATGATTGATCAATATTAATTACCTAAAAACATCATTTGTGACATCATTTTTTTGTTATGTTTTTGGGTGCATGTTTTTTTTTAGTAACAAAAATTCACCTTCGATTGGTCACTTTTCATAGTCCGGTCAAATTCCAGTAAATGAAGTCCAACCGGAAATAATCATCACTAATAACTGTCTTTACATCATTTTCTGCATGTAAGGAATGGCGGTGAATGTATACTCCACGTCTGTAACCAATGAGAACCTGAGCCGACATGACATGCTGGCATGGATGAATGACTCTCTCCAGCTCAGCTACACCAAAATAGAACAGTTATGTTCAGGTGAGTCTCGCCATCACTGAACACACTGACGCTATCACTATAGTTATTCATTCACTTTTCTGGTCACTTTATTCCCCAACAGATTTTGCATAGTCATTTAGTTCTGAGTGATTCTAACAAATCCTGTTTGTTCACTCGAACAAACACTCCTTACTTCTGCATAAAGGACTTACAAGCATGAACATTTGTGTTTTTATTTCTAGGTGCAGCATATTGTCAGTTTATGGACATGTTATTTCCAGGGTGCATTTTTCTTAAGAAGGTGAAATTCCAAGCAAAGTTGGAACATGAGTATATACACAATTACAAAGTTCTTCAGGCAGCTTTCAAGAGGATGAGTGTGGACAAAGTTAGTATTTTTTTTCTGTGTGTATTTTGCACCTGATTTATTCATTATATATTGTAATAGAATGTATAAGCATCTGTACATTTTGTTTTATAAGAGGTTGAAACGATGTGAATAAAATGTTATATTTATTCCTCAACCAGATAATCCCAGTAGAAAAGCTTGTAAAGGGGAAGTTCCAAGACAACTTTGAATTCGTCCAGTGGTTCAAGAAATTCTTTGACGCCAACTATGATGGAAAAGAATACGATCCTCTTCAAGCCAGACAGGGTCAAGACATTGCTGCTCCGCTGAATCCAGGTGAACACTTTTCCCACAAACCCAAGAGAACTGGTCCAGGTAACCCCATGATTCTACTGCACCTCTGCTGCATCCATCGCTGAGCTTCTACCCTGCAAGTGGTCGGTTTGTGCACGGCCTTGGGAATGATTGCTCCATGCTCAAGCTTCTCTAAAAGTGAACAGTGAAATCGCATCTTGTGGTAAAATATTCAGCTCAGTGCCATTAAGGAACCCCAGAAATCCAACATGTGACTAATAACCAAAGCTGCACAGCGACGGCTAATAGTTTCAATTATGTATCAGCCGAGCTCATGACTTCTCAGTCAGTTACCCTTCATGTCCGAAATCTGTATGAATATATTATACGATGCCAATTTCTAAGTCAAGAATAGGATAACAAATTCAAAAACTACTCTGCTAATGTAAAATGGTTAACCTTTGCTGTGATGTCATTGGGCTGGATTGGAAAGGTCCACTATTCAGTATCAAATAACATCTTTTCATATTGATGCGACTTTGGTTAAACGTGCCTAAAACTGATCATGTTTTACCGAGTTTCTCTTCTCATTTGAGTTTAACCATTGTTGCAGTATTAACAGAATATCCATGCAATGGCTTCAGACTAGAAGGCTGATCTTACTGGGGCTATAAATGCCAGATTTAGTCTAGCACGTCATTAAAACTTTGCTACTTCTGTATACTTAAAGTACACTGCATGAAACATGTTTTCTATACAGCTTGGTGGTAATACGACTACGGCTCAGACTAAGGTGTTTTCATTTCAGGGCCACAGAGAACGTCACCGACAGTACCCAAAAACATGCCCACGCCACAGAGGGTGATGAACACTACTGTCAGGAAGAACCCCAGTCTCACTCGGAACGGAGGTGGCGATGCTGAGATCATGGAGCTTAATCAACAGGTAGAGTCACTGGGAGGGTAAGGACGTCTTAATCTGCCTTCCAGTTTTTCACGTGAGTGGGGTGATGTATAAATGTTTATTTTTTTATTGATATATAATGTTTCTCAACTGCAAAGTGATCTTTATTAACTGATATGACTTTGTCTATACACCTCAGCCTACTACTTATGCAGATGAGTGAACCCTTTTCTATAGTTGCATTGTAGCAAATGATCACAATAGATCTTATTCTGTATGTCCAATATTCTTATTAAAGGTTCGGAGCTGTTTGGCCTGTTTTTAATGACCTATATTTCTCAAAATAGATCTACCTCTGCCTGTCCTCTCTCAGTAGTAACAGAAGTTGTCCTTCCCTGTTTTTTTTTCCTTTGCAAAGCTAATGGAACTTAAGTTAACTGTCGACGGTCTGGAGAAGGAAAGAGATTTCTACTTCAGTAAACTGCGAGACATAGAGCTGATCTGCCAGGAACACGAGAACGAGAACAACCCCATCCTCACTAGGATAATCAACATCCTTTATGCCACAGAGGTATGCCGGGCTTTTCCCAACCCCAGTGCATATTAGAATGGATGGAGTGGATCATGATTTAATAATAGTTGAATGTGCAGGCCTTTCCCCTGAGCTCACACTAGAAAGACAGACAAAAGAGATGGCCCTGTTTTTTATTAATATATGTGTATAACTAATAGATCATATGGTCAGTTACATATTTGTGTGTGTCAAACATAAAATGCAGGTAATTAACAATTGCCTCAAAACTTCCACTATCCTTTCCATTCCAATAAAATGTAATTAGAGTGATATGCCTACTGTAAATGTTAGGAATAACATTATGACCCGTGTATTAATAACACTGATTATAGACTAGAAGAAAAATATCCTTTATTTGTCACATATACATTACAGCACAGTGAAATTCTTTCTATGCATATCTCAGCTTATTTTGGAAGCTGGGGTCAGAGCGCAGGGTCAGGCGTGATGCGGCACCCCTGGAGCACAGATGGTTGAAGGCCTTGCTCAAGGACCCAAGAGTTGCAGTTTAGCAATACCTGGGCTCGAATCCCCGAGCAGTAGGCCAGTGCCTTAGACCACTGAGATGGCTAAAGATTAAAGATTTCTTCTCCACACTGGCTAAAGATTATCTCCTGATCATGGCACCTGTTAGTGGGATGGATATATTAGGCAGTATTTGAACATTTGATGTGTTAAAAGTAGATAGAATGTGCAAGATTTTTGTTGAAGTTGGACAGATTGTAATGGCTAGACATCTGGGTCAGAGCAGAGTTCTTATGGGGTGTTACCGGTCTGCAATCTATCAACAGTGGTCCAAGTAAGGAATGGTGGTGAACTGGTGACAGGCCGGGCAAGGCTCATGGTTGCAATCAGTACGATAGCTCCTGTCTTTTACATTGTTGAAGAAGTTCATTCATATTTGTGTTCATATTTGTGTTCATCCTTTGTTACTACAGTTTCTCCCTGAAAGAAACTGATAGACCGATCTCACCAGTACTAACAACAGCCATGATTGCTAAATACCCACAAGAGACACAGTAAAAGCTGTATGAATGACTTGCTAGTGTGAATGCAGTTTTAGAATTTGAGAATGAACCCTAATAAATGGTATGTTTTGTCAAAATGCAGGAAGGATTTGCAGCGCCAGAAGATGAGGACATAGATGAGCAGGCCCACTTGGACCAGGATGAATACTGAGAACCCCCTTCTCTTCCTTTCCTACCCCCCCCCCCCCCCCCCACCCCCCCCACCCCCCCCCCCCCCCCCCCCCCCCCCCCCCCCCCCCCATGTCCTTTCCTTGTCCGCATTCTCCTGCCCCGCTCTCCCCTCTTTCCCACTTTCACTTCAAATTATTACCCCATTGCACGCTGTTGATATCTCCTCCATTACCTCTGTATCTATGGATGCCCCGTATGTGCTAAGTATCTGTTTATCTACTCCTACTACAGTTCATGCACTACACCTCAGAGACCCAGTACTACCCGCTTCACCACCCCCCCCCCCCCCCCCCCCCCCCCCCTCCCCAAACAATAGCAACAGCAGTGGTTATATCCTAGCCATCTCAGCATGTTTTACATTGCCACATGGAAAATGAACACAAACAAGGCATCAGACGCTGAGGGTAGCACAATGGACTTAATGTTACGGCGAGAAGGTATTTTTGAAGAAAAAGCAAAAGAAAAAAAAGGATGCTGCCTGGAATTCAGTTATTTGCCTTAGACCTCCTGCATATTTTGCCATTGCTCTGTACTTGCTCTGTTTATTAAGGTCATTGCTACAGAATATCTATGTCAGTAAAAAGCTAGCACAATAACAAAATATACTGTGAATCGGTCTGCCACATTAGGTTTGCTTTTTTTTCTTTTTTTTGATAAAGCAATTACAAAGATATAATAAAGGAAGTGTAGGAAGACAAAAGAAAAAAAAACGATGGATAAGGGACATTTTAAAGTGAAAAGAAATAATGAAGAAACCAAACTCAAAGAATGTAACACATTGCCCTTTTACCATTTAGTTAGTTGATGCATATCTAATGGGAGCATGTGAATGTTATACATGTATAGTGAATGAGTGATATATTTGTATTTTTTTTAATGAAGCTTTGGTTCAGTTTGATTGATTCAATACTGCTCACACAGTTTCATATAAGGAAACTAGAGTTGGGATGAAAAGTAGTATTTGATATTCTTTAAGAAGAGTGACACTACTGATCAAATAGCTTTTCATTGAGATTCTGCTGCTAATTTTATTGCATTTGTGTATCTTATTTGACTGTTTATTTATTCTGCTATTGAATAGCATGAGCTGTGTTTTTGTGACTGTACATTATGTTAGGAGTTAAGGCCAGATGTGAAGGACCTGAATGGCGTTTGCAAGAAGCATTGTGCTGCCTTTACAGTATCCTCCTCAGCCATCTGCATCGAGACTGTCTCACTCATACTTGTTTTGTCTACATTAAAAAAATGGACATTATAGTGTTTGCATAAATTGTTTTGCGTTTTATTGAGTAAATAAACAGTTGTAAAAAAAAAAAAAAATATATATATATATATATATATATATATATATATATATATATATATATATATATATATATATATATATATATATATATATATTCTATTTTTAAGTATGTAAATGTCGCCAAACCTTATTATACCGCTTATTAGAGTGGGTTCATAGCTATAGACTTGTAACTTATTACTAAACAGAAGAATATAGTGACCTTTTGTTACATTAATGTTATCCTCGTTAAGAAAAACCTAGACTTCAACGGAATAAATGATTTTATTCCTGCACAACCTCAAATATAATCATGTAGATTTATTTCTGGGTTTTTTTTTCCTCATGCAACAAAGATTTGCGGAGGAAAAGGAAAAGGAGTAAAAGGGACACAACCTGCAAAATAATCATGAATTTATTTCTGGGTTTTTTTTTCCTCAAACAAAGATTTGCGGAATTGAAGATATAGACACAGAACTACTTTCACAACCATTTTCAAGATAACCTGACCATCACCTTCCCTGTAGAATTTGCACAAAAAACACCAAATTACCTTCATTTTAATTCCCCAAGGGAAAAATGACAAGCATGGAAAAACCCTGGGCCAGTTGATGTTTCTTCTAGAGATATGGTATGTATGCGGGTGGTGCAGTGAATGGAGTGAAAAGACTCCATGTTCATTTGGTGTCATGCTTTAGAAATGGCATAGATTCATGCTGTATGAGATCCAGTGTTCCCATATACTGTTTCTCTGTGTTTCAATATGACGGTATCATGACATGACATCATGACATGTTAAAACCTGTACTTATGAGTTTAATAAAAATAGTAAAATAATACATTTTGGGGGTATTTTCTCACCTGCTTTTCTGGAAAAATCTTTTATCATTAAGTCGGGTTGGCTTTTGACATGATATAAACATTTTCTAATTTAGGGGCTTTAAAGTCATCCAACTTTCCAAAAATTTGCATAAAAACATTCTCTGTTGTTATAAAGCATTCACAAGGCGCCAGGAATAAACCAACTCTCATAGACAGTCATAACGCGCTGCCTGAGCCCTTTAAATCCTCCCGTCAACGTCAAACCGTTTGTGATAACCAATAACATTCAAGTAGGCGGGGTTTAACCTCAGCATGAGCCGGGCACGAATTTCAGCGCGCCGTGCTTCAGCTGTACCGCTCACCGAGTAAGGTAAGTGTAAATAAGTGTAAAACATGGAACACTTCACAAGTATGTATTCGTACAAAAGGACTGCGATTCACTCGATTACATTCGTTATTTCGACGTTTTGAATTGAGTATGTCTCATTTATCTGCGGCATTTAATGTGACAAGACAAGCGACATTACCGGAGCCGTTTCTAGCAGATTAGTCATGAGATAAAGGAGGACCGTGTGAATTGTTTGTTTTAAAAAAAATGTCGTAGGTTAAAAATATTCAGAAATTACTTAAATGTGTGGTTGTGGTTCAAACAAACAAACAAACAAACAAGCCATAATGACCTGGTTTTCAAGTATTACTGTTAAACTGAGAACATGCAAAGGGTGCCTCACGGGTGCCATCTACAGGCTTTATATGGTATGTGCGGTCATTAAAGGATGGATGGTGATTTCTCGTTTGTCTGCTTATTTGTTTGTTTGTTCATATAACTCAAAAATATACATAACAAATCTAGGAGGATTAAAATTAATCTAGAATTACATATTATAAAACTGGAAAATATTACAAAGATGATCCACAGATGACCGTTTTAAGGGCTTTGGTATTGTTGAAAGTATTTGTATATTTGTTATTTGTATAAGCAATAGTTTGGATGATAAATGTGGTTACATCTAATAGGAATCAGTTTGTGTGTTTGTATAATCGTCTCTATCAACGTACGTTTAGTTAGCTCATAAGTAATGTCAAAATGATGCTCAGAAGGTACAAAGCAGAGATATTTGCAGATATTAATATGCCCTAAAATGTAGTTAAACTAGAGGTTGCAAAGAAAAAAAAGTGTTGTGGGATAGAAAATTAAGACTTATGTTTGGGTTTTTTCTTTTATAAAAAGGTACCTCTGTGGATTGCAAGGAGCCCTGACCAAGTATGCCGCAAATTCTAGAAGACAGTAAGAGTTTTACGTCGTCCATTAACCAGCACACAACTCCATTAAAAGGTGTTGTCCTTAAAAGACGTCACTTCCATCATGCACTCCTGTCCAGCATCAGAAAGAACACAAAAAGGTTGGCTGTAGCTTTGCAGTGTATAACAAATTGTTGCAGATAAAGTAAAAGCCTATAATTTGGTTTACTTTTTGGCTTAGCACTCACAGCATGGGCAGCAATAATGGGATGGATAATCCAGAGACAAACGAATTACTACTCATGAATAAAGTTGGTAAGTTTCAAATATATGCACCCATTCCTGATCATGTAAGCTTTTTTTGAGGTATATGAAGTAAATACAAAACTACTGATGGGCTGTAAATATCTCCGAGAAGTTTATTAATGTCTTCTGGCTAAGGATTCACAAGTACACAAGGCTGTGCACCTTTTGGAAAGCGTGCATGTATGTTCGCTTGCTTTTGTTTATGGCAGGATGGTGACGTAGTTTATGGTTGTTGAATATCTGAATGACGGTGATCTTTTATGAAACAGGCCTGGTTGTCAAACCTGAGAGTTCCAACTCAAAAGAAAGAACATCAGATGGAGATGAACAGCCTCTTCCACAAGCTCCACGAAAGTATCGTATGAGGGACGAGGTACTACTAAAGAACAAAATGCATTTCTTGTTGTTTCCAGTACAAGCAACAAGCATTATTATTGTTAGTGTTTTACATCCTTATGTCCAGTATAGCGATAAATGTTTCCCCTGCAGTGTGGAAACCTTTTACCGAAAAAACGCATGGGAAGGATGCCAGCCTCAGCCGCATGGTTACCTGTATCTTATATGGGAACAAGTAGCAAGCTAACTCTCAATGTCATGAATCTTAAACTTGGAACTATGAACAGAGTTTTCAGAGGATCTATCACAGTGAGTATCTGGCTTTCATGAATTCCAACCTCCTGTTTGTGCACAGTCAGTGTCTGATTAGGTTTCCTTTAGCTTCATATAGCTTCCCCCACCCCCTCATATCCTACGCTCAGCTTGCATAGCAAAACTAAATTGCCTGTGTGTGTGTGTGTGTGTGTGTTTTAAATGTTACCCTGTAATTGGTTGGTATTTTATTTAGGGTGTATTTTACACATCTTGTGTAGAATTGACCAGCTACTAACTACTCTTTGTTCCTGTTGCAGTTTTCAGTGGATTATATTGAGATTACAAACAAAGGTAAGAGTCACATCATGGATGATGTAATGTCAATAGTTTAACAGCTGAGGCAGTGAAATAGTCAATTGGTTATGAGCCCACCTTCCCCACATTAGATCTGCCGTTACTTTCAGGGTAAAAGGAACTGTTTCTGATCTTTGAAAATGTAAATTGCCATTATTATTATTATTATTATTATTATTATTTCAATATGCACCACTTTTGATTGTTACTTTCATCCTCTCTGAACCTTTTTTTAAAGTGAAAATTAAGGCATTAGAGCTCACCAGCTGTGAATGGTGTCGGGGCTATAGACTGCCTGCTCTGTTTCTACAAATGACTGATTCAGCACGTTGGCATCTGCGAGAGCAGCTTATGTCTACAGATACGAGGACATGGGATTGCTGTCGGAGGAAATGTTTGTAACTTTTCACACTTCATTCTCTTCTGTCCTGCTTAAATTAGTCCACCACATACTGTATGTAGTTCATCATGACTACAGCAGATAATTTGCCTGTCGTGAGGTTAACATTTCAATTGCATTGTTTTTCAGTGATCGATCAGCAAGAGACAGACCTTCTCATCATTTTTGAGAGCGCGCTAACAGCGCTGGAAGAAGCCACACTAGAAACGATATTAACAGAAATAGGCAGGCTTAAGAATTTAAACACCTTCATGGTCAAACTCACATGTGAGGAAGCCAGTGACAGACTAATGGCAACTAAACATCTTCAGACGGTGAGTCGTCATGGGCATGCAAACTATTTTTAACATCTGAAAGGTTTCTATCGTTCTTAGAGAAAACAAGATGAACACTTGTTAATTTAGAATGATTTGATGACAAGTTGATAATGAATGTTTTTCTTTTCTGTGTATGAGTCAGGAGTAATAATTGGTTCCCTTCTCTCTTGCCAATGTTCAGAATGAGGTGACCACCCTGAGTGTCTCAGACAGCGAAGATGACCTGATGGAGTGCTCGACTTTACAAGCCGAAATGTAGGCTGTTTTAGACACTAGAATTACTTTGTGCTTTTGATAGCCGCTCTAGAGGTTTTTGTTTTCCAGATTGGTCATCTACCCACCTCCCCCAGCTAAGGGTGGCTTTTCTATCACTAACGAAGACCTCTGTTGTCTCAACGAGGGCAAATACCTGAATGATGTTATAATAGATTTCTTTTTGAAGTAAGTTCTATTGCAAATTTGCAAAGGTGAGTTGCTTTTTTTTGAGTGGGTTTAATATATATATTCCGAATGCATCTTAGATATTTGGTCTGTGAGACCTTGGAGGAGAGGGATGCCAACAGGTTTCACGTATTTAGCTCCTTCTTCTACAGAAGTCTCACTCAGAATGACCTGAAGGAAGATCTAGACAGCACCGGGTTATCGTAAGTCTGAAATCTGTAGTTGATTTGATTTGTATATGCCAAAATATAATTTTGGTTCCCCACAGCATCAAAGAGCGGAGGCATAACCGGGTGAAAACATGGACCAGGCATTTGGATCTTTTCCAGAAGGACTTCATTTTTGTCCCGATTAACCAGCTGTGAGTTTCACAAATTGATTTAATTCATAAGCAACAGATTCACATAACATTTAAAAGTAGCCTCAAGTCTGATGTGGTGGTCTTTTTTATATATATATATATATATATATATATATATATATATATATATATATATATATAGATATATATATATATATATATATATATATATATATATATATATATATACATATATATATATATATATATATATATATATATATATATACAATTAAATGTGAAGTAATTCCAAATGCCTTTCAGGGCTCACTGGTACCTGGCTGTTATTTGCTTCCCGGGCTTGGCTTCATATTACGCCGCTATGGATCCTTGTGAGAATAAGACTGAGGAGAACTCAATAGTGTTCACTTCTAGCTCACCTTTTTCAAACCCCATGTCACTTTTCTATGGACATCAAACATCTGAGCAGGTCTCCAAATGGAGTGAAACCGACGGTAACAACAAAATCATTGCTGACCAGTTATTCAGTCCTCACTAGAAATGTGCAGAGATGTTGCACAAACAACATGCTGAACGAGGGAGAAAATTATTCTTTACTCTGCCACATTATATGTTTTTATATTGCGCTCATTGTTAATTGACTATCGATTCCTCAAGACAGAAATCTCTCTCTTCCCACTCGCCACTATTTTTAGTCATTTAGACTATGTCATCACCTTATAGTGCATTATAATCTATATATGCCGTTTGTTATAGCTGATCTGGACGAGGGGTTCTGTTTTGTTTCAGATGATTTCCCTGAAGTTGACTTTCAGGTAATTTGCTCAGTTTTGCTGAACATCATCTTGGTTCCATAGATGTATGAACTGCATTTATCCTGCTCATGCTGATCCTAAATTTTTAATACATCCAGTGTAATAGAACCAGCAGACATTCATCCAAAACAAGTGACACTACTTGTAAACAGTGAGTATGCCACTCATCTCTCTATGTAGCTTATTTTTGGCATACTGGTCATCTTTCTTTGTGTCTTTGTCACATCTTTGTAGGCCCTGCATTCTCATTATGGACTCTCTTGGGTGTGGTGCCAAACCAGCAGTGGTGAGAGTACTACAAGAGTAAGTATGTTGAGATGATTTAATCGAATGGTTGCATTTTTCTTTTTTGTACAATGTTTCAGCATTTAATTTTGTATGAACAAAAAGGTATTTGGAGATGGAGTGGCTAGTCAGAAAGGGCTCATTGTGGACTCCTGGGAAACAAGCCATGAATGGATGGAGTGTGCAGGTCCCACAGCAGGATAATCATACTGACTGCGGAGTTTATGTTTTGCAGTGTGTTGAAAGCTTTATCACGGTAAGTATGCAACCCATATTCAATTCAATTCAATTCAATTCAATTTTATTTATAAAGCGCTTTTTACAATGTGTCATCGTCCCAAAGCAGCTTTACATAATACTAATGTTTGAAAAGTGAAAAATATTTATACTGTGCTGGAGAGTAAAGGTGATGCATACTCTGTCAGCAAAATATCCTAAACGAATTATGTCATGCTGAAGGTTTCATTTGAATTCACACCTTTTATGCATATTTTTAGAATCCACCAAGTAGTTTCCATGCTGCATTGGACCTGAGGGACTGGTTTCCACAGAGGCTTGTGAAAAAAAAGCGGGAACGAATTAAACAGCTAATTTTTAGACTCCATCAACAGCAAGCTGAACTTGGAGAATGAGTGCCTCCTAAAGACTCTCCACGATATTGCACACTGATCCCCAACTCAGGCATTTAATCCATCTCCCAAATATGTTGTGATCGACTGTTTTTTGTTTTTTTGTTTTTTTTTGCACTTTTTGCCGTTTTTGTTATTGAAAATTTGTTTATCAAAATAAAATATTGAATTCTGTTTATTTTGCCTAATTTTACACGTTTATTTACTGAATTATTTGTTTTACTTACTGAAACATTAGACATAAGCTTTTGGGTTATCATCTGCTGTAAAGCAGAACAACATATATCTGCCAACATTAGCCCTGTGTATACATAAAGAATTATTATTTTTTTTACTTTTTATACCAGGTTTTTGGTATTGTAACGTGTGCAGATATAAAATGTTTGGTTTATATATGAATCTAAGACTAGCATTTAGGAATCTTTTGTGAGGTGATACATTATAAGTACCATTAAAGTTCTGTTCAGAGTTTTTCATCCTGTGTGTGAGTGTGTTTGTGTGTAGGGGGGGCCCTCTATCCAGGATCCTCATGCTGATCCTCATGATTGACAGATGCAAACACGGTCCTGCTCATTCTCTGTAGAGTGGCACTGGAAATCTTAAAGAAAAGCCAGCATAAGCATTACACATATTCTGGGGTTCATACAGAAACATCCAAGAGAGGATGGGCCTTCATGCTTAATACTGACCCGATATATTCTGTCTGTTTTGTTCTAAGACAAATGGCAGTGTAAACATGTGAAGGACACTTTTACAGCCATCCACCGCCATCCAAAGTAACCCGAGGCAGTTGCAAATGGAGGCGTGTATCAAGTGTCCTAATTAGATTTACAAACAGAGTTGCTATTCAATAAGAGTATTGGATTTCGACTTCAGGAATACTTCTAAAAGTTTTCGATTTCAACCAACTTAAAAATGCATGAGCGTCCAATTTGCATTGGTCGCACACCTTCGGAACACCTCATGGTGGCAGACGCTGAGCAATGCGAGAGGCAACTTGGGGCACGAGGATGTATTTTAGTATATTCTTTAGCAAATAAACAATCGATCGTGTTTTCTAGCATTTCCTGGAATGAAGTCATTTTTCTGACGTCTGAGCGCTGACCGGTGCACTGCTGCTGCTGCTGCTGCCAGGGATCCGCACACGCTGCCGCTGACGTCACCAGCGGCTTGTCTTCTCAGGAGTTCTCAATCCGTAGCCGGAGAGAAGAGACCGAGCAGAACCGGAGAACTTCACTCATCAGGACATACCGCTCTTTTCTTTGTTTTTGTTTTTTTTTTTTTTTTACCGCTCACCACCGCATCCCAGCGCGCTCTTTACTGACGGACTAATTCGGGGTTGTAAGTATGCTGTATTTTCTCCCCTTTACTTCCATAGCGGTGGAGCCCGGTGGCTAGCTAATACCGCCGGGGAAGCTACGGATATTCATTATGCTGCTTTGTTAAAGTGGCTAACACGCTAATATTTGGATATATACGCATATTTACTTTATCGAGCGGTGTGTATAATAAGGAAGAGGTAACTGTAGGGCTGGGGATAACTGCTTGTACGTTATGGCGGGTCTGATACAGGAGTTCCTGCTGCTCCAATCCGCTGTGTTTGTAGCTCGTGTGCGTGCGCCTCAGTTATGCAGTAAGGGATGAAGAAACACACATCCTTGTATACATGTTTAAATATATACCAATATGTGCGTGTATATATATATATATATATATATATATATATATATATATATATATATATATATATATATATATATATATATATATATATATACATACATATGCGTCTTCTCAGATTTAAGCCTAATGGAAGAAATGTGCTAGCATCATTAAGCATCAGTTTTCTGGTTCTAATGCCACGGTTATGTTTAGTCTTCAACCAGTTGCATTGAATTTTTTTGCCCTTTTTATATCTTAAATGCAGCGTAACTTAATAGATTTACTCATAACTATTTATACACTCTGAAAGAAACAGGAATGACTTGAAAGCAGTGCATCCTGTTGGGTTAGAGTGCGTATCACAATGTGTTTTCCAGATCCACTGCCTGCATATGGAGCAGGAAGTTATATGGAAGGGGGAGGAGGGGGGAATGGGGGGGGGGGGTGCTTCATACGTGTTGTACAGGAAACCTTTTCTCGCCCTTTGACCCCACGCTGTCACCATGACCGAGTGCCAGTATTGTGTCCACTAGAGTCAGCTTGATTTCCAGTTCCTGATCATCACACATCACGATTCATTAACCCCATTAAAGCACTGCTGAATATCTCACCTCGCTTGCTGGCAGAGTTCATATTCTGAAGCGTAATACATTCTGCCCTTGGACAAGGACACTGCCCACAATGATTATAGTTACGTTTTTAATTGACCGTATAACCTCTATGAAAAATGCAGACTCTTGCTAGTGTAGCTTTATGTCTTGAAGTGACAATATCAGCTTTCTTTGCTCGCCAGATGTCCTCTGTAACTTTGGTTATGACTTAAAGTGAATTAGATAAAATGGTTATATGCATACACATTTTCCCACAAAAAACTGGAATTTAAATATTTGCGGTGTAATTGGGCATTGATGTCGGTGTAGTAGTAAATATTTAGTTACCAAAGACGAACAATGAACATCACATTGTTTGTGATGTTATTACAGCTTTACCATTGTTGGCTAAAGTATTAACTACAGGTGGTTTGAGTATTGTTGTCTGAGCAGACGACTGATAGTTGTTGACTTTGTATAGGATCCATCCCCTTAGACCATTTAGGCAGTTGCTTTTGTTTAAACTCGTTTTAATAAGTGACAGCACGCATGGAACGTTTTCTCGCCCTTCAGCCAACACCCGATGACCTCCTGCTGTAGTTTTTATTTATTTATTTTTATTATACTCAACTTTTTAGCGAACTGATTCGGTTCCGTTTCCAAACTAGAAACGTTTATTAATTCATACAGACATTCTGTCATTTGGTGATTTCATATTCATTGACTAATGTATATGGTTTGGGGTTGCAGTAGATCTAGAGCTGAACCATACAGACTGAGAGGGCCATCAGTTCACCACAGGGCATCACACACACACACACACACACACACACACACACACACACATTTTTGGACAGTGGGAGGAAACTGTAGGAAACCCTCAGAGACAGGAGGAGAACAAATCTGCACAGACAGTGATCCAGCATCCACCGCACCCGTATATTATAGATTTCTGTCTTCATGAGCTTTATATCAGACCATCATTTGATATACCCCAATGTACACCTCTACTATTCTGTTCTTCACCACTCTCTGAATATTTCTTTTGCACTTCCTAAACACACTGTATTGAATTCAGTAGGGTCTTTGTCTATATTTTTTTTCCAGGTCTTGTCTCTGGTTATAGAAATACAGCCAATATCTATGCATGTGGTGCTTTTACGTTTAACTATATACATCCTGTTATAAAGGCAAAATAGCAAGACGAACAGACAAATAAACTAGGTAAAAATCCCTATGCAAATGTTTTGGACTGGTCCACGCTGTCCTGTCTCCCGTCCCCTAATGTTGCTTAGTGCGAGTTCTCGGATATGTCCACAGGCAAATGATACAGGAGAATTATTTGAATGAAATTTTACTGTTTGTAAATGCTCCCTGCAAAAAATTCATTTTTTTGTGTGTGTTTTCTCACGTCATGTGTTTGGTAAGCATAAAGTCTAGTGTGTCTCGTAACGCCTTTTAAGAACCCTACCATCTAATTACCTACATACTTTACAATAAGGCCAAGTCAGTGTCATATCTAATATAGTATATATAATAAACTGCAGGATTATTATAAATTGTTGCAGCAGCGAACGTGAAGCTTTTCTACATGTTTCTAAATGGGTCTTGCTGTCTCAAGAGAGAATTAGAAATATAGAAGCTGTTGTTGGGGTGGTCCAACAACGAGGAATCTTTTTAAATGGAAACGGAATGATGGTAACAGAATTATA
Organism: Kryptopterus vitreolus; assembly: GCA_030449085.1. Lineage (NCBI taxonomy): Eukaryota > Metazoa > Chordata > Actinopteri > Siluriformes > Siluridae > Kryptopterus > Kryptopterus vitreolus. The sequence goes on along the minus strand of JACRUU010000012.1, from coordinate 12,568,822 downwards.
TCCATTACCAATATATCCATGATTTGAACTAAAAAAAAATACACTAAAACACACTTTTCTACCTTTTCGTTGAAATTTCGGAGAGCACGATCTGAGTTCTCAGTTATACAGCACTTCATGATTAACTTTATGGAGAGAAGAACGATGTGCTACATTTGCCGCTACACAACAGCACATTATGTTACCTTACCCTTCTGGAGCGGATCTGCTCCAAACCCTTTGTTCTCCTGGGCTCGCTAACGATCCGTGTGAGGTTCAGTCCATTAGCACAGATGCAGTTTATGCAGAGCAGACAATGAGATCATTTAACATGCTGGGTGAAGTGATGCTTAACAAATTGAGAAGTGAGCCATGGGAATCTCTGAGGATGTGGCAAAAGCCTTCAGCATGGTGCACTGTGTGTGGGGTAACATGAAAGTATTGAACAACCTGGTCTTTAGTGACCTACGTGATGCCAGAATTTCCATAACATTTTCCTAAAATATATGTAGGGGATTTGTTATACTTTGGTTTCTGTAGCTGGATAGTGTTCATTGTGGTAGGATGTGATGTAAACTATGACAAATTGTTGCGTTATTGTAATATTGTACATTCCTGTTTATGGACGCTTTTATTATTTTATTTATACTGTGTGGTGAAATACATCCGTAGTATTGTAAAAATAATAAACTGTTTATATCCATTTTGTATATGTTACGTGCCACGGCACGTATAGGCTATCTTGATCCGTCTCTCTGATGTCTGTAGAGTCGGTGTCTTGCTGTGGAGTGCAATGGATGATGGGAAGCCTGTGTGGGCACCCCATCCAACAGATGGGTTCCAGCTGGGGATGATCGTGGACATCGGCGCTGACGCACTCACTATTGAGCCGCTCAGTCACAGGGGCAAGGTAAATGAGCAAACAAACCTATAGCAAACATTGTTACTCGCTCATCAAGGATGATCGGTGCAGTCTCTTAAACATGTATATGGGTTTTTTGGGGGGATAAAGTCAAATGAATAATACGATTCATGCAATCACTCAAGACAAGTTGAACGGAAACATCTATGAACGTATTCTTTTTTTAACTTAAGGAAGTATCTGGAATAAAAGATGTAATGAAATGAGCAAACTGGTCCAGCACAGTGCTGTATAAGGGTGTCGTTTGCAGAGGTAGTTAATAAGTAATGACTCCTACCTGTAGCAGGTGTGCGTCTCGTGTTACACTGAGGTTAGGTTCATTAGAAGAGTAAGCCACCTGGGTTTTAGGCACCCCCTTAGAGAATCAGCCTGTACTGCTGCGTACATCCAAACGCTTTGGTGTATACTAACACGGGCATATACCCGATTACAGTTTTGCTCCTTTGCATCAGTTGTGGCAGATATTTATTTGCTTGTTTGTTTGTTTGTTTGTTTATTCATTAATTTTCACCTCCCAGGTTGAAATATTACTGTACTATTGTCCATCAGTCTCATAAATGTATACTAAGATGGGATAAGGCAATCTGGGTTTTTTTTTTTTTTTTTAGAGAGAGACATTTTATTTTGACCTCTATAAATAATGTACACTTATGATGCAACAATTTTATTGCAGGTTTGCAATGCCTTAAGGATTTTCTCTCCCTCAGTCTAAACAATGGTCTAAACCAATTTTTTTTGAGGTATTCATGTTTCTGTGCCTAAATGTTGTTTATTAAGCAGCAGTGTACAGGAATGTTTATCTGTCTGTCTGTCTGTCTGTCCGTCCCTCCGTCCAACAATACTTCTATACAGCTCTCTCGCTGTATTGTATGCTTATACATCATCACAGTGTTGCTAAACACACTTGGAGAAAACCGCGGATTACCCACTTGCTTTTCCATGAGCTCACAGATTCTCACAGTTGGCTAGTGTCATGGAGAGAGTAACTACATCTTCCCACACACTTAGCACAGCCTCTTGGACTCCTGATAGCTGTGACATCACCTTACAATAGTGTGGTCATTTTTTTGTGCCATTTGCATTGTGTTGCAAACCACTTTAATACATTGAATAACTTTTATTTTTAAACACTTTAATAATGTTTTGGGGAGAGAAAAAAAAAATCAGCAATGTAAATACATATATATATATTCACACTGCTGAACTCTTAGTAGTTTATGAAAATATTTTATTGCATAGTGCCAGCTTAATAAAATCTTCCTTTTGTGAATTTCCAGACTTTCCTGGCTTCCATTAGCCAAGTCTTTCCAGCAGAGGATGATGTCAACAAACATGTTGAAGATAATTGTAAGTTGTTCTGTTTAGGCTATTGAATTTAGGAATATACGTGTGTGTGTGTGTGTGTGTGTGTGTGTGTGTGTGTGTGTGTATGTATTTGCTTATATAACATTTGTATATGCTAATTATATTTTGCTTTATTGTCAGGTTCTCTTATGTACTTAAATGAAGCCACCCTTCTGAACAATGTACGAGTTCGTTACAGTAAGGACCAGATCTATGTAAGTCAGGTCACTTCTACTTGCATTTGCTAGTATCTCTTGCAATTTGTCTTCTATGTTCAAAACTATCGAACTCTATCACGTTTATATTCCTTTTTGCATTGAGCAGCCTCTGGTACAAGAATTTCCTTCAGGATTAACAAAGTTTTATCTGATCTTAAATCCTGGCCTAAATCTGCAGTACCGAAAAGTTGACACTTTTGATATGCAGAACATTTTGTTTAGTCTCTTACAGTAAAAAGCTAGTTTAGAGTGGCCATAAATGTGAAGAGGTCGTATGTGTTGTTGAAGATGGGCTTGCGGTCCAGTATTTCCTCATAAGAATGGCCTCACCATAGCCCACAGACCTGCTGTCAGTGCTGCATGTGTCATGTTGAGTGTAGAGGCTCTGCCCTGCTGCGGCTGCCCATCTCAGATGTCCTGGCTAATCCTGCCCAGACGCTATCAAGTTGCTTGTTGCACTTAATTAGGTCCAGAGAGGTAGCGCTGTGCAGCGTGGCAAGGCTAACCTGACAGCCCTCAACGGTAGCAGGTGGAAAGAAGTTTGTTTGTGAAAACTCACTAATGGGCTGCTTAGGGAAGCCTGACTTCAGAGTGGTTGCTTTTCTAAATTTTAGATTGTTGAGCAGAAAAAGTCACCTTATCAAGAGGCTTTTTAATTTACCCATGTATTTTATTTGTACTGCTCTCTTAAGTTTTTTTTTTTCTTTCCCTAGACATATGTGGCTAACATCCTAATTGCTGTGAATCCTTACTTCGACATTCCCAAACTCTATGCTCCCGAGACCATCAAGAGCTACCAGGGCCGTTCTTTGGGAACCCTCCCGCCTCATGTTTATGCTATTGGTGAATACTTGATATAAAGAAAAAAGTTTATTTACAATTTCATTTATTTAATATTGTGTTTTTAAATCTCTCACTGTTTTTCCACCTTGCATCTTTCCACCTTAGCTGATAAGGCATATCGAGACATGAAGGTGCTGAAGATGAGCCAGTCCATCATTGTGTCTGGTGAATCTGGTGCTGGAAAAACTGAAAACACAAAGTTTGTTCTCAGGTTTGTTAAATGAGCTCATATTCAACTTTACAGCATGACTAATGGTTTAGAAGACTAAAACTTAATGTCACTTTTTACAACAGTGAAACTGGAAGAAGCTTTAGCGTTGTGCGGTAACAGATTTTCTCTCCACCCCAGGTATTTGACCAGTTCATATGGTACTGGTCAAGATATTGATGAGAGGATTGTTGAAGGTAAGCCAAATGAAGTATGTTTTATAGCTTCAAAAGAATATTTGCCTCTTCCTCTTTATGACATTCAGAATGTGTTGCAGCAAACCCACTGCTTGAAGCATTTGGAAACGCAAAGACTGTCAGGAACAACAACAGTAGTCGTTTTGGCAAGTTTGTGGAAATTCATTTTAATGAAAAGGTAGGTTAGTTCTGATGTGATGTATGTCCTGGATCATGGGTTCACACTGTTTCAGTGCCAATTAATGATATGTACTGTACACAATAATGATTATGTTATGGTGATTGATGATCATTGTCATAGCTTTTATGTTTTTCTATGTGTTTTACTGTTCCATTGTGTTGTATATGACCCAAACACCTGACCATCACACCCAGATGTGCATTTTGGATATTCTTTGAGAAAAAGTGTGGCATTTGTCATCATGTCATGGCTGTTGGTACCAGATGGGCTGGATTAGTAATTTCGGAACCTACTGATCTTTAGGGACTTTTTATACGCAGTAACTTAGAATTGAGTCAAAAATATTCACAAATAACATTATGACCACTGTCAGGTGTAGTGAATATCATGTATTGCAGCTCTGTATAATAGCACCTGGAGGGATATATCAGGCAGCAAGAGAACATTTTGTCATGAATATGGATGTGTTAGAAGCAGTGTTGTGATTGCTAGACATCTGGGTCAGAGCATCTACAAAACTGCAGCTCTTCTGGGATGTGTCTCGGTCTGCAGTGGTCAGTATCTATCAAAAGTGATCCAAGGAAGGAACAGTGGTGAGCCAGTGACAGGGTCAAAACCGGCCAAGGATTATTGATGGATGTAGGGTGTGAAGGCTGGCCCGTGTGGTCCGATCTAACTGGAGCTCAAATTGCTGAAGATAATGTTAATGCTTAACAGGTTTTGCTTAGCAGCAAAAGGGGGACCACTACGATATTAGGCAGGTGGTCATAATACCAGCCTGATTATTGTATAGCATTTTTGTATAGCTTGGCGGGAAAAATAGCCTGATTGATCAAATTCTGCTAGGAAGTATGCACTAACCTTTAATCTTGACAACAGTGGTGCCTGAAAAGCATCTGAGAATTCACAAAACATGAAAGCTTTTGGTGAATGGGTAGCAGACGACCACATTGTGTTCCACGCCTGTCAGACAAGCATAGAGAGGTTATAATGGGCACAGGCTCATCCAATCTGGACAATTGAAGATTAGAAAACTAGTAATTTGGTGTTTTTCAGTCCTTTCAACAAGTGTTTCAGCCTCAGTTATCAGCTTTTCATTAACTTTTTTAATGAGTTTTTTTTTGCACCATTCTGTGACTACAGACTTTTATGTGTGATATTCAGCAGTTTCTAAATAACTCAAAACAAGCCCACCAGGCACCAACAACCGTGCTATGAGATAATTCCTCATTCTGATGTTTGATTCAAACATAAGATGAAGCTCTTTGCCTGGATCTGTGATTTTATGCATTACGTCGGTGCCACATAATTGTTCTTAATGAACTGCCCAGCGAGTGCATGTCCGTATTCTAAATGCAATTTTTGTTCTTTTCCATGAAGAATGCAGTCGTGGGTGGATTTGTCTCACACTATCTATTAGAGAAGTCTCGCATCTGTATGCAGAGTTCAGATGAGCGCAATTATCACATATTCTACCGGCTCTGCGCCGGCGCCTCGGAAGACATCAAGAACACGCTGCACTTAAACTCGCCCGACAATTTCCGAGTACGTTTCTGTTTTTTATCTGTATATCTCGCACATTCCAACAACAACAACAACCTTTCTTCTAATTTGTTATAAATTCACAAATTGAATGTAAAAGGAAGTTATTTCTGCAGCTTGATCTGTATGTTTATATGGCCTATCTAGCCAAGATAACTGGATTACTTTGAGATATAAATGATTGTTTTTGTTTGAATGACTCTGATATGCAGTTTTATCAAAAAAGAAATACAAAAAAATGGAAATAGTTTGCTTTTGTTTGTTTTAGATAGTAGAACATTGTTATACAATATATTATTATTATTATTATTATTATTATTATTATTATTATTATTATTATTATTATTGTTGTTGTTGTTTAAAAATTTTTTTTTTTTCTTCAGTTGTTGACTTGTTCAACTTTTCCAAAAGTATCAGTAATACCACTAGATGGCACATTTGCTTAAGTTTTTTTCACTGGTCCTAGAGTTTTTTTTCTAAAATTCACATATGGATCTATCTATCAGCACTAGTTTAAAACTCACACATTGCAGGCATATTGTGGAAAGTTAAAAAAATCTCACGATCATTGTTTTTGTACAGTATTTGAACCGTGGCTGTACAAGATACTTTGCAAGCAAAGACTCCGATAAGCAGATCTTGCAGAATCGTAAAAGTCCCGAGGTAGGTCACATGTCTACATCGTTTTCACCAAGTTGTAATTGTATCCTGTTTGTCTATGCACAATCTGTACTGGATTGTGCACAATTGAACATTATATTAACAGTCTATTCATTGATAGTGCTAAATTACGATTTAAGCATCATTAGAGGAAGTTACTTGACACCTTGCATAAAGTGCTAATGGTGATTTTGTTGCCTTTTCAAAAAAAGTCATGGATGTACAGTGATTGTTTTTACAACGGGGCAAGTCACATGATAAAATCTTTTAATATAAATATAGTCATTTGCACAATAATGTGTATCTTATATTACTGTTATACATATTCATTCATTCTATGGGCATTAAGGCAGGATGCACCCTGGATGGAATGTCAACACACAATCACACACACACATTCATACACTAGGGACAATTCTTCAAGGTGCCAATCAACCTACCGTGCATGTTTTTGGACAGGGTGAAACCAGAGAACAACCCCCTGGGAGAACATGCAAACTCCACACACACATAGCCGAGACAGGAATCGAACGTGCTAACCACTAAGCCACCGTGCCCCTGTTATACATATTATAATTATTTAATTATTACATATATGATGAAAATCTAACTCAATCCATCATAATCTAGAATTAGTGGGGTCTTAATTTATGGACAAATATAACATGCTACAGTCAATACAATGGAAATGTAAAAAATCTTTGTAATTTTCTTATTCTTTCTTATTGCCTGGTACCCATCTGTGCCTTGGTTAATTGCTAAATCCTGTTTTAAATTTATTTTGCTTACAATAGTTTCTGAGCTTTGATTACAGATTAAATCCTATCAATGGTATTGTGGCTGTGGACGATCCTCCCAGGAGGGAATTTACAAAGTGTTTGAAGTTATTGTTATCAGGAGGCATTAGTAAATGTCATTTTTTGCCTCCTCCCCTTGCAGAGTATGAGAAATTAATCAACCACTTGGAAAATTCTTCCAGATTCTTTATTGCAGGACTATATAACCTTGCAGACGTTTTATTGCTTGACTATATTGAAACTTCAAAAATGATTCAGGCGGCATTAATGTCTACCTTTCCAGTATGGATTTATTAAAATTATTATGTATTATAAATTCTGCATTCTACTGGAATATTTTTTACACAAAGCTTTTCTAAGAGATCCTATAAAAGTCACCGATTTGTGAACACAAGCGGCCAGTTTGTTCTGTATATAAAGGGCATCGAAATTGTCAGTATTTTTTTCATGTTATGTGAAACCATATTTAATATATACATTTTATTTCTCTTCTATTATAACCCAAACACCACTATCTCTTTGTTCTCCTTCAATTCCAGGACAAAAAGGTGATCTTTTTGTTTCTAGGGCTAGTGCTGAGTTCATTGCTGTTTCCTTTCCAAGGTTGAGTGTGCTGTGATGAAGATGCATGCTTTTAGATTTACATTGAGGTCAGGTTTTATGAAATGTTGCACCTCTTGCACGCTAGAATACATTCTTCAAGGACCAGTGTACTGCAAGGTTGGGTGCCTTGCCATGTTTGAACTGGCACCTGCATTACTTACCAGGATTTGAATTCTATGCGTTAGAGCAAGGATGACTCCAAACTACGCAGTGTGTTGGTCCTCGGCGAATGTAATTCGACATCACTGAGATTCTTGATCGTGAAATTCAGCGCAGAGCGTTATGCATATGTAGTATGGATTTTAGCGCCACACAACTGCAGATCATGACGCCGAAACTCTATTTGCTCCGGGTGCACGTGAACCGTTTCTTCACATGTACATAGAATGTCTTGTGTACATGCTGTGATCTTGTGTGTTTCAACATTTTCTATATAACTCAGCTTTTCTTTTTTTTTTTTTTTTTTTTTTTTTTGTATATCGAATAGATTTTATAGAGTCTGGAGCAAAAAGAGACTGCAACACTTTTAACAAAGCTGAACTTTTCATAATAATATATTTTTTAAATTGTATGCTTTTGTAGCAAATGAAACTAGGTGCTCTAAAAGACCCTCAGCTGGATGACGTGGGGGATTTTAATAGGATGTGCGTAGCCATGAAAAAGATCGGCCTTGACGACACAGAGAAGCTCAATCTCTTCAGAGTGGTGGCGGGAGTCTTGCATCTTGGCAACATCGATTTCGAAGAAACCGGGAGCACCTCTGGTAAATAGTGGCATTTTCTTCTGGTTCATTTATGCTTGTAGTATAATTATAAATGGACATATTTTGCATACACAAACAAACAAACAAACAAAAAAGGACAAGAGTAAATGTGTACAGACTCGCAATCCCCAAACGTGTACATGTGTTATAAGTCTACATGTGTACGTAAGCTATTAAATATGTGGTATTAAAGTGGCACCACTGTTATTGACCGGAACACTGTTGTTTTCCTCATTCAGCTAATCATCTGTTTTTTTTTTTTTTTTTTTTAGACACATGCACACCTTCACCCACTCATCTAACACTTCACCTCAACATGGCTCATTAGTGTGTAAGGGCTTTTTCACCCAATTGTTACCAGACAGCATCAGCTATTATTTTTTCATCACCTAAAAGGCGCTAGGGCATTTTTAAAAACAAGCTGCTTTAGAAAAGAATGCATGGCCTGTGTGAGCCTTGCACTGTCTTGTTATTCACATTGCTTCTCAGAGAAGAGATGAAAACTGTTATTTAACATTATGTAATATAATTACAACAGCCATTTTTATGAAAGTACGCTCCCAGAGACACAATTGTGCATGATGAATAGAATGTCTCTCTCATGCTGGATTTAACGCTGATTAAATGCACTTGTACATGTTATCAAGAAATTGTTGACTGCAGACATATTTATTCATAATCCGCAAACAGTGGTGCACATAAATCTGATATCTGAGGAATAATGCACAACAAATCACGCTGTTGTGCAAAATGAATGAATAACAGTGCTGAGTGGGGCAACCGGTCAGCCTGTGATAAACAGTCAGTCTCTTTCTTTTTCCCTCTGTCAGCTCCACATTTTTTCTCTCCCGCTATTTCTGCAAACACAGGCTGTAATTTTAGAGAACAGTGAAAACAATGAACCCTTCCAAAAAAGTTAAATAACAGTTTTCTTTCTTTCTGCTGCTAATATTTCTGCTGGTAAAAAAAAAATAAAAAATCAAAGATTATCTGTATTCAAACCATCATTCAAACTGACTGACCAATCAGATATGAGCATTGAACCATGTGGTATAAATCTGCTTGTATACAAAGTAAGGAATAAAGCGTTTTGTACATTACAGCGATGTCCTGCGTTAACTCATCTCTCTTTTTCGGTGTTGGTTGGCAGGTGGCTGTGTTCTGAAGAATCAGTCGAATCAGACTCTACAGTACTGTGCTGAGCTCCTGGGCCTGGACCAGGATGACCTGAGAGTCAGCCTTACCACAAGGGTCATGCTCACCACTTCAGGGGGCACAAAAGGCACAGTCATCAAGTATGAATCACTCTCTGCGCGCACACACACACACACACACACAGCATCATATAAGTATACCAGCCTGAAATGGAAACTTGAGACATTGGTTTTCAAAAGGACCAATGCTATACATGCTATTGGATAATTTTACAATATTAAAATAAATCAACAATAATAAATCATTTATTTACTACATTACATTATATTCCCATACATAATACATTACATTAATACAACAACAATAATAATACAGTAGCTTAATGATAACTTTTTTTTTTTTTTTTACGTTTTCACTCTGTTTTTCAGGCCTCTCACTATGATATTTTTAATAATAGCTAATTTACTTGCTTGTTTGTCTTCTAGGAAACATACATTATCACACATGCCTCCAAACAGGATGTCATTACATTCATTAAAATTTGATTAGACTCCTTTGTAATGAAACCCACATTTTTCTGTTTGTGCTGCAAATAGGTTGTGTTGAGGTCTGCCAATTAAATCTTCTTCTTCTTCTTCCAAGCGATGACACACAACATGCATCAGATCTTTGGTCTCGTATTGAGGTCATATCGGTCTTGGAAACATATTCCGATGTATCTATTTTTATATATTCTAGTAAGCCCTTTTCTGTGCATGCAGTCACTCAGCAGCAGATCCAGAACCAGGTTGCTTTCGCGTTTTGATTTTCTGAAGTGTCTGTTCGCATTAAGGTCCTTCAGATGACGAGCAGTGGTGTGCTGTATCCTGTGCTGAGAGCGCCACTCGAACCTAACAGGCTCCTGCAGGATATTCATCACAGCGTGCTCCCCTGTGATGTGAATGTCCTCTAGCATTACCTTTCAACAGTTCATTGTGATCTGCATCTTCTTATTAAATCCTCACCCTGTAATTGTTCTGAGCGGGAGTTTAAACAAGAAAAGCCTCTTTGGCCGAGAGGTGTAGTCCCTGCCATTTGTCAAGCCACTGCCTTGACAAATTTCCTTTCTTCACCTTTTATTTAGTGTGTATATATACACTAAACTTAACTTCTTTACTTCTTGAGTGTGATGCAGAGTATGAAAAAGAATATTAGCATAGAAAGGAAAAAAACACCAACCTGTTTTTTCTGTGGTCCACTGAGTTCGTCGATCCACAGTTGTTGGAACGATGAGCCAGAGCTGGGCTAATTAATATTTAACTGAGAACAGATGTTATGAGAAGGTGTTTGTAAGAAGCTCTAGGGTTTCACAAACATGTATCGTATTCTCTTATTTAGCTGTGGCCATACACACAGCCTTGTTGCGCTTCTGTGGAGAATATCGTGAGCAGTTTTTCCAGCCGCAGCCATGTGGCGTATTCTAGTCCTTGCCTTAAAATAATATTCTCACTTAGCCATATGGTGAAACTTTCCTTTTACTTTTATCTCCTTCTCTCAAGTAGTAAGACGGGAGCCGTTTAACATAGTGCCATGGATTATGAGATCTGTCAAGGCCCCTTGTGGCACTATGGAAAGAAATTAAAAACACAAAGAGATATACAAGTTTGTCTTTTTAAACAAGCGCCTGAGCAAACATTTAATGCATTATGCTATCCATCAGTAGCCTCCAGATGCAGGGCTTTCAAACATTCTGTGCTGTAACTTTTAACAACAATATATTTCTTGCTTGTCACTGGTCATTATTATGGTCATTAAAAATAAAGCTGTGAGAAATAATTGTATTAAATGGATTGAATAAAGTCCTAATCATGCCTTATGGAACGCAAGAAAATACCAATAAACAAATAACCAATAGTATAAACCAGTGATGGTTTTATAACATAAAAGCTGAAATCATTATTTATCACCATGCTTTGTGTTAACGCAGGAAATCTTTTTCTTTTCGATAAAAATATAAATGGGTGAACATTAGAAGTTGCTGTTGGAAATTTCCCAGCGAAATGCAAATACTTCAGTAAGAACCAGGGAAAACAAAATAATAAAGCAATATACATGATTATTCAAAGGACTAATTTCCTTTTTAAATGAATTATGAAATATCACGTGTGAGTGCGATTATAGGGAATATTGGCATAGCTGTGATTTGCCGAAGGCCTGAGAACGCAGTTTGAGCAGTCAAATTAAATATCGTATAATGCTAGTTTTCACTTGAGTTGCGTGCTGTTTTGTTGAGAGGCTTCATTAGAAAGGTTTGTTTAGTTGTAGCTGCTGAAAGACTGTGATTCATATGGAACACAGTACTATAGGTAGGTAAAAGAAAAGAAAAACAAGTAAGGAATAAACCCCCCCCAATTTCAGCTACTACACACTATTCTAGCTTCAGGAGGTAAAACAAGGGAGTACAGGATAGAGAAGACTTCAAATGCACTGTTCCCTCCCTATTTTTTCTCCGATCAAAATGGTGTTCATTGAAGATTGTTTTATTCTCAGCTTTAGGCTTTTGTGTTATTTGTCCTTCACTTTTTGAAATTGAAATCTATTTAGCAAGTGGCTGACAGCTTTTCGAGGCGGGTTTGAAATAAAACTGATGTGACACATATTGATGTGTTTACATTAACAAGAGTTCTGGCCCAGTTTTTGACTCCTCCTGGCCCACTTTGCTGTTCTCCAGGGTGCCGCTGAAGGTGGAGCAGGCCAACAATGCGCGCGATGCACTAGCCAAGGCCATTTACAGCCGACTCTTCGATCATGTGGTCACACGGGTCAACCGGTGTTTCCCCTTCGAGACCTCGTCAAACTTCATCGGCGTGCTGGACATTGCAGGTTTCGGTGAGTTTGTGCATCAGAAGTGGTGTTTTTCCACATTTTGGCTGTTTCTAAAAGTAACATGCACTTCTTAATGGACTGTGTGCCAAGTTGGTGTTAAAGGAAACTGTTTTTAGCAATGTTTTTATTTACAATTTATTCTTTTGGAAAAATATTGTAAGAGCAACTCCTTTTTAGGGCTTTGGCTTTTAGCATTCTCTTTTTTTTCATTCTCTTAAGTAAAGTAGCTTTGAATAATCTGTGTTAAATTCGCAGAGCATATTATTGATATTATTATAATTCTACTGTGTGGGATGGTTTCAGGTAACGATAATGTTTAAATCATTTAATATTTGATTCTGTTTACCTCTAGAGTATTTTGAGCATAACAGCTTTGAGCAGTTCTGCATCAACTACTGTAATGAAAAGTTGCAGCAGTTTTTCAATGAGCGCATACTGAAAGAGGTTAGTCTCAGCTTGTCAGTAATGTTTTTAGTGTAAAATGAACTGTGCTGGTTAAAAGATTTTTGTTTATATATATATTGTGTTTCACAAAGCCTGTTCGATGATTTGTGCAAATTGTTTTTGTTGCTATTGTTATTTTTAAGGAGCAAGAACTCTATCAGAAAGAGGGTCTGGGAGTGAATGAAGTACATTATGTTGATAATCAGGACTGTATAGGTGAGTATACCTTGTCATATGTTAAAAAGATAAAAAGTGTCACTGCCAGATTCAGGTTTAGATCAGTTCTATTCTTCTTTGCTAATTTTATAGCAGAGATGGGTGTTGTGTGGTGTCAGTTGTTGGTGGTAATAATAATCATCATAATCATTTTTATCGTTATTATTTTATAAACTAATTTGACTCAGGATTTTTTAATTATAGTTGTGCATTTTCGAAAAATATAAAACTTTATAAAATAACTTTTAAAACTGTATCAGTACATTTATTTATTATCGGTACATTTAGAAAGCCACTTGCCCAATGATCTGTATTTCTGCATGAGTATTACCCAAAACATCAGATTTTCACACATTACCTAAAAGCAGACACGTACCCATTCAAAACAACCAAACTTAGTAGCTTTCTCTTGCTGCACGATAAATTTAGGTGAGCACTGATTAAATACAAATAAATACTTTTTAAAATGAAATGAAATAGTTTACATTTAATTCAGTTGAATTATTTTTTTATTTGTATAGCACTTTTAACAATAGACATTCCCTCAAAGCAGCTTTACACAGATAACGCGATAATAAAAAATGAATAATATTGCTCTTTAGAAATGCAAGTTTGTCCATGATCCATTTTCTCTTGAGCTTCAGGTCACAGACGTTGACGATACTTTGACAAGTATTTATTGAGAAAAAATGATCCAATATTACAGACCTTTGATTAATAAAACTATGTGAATCTCTAGAATGAGCAGTTAATATGAAGGTCAAATCAGGGTCTATCAGCTAGCAATGAACGGGATAGCAATCGGATATCAGTGCCCTGTTTTATTTAAAGAATAAGACTCTATCAAAGTCTCACAACATGTGTTTGTGAAGGTCAAACAGTTTCTCCGCCATCCTTGTTTATGCCATTATATACTGCCACTAAAACCAGTGCTACCCTTCCCAGGAGCGGCTGACGAACAAAGTTCACTCCCATAGTGTCTGATAAGTTTGGAGGTCACAAAGGAACACAGGGTAACTTCTAAGCAACCAAAGCCCTCTCTTAAATTGGCTAATGTTAATGCTCATAAGTGCACCTTTAAATATATATTTTCTCATTTTTGATATATACATATTGTTCATCATTATTTAAAATCCTTGATCCTTGCTTAAGACTGAGCCAAATATTTCAGTATGAAGATTCCCCTTTCTAGTATCAATCCAGTAGTTGAATAATAATAATATTTCAATCTTGTGTTGGTGTGCATGGAAGTATAACAGTGAAAAAAACACTACTCTCTATAAAGTTTACTAAATGTCAAGTGCCAAGCCAACGGCCTTTTGGAAAAATGCTTTGTGCACATATGAGACTGAAATTGGACATTTTGGTTTAAATGTGAAGCATTTATTTTTGGAGAAAGGAAAATACAGATTTCTGGTTTAAGAACATTAATGCTATTCTAAGGGAAAATGTCAGGACACCCGTCTGTGACCTGAAGCTCAAGAGAAAATGGATCATGGACAAACTTGCACTTCTAAAGAACAATATAATTCATTCCTTATTACCGCATTATCTGTGTAAAGCCGCTTTGAGGCAAAGTCTATTGTTGAAAGTGCTATACAATTAAAATTGAATTTAACTGAATTAAATGTAACTATTTCATTTTTAAATTATTTATTTGTATTTCATCAATTCCAATTAAACTTTATCGTGCAGCAAGAGAACGCCCCTAAGTCATTCTACAATGAAAAGTCAAAGAGGATTAAAGTTAATGTTTTGGAATGGCCAATAGAAAGGCTATTTATGTGAAGAATCCCACAAACACTAGAATTCCTTCTGTGACAGCTGTTGTCATGACAGTAATTCCCTGAAATGTTTACTTGCAGTTATTGTTATATAAGGGTGTCGCATCACATACCTAAATGAAAGGTTCACAAAAGTTTCACATTTCTCACTTATGTATAATTTTGTTACTACTTTTATAACAAACTTAGAAAATCCGATATTCTTTTTTTGTATATAGATAAATGTAAACAGTTCACAAAGTTTCAAGACCCCACTCTAAACTCATTTGTTCTTGTTCTGTTGCTGTTTCTTTTTGTGCTGATTCTGGAATTAAATTTGGCATCTCCTAGATTTTCCTAAACAAAGGGATAACCTATTCTCTTGGTACATTGTCAGTACTGTAGTGTTTCCCAGGGGCTTATTGAAAACAATTAGGGCTGTGCTGCCACACATAGAGCCAAGAATATGATGTAAAGGCAACATTCGAGAGAAACTGACTCAGCTGTACGGCAAGGTGTCTCTAGTGAATCTCACACACACACACACACACACACACACACCTGTACTTTTTATATCATAGAAACTGATAGAGGCTTTTGCCAAGATTTGCTTAACATTTAATTTCAGCACTTTACAGGATTCAGCTGTGTCCTAGATAACTGTTCTGCATCTAAACAGGATTGGGCACTTGGTACAGCGCTTACAGACGCTTTCCATTCAGAAGCTCAGGCCATGCTAATGCTTCCATTAATAATGCAACCTATTGCACATCCTAGTGACTTGCAAATGGTCACGCGGGGGGCTCTACTCTATTTCCCCTCATCAATCAGCTCTCATTTAAGCACAAGTGTCTGCTCATGCAAATACATGAATGTGCCTGTGTCTGGTTCTCAGTCACCTGCATGTATTGCTGATGAATAATGCGCCCCATAGACATCCTTGTGCTGAATACCAAATATAGCCACGCGCTCCCACGCTTCGCCTTCATTCCATTAAATTTGTTTTGAACGGACATGCTCTGGATAATAGCTGATCAGCTGGGTCATCGAATACTAATGAAGTATGGCGCATCGGCTGCACGCTGCATTTTATAATGTCTGTTTTGCTCTCTGTAGACCTTATTGAGGCAAAACTGATAGGAATTCTGGACATCCTTGATGAGGAGAACCGACTTCCCCAACCCAGTGACCAGCACTTTGCTGAGGCTGTTCACACCAAGCACAAAGATCATTTCCGCCTCACGGTTAGCAATGGGCTGTATTATATCTGGAAAATGTTAATTATGTTAATTAACTTGATGTTAAATAACTTTTTTTTTTGTTATATGTCGTCTACTATTTATACACACAAGATTTGTATATTTGTATATTTTGCATATTATTTTATATTGAAATATGTTTTATATAATATCATTTATTGAAACCATGGATTCTGAATTGTAATTAAATTTTTTATTAAGATTCCAAGAAAGTCCAAACTAACAATCCACCGAAACGTAAGGGACGATGAAGGATTCATCATCAGGCACTTTGCAGGAGCTGTGTGCTATGAGACTGTATGTGTACCTTGCCATGTATCACACACATCACTTTTTTATATATATATATATATATAGATATTTTTTTTTTAATAATATTCCATTATGATAGACTCAGATTGAATGTATGTGCATGGCCTCATTATTTGCTTGATGCTGACTGTGTATGTGTGTGTGAGCAGACCCGTTTTGTGGAGAAGAATAATGATGCCCTCCACATGTCCTTGGAGAGCCTTGTGTGCGAGTCGAAGGACAAGTTTGTCCGGGATCTCTTTGAGAACAACTCGAACTCTAAGGACTCCAAGCAGAAAGCTGGCAAACTCAGCTTCATCAGTGTAGGAAACAAGTTCAAGGTGAATTCTTGCTTTTTAAAGGCTCAGAAAAGACCACGTATGCTATAGACATATATATATATTTATATATAAGTCTGTAAGATTTTGGCCTTTCGCAAATGTAAACAAGTGTTTATTCTAAATGTTCCCTGCCACTTTTTTTTCTTTTTTAGTAAAATAAGATAAACTCTTTGTAAGCCCTGTTAACTTGACCTCCCTACTTATTTCCTGGTTTAGAATCTAATTCTTACTTCTTTTCCTGTTCTCCTCTTCTGACCCTACTCTCCCTCCAGACCTCCTTCTTTGTTTTCTCTTGATAAAAGCATGTATGTCTTAAATATAAACATAGAATGGCAGAAAAAAAAGAAGATAAAGGATAAAGGATAAAACATTATACTGGGTAAGCCCGACTTGCAAAATTCAAACCCTGCAGAGGTGTAGTTTACCATGTCTCACCCCACCATTACAAGCCTCAACAAAGTCACAAACGCTACCCACCTCCACTGCTCTGTCTGTCTGTCTGTCTGATCTCAGTTTACCTTCCCGCTCGTCTTAGAGCTCCATGATGTCTGTATTGTTTTTCCATTGTCACTGCATTGTTGAATTTACAGTTTTAATACCATTTATTCGTTATCATGGCCATGATGAGCATGGAAAATATTTTACACCAATGTCACTTCTCTGTAAACGTTCAGTCCACCAGAGATTTCCTAATGTAAAAGACTCTTATAACCAGCTCTTGCTTTCATTACATTATTGATATGGCTGGGCTAAAAAACGCGAGTGAGCTTAGTGTAGGCTCACTAGCATGATTTTTGTTTCCCACATGCCTGCTGTTGTTTGTGATTACAGTTTGCATGGGACCAACTCCATTTTTTATTGTACGTGTGTGTGTGTGTAAACATTTTTTTTTTCTTTTTTTTTTTTTTTGTGATAATTCTTTTAGACACAATTGATCCTTCTACTTGAAAAGCTTCGTAGCACAGTGAGTATTTATTCTTTTGAATTATTGTCTGGCAAAAGTTGTTCATAAATATTTATAATGCCTAATTAACTGAATGATTTTTTTTTTTCATTTTAATCCAGTTTGTAAATAATAGTTTCTAAGAACACACCATTCCCACACTATGTATAATCTGTTTATAATTAAAATGGAGTTTAATTATGCTTGCAAAGGGATCCAATTTCATCCGCTGTGTGAAGCCTAATCTGAAGATGGTCAGTCACCATTTTGAAGGAGCACAGATTCTGTCCCAGCTGCAGTGTTCTGGTATGAGTGCTTGTGTGTATCCGAATACACATGCCACACACACACACACACACACACACACACACACACACACTGTGTCCTTGCCATTTTAGGCGTCCATTTGTTTTGATTTGCCCCAGAACCTTTTGCCTTAAGGTTCATGCTTTTCTCCATATTGCCAGTGAAGCTTCAAATGTTTCACTTAAAATCTGCAGCACCACTAAACACAGGTCATCAATCTCGACGCTTGTTTTTCAGAACATATATATTGCCCACTGAGTAGACGCATTAAATGTGAAGAGCAGTGATTGTTTTTCATTATCCTCCTGGGGTGGTCTTAGCTGTAAGGGCTTTGTTAATGAGCTTTATCACATGTCGTAGCCTGCATTAGCAACACTAGGTCTTGCTTAGCAAGAAATAATGGTCAGCAGGCACACTTAAGACCACAAAGTAGCTCTAGAGAACAAGTGTGGCCAACAAGCTATAAGTGAAGTGTGCATATGCAAAGGCTCATTAACTATTCAAAGCTTATGGAACGGTTTCCCAATTTATATTATGGAATTCCTAATTCACTTCCTAATGTAACTAAGCATACAGTGTAGGAAACAAAACACTTTGGGAACAACATATTGGTTCATATCTAACCAATGGGTTTTTTCCCCACATATTTAACAAACAAACACATTTTTTGTTGTTTTTTTTAATCAATTGTTTTTGTATGCTTTTCCCAGGAATGGTTTCAGTACTGGATCTGATGCAGGGAGGTTTTCCTTCGCGAGCCCCCTTCCATGAACTGTATAATATGTACAAGAAATACCTGCCGGGCAAGCTTGCCAGACTCGATCCTCGTCTCTTTTGTAAGGTAGGTCTTTTCTCCTTTGGCTTTTTCTTTCATCTTCAGCGCTTTCTGTCTCTGACCATTTCGTTTGCCTTGTGTCCACCGCAGGCTCTCTTTAAAGCACTGGGGCTTAATGACAATGATTACAAGTTTGGACTTACCAAAGTGTTTTTTCGCCCTGGAAAGGTGAGTATCCACAGTGTAGGAATGGAACAAACGGTCATAAATCTAACACCAGTTATCTTACAATTGTAGGGGAAAAGAATAAAGACTACAATATTAAAACAAGTATGACTGCGGTGTGTGTCAGTTTGCAGAGTTTGACCAGATCATGAGGTCAGACCCAGAGCACTTGGCAGAGCTGGTCATGCGGGTCAACAAGTGGCTAGTGTGTAGCCGCTGGAAAAAGGTCCAGTGGTGTGGAGTATGTGTCATTAAATGTAAGTTTTTACTGGGACGCTGTCTTTCTCAAAATAATCTTCCAATACATTTGCTGGTGATACAAGCACGCTTTAGTTAGCTGAAGGTGAAAATGTTACAGCACTGGAAAATGTTACAACATGTTTTCTTTATTGGTCATCTCCTGCTTCCCGGGAATGCTCAACAGGGCATTTATGAAGTTAAAGACTTGCCTCTGCTCCATAATTGTACTTCTAAATGAGAAAATGTACTCTCCCTGTCCTTTCCACCTTCTCCTGCAGTGAAGAATAAAATCAAGTACAGGGCCAACGCCTGCATTAAAATTCAGAAAACGGTTCGTATGTGGTTGTGCAAGAGGAGACATAAGCCGCGGTAGGTTCTAGGCTTCACAAACCACTTACCTTTCATTAAGTCATCATTTATGTAATGTAATATACCCACAGATGTTGTGTATATTCACATCCATCGTGCGACATTGTATCTCTTTTCGACTGGTTTACTGTTTCATTGCAGTGTTGACGGTCTGGTAAAGGTTCGGAATCTGAAGAAGAGAATAGAAAAGTTTAATGAGGCTGTGAGCGGGCTGAAAGAGGGCAAGCAGGAGATGAGTAAGCAGATTCAGGAGCTGGCATCCTCCATCGACTCCCTCATGGCCAGGATTAAGGTGAAGTTGATTAAATATTATGCTTTAAAATACCTATATTAGGTGATTACTAGTATGAGAAAATCTTTTAATCTAGGACAAGGCACATTGTTGTGTGACATGTTGGCTTTTAGTGACTTGGAGACCTGGTTTCAGCTTGCCATTCATAATACAACAGGCGCCAGTCATTCCATGGACTGGTGAAGATGCACTAAAGATGCTAGGCATGGACTGTAGTCTCAAGCTTCTGCTGCAATGTTCTTATCTTTGGGCACGTATTATTTTACAACACAATGTGGAATTGCTTGGATGACAGTGGGGGGGAAAAAAGCTCGGAATCCAAGGCAACTCATAAAATACTTTTTAGAGTCATGCATCATTTTGCATTTAATGGCTAAGCATAACACAACACAATGTACTCGAAAACAAATCTGTTTGTGACTTGTTCTAGTGAGCATGATGGAACACTAGGATAATTTGACTAGCCTTCAAGTGTTAAATCAAATAAATAACATTGGAGGTTCCCTTTGTACCTCTTCTCCATTGGCAGTCTTTGCACACTCCAATGTCTTTTTTTTGCCAAAGTGGACTTTTTACTATCTAAACATTTTCTGTCTTCCTCTCTGGGGATAAGGCTTTCATGTTTCAGGCCAAATAAGGGCTACTGGCAGTGAGTTTCAGAGACTATGCCCTCCTCACCACCAGTGATAACTGATTGACACTAGGACTGAATCGTTTCCACTTGATTGCCTCGATTGCCCCTGTATAAAACAACAGCATCTGTTCCCTTTGGTAGCTCTCTGTCCCTCTCCCAGACAGCACTGAGGTGATGCACTGGATTAATGAGGACCTTCAGGATAGGAAAGCAAGCTAAACTCTTAAGTGGCACAACCTGCCATGTTTTTTTTTAAGGAGAATTGTGGGATAAATGAGTGATTCTCAAGAGATTTATACATCGGTAACATAATAATAAAAAAAGTATTTTTTGCGTTTCTGGGGAAAAACATCCTTTATGGCATACTCAAAGCCCACAGGCCGAAAGTCACCCGCCACGCCATTTTATGTGGCCCGCAAGAATTTCGAAGGTGTGTGATTGTCTTAAAATAAGGCTGTGCTGCTTTAAAGCATGCATTGACAATAAACTACATCTCCTACAATGCATGTGACTGTGTTACCCGCAAAGTGATGGCATACCGCCACTAGATTGCAGTGTATCCCACATCAGCGTTTACCGAGGGAGGTGGAATTGTTTGGAGAGATTTCTACAGATTATCCCAAAATCATTGAAATGAAAAATTGATGCAGATGGAAGGCACTTCCAAGAAAGATGGGAATGCCTGTTTTTATTTGTGCTTCAAGGAGAAAAAACAGTATGTTTTTTGTGTTATGAGGCGGTTCCCCTCACGAAAGAGTATATACTGTCTTATAGTTACTACTGACCTGTCAAGGGCAACCATAATAATGATGTGGCCCACAGTGGCAATAAGCTTAACACCCTGTTGAGACAATGAAATAGACATGAAAGTATATAAATGATCTGCTTATTCCAAGCTGATGTAGGATGCTGGGTATTCTCTGCAACATTTGGGTTCCCTCTGATAGCCTATATGTTTGTGTTCTGTATATCTCAGACTACGGTTATGAGTCGCACAGAGATCGAACAGCAATATGAGGACCTGGTGAAATGCTCGGAGCAGCTCCTTTCCTCCATGCAGAAGAAGAAGCAAGAAGAGGAGGAGATTGACCGGCTAAAGCGCATCCAGGAAGAAATGGAAAGGGAGAGAAAGAGACGCGACGAAGAGGCACAGTTACGCAAACAGGAGGAAGATGACCGTCGAATGTAAGGAGATTTGGTGATGGCTTGCCTTGCATCATTGTTGCTCTACAGCTTTTTACACTACAATGTTCTATTTCGCTTTTACAATTAGATGCCAAAGCATATTTCATGTCACACGTTTTGATTATTCCATAAGGTGAAGAGAAATGTCAATATCGTCTGTTTCATCGTCTGTTTCAAATTCAAGACTACACTGGCATCATTTATCATCCATTTATTTAAGTATAGGAACGTCAAATCTGTGGTTCTACATTATTTGGAGTTTTTTTTTCTTTTCTTTGAGGAAACCACAGTTTTCTCTTTTTTTATTAACATTTTCAAATATATTGAAATCTAATCTGTATTTGTTGCAATGGTGGTATTAACTGGTTTAGGATTATTATTATAATAAAATAAAATGAAATAAAAATGAGTTATATAGGCTGACAAACAAAATCACTTAAAATACAAATTTATTATATATATATATATATATATATATTATATATATATATATATATATATATATATATATATAGATATATATATATATATATATTCACACACACACACACACACAAAAAAAAAAAAAAATTAAATTATCCATAAAATAAAATTTGTGATCCTGTGTAAAGATATAAAATCTTGGAATTCATTTAAAGCCCCATGAGATGCCTTTTTTTCCTATAAGATCTTTATTCATTCTCTTTTACCACAGGAAAGCCGAGATTGAGCACAAGAGGAAGCAGGAAGAGGAGGAGAGGAAGCAGCGTGAAGAGGATGAGCGAATCCTACAGGTATTACATATTTACATATTTCCCCTTTTGTTGGCCTACATTGACTTCTATCCTCTATTTCGCATTGATTTTAAGTCCCATGGCAGGTCACTCTGCTGTTCACTTATGTGAAGGGCTGTTTAGAGCAAGTTATGTATGCTGTTCACTTCCACAGCAATTTCATGGTGCTTTCAGCTACCACTAAAGCCTGGCTGCTTGTATGGTCGTGGATGTCATATACATTATTCCTTCCGGCACACGCAGTGAATCTGAATGAAAGGATTTGATCAAATGCTGAGTGCATCAATAAAATCCGGATGAGGCCCAAGTCTCGTTGAATCCCTGGTCAGCTCCCAGTGAAGCAGTTATGCATACCTGTTTTTACAATTCTTATCTATTCCCAGTTTCGATTCCAAACGGCGAACCAACCGCATGTGCATATTCATGTTGGTCATGACACCTTGCTTGCAACATATTAGTTTATTTCAATTACACTTAGATTTGTCTGCAGTTTTTACACATTGTAGCCACACTTTTGAAGGCGAGACGCAAGGTGCAAAAACAAATGAGCTTTAAAAGAATAATAATCCGAGTCAACCAGAAGGCATAAAAAGTCCCAGAGACATGGGAAGCAGACGAGAACCATCCGGCACCGCAAATCCCTTAAAAACCCAGCGGCACCGGAAATGCTGCGACATGGTCGCAGAATCAGAAAGTGCGTTCCGTGAACCCAGAAGTTTGTGCCTCGAGATCGGAGGATCATAACCTTGTAAATTGATGTTTAGATTACAACAAAAATGTAAATAAATAAATGCACCCAGCTATCTATAAGAGAAATTGGAATTAAAATTGTATAACAATCATCCGATACTTAATCTTAAGTATCCGGTTCCGATTTAGAAAAATAATTTCAATAGGAGCTGTGTTTGTGTGTGTCCTGCTGCAGATGGAAATGGACCTTCAGTTGGCCCTCGAGCGAGAGGAGGAGGTCCAGAGGCAAGCAGTACTGGAGCAGGAAAAGAGGGACAGAGAGCTGGCCATGAGAATAGCTCAGAATGAAGCAGAACTCATCCCGGATGAGTCTCAGATGGATCTCAGCCTACGCAGGTACAAACAGATGTGTATCCACAATGGCATTTTCTTGTCACAATTGCAGTGTCCGTTAATGTTAGCCCTGCGAAAAAAATTCTCCTGATCGCAGCTGTTCTCCCAGCGAAATTTCCATATGAAAAAGGCCTGCCGTCCTGCTGCTTTTGTGAATTGCTTACAATAAATCCAAACTGCAGCCAAGTAAACAGCTTTGTGACAGCAAACTGGCCTTGTGATTCATACTTACATTGTGTCCACCACAGCACACCCCCCTCCCATCCCAGAGAGCCTGTTACCTGCACACAAGGAGCTACAAAGTATGTATTGATTGTGAAAGCATGTGCTAGATGAAGCTAAACGTGCAACACAGAGGGCTATAACTTGAATTTTCCATTAAAGAAGCCAGTTTTCAACAGTTAGCAGACATTTTCTTCCCTTCCTTTTTCCTTTGACATTCGTTGCGGTTTCCATATTAAGAGAGAATTTTCTGACCACATCGGACAAAGCACATTCACAAGTTATCTAGTCTGTTAGACCCCGATCTTCTACTATAAAAAAACCATAAGCTGTATTTATTCATAAATCTTTCATTGTCATTGAAGCATTTCAAGGATTACATTCGTTCTATTTCCTTATTCACAAGGAAAAAAAAATCCAAGGACAGATTTGACCTTTTGGGTTAATTAATTTATTTACCATTTGTAGTCCTGTCCATATGTCAGCAAGCCATTCATTTACAAGGACACGACTACACAGCTGGATTAATACCGCACTCGGATCGATTATGAGTCTAAGCTTTGTTAAGGTATCATAGCAATGCAATTAATTCAGCTGCATTTAGAGACGCTGGTCTGGTACTGTAGATGAACTGCCCCCCCCCCCCCTTCCCCGAGCTGGAACAGCTCAGTCATCCACTCGTAAATTTGTTTGTGCATCTGTGCATGACACTTGCTGACACCTATGTGGGTTAAACAGTGGGACAGGCTGAGCTAAGCAGCTCCGCCACAAGCGGCTGTCAAGATTCAAAAGGAGTGTCCACAGATTTGTACGTGCATGCGCATCAGCTTCTCTGCAACAAGCTTATATAAATAAAGCGTGAACGCCAAACATGTTACTACTTACATCTTGTTTTAAGATAAGCGCTATTATGAACGTAGTAAAAAAATGCAGTCATATAGTGGTGTAATTTTTTTCCCCTAAATGGTATTATTTGAAGGACCAGAGCATTTAATCCCTTTTATATAAAAATCTTTCACCTACAGCAAATTCTGAAGTGGGCCATTCGTTTAAATATCAGTTCAACCAGTGTGTCGGAACAATTACAGTAATTCAAGTTACCTTTACCCACCTTTAAGTTTCCTGCTGAGACTGCAGGGATATTAACTGGCACTATGAAATGTAATCAGCGTTTTTCTTTCTCCCAAATGAGTTTATATACATTGGTTTAAATCACATAATCTTAGTTGTAGTATGTGAACTGAAAGCTCCACCTCAGTAATTTTCCGCTTTAACCTTTATTTCGGAAATGACCAGAGCACCAGAACCACGTACTGTTTTTATTATATGCCCATCTGGTTTACTTTTCGTTATAGACGTATTGAATCTCTGGGCATATTTTCCCAAATGTACCCCTGGCTCAGTTTTATCCAGAGAGCCTGATAGAATAAGATGAATTGTATTTGAAATCAGATTCCGGTTTTGGAGTGCCATAGAACCTACTTGAACTGAGAGGTAGCTCCATGTAATAAGCTAAAACGCGACTCTGCTTGAGCTGTCAGAAAGGGCCGGCGTCATCCTCACCTTATTACCGAATTCGACATGCGTTCATGTGCTTTCTCTTTGTTATTCAGCTTTCAATGCTTTCCTTCCACTAGAGCTTCCACTGCCCGAACTAGCTCACAATTACAAGGCATGACCTGCCTTTCCCAGTACCACATTGATTTTGTCTGTAATTACTAAAGACTGTACTTGGGAGGTGATCATGAAGTTATTTCACCCACAGCCTCATTAATCTGATCGATATTATGTTGATACTTCCTGTGAAATAAATGCTTATTTATCTGCTTTAATTTTGATCAATTTTGATTTGGTACTTTCAGGGGTCCACAAGTACAAGCCAGCAAAGCAGCCGTCGGGGTGAAGAAGTACGACCTGAGCAAATGGAAGTATGCAGAGCTTCGAGATGCTATCAACACCTCGTGTGGTAAGAGCAGGAACGCTTAATACCAGAGGCTTGTTTTTGGTTGGGGCGGGGTGCGGTGGGGGGTATTCTGTGGGGTTTGTGTACTCATTAAAAATAAGAACAAAACCGTATGGCCTAAAATGTTTAGCTTTTACTGACCGTCCTGTTACAGAATTACAAAGTGTGTATGTGTACCACGTCAGTCTATTTAATCCAATGTTACCCTTTTGCAGATATAGAACTGCTGGCAGCATGCCGAGAGGAGTTTCATCGTCGTTTAAAGGTCTACCATGCCTGGAAGTCAAAGAACAAGAAGCGCAACACCGAGACTGAGCAGAGAGCTCCCAAATCCGTCACGGACTATGGTACTATGAATTTGTCGTGCACATCAAGAATGTTCCACTGTTTACTCTTTTTTCGAAATCTCCTTCATGACAGGAAAATAGCACTCCTGTTGTGCACAGCAGTCTTAAATGCCTATTCCCCCAAACAGTGTTGTGTGTATGTATGTATTGTGCATGTGTTTCTGGAGCATGCCACAGATGAGCAATTTTGTTCTCTTATTTCCTCCATGTCATAATGAGCCTCTTCTCTCCTGATGAGCTTTCCTGATGTGCTTGAGCACACAGCCAGCAGCAATTCTCATGGAACACTTTGGTTGTTTCCAGGGAATTAGAATTCATTGTGATATTTCATCTTAAAAGGCATGAGGGCGCTGCAGCGTTTTCCTTCGTGACAATTGCTTTCTACAAGTGACAAGTGTTCACCTGCATAAAACAAACTGCTTTGTAAGAGCCATATGTCCTTTGTTGCTCTTGGCAGCATGCAAATCCTCACATTCTCAAAACGAACGGCACCCAGATTGTATTTTCGGTCCGATATTCTGCAGCTAATGCTATTTCTCTGATTGAATCAGGTAGCGGCTTGCCGTTAGTCATTACTCTCTCTCGCATCTTTTATTCATAAAGGACACTCCAAATAGAGATCAGAACCAATAGTTTCTTAGATTTTTCTTTGTATTGTATGCTACTTTGTCTTGCTTGCATGCACTTTCTAATTTATTGGTAATGTCATTCCAATTCCAGCCCAGCACAATCCGGCTCCTCCAGTTCCCGCCCGGCAGCAGGAGATCGCCGTGAATAGGCAACAGCGCTACTTTCGCATTCCTTTCATCCGCCCTGCAGACCAATATAAAGACCCCCAGAATAAGAAAAAGGGCTGGTGGTATGCTCATTTTGACGGCCCCTGGATTGCAAGGCAAATGGAGCTGCACCCAGACAAACAACCCATTCTACTGGTAGCAGGTAGTCAAGGATTCTAATTTAAAAACTAAACCTCCACACACAATGGGTTCACTTGGTGTCATTTCCCAACGATTCTACATGTGACGGAATTTCCATCCACCACCTCCAGACTTTACCTACCATCCTTTATGCCATTTAGATGAAAGTGTCGTCTGTACTTACCAAATCTTATTCGAAAGCTCTTTGTGATCTAATATCTCCACATGTCTAGCGATTACCACAGACAAGAAATTTCATGTTTTCCCGTACTGAGAAAAGAATGAAAAAAAAAACGTTTACTCAAAACTCACTTAAAACCGCAGTCCTGCAGAGTTCGGTTATTAACATTTTAAACTAAGAGGGACATTAGTGTCGGTTCTGAACCAATTTGTGAAGATGCTTCAACAGTTTATGAAAAAATGAGGTTAATTTGTATAATCTTCCATTCATAATATGTGAGAAATCATAAATGTCACAGTTAGTAGCACCATTAGACATTTTTTATGAATAAAAATGAACGCAAGCATATTAGCATTTAAATTGGAACCTGATATATTATCAATGTGTTGTCACATATGCATATTCATGTAGTTTTATCCAATATGCAAACTGAAAAAAGTTTGTGGACACTTGGTTAAAAGTATGGTATGCGCTTTTTGATCTTTGTGTTGTACATTTAGTCTTCATCATTCCCTCTTCTCTTCCCTTCTGAGTTTGTAATGTGCTTCAGAGCCATTCAGAGTCAAGGGTGTTAATAATGTCAGGTACTGATGTACAGTAGTTGAAGACTCCTGGGGTGCAGTCAGTGTTTACATTCTTTCAAAAGATGTTTCATAGGTTTGAGGTCAGAGTTGAGATCTTCAACTCCAACCTATGCAAAGCATATCTGCATTGTCATGCTTGAACAGGTTTATGTCTCCGTGTTCAAGTGAAGGGACATTTTCAAGCTACTGCATCCAAAGACACCATAGTGTGCCTTTAGTTTTGTGATACCAACCCGGTGATAAGTCCAGTGTTTGAGTGGAACCGGGTTTTGATGTGAGATGAATAAAAAATGTTATTTTTGCCAAGCAAGGTTATTCAAAAAAGAAGCGAATCCTTTACAGTGTGGTGGAGGATATATGATGATGGGTTGTTTTATCTCCCTAAGCCATGGAAAATAGTTTTAAGTATACAATATGAACTCATGGACTCCCTGAAGTAGCTGAAGGTTTTAAATGAAATAAAGTGGAGTCATTAAATGGGAATGTAGTATTATTATGTAGTGCTATTCAGGGGACTGGTTTCCCTCTGTGTGCTCTTCAGTCTCAATAAGACTCAGTGCTGTTATGTTGTCTCTGGACGATATAGACATAAAAGACTGTCTTACCCAAGCAAGATTCATCTAGTTTTATCCAATATGCAAAGCGGAAAAACAATGCAACGAGCTAATTTTTGTTACTTATGCGTTTTGTAACATTTCGTGGTATTCATGCGAGAACTGGATGAACCTGAGGCACTGTTGTGTTTTTTTTTGTCTCAACACTGATTACCCATAAATGTACAAACCTAGTGGAAAAGAAAAGAAATCTTACTTTTCAACATATGAATTGCAGAAATTATGAGCTTCATTTACATATTCCCCCGACTGAAGAATTTGGGAAAGAGTTGTACAAATGTGTTTTTGCATAATTGTTTGACTGCAGTGAACACAGTGATTGCAGTTAGCCCAAGAATTTTATTACAAATTACAAATTGAGTGAATAGTGAGCACGTTTTATGCATGCTTTATTCACATACAGTATTTTACAACTTTCATATATTCATTGTCTGATTTTTACATTTAGATTTGTTTAAAATCTATAGGCGGCAGAACTATAGACAACACAATAGTAATACAAAAAGAATATAAAACAAATAAATTACACTAAACACTTTAAATGGCATTTTGTTTTTATAAGATACTTAGTTGTATATTGCTTGCTTACAATAATTGCATCAGTTAAGAGGGTTCTCCGTTCCGTATCCCCTTTAGGATAGGACATTTTGTCATGTGTTGTATTGGATGTTTGTTTTTGGACACTGTCTCGCTGCACAAAGTTTATTCCAAATAGTTTGGATGCATTTGTGTGTAAATTTCTAGACAAGATTTTCTATAAACTTTTACTTATACCTCTACTACTATGAATTATATCCTCAACTAAGAAAGAAACCATGCAAGCCAATGCTATGCCACTACCTCCTCTGTGTTTTAGTGATAAGCTTTATGTATTTGTCAAAAACACTCAGTTTTCACACAGAACATCTTTATTAACTTTATATTTTTAGTGTTTAGTGCATGGTTTATGGTCTATCTATGTGGTTACTGCTGGAATTTGGAATTTATCCGTCCGTCCATCCATCCATCCATCCATCCATACATCCATCATCCTTCCATCCGTCCATCAACCAATCAGGATCATGGGCCGATTCTTTCTTTCTCCAAACTTAGGCCTTCCCATCACTTTGAAAGAGGTTAACCTTTTTGTTTCATTAAATTCCATTCTGCCATCGTGAGCTCACTAATCAGCGACGTTGCTTGTTGTGATATATGTGATATATTTCCCCTCTTGAAGTGCTCTTGTCTTCCCTATCCCCCTCTTCAAAAATAGTTTTCAAACAAAGATGTTTAACGCATTTGCATTTAGGGGTTTTCGCAGACGCCCTTACGAAGAGTGATGTACAAAAGTCTCTATTAAAGAATAAATCAACACCCTTTACAAGGTCACAGATTTTGATGAAATGTTATGACGCAAATGCTGAAATTGTGTTCTATCCTCTCTTGTTCATCCTTTATTTTCTTTTTTTAAGTTACCACTCTAATATAATCTGTACACGATACAGATGTGTTTGTAAACACACCTGTATCGTATAAAGATTAATCACTCATCCGGAAAATACCTTTTAATCTCCTTTAAAGTAGTATAATTGACACTAATTGTGAAATAAAATGTATTCACCTAGGCTGTTTTTTTTAATGAGTTTATAAGAACGTGTGTTGTTCCCTGTTTTTAGGAAAGGATGATATGGAAATGTGCGAGCTGAGTCTGGAGGAGACGGGGCTGACACGGAAACGTGGCGCAGAGATCCTACCACGGCAGTTTGAGGAGATCTGGGAGCGCTGCGGGGGAATTCAGTATCTAAGGAATGCCATCGAGAGCAAGCAGGCTCGGCCCACCTACGCCACAGCCATGCTCCAGAACCTTCTCAAGTGAAGAGCAATGTCCGTTTCTCACCTCTTTATCAGCCCTTATTGTCTGGGTTGATATCGGAGCTTCACCACTGGGACCAGGACATCTCTTATCTACATGCCCCCATGAGTAAGAGTTCATAACGAATGTAGATCCCCCCCCCCCCCGCCTCTTCTTTTCGAGTTGCTGTCTTTTCGGTCCAATCATATGTCTTTGTTTGAAATTCATTTTGCCGTGCTAGGTAGAATTTTTGATGCATGTTCATGCAAAAGTGAGCTGTGCAATGTCTTACAGTTTTTGTCTAATATTTTAAATATTTTGTTGGTCACAGAGTTTGATCTTTTTTCATGTACTTCAGTTATTTACATCACTCTGGCTTTCCCCTTATTAAAGATTGTGGGTGGTATAATTTTGCTCTGTTCTCTGCTTTGGAGAATTCTTGTTCTTGCAAACCTTTTTCCTTCCTCGAGTACACTTTTCAGTACATTCATTTTGTACATCATTTTGTTAATATCACATCAATATCAATCCTAGACCTTTTCCACACTGGAGAATTTCTATAGCAGTCCCTGAGCTCCTGAAAAAAAGCACAAGCATTATATAGTGATTCATGAGCTAGAATGCATTTGTTCCTGAAAGCACTTTATTGGACTTTAGAACTGATTCCAGTTTGCTTTACAGCAAGCGTGTTAAACTAATAATCACCCTGGGCCACATCAGCAGTACGATTGCCCTCAAAGGGCCAGTATTTAGTCTTTGATGAGCGAAACCGCCTCATAACACAAAACACGTACCGCCTTTTCTCTTGTATTCACCTTCCCGTCTTTCTTGGATGTGCCTTCCAACTCCATACATTTTTCACTTCCTGGAGATTTTGGAATAATTTGTAGGAATTTCTCAATTTCACTTGTTGGAAAAATCACCCTTGTTGAAACACTGATGTGGGATACACTGCAATCTAGTGGCAAGATGCCGTCACTTTGTGTGTAACAAATTCACATTCATTGTGGGAGATGTATTTTACCATCAATGCATGCTTTAACGCAGCATAACCTTGTTTTAAGACTATCATACACCTTTTAAGCTCTTCCAGGCCATGTAAAATGTCGTGGTGGGCCGCATTCAGCCAACGGACCTGGTGTTTGACACGTGGAATTGAGATATTTCTAGGAAGCGAAAAATTGATGCGGTTCCAAGAAAGAAGAAGAGCTTTTATTTGTCACATATACATTACAGCACAGTGAAATTCTTTCTTCACATATCGAGTTTGGTAGTTGGGGTCAGAGCGCAGGGTCAGCCATGATACAGCGCCCCCTGGAGCACAGAGGGTTAAGGGCTCAAGGACCCAAGGGTTGCAGCTTGGCAATACTGAGGCTCGTACCGATCAGTAACCCAGCGTCTTAAACCACCGAGCTAAAGATGGGAAAGAGATTTGTGCTTCATGAAAAAAAATCAGTATGTGGTTTGTGCAGTATGTGTATATACTGTCTTATAGTGACAACCGGCCCTTCAAGGCCAAGCAAAATGCTGATGTGGCCCATGGTGATAATTAGTATGACACCCCTGATCTAGCGCTTATGTTTTAGAAATGAAGATGTTCTGCTCAAACAAATCATTTTATTACCAAATGTATACGTTTGGTACAGTAGACATCTAATAATGTCAAATTAACGAACAGTTTTAGGTCTACACATAGGTCTCATTGCATGTAAAATGTGTACGTGACATTCCCATATAAAGAACTTGAACCCACTTTGTTGTTGCTGACAATTTTTGATTGCTTGTAAATTTGCAGTCTGACTTGTGTGTCCCTTATTAGCATGTCTTCAGTGACGCAGATCGACTTGAAATACTTGACTCCAGTGACTGGGATGGATTTGAATAAAATCCATCCCTTACAAAATCGTTTGTACTGTGTCTGCATGTTTTACACCTGCTGGGTGGTGGAAATGAGTGATTTCGGGAAAAGAAAAAAGAAATTTCACAAGGTACATAAACAAGAAATCAGATCTGTAACATTCATTTATGTGGAAGCCATTATTTTCTCCCTGTGCTCTATAAAAATGAATAATAAAATATGATAATTAAATGATGACTTTGATTTTTTTTTTTTTTTTTTTTATTCATGAGTGTTTTCCACGATACAAAGTACTTTTTCCCCCCTATACAAGTTTATTAGATCTTTCTTTGTACGTAACA
This sequence comes from Kryptopterus vitreolus, assembly GCA_030449085.1. Taxonomy (NCBI): domain Eukaryota; kingdom Metazoa; phylum Chordata; class Actinopteri; order Siluriformes; family Siluridae; genus Kryptopterus; species Kryptopterus vitreolus. Next base: position 12,536,548 of record JACRUU010000012.1, on the reverse strand, counting down.
AAAGCTGTAATAGCTGAAAGGCCTGGTAAGATCAAGATTCCACTGGACACTGGAGATATATTAGTGTCTTAATTATTTTGATCTATTTTGTCTAAGTATACGAACAAATCCATTTGTAAACAAGAGTGCATCTTGACAGCGTATGATCCGTAAACAGCGCTTGCGCTGCTGCTTATTCTGCTTTTGACCTTTGCTGCTAATTTGAGCTCAGGCGATGTGACCGTCCATGAAATAACGCAATCATAACACAGTCACTTCAAACCCGTCATTGTCAGATCCTTTCAGAAGACAACAGGACGTCTTATGCTCATGAGACAGCCTCCATGTCTGCAAAAAAAAGGATCAATAACAGTCACATAATTTTTTTTTTTTTTTATATAATTTGAATTGCTATTAAATAAATATTTATATATTAGAAATCAGGGGCACGGTGGCTTAGTGTTTAGCACGTTCGCCTCACACAGCCAGGGTCCCGGTTCGATTCCCATCTCGGTCATGTGTGTGTGTGGAGTTTGCATGTTTTCCCCGTGCCTCAGGTGTTTTTTCTCCGGTTTCCCCTCGGTCCAAAAAACATGCATTGTAGGTTGATTTGCACCTTGGAAAATTGTCCCTAGTGTATGAATGTGTGTGTGAATGTGAGTGTGTGTGTACCCTGCATTCCATCCAGGGTGTATCCTGCCTTAATACCCATAGATGCCTAAGATAGGCACAGACCCCCATAACCTGAGGGAAGATCGTATATAGCGGTAGAAGATGAATGAATGAATGAATATTAGAGATCATACAGCCAGAAATATTGTTATAGTTAGAACTTTTGTGTTTTCTACATTTGTTTTACATTAATGCATTCATTTATTAACCTAAAACCTTTTAGATGCAATTACATTTTACAAGCAATCGTGTACTAAATCAGTTTTTTAAAGATGGAATTCCTACTAACAAAGGTTGGAAAGTGTCCTAGAACCCGAGCTCTGCTGCCAAATCGACACGGATAATTACACAGCATCGATGGCAAACGAGCAATTTTTGCCTATTAAAATCCTTTAACTGTTTGCGCTATTGTGGGGAACGAAACACGTAGCCATGTTATTCTCTTACTTTATAGCAGTTGAAAACAGTGATATTTTTTTCTTCTTCATAGCATGGATTCCACAAGGGAAGAATCCTTTGAGAATCTGCCCCGATGTCGACATGATTGTATCATCCAGTTACGGTGCTCTTTTATGCTTCATATCTCTTGTTGTGTGTTGTGTAGATTCAAATCTGGCGATGGGGACGCTCGCAAAAGAACTGCAATAGGAATCCGGTTTGAGGCGGCTTCTGCTTTGTGACATGTCATGCTGGAAGTAGCTCTCGGAAAATGGTGCACGATCGACAGCAATGCTCAGAGAAGGCTGCGGCATTCAAGCAATGAATAATTGGTATTAAGGGCCCAAAACCATTACACCACGTCCACCAGTGTGGATTGGTGGACGCAAGGCAGGTCCATAGATTTATGCCGCTGGCACCAAATTCTCACCCTACCATCTGTGCACCTCGGTGTAAATCGAGACCAGGCTACGTTTGACACTCCGTCCAGACTTGGGGAGCATGTGCCCAGTGCATGTGCCTCACAGTAGCTAATTACATGAATAAAAATGATGTGCCTATTAAAATTCCTTCCCTTAACCTCATTTTGCAGACCATAGAATACAAGATATAGATATATATATATATATATATATATATATATATATATATATATATATATATATATATATATATATATATATATATATATAAAACACAGTGTGAAATTTGTATATATCCCAGCTAGGTTTGGAAGCTGAGGTCAGAGCTCAGGGTCAGCCATGATACGGCGCCCCTGGAGCACAGAGGTTTAAGGGCCTTGCTCAAGGACCCATGAGTGGCACCTTGGGCGATACCAAGGCTCGAACCCCCGACCAGAACCTTAACCACTGAGCTACAGACGTGGACAAAATTGTTGGTACCCTTTGGTCAATGAAAGAAAAAGTCACAATGGTCACAGAAATAACTTTAATCTGACAAAAGTAATAATAAATAAAAATTCTATAAATGTTAACCAATGAAAGTCAGACATTGTTTTTCAACCATGCTTCAACAGAATTATGTAAAAAAATAAACTCATGAAACAGGCATGGACAAAAATGATGGTACCCCTAACTTAATATTTTGTTGCGCAACCTTTTGAGGCAATCACTGCAATCAAACGCTTCCTGTAACTGTCAATGAGACATCTGCACCTCTCAGCAGGTATTTTGGCCCACTCCTCATGAGCAAACTGCTCCAGTTGTGTCCGGTTTGAAGGGTGCCTTTTCCAGACTGCATGTTTCAGCTCCTTCCAAAGATGCTCAATAGGATTGAGGTCAGGGCTCATAGACGGCCACTTTAGAATAGTCCAATTTTTTCCTCTTAGCCATTCTTGGGTGTTTTTAGCTGTGTGTTTTGGGTCATTGTCCTGTTGCAAGACCCATGACCTGCGACTGAGACCAAGCTTTCTGACACTGGCTAGTACATTTCTCTCTAGAATTCCTTGATAGTCTTGAGATTTCATTGTACCCTGCACAGATTCAAGACACCCTGTGCCAGACGCAGCAAAGCAGCCCCAGAACATAACAGAGCCTCCTCCATGTTTCACAGTAGGGACAGTGTTCTTTTCTTGATATGCTTCATTTTTTCGTCTGTGAACATACAGCTGATGTGCCTTGGCAAAAACTTCGATTTTTGTCTCATCTGTCCACAGGACATTCTCCCAGAAGCTTTGTGGCTTGTCAACATGTAGTTTGGCATATTCCAGTCTTGCTTTTTTATGATTCGTTTTCAACAATGGTGTCCTCCTTGGTCGTCTCCCATGTAGTCCACTTTGGCTCAAACAACGACGGATGGTGCGATCTGACACTGATGTTCCTTGAGCATGAAGTTCACCTTGAATCTCTTTAGAAGTCTTTCTAGGCTCTTTTGTTACCATTCGGATTATCCGTCTCTTAGATTTGTCATCAATTTTCCTCCTGCGGCCACGTCCAGGGAGGTTGGCTACAGTCCCATGGATCTTAAACTTCTGAATAATATGTGCAACTGTACTCACAGGAACATCTAGTTGCTTGGAGATGGTCTTATAGCCTTTACCTTTAACATGCTTGTCTATAATTTTCTTTCTGATCTCTTGAGACAGCTCTTTCCTTTGCTTCCTCTGGTCCATGTCGAGTGTGGTACACACCATATCACCAAACAACACAGTGATTACCTGGAGCCATATATATAGGCCCAATGGCTGATTACAAGGTTGTAGACACCTGTGATGCTAATTAGTGGACACACCTTCAATTAACATGTCCCTTTGGTCACATTATTTTCTGTGTTTTCTAGGGGTACCATCATTTTTGTCCATGCCTGTTTCATGAGTTTATTTTTTTACATAATTCTGTTGAAGCATGGTTGAAAAACAATGTCTGACTTTCATTGGTTAACATTTATAGAATTTTTATTTATTATTACTTTTGTCAGATTAAAGTTATTTCTGTGACCATTGTGACTTTTTCTTTCATTGACCAAAGGGTACCAACAATTTTGTCCACGTCTGTACAACCCTCCCTCCCATCATGAGAAAACTCTGCTGTGTTTTGGAAGCCCAGCTATTTCAGATCGTTTTATCTACCGTGTATATCATGACTATAACGAAATGAGAGATTTTTAAACGATATGTCGCAAAAAAAAAAAAAACCAAAACATCCATGACGAGGTTTTGTCACGCTGAAATAACACAATTTGACACGCCTGCTTTGCGCCAGTCTGAAGTGAGGTGCGAAAAGCTTCTGTGCATAAGTCCATTTCTCTTTCATGAGAGATGAGAGGAGATGGTGAACTTTCTCTGCTCCCACTCACCAGCGCGAACGCTCTGCTTGCATTACGTCGCCTTTTTATCACCTTGCTGAGAACAAAATAATGTTTAACATTTCCAGCTAATGTAATCTAGTTAATGCATCTTTGCATCTTTCTCACTGATTCACTGATATATATATATATATATATATATATATATATATATATATATATATATATATATATATATATATATATATATATATATTAGACTGAATCCCCTGAATACTCGTAATAGCTCTGTTTGTGTGGACCTGAATTTACATATTGAAGGAAAATATAAACACGATTCATGTAATACCGTGTGGTCACAAGATTCACAATGTCGTGATCATTCAAATGTTTAACTAAATCCGCAGCTTGACATGTTGCCGAAACATCCGACGAATAAAAAACTCACCCCAGCGGTCACAAGGTGCAAACCTCACTCCATTCATTTGTGGCCAAATTAAAAACAAACCGCCTCAGCATTTCTGTAACACAACATGCTCACTGGGGATTTTGGAATCAATAATGAGTATGCAGTGTTTGTGTTGTCATTTTTGTATTCCTTAGTGAGCGTACATGCAAGTACAACCCAAGGTGGCAGTTTGTCAGGATGCCAGAGAGGAGAATAGTACTTGCAGTGTAACTGAGATTGCTGTTTGAGGTCATCCCCACATTGTCTGGTTGTGTATTAAATGCTGGCCACCTTCTTGTGGCCATCCTGAGTGCCCCCAATAGACATCTGAACTTTTTCCAAGGTGCCAATCCACCTACCATGCATGTTTTTGGACTGAGTGGGAGGCAGACCCAGAGAAATCCCCCTGGGGAGAACATGCAAACTCTATACACACATATGGCGGAGGCGGGACTTGAACCTTCAACCCTAGAGGTGTGACGCGAACGTACTAACCACTACCTCATTTATTCATTCATCTTCTACCGCTTTATCCGATCTTCCCTCGGGTCACGGGGAGTCTGTGCCTATCTCAGGCGTCTATGGACATTAAGGCAGGATACACCCTGGATGGAATGCCAACCCATCGCAGTGCACACACACACACTCACACACACATTCATACACACATTCATACACTATGACAATTTTCCAAGGTGCCAATCAACCTACCGTGCATGTTTTTGTGCATGTGGCCGAGACGAGAATCAAACCCGGACCCCGGACCCTGCACATTTTTGCTTCACAAACATATACAGTTGAATAACCCACAAATGTATTTACTTTACTGTATTTACATACTTACAGTATGAAAACACGAGAGCTTACCTGGACTTGTGGTATGCATTGGTTGAAACCAACTATTTCTGATACTAACTTTTCTGATTTTGTCGTGTAGAGCTGCCGGGGAATCTGTGAAAATAATCATAGGCTGTCGTGATTATAATTTTCGGGTATATTTTTGTTAACCGCCAAGCCAGAAAGTAATTGTACTTGCTATGATGATAAGAAACATGTCTAGGCAGACATGACATGCTGCTGCAAAAGCTGTTGGTGACGTCAGGGACCGACCCCAATCAAAGAACAGATGCTCTTTACATGTAATATGGGATTTCTTGAATAACCAACAAATTAAGGTGCGATTACTTTTAACACATACGTAAAGATTTTGATGTAGCAAAGGAACAATTTTAAACATCGCATTTAATAGTGTGCATGCGGACACTAAAAATAATAGTAAAAGATACAGTGGAGTGTATTAATGCAGGAAGTGTCTCTTTAGATAAGTAACAACAGTTGGGTAATATTTCATTTCCTGTTCATTTTACCATTAATTAAACTCCTACAAGCATAAGAATATCTAATAGGCTCGGTTGAATTTTTTCTTTTTTTTTTTTTGCTGTCAGTGCCTCAACAAATCTATTTAAAAGTTTGATCATGCTTTACTAATTTCGTCGGCGAAGCCGCTAGACATATTTATTTCTCTTGGTTTATTAGACATTTCAGTCTCTAAATAACTTGTACAGTGGTTGTATAGTGATACGTTATATGCTTGAAGTGGGGGGAAAAAAAGTGCCGGTACTCTCTTGTGCACTGTTGACATGTGCAAATCACCACATTTTTACAATAAAAAGTCAGTATTCAGAGATGTTGCTGGTACAACATATTATTTATCCAATTAACAACTTCAAAACAAACTGATTTGACAACATTGAGGTTTGCGATTGAGACTGTCATTAAGAAAGAATGCACTGGCTTGTGCAACCCTACTTACAAACTGAGCAATTTTACGTTTTAATGGTTATTTTTAGCTATTATATTATTTCATTTCTGTTCTATTACATTGCTATTCAAAAGACACTTTGTCTTATTTCTGTGTATGTGTCTGTGTGTGTGTGTGTGTGTGTGTGTGTGTGTGTGTGTGTGTGCGTGCGTGTGTGTGTGTGTGTGTGTGTGTGTGTGTGTGTGTGTGTGTGTGTGTGTGTGTGTGTGTGTGTGTCTGTGTGTCTGTGTGTGTAAGTGTGTGTGAGAGAGAGGATGAAACATTGTTTCATTTATCTGGGTGAGGATCTGACTCACGTGTCCTTTTGGCCTTTTGGTCCCCTTCTGAAGCCAGGCGAACATAGTAATACTGTTTAGTATTTAATTAGAAAAGAAAACGTTCGATATGGCTTATTATAATATTAAACAGGTCATTCAAATAGTGCCCCCTCCCTGTGGTGGGATGTAATTACTATTAATCACCCACACGATGACAGTTTGACTCAAGAGTGGCCCTCGTACCGGCAACATGTGAGTAGTGATGGTACGCTAAAGACGAAAATATAGAAGTATAGGGTGCATACCGGCCCACTTCAAGCACTGGTTATATGGAAAATGTTGGTGGACACCTGAATACAACATTTGAATGTGTTTTTTTTTCTCTCTGTTTCTTTTTTTTCTCTGTAGGACTCTTCCTACAGTCCTCATTTGCTGTTTTATAACCTCCACTTATCTGGGAAGACGGTCCAATAGATTTTGTGTTCAAGTCAGAAACAAGGGTACTAGTAAAGTTAGGAAGGTGACCAAAGACAACCAAAGACATCCTATAAAATTGTTTACCTCGAACTTAACAGAATCAAGTGGTAACTTTGTGCTTCCTGTGGTGTATATTGAATTCATGTAGTGAATTAGCACATCATACTACTATAGAGGTTGTACGGCTAATTAACAGCTAATTATTTTGCTAAGGCACAATGTAAGCTGTGACTTTACCTCAATGCTCAGGTGCATGTCTTCCAACGAGGAGAACGAGTCCTGGTCAGGGGGATGAGAGGAGCCAGAATCAGTGATTGTGGGATAACTGATGCTGGACACATGAGTCAAGACACCATCATCATTCTCAAAGGCTGGATTCACTCTCATAATTCTTTCAGTAGACAGGGGAGAGTGTGAATGCCTGTAATGCACAATTGAAAGGATTTGACACCGAAACGAAAAGAACAGGGACCATACCGGTGTAACAAAACAAGCATAGACAGACACACAGACAAATTGCTCTTACATTAGTGTAACTGTCTTTCTGGTTCGTACACACTTCCTGTTAATGAGAACTAACAAGCCTATCACAGCACCCACCACTGTGAGATTTCCCATCAGACAGAGAACAAACATGAACGGATCAACTGGTATAGACACCAGCTCACTGCAGCGCTCCCCATCATAGAACCAATATCGACCTGCAGGACATCTAGAGTCAAACAAGGAAAAAGTTCAAGTTAAACACATAGGAATGCTGGAATTGGGAAACCGTACTGACAATAGTAAACAATAGTAATTAAGCTCATTAATACCAAAAAATAAAACCAAGCTAGTGTATGAATGTGTGTGTGTGAGTGAGTGTGTGTGTGTGTGTGCCCTGCGATGGGTTGGCATTCCATCCAGGGTGTGTCCTGCCTTAATGCCCATAGACGCCTGAGATAGGCACAGACTCCCCGTGACCCGAGGGAAGATCGAATGTAGCGGTAGAGGATGAATAAATGAAAACCAAGCTATTATGATTACAATGATTTGTAATCCAAAGACCATTATTTTTCAGTGTCATAAGATTAATTCATCCGTTCATCTTCTAACGATTATCTCAGGTGTCTTCGGGCATTAAGGCAGGACACACCCTGTATGGAATGGCAATCCATTGCAGAGTGCACACTCACGTTCACTAGGGACAATTTCCCAAGGTGCCGATCAACCTACCGTGCATGTTTTTGGACCCCGAAAACAAACCCTGCTGCACGGGGAGAACATGCAAACTCTACACACACATGGCGGAGGCGGGAATCGAACCCCCAATTGTGCCCCAGTGTCATAAGATTCCTAAACTGTTTAACATGCAGTAAACTGAATCCCCTACCTTTTTTCGACTACAGATAATCTCTAGACAGAGTATAATATGTAGTTGCACTAGATTTTACACCGAACAACAAAAAAATATATTTTTCACATTTGTTTTTGGATAAAGAAGCACATTGGATGTTTTTTTTCCACTAACCATTAACCATTATTTACTAAAATCCGAATTGCCATGATCTGTTTACTTCGAAATAACATCTAAATTGGTAAATACAACATTTCCAATCGATAAATCTCACAACATTTTACATGAGACAGAAAAAATAGCATTCTTTAAAGAATTTTCTGAACTCTGAACCTTTCAGAGTTTTATGTTACCTGCAGCCGACTCCGTGACCTGGTATGTTCTCACACAGTCCCCCATTGAGGCAGTAGTTGGGCTGGAGGTTGCAGATGCTTTGACAGGGCAGACCATCCACAGTGCTATAGCCAGGGTCACACAGACACTCAGCCTCAGTGGTCAGTGTGTTCACCACACAGTGAGAAAACTCATTACAATCCATATACTTGCATGGATCATTATGATCACCTGGAAAGAATCATGCAGACTGATGCATATATCCATGTATGATGTTTAGACTATGCTGAAATCTGTCAGTCATATCCTTACCAGGCTGCGTGTCTTTATCCAGGCCCTTTGAGGCAGCTTTGTTCAAGTCCTTAAGAGTGCAATGAACAGGTTTGGTGATATTATCCATCACTGGTTTGTACAACTTGATCTTTTTGTTTACCACCATGCTGCCGTTTCTGAACTTGAGGATATGCACCTCCTTAAATTCGGTTAGATCGGACTGTAGAAACTGGAGCAACTGGAGGGTATTAATGAACCAACCAGTCAAAACAGTCAGTGGCATCATGGATCAACTGTTTACACACTCAAATATTACAGAATGTCATTTTCCTAAAATGGCAGCAAAAAAAATCTTTTTATTTTGGTTTAACTATGAGCTTAATAGAAGCTAATTCGCATATGTCTGATTAGTTATTTCATGCTTAGAGATAAAGTGTAATTTTTCTGTCAGTTAGTAAAAAAAAAAAAGAAAAGAAAAAGCAATTATTGTAGGTGTTTGCATATGATTCGTTTTTTTTTCTGCGTCATTTGTCTACAGCTCACTTGTGTGAAAATGAGGTGTTGGAGTGAAGATGGATTTATAACCAGTGCAAATGAGCTTGCGTTCCTGAGTAAAGAGAGCCAGAGACTAATTTTAGCGAGTCTACTTGTGAGACTATTTGTTCCTTAGAAAAAGATTTGTTTAGGCTTTCCTTTTAAATGTAAACATGCATCATATACTGTATATCAGGTAGCTGCTATTGGCATGGCTGTATTCATTTCCAACTAATATTAGCAATCATATTTATCATGAGGTGGTTTAGTGGTTAGCACATTCGCCTCACAACGCCAGGGTCTGGGTTCGATCCCCATCTCGGCCATGTGTGTGTGGAGTTTGCATGTTCTCCCCGTGCCTCAGGGTTTTTTTTCTCCGGGTTCTCCGGTTTCCCCCCGGTCCAAAAACATGCACGGTAGGTTGATTGGCACCTTGGAAAATTGTCCCTAGTGTGTGAATGTGAGTGTGTGAGTGCGTGTGCCTTGCGATGGACTGGCATTCCATCCAGGGTGTATCCTGCCTTAATGCCCATAGACGCCTGAGAGAGACAGAGGCTCCCCGGGACCCGAAGGAAGATCGGACAAAGCGGTAGAAGATGAATGAATGAATGAATGAATATTTATCATGAGTGGGAAAAGCACTGAGAAATTAAATACACTCTATGAATAAAACTGTTGATTATTCCCCAAAAAGCTTGGAAACACACAGTTTTATAGGATGACTTTGGATGGTGTAGCATTATGTCTATACTGTGTACTATATATGTCTATACAGACTATGTCTATACTTTGTCTCAAACTTGAGGGTTATGGGCACAGCAATGTTAGAGATTGGTTATTCTGGGATTTGAACTTGTGACCTTTCAATGCCGCATCTGATTTCTTCACCTCCACCTCCAATGGGATGAATTACAATGCTGACTTCACCCCAGGCTTCCTCACCCTACATCAGTACATGGCTTTATTAAAGCACTTGTGGCTTTAATAAAGCCCACAAACACACTGTAAAAACTAGTGGAACAACCAATTATATTAGTTAAATATTACAGGCAAGAATAATTGGCAGCCAGATTGGATTCATATATTAATATAGGCAATACATTAATGAACCTTTCCATAACATTTATCAAAGTTTTTTGTAATTATGCAATTTAGATGCCTTGTTTTGGAAAGTATAATTGAGCTAGGTTCAGGGGTGCTCATTAAAAGTGTATTTTGACATGCATGAACAGGTATAACATTTACTACATTGTGTAGCTTGAGAAAGTCATAAACAATAACATAAACAGGAGGTGGTAGTTTAGTGGTTAAGGCATCGGCCTCTGGGCCGAAAGGTTGCAGGTTCAAATCTCAGCACCGCCATGCGGCCTCTACTGGCCCCTTAATGCTCAGATATAAGATCCTCTTTATAGGGTGTTTGCCAAATACTGCAAATGTAAATGGGAGGGTACAGTATAATACTTTTATGGTCTTTTATTATGTACAAATGCCTCCTTGCTTCATGATTTGTAACACGTACATTAAATGTTTAAATAATAATGGAGTCAAATGTGTTTTTTTTTCTCGGAGATGTAATTAGGTAAGAATGCAAATTTAGGAAAGTCAATAAAAAAAAAATCCAGTCAACTGTAAATACCACTAAATGATATATGAGTATAGTCATTAAGTACCGTTAAGTACAAATGTATGCAGCATGATTTGCAATAAAGATAGTAATTCATAATTAGTGAGGAGCACCAAAGACAGGACATTAATTGGAAAATAGGTATGAAATCAAGTGAAGAGAAAAAAAAAACATGGCTCTGTGTTGCTCATCTATCTTTTTAAGTAAACCTATTCTTTTTTTGTTTTGTTTTAAATCATTCAGTTCGGCTGGGCTTTAACGCAAACCAATAATTCTTCCCGGGTGTATGAAAAGGAGTGGGAATCGTATAGTTGTCACTCAGCAAGTCCTCGTGTTCCATAAGAATCTGCTTTCATAAAGCTCCTCCATCTTGATCACCCCATGCTTCACTGCCTGTCTAGGTTATTTATGGCTTTGAAAACTATCTGGAAAAATGTTTTACACAAGCATTCCAATGATAAACTTAATTTTAACCTAAAGTTGCATTTCCTATAATAAAGCTTAATCTCCTCCTGCCAGTGTATAAAACACAAATGCCACTACACTGCTAAATAGGAATTTCATTCTCCTCAGACAAGTTGCAGATATGATATTCATTGACAGAAGATATGATGCTAGCTTATTTACTTATTGAATCTTGGTATTAGGAGACTCACTTTCATGCATTCATTTACACAACTATATTCTCGTTTTATTCATTTATACACTTTGTTAAGACGCAGTTTGGTCACAATTTGTATGCAGCATATTCAGGAAGCATTGACACACGAAGCAGGAATATGGCCTGGAGGCTATTGTTGAGAACCACTCACTCACATTCACAGATGAATTCACACTTTGGGGTAATTTTATCGCAACTAATTCAAAATCAAACGTAAACTTTAGAAACCCACAGAAAACTGGAGAAATACAAAATTCTGCTCTGAACTGAAACTTGAATATACCAAGATGCAAGCCTGAAACCTTTTTTGCATAACTTTAATAGAAATAACCATACGCAAATTATTATTCGGACTAGCTCACTGTAATTATTCTCATGTCCTGTTAGTCATTGTGTTGGTAATTAATCATGTTCTTAGTTGAATAAATGAAAGTTTCCGCTCAGATCTTCTTCAAGCTTTCTCTATTTTATCTGTTGCTTTTTTTCTACAACTTTGGATTGGATGCATTTGAATAATGAACTACATGAACAGACTGACTGTGCTTATACTGTATAATGGATTACATATAAAACTGTCTCTTTTATTTGCATTGTTTTTTTTGCTATTAATTATATGAACATCCTAAATTTCCTATAACTATAGTACTCCTATAACAACTATCCCAATATATCCCTATCCTAAATACTGTATATCCCTAAACTTGTGTTTAGTGGTATATTGTATTGTAGCAGTTGACATGTACGTTTACCATTATGAAGCTCATTTTTGAAGCTCAACACTTTGCTCATTTAGTGTCATCTTAGTCATTATACCATATGTAGGACTTCCCCAAGCTGTTAACATAAAGTTAGAAGCACACAATTTAACATGATGTCTTCATACGGAGCACCTTAAAGTAACATGGACAAAGTCCTGCCCCTATGGAATCCACTGAAACATTGCAGGTTCGCAAACAATGGTCAATTTGGCCACTGAGGGGCTACAAGGAGGCGAGAGACTCCTTACTGGTGAATTTTCTCCAGAACTCCAATAGAGCAGAGCTATCGGGGGAAAGGTTTATAGGCTAGAGGGGCTAGGTGATAAAGAGAGAAACAGAGGGGGACAGTGCAATGTCTCCTGAGTCACAAACAGATCCACTTGAGCTGTGTAATATTTCTCCCAAATGTCTTCATTCGGACAAGTGGCGCCTTTCCATTACAAATTTGAGTAAAACTTTTGCAATATTTTCTAAATGTTGATAGGAAAAAACTGTTGCGAAATGACGGTGTTTCCATTAACCATATCATGAGACTAAAACTCGTCCTCTCTCGATAAGTTATTAAAAAATGGTGGCAGATATAAGCAGGCTTATATCACAGCCAATGTATTCGCCGTTTTTATTTTTCATTCGGAGACGTAGGCACGTTATACATTATACGCCACGTATGCCCTTGTTCTGGGAGGTAATAGTGCACGATTTCACGGAAAACCTGTGGATTCAGAAATGAATGAACGCGTCCACTTTTTTGACCTGTGCAATGCCTCTTGTAGCACCTGCAGTATCATGCCCAAGGCAAGGCAAGGTAGATCATGTGACCTGGAAATGCGAAAAAAAAGTTTCCTTTAAATTTGTGCATTTCTGCGCTTCCTGTCTCGGCAGGATCCTTTCCTGGGACCACAGGAGGATCTACTATACCATTGTGTATAGGCGTAAAAAAGTGCAAGACTCTTTAATGTTTGATATAGGAGACCACTGACTTGTCCGTGCATATAAGCACCTGGCCATTCTTCAGTTCTGGGAGAAAGTGCTTGAGTGCACGGATCAGTCTGGACCCATACCAATTCGCCTATTGGTCGAATAGGTCAACCGAGGACGCTATTTCCACACTACTTCATTCTGCCCCGACTCTCCTGGACAATCCTGACACTTATGCAAGGATGGTGTTTATCGATTTCAGCTCAGCTTTCAACACAGTTAGCACCCCCAAGCTAATCTTGAAGTTGGAACTGCTTGACATCAGCACACATCTTTGTAACTGGACCCTGGACTTCCTTATGAACAGGCCATAATCTGTTCCAATGAACTCATTCACCTCCTCCAGTCTCACCATCAGCACTTGAGTTCCTCAGGGATGCGTATTGTCCCCTCTCCTATACTCCCTTTCCCCCGTCCCCCATGACCGTGTACCTGTCTAAGTCTCAAACAGCATAGTTAAGTTTGCAGATGACACCACGTTGGTAGGCCTGATTAAAGATAACGATGAGACAGCTTACAGGGAGGAGATCCAGCACCTATAGTTGCATGATGTGGGGACAATAACCTGGAACTCAACACTAAGAAGACAGAAGAACATTGTGGATTAGAGATGAGCTGGAAACCACACTCACACTCCCGTTCACATCATAGGAGATACTGTTGTACCCAGCTTCAAGTTCCTAGGAATATGCATCTCTGTGGATCTCTGAACTTTTCCATCCTGCTTAGGTAGGCACAACAGAACCTGCATTTTCTGAGGAGACTTAAAAAGTACTAGCTATGCCTCAGAGCCCGCACAAACACACTGAAAAATAGCTCTGTTCCTGTGGCTGTTCCTGCACTGAACAGCTGATCATACAATGTAACAATCACTAATGCACTGTCACTTTCCATATTTGCAGCACTTATTATTGCATCTTTGCACCACTTGTATACATTATGTATATACTGTACCACTTATCCACTGCACAGCTACATATCATACTATATTTACTCTGCTACACCCTATCAGATATATATTACACTGCTATTTATTGTAATTTAGCCACCTAAACTTCATCTAATCAAGAGACACACCACAAAGAAAAAAGTGGTTAGATGTTAACTGCATTTCATTGCCTCTGTACATGTACCTTGCGCATTGACAATAAAACCGAATCTAATCTAATTTAATCTAAAACAGCCATCATCTCCAGACAGTTGAAGTGTCAAGAAAGATGGGACTAGCTCCATAGACTGTGAGCGGGCTGACCGTTCAGGACTGCGTCCTAGCCTGGGAGGGCTACATCTGTCGTTAGTGAATAGCGATGGCGAGGAGCACCCAAAAAAAAGGCCTTGAGAGAGGAACTTGGGGTTCTCTCCGCTAGCTCCATCTATGAACCCCACAACAGAAGCGAGAGCTGAGCTGCGAGGCGCGCTAGAGAGAGCCTTCCTTGAAAAGTGCTCTTCAGGAGTGGATCTGCTCGTAATGCTTACAGCTAGCGCCCTTGAGAGCTAGCTTAGCATGCTCCGCTCCCAAACAGGGTACACAGAGCTCACGTGTATCTTCGCCCGTGATGAATCGCGGCCTGAATGCCTGCTATTTCGAGGAGCATTTGAACATTTGTTTGTTGTTTTTCTCACAAAAGCAGACACTTGTTTTGTCAGACCTATACACACAAAGCGCTTGCTGAAACACAGAAGCAGAAGCTGTGTCTGTGCCGTGTGCTAATATACACTCTTCAGGAATGGGCATCAATTTGGTGGCGTCAAGCCTGTCCTATTGGATGTAATCACACACGTTTTAGACCTGGAAACACCAGGGGCATTTCCACAGTGTTATTGATGCAGTATTGAGCTCCTGAAAGGGAGTGAGACAAAACTTAAATATAGCGGGCGGGAGTGGGACAAAATTACATATATATTTGCCGGAGCGGGACATAACCTTGCGGCAGCTGGTGGGAGCAGAAAAATCCATCTCGTGCAGGTCTCTACCCTTCACTTCAAATGCTTTACAGTTTTCAGCTCACAATGGTCACAAAAGGTGATTCTATGGGTTCGTAAAGCATCACAGGCAAGCAGCAAGCCACCAATCAAGGTAGATCCCACCCGCCAATCACCAATAAGGAGAATATATGGAGAGGAATAAATGATGGAAGAACCACCTGACTCTAACTTACTACAACACTGAGGCCTTATTTGAATGTTTTTTTGAAGTAGTTGAATAGGTTTTGAGCTCATGATAATTTTAATCGAAAATAGGAATAATTAATATCATTAGATAGATAGATTGGTGTACTAATAGTTGAGGTTGGAGCTCTAATATTAGAATCTTTTCACATAAACGAAGTTGATTAAGAAAGCAGGCTTGTGGAAAAAATGATAGTAGGAACATAATAAAACACATTACATCATGGTACCTTGTATACTTAAGTCAATTTAAAGGCAAATGCTCAAGTGAATGTATTTTACAGCCTGTATCTCTAATTCAAGTACATGGTGTGTTTTGATCACCACTGGTTTTATTCATTTACTTTTAACCACAGGCACAAATTAAAAGGTGGTTTTAATGTACACTATATTAGCAAAACATTTGGTTGCATGACATTTAGAGCCATATGTGATTCTCCCCCAAACTTTTAAAACGTATAGTTGGACGAACACAGTTGTGTAGGTTGTCTTTGGATGCAGTAGCATTACATTTTCCTTCAACTTGAAGTAGGCGACGTAATCCTGTTAGAGCTCCAACCTCAATCCTATTGAACAACTCTGGGACGAACTGGAATAGTGACCGCATCCCAGGCCTCCTCACCATACATCAGTACATGACTTAACTAAAACACTGCAACAAAAAAATTACAATAATGATGCTTGTTCCAAGCACCACTAAATATAAAATCTAGTGGAACAACTTTCCAGGAAATTGAAAGTTATTATAATAGCAAATGGAGACTAATTGTGGAACTGTAAATTGAAAAAGTACACAAATTTGTGTTCATGTAGTATATGTTCATCCTAGAAAGTCAGCTGTAAAGTATGATTCCTGATCAAATGGAACATCAATATATGTTTACACATTGTGTACAGTCCCTGGCCAGTCTTATCCAAGCTTCTAACAATATGTAAATGATCAAACTACACATACAAGTATTTCTGACAGTAAATTTAAACATTACTAAGAAAGACAGACTCCTTTTTTTCATTTACGGCTAACTGACCATATGTTTGAGATGTAATCTTGTGACTTGTGGTGCAATAGCATATTGTATTTATGAATTACGTGAGATAACATTGCACATGTGACAAAAATGTCATTATATAAATTAAACATGTTTATTCCTATGCTTTCTTTTCGGCTTGCCCTCGAGCTTTTCTGTTATGTAGTCTCTCAAAACAAACAATAGCATTGCACTTTGATCAAAATTTAATCGAACGAGTGCGGTGTTTGCCTGAATGCATTAAAGAGACACACCACAAAGAAAAAAGTAAAAAGTTCTTTAGGTATTAAACAAAAAGAAAGCACAATGTGGGTTAGGGAAAGGACAATATTTTATAATAGGCTATGAAGTTAAGTCTGACAGGAAGCTGTTGTTACTATTGTGTTTGCAATACTAATATTAATCAGCTCAAAAGGTCTGTAATAAGTTTAGACTGTTAGTATTGTGAATATGCGATGCTCATAAATGATATATCATATCTTAGAAGCTTACTGATACCGGTATTGAGGCTAATGTCCGATGTTCCTTCTCACGCTGTTTACTGGAAGACTCAGGGGTTGGCGTCCTTCTGGGTACAGCATTTTGTCTCTGAAAACGTGATTAAGTGTGGATGCAATCTTTGTAATGTTCTCACAATGTAATCCACATTTTGTTTTTCTAATAAATCATCCTCCCATTACGTGATGATATCATATCTTGCTATTGTGTTTTTTCCATATGAATAGTGATGCATATAGGTCAAAACATCTGAAAGGGTAATATTTTTTCAGCTATAAAAGAATTTGAATTGAGGATGAATAAAATGATTTATATATATCTCATAAGTGAAAAAAAGAGAGACCACCTACTAGTTCAAGGAATGTGTTCTCCAAAGATGTATAACCAGGTGAACTTTTATTTACAAGATCCTCCGAAAAGATCATGTTGGTGATCTGTATACTGAAGAACATGCCCACGTCTTTGTCTAGAGAGAGAACTAAGGGCTCCAATGGAAAGCCTTTAATGAATGCACATGCACTGGTGTGGTGAGAAGAATGGGTGTGCATAGACTGTCCATCCTTAATGAAGAAATGTCCAGGAAGGGCTGAGGGTAAGATTCCAGACGATACAGGTTGGGCGTTTGATGTAGGCTGAAAATGCTGGATGGTGTCTTCAGGCCTGTTTACTGAGGAGAACCTTAATAACTTAGTGGACTCATTTGTGTGTTGTACCTCAGAGTTCTCCGTCAAACTGCTGGGTTCACTTGTTTGGGAAATGACATCCATAGGCCGAGTGGTATTGCCTGCTGTGTCCTCTGCTTTAGGCATCTCAGTTGGGTTAAAGTATGGCATAACTGATATGCTGTGCTTAAATGAGTCTTCTGTTGCATCAACTAAACCCCCTGAATACTGATTTGAAGTCGAAGCTCTTACAGCTTTAATGGAGTCCGTGTTCAGTGAGCTAGGCTTGGCAGCAATTTCATTTCCATGAGCCTCTTCCACTTCAGACAACTTTGATGGGGACTCCAAAGTAGTGTTCCTCTTATATCCTTCAAAACAAAACAAAATGGCTCTCAGCATAGATCAGATTGTGCACAGAGCCAGCCTGTCGTTCCCCTGCAATTGTATTAGTATTTTATTTTGCACATGAACAGGTCATTACCTTCAGCCTTAGTGGATTCCTTTAGCTTAGGGCCACCACTTGTTTCAGTTGACTCCGTAATAGCCACCAATGTAGGTACAGTAAGCAAATACTTATATGTTTCCTGTTCGGGAAATGCGCCATCTATAGCCTCCTTATCTCTCCCTTGAGTTCTATTAGGAGCTGCTTCATCCCCTGAGTTGCTAATCGACCCAGTAGTCTTTTCAGAGACGGTTCCTGCTGCTTGCTCATTAATAACCGCAAGTAGATGTATTGGTTTGTCCATCGGTGGGTCTTTTAAATCATTTTGTGTAGTTGGTTCAAGGCTTAGAGAATGAATCTGCAGAGTCAAGAATGCATCCTCCCTCAGGGCCTTTAATACCATGTCCTTCAGCGCTATTTCTGTGCCGGATCCTCCAGCAGTTCCTGAGGGCCCTATTCCAGTGGAGTCCACTGCTGTTTCGAACACCACAGCATAATGCTCTGCAACACTTCCAGGACTGTATATTTGTACAAGGAGAAGCTGTTACTTAGTTCCTTCATTCATTTATTTATCCATTCTTTAGCACGGTTACTGCTGACTTTATCACAAATTGCTTAATATGCATCTCTGCATCACAATATCTTCAAAATGTTCCTGAATCAGCACAACCAAAACAATGTGCTCCATGTTTCCAACGAGGTCAAATCTGATACGTTTTTTGTGACCACATTAGGTTTTGCATTCCTACAGTTTAAGTAGTGGTCATTGCAGAGATAGAATGCATGCATTATAACTATATTAGAATATGCTCATAAACACTGCAGAATTAGAGCGCAGGGAAACAACGTACTTTTTCTCGAACACAAAGAGAAAAGAAAGTGCACCGTTAATCAAAAGTGCAATTTTCACGCTCATTGCAAAGTAATTTCTCGGTAGATTCTACTCACTGATTTCCCAGCAGTCGAATCTCCTTAAAGCCAGCAAGTTTGTTGAAAATTTCCAGCATCTGCAAAGTTACAAACAGGATCTCATCATCTCTCAAGCAGAACTGTAGCATTACAAAAATACGTCGAATACTATCTGTACTGTTAAGCAAAAAGCGTGGCATATTGAACTGTACATAATCTTTCATAATGTGTTGTTTTTCGGCGGAACGGATGTCCAGATAAGAAATACACACTACAGTTTGCTTCATTCCCTGCAGGTTTTTGACCTCTTTTATTTGAGCTTCTTTCTATCCCCAAGCTTGTTTTGGATTTGCCCTTGCAGTCTGAAGAATTAGTCACATGTGCAAGCAATTAACCCATAAACACTGGAAAATGTGTTTGACAGAAATGAAGCACGTTGAATTATGAGCCAATTACTGTAACATAGCGAAGATGACTTGGGGGACGTTATCACTGGAAAACACAACTCACTGTTCGAGACCTGCTAGGGGTGCAAAATGCTGAAATGTGCGATTTCACCTGCTCATGAAGACTACGGGGGGTATCCTGATGTCGCATGTCGCCTGGATCACTCTGCAATTGACTGTGGTCTTGGTTATTCACAGTCACACTGAACTCTATTATGTGCTGCACAGCTGAGACCTTGGCCTACGGTCAAGCAGAAATCATATAATGCATGTTTATACTGACATTTTGTACAGCACCGTAGCCTACCTATTCATACCTTTTCTGTATCCATGGTACGCTTCACTTCATGACTTTTTGAACCTGAAATTTCCATTTTGTTTTTAGTTCATTAATAACATTACAGAGATGGAATGTTAGATCTGGTATCAAAAATAATAAAGCCATAGACATACATTCCTTGCCTGGTGCTGATGTGGCTTCTCCACTGAAAAGAAAAAGAAATCAAGATTTGATAGGTTTTAGTTTCTTACATTTTAACAATAGGGTGAAAAGTGGGTTTTTCTGTCATCCATGCACGATTCTGCATACTTATGAGAAGTGGTCAGCTTCAGGGGGTCAAAGTGTATCAGAGGCTCAGACTCATGTAAAAATAAAACTGAATGAGGGTTTGTTTTTTTTCTTTTAGACTTTTTCTCTCCTTCACCACCCGTCTCCTATTACATTTATTCAGCAGACACTCTTATCTTATGGTCTTTTTTTATGCAGCTAAGCAGATGATGGTTAAAAGCATAGATATAGAAAACATATAAATAATCAAATATTGATAATAATGATCTTCTGATAGGGGGCACGGTGGCTTAGTGGTTAGCACGTTCGCCTCACACCGCCAGGGTCCGTGTTCGATTCCCGTCTTAGCCATATGTGTGTGGAGTTTGCATGTTCTCCCCGTGCCTCAGGAGGTTTTTCTCCGGGTTCTCCGGTTTCCTCCCGGTCCAAAAACAGGTTGATTGGCACCTTGGAAAATTGTCCCTAGTTTGTTTGTGTGTGTGTGTGCATGTGATTGTGTGTGTGTGTGTGTGTGTGTGTGTGTGTGTGTGTGTGTGAGTGTGTGTGTGCCCTGCGATGGGGTGGCATTCCATCCAGGGTGTATCCTGCCTTAATGCCCATAGACGCCTGAGATAGGAACAGACTTCCCGTGACCCGAGAGAAGATCGGATATAGCGGTAGAAGATGAATGAATGAATGAATGAATGATCTTCTGATCAGATGTTTTTATTTCGTTCGCCTCACACCTCCAGAATCACCTCCAGCGTTGGGGGTTCGAATCCCGCCTCCGCCATGTGTGCGTGTGGAGTGTGCATGTTCTCCCTCAGGGAGTTTGTCTATGGGTTCTCCCGTGGTCCAAAAACATGCACGGCAGGTTGATTGGCACCTTGGAAAATTGTCCCTAGTATGTGAGTGTGTGTGCACCCTGCGATGGGTTGGCATTCCATACAGGGTGTGTCCTGCCTTTATACCTGAAGAATAGATGTCTGATATAGGCACAGTTTCCCCCGCGACCAGAGATAAAATGAATGAATTAATATTGTTATGTAGAATTGACAAGGAAGTTTGAAAATGCGAATTTTAACGCCAACATTAAGAAAGAAGAAAAAAAAATCACTTATTAAACCACATTTTATTCTTTTATTCTTTAAATGTTGCATACTTACTGCTCTCGGGTATGTTGAACACTCAATCTCTGTGGACAATACAAAGACATTATGCACTTGTTTGATAGCAGGGATTGTAAATGTTCATGTTTGTTATCTATTAGAATCTGCTCACCCTGGCTACCATATCAAGGTGTTCTTGGGTGCTGCTGAAATTATGGGCCAAGTCCTCTACACGCTGTGAGTTTGTCTGGCAAGCATGTACCCACTGCTGGAACTCTGCGATGTCAGGTACTCTATCTAGAAAAACCTGGAAGGCATTCCATACAGCTTCCTGGCAGACTAATACAGGGTTAGAATGTAACAGTCAGTAATCATCAGCAAACAAAACAAAGTGTTTTGACTATTTGTCTAATAACGTCATGTACATAATTATATTTCCTATGTTATGCTCAATCATTTGTTCTGACAGTATACTTACAATAAGTCTGACCTGGAATGTAAACCTTTTATGCGACAAAGATTGACTCATTAAAAAGCAACTTTTTTTTACTCTCTTGCTTCTCGGCTGCAGTTTTGGTCTTGGGTTTGGTCAATTTCTGTCCCGGAAGGCTTTTGATGACAGTTGCGTTTAATATGATTTATGAAGTAATGCGCTGCTGGAGACAAATTTAGCCTATCTTGTCTATCCCACTCATAGCTTGCAGTGTGTGTGTGTGTGTGTATGTGTGTGTGTGTGATGGCCAACCTCTCAGTTTGTAGAACGATTTGTGGCTGGCGATGACCTCTGCCATGTTCTCCGGAGAACATGCTTTGACCCCTGTACTGAATAGTGCTGATTTCTTCACTCGAAGTCTATTCAGGATAAGTGAATCTCGGACAGCTGACAGATGCCTGGCCGCTCGTGAGGCCTCGTAGTAATGACTGTATTTGACATTGCTGTTCCCTGATAAATGGTCCCTGCTGAGGTCTGAAGACAAGAGAAAAACGTATGTTTAGGTCAATTCAATTCATTTTTGTTTTGTCTTGGTTTTGATAATAGACCAGTCACAAAGGAGCGCTAGAGAAGTCTGTATATTGATTACAAATAAACAAGCCAAAGACAACAATGGTAAGGAAACACTCCTTGAGATGACATTAGGAAGAACTTGTAAAGAACTACATTTAAGATGTGTCTTTGGTAACACCAGATAGAGGAATTATAACTCTTTTTATAATTGTAAAACAGTACTAAGTATGCTGAAATGCATTCAGTGTAACAATCGCAGCTTTATGATTGAAGAATGCCACAGGATTGAGATTTTATTTTTTGTAAAAATAAAGAGAGACTAGGCCCAATAATTGAAGTATACATTTACAAACCATCCACATAACATTTCATTTGAATCCTTGCTATGTTGATGATATGTTTATAGAATATGTGTAGATTTAAGTCGTACAAGTTGCATTATCATGTCAACATAGAGTATATACTCATTCTATAAAAGTTGTTCTGAAGAGGTTGTTAATAAACTGTATAATGGTAATGATATTTTTAACACAGAGCAGTAACATTCCATTGGTTGATTACTGATTTGATAATCAAAAAAATATCATATTTGATATCTGTAATCTATTTCGAACTTCATGATTAAAATCCATACTTGTTATGCTCAACAGTGTTAATACTGCGCATGGGGCAAAATATTTACATATACTACCCACTTATATATTTTTGTATTTTAATATCTTTCCTGGCATTTTAACAAGAACCTACATACACTTCAGCAAAGCCATTCAAAACCCTCCCACCCAAAAGACATTACATTTGATATTTTTGAAGCCTTTCTTTATCCTTTCCTTGTCACTGCTTATCGTGGTGCCATATTCCTTATAGTCATTAATGCAACTGATCATTCATTCAAAAATGGGTCTTTATAGCTGTGCATTATAAAGTCATTTGCCAAATGTCGGAGACCTTTTTAAGACATTAAGCCCTTTTTAGGGAAACACACATTCAGGTCTGCGCTTACGGGCATTAGTGCGAGACCGTTTACAGACATTTCAGTGTCATTTTAAAATTAGACTCGCTACCAACTAGTACCTGAGTAATGTGATCTGCACTTTCATGGAGTTTTGGCTCTCTAATGGCCAGATTTGAACTTTGACCATCATTGAGTAAAGCTCTGATAGACTAAACCAGGGATCACCAACCTTTTTGTAACTGAGAGCTACTACATGGACACCGAGTCATATAAAGGGCTACCAGTTTGAAATACTCCTCTGAAATAACAAATTTACCTTTAGTTATATATTATTATTATTATTAATGATACTCATTTATCTATGTGAATACACTTGTGATTTTTGACAGTGACTATCAACAACGAATTAACTACATTTTACATTATAGACGCATCTCACTGATGAGTTGTGCACTTTTTATAGCAAGCCTGAGAGCTACTCATGTGCTCCTTGGGGGCTACCTGGTGCCCACGGGCACCACGTTGGTGACCCCTGGACTAAACTATTAGTTTTTTTGTAAAATGAAGAAACTCTTTAGCAGATCATGTAAAATATGTGACAATATTCTCATCTACTCACAATATACTCGCAACGATGTTCTATAAAATCCTAGTTAACTATAAATAAACGACTGTGTCATGAATTTAATAACAAGGTCCGTGCTCTGCTCGAGCTTATTCAATCACATGCATTTAATTACATTATTTACGCCAAACTACAAGGCTGGAAATAGGTCAGAAAGAGATCATTTTCAGACAGCAATTCTAGATTTTCCATTTTATTTACTTCCTTGGATATAATTAGCAATAATGTCACGGCTTGTCCTGAAAGTATGGGTTTAATCTTGCTAGAAATGATTCAAGCATTACGTTTTAGAATTTTATGTAACTGAACCTTTACAAATTTGAGCTGAATAGCCTTTCCATAGCCACATTTGTGATAAATGTCCTTAATTCCTAGGAATGCTTTGAAGGGCCTATAGTACAGCTACAAGCCAAAAAAAAAAAAGATTAACGTCCCACACAGCTACCAACAAATAGCCTTTTGTTTTTCTGTGATAATGAATGGAATGCCCAAACATAATGGCGAAACCATCCGATCACAGGATATTAGTTTGAAATGCAGTGTAACATTTTCTGCATCCGACCATATGTTCATTATAACCTGCTAAGAATAAAAATGTAATTGTATTGAAAAACCAAATGTTCAGTAGAACGGTAAATGATTAAAGCCAGTGTTGGGTTTGCATTCAAAGGTATTCAGTTTGAGTTATTAAAATCCATTTCTGAATATTTATGTTCATAAGCACCATACTTATTATTAAATTATTCTTATGTCTTTAAGCATAGTATTCAGTAATGTTAAGGAATTATTCAGTGTTTATGATAATAATAGCAAAGGTATGTAGTTAAGAGCAGACTGAATGAAAGACCTCGGGGGGTTCGGCTTATTAATATAGCATATGACTTTCACTATGTGAGATGGCAGGACTGTGAAAAGAGCCAAAAGCACGGTTTAAATCATTGCAAAGATCAAAACACAAATATACATTATACCTCGGAAGAACACAAAAAAGGTGGAGAATGCTATGGCCGGGAACAGGAAGGGTGATAACAGTTAGATACGTAATAAATGTTTTAAAAGCTGAGCACTATAACTTTTATGGACTGGGAGCACAGTTGCCGAGCCTCTATTAAAGATTGCGACAAGGTGCAAATAAGCCAAGCAAACACCATTCTGCAAACAGCTTTACACCTTCCTCCTGTCTGCTAGCTTACCTTTGATTCTGCTGGCTTGGAGGGTAAACAAGAACAAGGTGAGGAACAGTCCTCTTTTCAAGGCCATCATGCAAAGGGCTGTATTTTCTTTTAGACGTGAATCCAGTTACATTAACAAGATATAGATGTGGTGATGTGTCTTAAATCCCAAATGAACGTTTTGGCAAACACCAGGTCATGGAACCGATTGAAGCAAAGTTGATCGATGAGTGCAGATTCCTGGGTGAAGATTTGTTCCTTGAGGGCAGGAGCGGTATATGTCTTGGCACAGTCTGTAAAAAAGAGTGTCTCTGTGTGGATGTAGCCATTTGTGGAAGATGGATGAGAAGATTTGAGAAGGTTAAAAATATAGATTCTTGTTTGGTAGTCATCTGTGTACAAACCACTCACTCTTAATCACTTTGGCTTGCATGTGGTACACATTAATCCTCTTAATTGCACCCTCCTAGCTTGGAACCTTCGGACCAGTGTTGTTTAGTCTGTCATCCTCCTTCTTGTGCTCTCTTCAAAACAACCCATTCAATGAACATTGTGCTGTTATGCCAAACAACCAAACTGCCAAAAGGAGGAGGGGGGTGAGCTCTCCGTGTCATGTGACAATGTGCTGTCTCTCTGATAAATGCTTGACATTAGACGTATGTGTGTGTTTTTGTTCTTATGCTTTGCTGCATAAATCATATGCATTCCTGATATTTTTGCTCATATCTGATTTAGCATTCATACCAAATGTGAATGCTTTATGGTGCCATATTTGACATTATTTTTTATTAAATGGAATGATACAGCCTGCAATGAATATACAGCAGAACATAGCATTTCTTCATGACATCGTTAGAATATATGAAAAATGCATATGCTGTGGCAAATATGTAAAAGAGGATTTACTTTAATTGGGCGATATGACCTCAATTGCTCCATGATCATTTGATAAATGAGTAAAATACATATGAGAAATATATAAGTCTGCTTCTGGGAAAATATTCTTGTTTATGTCCAGACATAAGGTGATTAGCAACAAAACTCTTTTCTACAAGACCCTATCCTTCTCCATGCTCATAATTTCACATCACAAATGAAGGTCAGTATAATGGTGTGCTCAACTCTGATGTTCTGGTCAGCATGCAGGTCATACCATACATGTCTTTTTCTTTCCCCCCAATGTTCCCTGTGCTCATTAGCTAGCATTAATGAATGGAGTTAAAGGCCTTAGCCAATGTATAAACAGTTCTAACCCAAGAGGGCCTATGAAAAAAAAACCATGGCAACATGAAGTGCATTAGCTCATTGGCAAATCCCCTCATCCAGCACAGGATTGTTTGAATTCCATGCCGCAGTAGGAGGTTCAAAACCTAGAACAACGTTCTGGCTACCCCTGGGCCTGATTTGCTCATCAAAATGGCAAAGCCTATTAGGACATCACTCTAAAATGCATTGTTCATCATGTCAGCTTTGATGATTTTTTTTTTCTTTCTAGCAATCTGGCACAATTACGAAACAGTCTGTAACACGTCAAGCACGGCTTATGTAGCGGTGTCATTTGCATTCATAAGTCATAAAAAAGCTCTTCATTGACCTTGAATTGTTTAGCTGCTGTTTAGACTTGTTGTTTGATCTCTTGTCTTATTCCAAAGCACTGCCACTGGCTCCAGCAGCAGGGTAAATGATTCTGATGGAGATCTCCTGAGAGAGAGAGAGAGAGAGAGAGAGAATACTTGATGAGAAAATAATGTAAGAAAATCTGAATATGGATGTTAAATATGGGAGATGGTGGCTTAGTGGTAAGGTGTTGGCCTCTGGACTAGAAGATCGCAGGTCCAAACCCCACAACCACCAATCTACCACTAGTGGGCCCTTGAACAAGGCCCTTAACCCACAATTGCTCAGTTGTAAGTCGCTCTGGATAAGGGCGTCTGCCAAATGCCACAAATGTCACAAATGTAAATATGTTTTACCGGTTTATTTATTTTTTCTATGCATGCTCCAACTCATGTCAAGAAGCTTTTATTGTCATTTCAACCATATACAGCTGACACAGTAGACAGTTTAATGAGACAAGGTTTCTTCGGAATCCTGGTGCTACGTCAAAAAAAGCATTATTCTTATAATTATTCTTCTTATAATTCTCCTTATAATACTTGCCAATGTTAACAGAGACAACAGCGTATTGAATTTATTTTGTAATACGTCCTTTAACCAGTCATTGACTTTCAACGTAGGTAAGAATAAAAGAACCAACAAAAAAAAGAGCATTTCATTTGACTCTCAGATTTGAAAGGTTCGATCCATTCTTTAGTGCATAGTGAAAAATGTAAACGACAGGCTTTGTCTCTAAAGAGATTCTACAGAAAATTACATAACAACATATAATTACATTCTTGTCAGTCAGAGTAATTTTAGTCCTTCATATAAGCTTCTACCAATTAGCCAATTAGTTGTACTTCTAGTGACAGTGGAAAAGTGCTTTAAGTGTGTGCTGTGTTATCATGGTCACTTTGCCCAGCAGAGAATGTGCTTTCACTGGCCGCAGGAGTGTGTTACACTGGTGCTCATACACACCACAATATGATAACAATATGCTTCAGCCTCAGATTCTGTGGTTCACTTCAAGGCTCAGTCCAAATGGGTTTGTACTAAATACTATTCTGCTTATAGTACACTATGACCATTTTGTACCAAAATGTGAATTTGTTTCGTCTTGTTTGAGATAAATGATAAACTTTGACGTTAAGACTTAAAAGACAGAGACAAATCCCATCAGGCTGCCTAAAGATGTCAAATAGCAAGAGTGCTATGGTAAATCGCAAAACAAATGTCAATCAAATTGACCTGTCATTTACCTGTACACTCGGCATTTATATATCAAAGTTTAAATTTAAGATTATTTCAGCACTGATATACAGTTCAGCTACTTAATTTGCAACCAAACTATTTTCAGAATGATTTATACTTAAAAAATTATAATGTGTAACAATAAATAGGATGAATAAAAAAAAATCACTTAATATTATTAGCCTAGGTAAACTTTTGGCCTCAATTGTCAGAGTAAGTAAAAAGTCAGAAGATTAAGGAATAAATAATACACAACAGAAAAAAACATGCTTGTGTACACTAACATCAGACTTACATCCCATTCCACATGTAATGCTCATATGCTGTTATAATTCAATATTCTGTGAATTCTGTGAATAATTCTGCTAGATTTGGAGTGTGCTTGAAGAACTTGCAGTTGTTGACGGAGGGTGAAGAGGACTGGGGTGCACTCAGTTCCAATTCATCCCAAAGGTGTTCAGAAGGGTTGAAATAAGTATATATATATGATAGTTATTAATGAATTACTGCAAAACCAACCTCAGTGCATCCACTCAAGCTTCCTAAATTTCCCCGAATTACACCTGCTAGCAGCGCATTCACAACAGGTACTCACTATATTACTGTATATTACCATATGTAACCTTATGGAAGCACATTGCATTCACAAATCTGTGTTATGGAAGCACACTTTTCTTTTGTGAATGCAATGCACTTCCGTATAACCTAAACGTATCACCAGTTCAAATGTAAAGCAACAGGAACAGATTTCTTAAAGGGGCCAGGTCCCATATTTTACAACTGAAACAACCACTAAAAAAGTAACATTGAAATTAACAAGAAATTAATGTTAAAATAATAATTTCCAGGGTAAAATAAATATTATATAATCAATAATTTTATTAACGAGAGAGATTTTTAGAGAAATGTATATAATTATAATATTTGTTGCAGAATATTCATGTATGGTACATTGAAAATGTGCAATTAATGTGTGATTCCAAAATTTCCCCGAATTACACCTACTAGCTGCGCATTCACAACAGGTATGAGCTCCTCACTATATTACTGTGCACTATATTAACTCATGTGTTAACACACATGCACACACACACACACACACACACACACACACACACACACACACACACACACACACACACACACATATATATATACATACATACAAAGAGAGGGAGAGAGAGAGACAGCATGTTTATATAGTCTTATAGTCACTCGTTCAGTCAGGTGTTGTATAATTAATGGCAGACAAAAGAAAGAATAAACCCCTCCAAACAAACACATAAAGCCTTTTCAGGCCTTTTATTTGTTTGCTTTGTTTTACACTTGTGACATTTGAGTGGGGGGTCTGGTGAGAGCTGTTCATGTAGATTTGCTAATCTCTCAGAATTGGCCTTGAGTTTAACAACCTGTCACACAGCACAGAGCCTTGAGCTGCTGTGCCGAGAGTCACAGAGCAGCAGTACTGCGTGGAAAATGAAACAAGATTGCAGGCTCTGCTCTGATAACTGGTGATTAGCACCAGAGGTGCTGAAAAAGAACCGGTCTGAAACAACAGAAGGTGACAGACAAGCAGCGCGAATCAGTGTCACTAACAGAACCTGCAGCATCAAAGGGAAGAATGATATTAATGATGAAAACATCCTTAATTATGCCTTCTATTTTTTTGGGACACCTGAGTGTGACTGAATGTTTTGTGTGATGGTTTAACAGCCAAGGTTGCAGCCAATCAACAATGAAACTTAAGGAAATAATTGTGAATTTCTTTGGAAGAGCTATAATAGAAAGGTGTCAGAAATCAGTTCATTGCAACCTGCTGGGTATGGAGTTGCATAGACGCACAGCAGTCAGAGTGCCCATGCTGACCCCTATATACTGTTGAAAGTGCCTACAATGAGCACATGAGAATTAGAAGAAGAATAGCCTTTATTTGTAACATATACATTACAGCACAGTGAAATTAATTCTTCACATATCCCAGCTTGTTGGTAGTTGGGGTCAGAGCGCAGGGTCAGACATCATAAGGAGCCTCTGGAACACAGAGGGTTATGGGTCTTGTTCAAGAACCCAGGTTGGCCATACTGGGGCTCGAACCCGGATCTTCTGGTCAGCAAACCCAGTGCTTAGACCACTGAACTACCCCCTCCCCAGAATCAGAACAATGTCATGGAGCGGGGATATGGTGGCAGTCTGTTCTAGTGAATACTATTTTGTTTCAGATCATGTGACTTACCGGTTATGTGAATACTTACCGGAGGAAAAATGTCACAAGGATACACTATTGGAAGAAGTCAAGCCACAGAAACCGGGAAACCTTTTGTCTTGGCATTCATGTGGATGTTAGTTTGACATGTACTTGTTGCAGTCTAAGTTTACCAGTGGCCTCTTTCAGCAGGATATTGCTCCCTGTCACACTGCAAGGAAGGTCTGAGGAGCACGACAAAGGTGTTGACGTGGCCTCCGAAGTCCCCAGATCTCAGATATCATAGCACCCTTTCAGGAGTCTTGTAAAGCCCATGACTTGAAAGGTTTTAGGCACAAGGGGATGTACGTATTCCACTTGCAATACATTACGTTCACGCCCGGAATAGGACAACAGCTCGTCATAGAGCCTTGTGCAAGTATATATTCACACATCTATTCACACTTATGGGCAATTTAGCAAGATTGTAGGTTGGAGGAACTTTGAGGAAGCCATGGGGAGACCATGCAAGGCATCACACACTCAATACAAACTATTACATCATATCAAGTGCTAGAGTTTAAATATAGTCACATTGTCTTTTGTTCTAGGATTACAATTAACCACATAGATAATACGAATCCTTTCATGTATCCCAGCTAGTTTTTGGAAGCTGGGGTCAGAGAGCAGGGTCAGCCATGATACAGTGCCCCTGGAGAACAGAGGGTTAAGGGTCTTGCTCAAGGGCCCAAGAGACAGGGAGGTGGTGGCTCAGTGGTTAAGGCATTGGCCTCTAGGCTGGAAGATCATAGGTTCAAATACCACCACTACCAAGATGCCACTAGTAAGCCCTTGAGAAAGGCCCTTAACCCTCAATTGCTCAGATGTAAGTCGCTCTGGATAAGGGCGTCTGCCAAATAATGAAATGTAAAAGAGTGGCAGCTCGGCAATACCAGGGCTCAAACCCGTGACCTTCCCATCAGTAGCCCAGTGTCTTAACCACTGAGCTACACTCCCTTTAGCTTAGACAGGCCCCCAAGCTTAGAATTCAAACAGGAACCCTGGAGCTCTGAGGCACCAAAGCTACCTGCTGTGCCACACTGAACAAATGTATTCACATGAAAGATTTCTTCTTTGGCTGTTTTTTTTTCTTGTATCTGGACATATCTACATGGCTCATTTGTTCCTCTGTAGACATTTCACTTGGCAATATGTTGTGATATTCAGCACATGGAGACCTAAAAAGGTGGAGATTTGTGATTGGGCAGTAAATATCGGTGGACAGGATACGAGCAGTTATAGTTTCTTCAGGAGATGTAATGCTAGACATTTCATCATTTGAAACTGTTGCTCATGCTGCTTTCCAGCGCAACGTAATACACTCAGAGGAAACACGCCGTTTCACAAGCGTTCACTCGCCTACTGTATGACTGACTGGTGTATTTCAAGAGCTTCATAAAAATAAAAAAACAACTTTTGTTTCAACGCAGGTGCATTTGGACATTCGATTTGTAGAGACAAAAATTGTTACTGATATCTCAAAATTGTATTAAATCAAATAAATAAGAGAGAACCTAAATCTTTGATTATTCAGGTTTTGACCTTCATGTTTTTGTGTACAGGACTTCTGATCATAGGAAGCATTGTAGTCTTAATATACAGCATAATATGCTATAAGAAGCCTATCGATCACATATCAGTGAATTGCAGCTGATTTATGAAGTGAAATTTTTGCACATGAGCATTTCTTTTGAGCAAATGCTATACATTGTATATAGAGCTGACATGAATGTGCCCATTAAACTGATGAAAACCCTGAGGTGCGCAGACTGGAAATGACGGGTCATTTAAACTGTAAAAGTGCAGCTTGTGCTCTGAATCATGGCAGTCCGAGACAAATTGCAGAATGTTGAATACAAGAGCTCTAAATGCCCTAAAGCAAACATTTCCAGCTTGACAAGGGAATGCCATTGACTGACTTGAGAGGTTACATATTTTGGTAAGTATATTGTGCAACTGGCACAAATGTCCTGTGTATGTGTCAGTAACCAGTGCAGTTTGTTAGTGTACATGTGTTTTTTTTTTGTGGAGGAATTAGTCCACAGTAGAATGTCATTACAGATACAAAAACATGAACTCTAAGATTCGATATATTGGCACACAAAACGTACCTGATTATGCATTCAAATCAGGTAAATACATATCGCCAGGGAAAAATACATATAATTAAAATATTTTTGTGACAAGACTCGCTTGGATGATTTCCAGCAATATTTCAAAAAAATGATGTGAAGTTGCTTTTACTGGAACTAATGCAGCTTTCAAAGAAAAAAGAAATAAGTACGCTAAAGCGTAAAATGTATCCAAATAGCAATATTTTGGGTTTTCTTGGATTTTAAAGAGTGCACAGCAAGAACCTAATTTACATATTCTTTTTTTTTTTTTTTTTTTTTACTTTTTTCTATAAGGCTTCACATGCCTTCGTGCCATTTCCATGATGATTTTTAAGCTGTCACGGTTCTCCGCAAGTAATACAGTTGTCCCTTTGCTTATCCTTTTAAGGCGTTTTACTTTATGGTAGCAAGGTGGATTGTGAAGAGAGGTGTGTATGCACATGTGCTACTCAAACAAAACCCAATGGAAATCCAAAAGTGTTTATATTGGATAATTGACTGGATCACTTTTGTTGACATGATTAATGTAAAGACAGCAGCAGTTAATTTGATTGAAATGATTAATTCTCAGTAGAATGTATGGCTTCTAGTGGCAAGGTATTTAATGCTAACACACACGCACACACATACACACACCAAGCCCATGTCACTGCTGTGCTAAAAAAAATCTATTACAGTATATAATATCGGGTCACTAAAGATTTCTTGTATGTGGTAAATAATAAAATGTTCACTGAATGTATTATTCCTCCTTGAAAGCAAAACAAACAAACAAAAAAACCTTATCTTGACTGTCAAGCATGACTGCAGTAGCTTTTCCAGGGAAATTAGAGCAGTTATGGTCAGGCCACACTGGTTGCATCATCACATCCTTTGGTCGAAGGTCAACGCTCTTAAGGAAAACAACCCTCATTTCCGTACCAAGTACATAAATATTTTTCGAAAACAATGCGTTATATTCGTGGAAGAAAATAGGAGACGGCTTATCCTTTTTGATTGTTGGTCTCTTTTAGTTCTCTTATAGCAGAAAGCTTTATAGAGCTCTTTAGATCTGTGTGCGATTGTGAAAGTAGAACTGCTTGCATTATTGCTGTGCACTGAGCATAAGTCTGAAACTTGAGCTTTGCAACCTTTTTTTTTTCAAATCCACATTAAAAAACGCTTTAAGGAAAGGCTTAAATAACACCTATTACAACAAGGGTTTTTCGGTCGATTTCCATTTGGGTTTGGCAGGCCTGCAACTTGACTTAACCTGCGGTGTCACTTGCAGAGTGAGGTGTCAAAGCCGGCTAAGTAAATCTATAGCAAATATATAGAGCAGCTTTTATTAAAACAAAAATAAATAATGATTTTTCAGTAATAAGTGTCTTCGTTTTCTGTGCATACAATGAATCAGCCTTTTATGTATGGATTTCTCCCCTGATGAATGCATTGCATATAAATTGCATCCATGTTCTGGGATGCTTCGATTAAAGCGTATGATATAATATGATATATTACAAGTCTGCCTGGGATAACATGGCTTCTCATTGAATTGAACCGATTTGCTGTAATTCTAATTCAATACAAACCCGGCGCTGTGGCTCCTTACACATATATGAAAAACAACGTGTCCTTGTTGGGAAACAATTTAATCTAAATATTTGTTTTTCTTTCTCGCTAACAGATATCTTGTTTGTTCGGTGGTAGAAAAGCTTATTTGAACCTTGATGTGAATTCTCAAACATAGTGGTTTGACACTAAATAGCCCTACATTTGATTGAGCGTGTCGAATGGATCACTGGGAAACAAGGATGGATGAAATAATGGAAGAGAAAAAAATACACTGTATTATATCTGCACCAGTGATTTAGCTTTCAGTCGTTTATTTCATTTCCAACGTTTCCCGGTTGCTTAGC
Source organism: Kryptopterus vitreolus (assembly GCA_030449085.1). Lineage (NCBI taxonomy): Eukaryota > Metazoa > Chordata > Actinopteri > Siluriformes > Siluridae > Kryptopterus > Kryptopterus vitreolus. The sequence continues at coordinate 12,502,523 of JACRUU010000012.1, read as the reverse complement.
AGCAATGATAGAATAGCTATTTATCATGAATTTTTAATTTCAATGCAAAATAACCAATAACCAACCACAATGTAACACTGACACACACACACACACGCACGCACGCACACACACACACACAATACTGCTGCATGCTTTGTACTATTTTGGCGCAGGATGATTGGGCATAATTACTGTCTTTATGAATGCTGCTTGAGTTCTCCATTATTGTTTGAGCCCAAAATGTTGTCTTTTTACATCAGGACACGCAACATCGGAAGCTCACGAGCTTTTGGAAAGCTTTTTTAAAGTCATCGTTGGCCATGGTGTATATGATGGGATTGATGAGAGAGTTGAGGTAGCCGAGCCACGTAAAGAAGTCGAATAACTCTGGGTACGCATGGCATGAAGGGCACAGGGGCACCAGCAGGGTGTAGATGAAAAACGGCAGCCAGCAAACTATATACGCTCCTAGAATGATGCCCAGGGTTTTGGTGGCTTTCCTTTCCCGGGCAGCAGAAATGCGCTTTTTCTCCAAAAGCGAGTCGGAAACGGTGATTTTCACCTGACTGTCGCTGATCGCCGAGCCCGCGTCGTCCTGCCTCGCCGAAGTCAACGACGCCGATCCCGGCGAGTTGGAGCCTAACTGCGCGGAGGTGAGTCTCTTCCCAAACTTTTTGGGCGACTGCCGTAAGATCCTCCGCCTCGCCTCCACGTAGATCCTGCCGTACAGGGCGATGAGCAAAAGTGTCGGGATGTAGAACGCGCCGAAGGTGGAGTAGATGGTGTAAAAGATGTGGTCCGTGTTCACCTCGCACCTCGTCACCTCTCCGGCTTTTACCTGGCGCCAGAAGAACGGGGGCAGGCTGATGGAGATGGCGATCACCCAGGCGGTGGCCACCATGGCGGCCGCGCGGCTGGTCGTGCGCCTTTTCGCGTACTCCACCGCGTCCGTGATGGCCCAGTAGCGGTCCAAGGCGATGACGCACAGGTGAAGGATGGATGCCGTGCAACAGGTGATGTCCGACGACAGCCAGATGTCGCACACGACCTGACCCAGCGTCCACGTGCGGCTCACTGTGTAGAGCGCGCTCACGGGCATCACCAGCACGGACACGAGCAGGTCGGTGAGCGCCAGGGACGCGATCAGGAAGTTGGCCGGCGTGTGCAGCTTCCTCGAGCGGGAGATGGTGGCGATCACGAACGCGTTGGAGAGTGTCGTGGCGAGCGTAATGGAACCCAGCACCGAGCCTGCGCTCGCCTGGAAAGCCACGCTCGCCTCTTTCGCGGCGCTTTTGGACGCGTCCGACGCGTTGGTGGAGACGTTGGGTTCATAATTCGTGGCAGGCGGGCTGAAGTTCTCCATAGCAGGCAGAAAAGGCACACGGACCGGTGCTTTCTGTATTTTCCTCTCATATCAACTCAAAACTCTGTTTCACGTTGCTTTTACAACAAAGCATTTTTGCGTTATACCTCCAACGACTTGGACGTCTCTCTTTAAAAACAAAACAAAACAAAAAAAAAAGCTGAAATGATTATGCAAATAAATTCAGAATCATTTTTCTTGTGTATCTGATGTATAAAAATCATGCAAGTCCGAAAAAGAACTGGTCACTGCAAAAATAAGCAAAAAAACACCAAAAAGTTGGGCAAATACAATAGCAGAGTATCCATGACCAGTTTTCTTCCTGATGCACTTTCAGAATGGGATTTTTCTTCTCCTTTTTTTTTTTTTAAAGTGAGTGTACGTGTGCCGCTGATCGACCTGAACGTCCGCGTCCTGCCTCTCTGCAGCCGTCTCTGATGGAGAACTTAAAGCTGATGATGACTGGAGACCTCAGTGAGGGAGGAGACACTGCTGGGTCTTAGCGTCCCTACAGCAATTCAAGCAGACATCACCATAAATTGATGTTGATTCACACTGCAGCATTTAATGATTTTCTGCTTTTAAACATCAGCTTATATTGAATTTATTGGAAACGTATTGGCGTAAACTGATTTTCCCCCCAGTGTATATACACTTTCCAAATACAGCATTCGATCAGTGTCTGGTGTCATATTTTGCATACTAATTTTGCAGCTGTTTCAAGTGGAAAAGAGTGTAATTGATGGTGCCAGAAATCTGTGATAATTACTCTATAATTATATAAATCTACAAATCAGTACTTGAGCGCAATAACAAGTACCTCCAAAAGAAATGAAAAAAAGTGTTACAAATACGCTAAAACCCTTTCAGGCAAAACAATCATTTAAAAAAAAAAAAGAAGGTATTTTTACCCACCTCTGTTCTTTTAAACATCCACGTTTTGAACATTGTGGCATTCAATTTTCTCATGGAACACAATATCCCTATCATCAATACATTCTGGAACACAATATAAATTTTACTACTATTTGTTCAGCCATTTGTTGGTTCACTGGCTTGCAAGCCATATGTTAATTTCAAACAGAAGTTCACTCCGGCTCACCTCAAGTGATAAGACCGGAACTCTCACTAAACATTTAATGCTTGGTATTTGTCTGGGTGCGAACTATTATCCAATATGCAAACCTGTAAATAAGGTGCACAGACCTTAAGAATGTACTAATCACATTAAGCTTCACTTTGGCTTAAATATAACAACACATACGCTTTTCCAACATCCCATTCCACATTTAGTGCCCATTTTAGTGCTGCATAAAATATCACATAATTGAGGGAGAACACACACATGAGCATTAAGGATATTCAGAGTAACTCAAAGTAAATGCTTATAATGGGATAAAATATCACATAAATGGCTTATGTGGTGGTTAAGGTGTTGGACTGGGAAGGTGGAGTTTTTGAAGGTGTTGGACTCTGGACCAGAAGATCACGGGTTCAAACCCCACCACCACCACCAAGCTACCACTAGTGGGCCCTTGAGCAAGGCCCTTAACCCTCAATTGCTCAGTTGTAAGTCGCTCTGGATAAGGGCATCTGCCAAATGCTGCAAATGTAAATGTTATAATGATTTCCACAACTTTCTTGTTTACACTGCAACATCTGACATCTAAGGATGGAAATAAATGCCTATTTCTAGAAAATATGACTTGTTTTTTTGCCATAAAAGATAAATAGTCTTAAAAATCGCATTGCACTTTAGATTATAAATCCTAAAGTAAGAAACTTGTACGTGTTCAGGCTAAGCGAGTAAATCCCATTTTGAACAACTGACAAATTCCAAGTGCAAGAATAAAGTTAATGGTCAAATAGTTTAGTTTTAAGATTACTACTGTCACTTACAGCAAGAATCTTAAGACAGGACCCGACTTGGGTTTATAAAACCTATAAGGGGGTAATAGCTCAGTCACAGGTGGTGGCTCAGTGGTTCAGGCACTGGCCTCTGAACTGGAAGCTTTGCAGGTTCAAATCCCACCACCAAGCTGCCCCTAGTGGTTAAAAAAATGTTGAAGCTAGGCTTTTTTTTGGGTCTGGTTATAGGACAGGGGTGGGCAAACTACGGCCCGGGGGCCACATCCGGCCCCTTGGTCCTTTTAATCCGGCCCGCTGAACTGCTTCGGCTTCTTTGCCGCACGAGAAGAATGTATAACCGCACAGCAACACTGACGTTGTTGGAGTATGCTCAGTGTTAAAAATGAAGGAAAAATACAGCCATTTTGTTGTTGTTTCTTTTCCTTAAATAGAATATCCTTATTCTTAAGGATAGTGGGTAGCCTAATGAACATGATGATATTTAACACTCTTTACAAAAGGAAAAAATTCATATTGAACATAAGTTACGTTTAACGTTATTGTTGGTTCGGCCCACGAACACACCTCAGGTTTCTCATGTGGCCCTTTGGAAAATATAATTGCCCACCCCTGTTATAGGATCTAGTAGAATTTATTATCGACTACATGTCAATGCTAGTTTCAAGAATTTCTACTAAGTCAATTTTGCTTACCCCAGTGGCTGATTTTTTGCTCTTATAGATATAGTTATATAGATATAGTTTCACAGAGGGCAGTTTTTTTGCAGTGTATGAGAATGTAATGCATTTTAACGTAAAGTGCATGCCCTTGTATGAACCATTGTTGTCTGAGCTGACTCCTCATTCATTTGTGCCATGCCTGCTTTTTTGTTTGCAGATACTTTTTGGTGCATTAGTGCTTCTTTAACATAAAAAAAAAAATCTTTCTCATAGAATGCCTTGTGATCGGAGGTCCAAGGAAACAAATAATTATTTTGTATCCCAGTCAGCTCCTTTATGCAACTCGTGTAAATGAACTAGAATGTTCATTATGATAATTAAGATGTCCACTGATCTTCATACAGAGAGATCCTTGTGTTGGTTGTACCAGCATATAGAGGAAGACATTAATTCTTCACCATAATGTAAACTACTTGGTCACGAATCTGCTTTCGGTTGTGGCGGAACCTTGTCCTGTTTGGACATGTGTTAAGAGGCTATAATGTCCACTGTCAACTGTCACACACTCAAAAGGCAACACTGAATGTTAATGAAGCTCACCATCTGGGCTGACTGAATGCTTCTCCCCTGAGAATGTCATGCAGGTCAGGGAATAAACTACGCAGTCAGCATTCGGCTCTGTGTATTCGCATATTTAGACATTTTTTTTATAAGCCTATTGTATAGTTTGAATGCCACATAATGTTGCAAATATGTACAGTATGCATATCCTAAAGAAACCGTATCAAATCATCATTTAACTTTTATGTACAGAGAACACACACACACACACACACACACACACACACACACACACACACACACTCAAGCTGAATTCATACAAGTTTATGAAGAAGAATATGGATTTTATCAACATATATATGTATAGTTGCTCTGTTTATGATAAATGCAAGGTCACACAAGCAACATCTCTAATATAAATAGTTATGAACGAGTGCACATTAACAGTTCGGTGACCCCGTGCTAAATATCTTAGATAATAAAGATAATTTGATTAGTTTAAAAAGTGAAAAAAGAAAAACCTTAATAGATTTCAAGTTCAGTGATTCGTCATGTTTGCCTAACTATGCAAATGTAATTTAATGGGGCTTAAATAGAAATTAGAAAATGATATGACCTTCAGAAATCAGCTTTATAGCACGCAGTTTCAAATTAGAAAATGATATTTGCTCAGTTTGTCTTTATTAATGCTGTTGTGTCTGCATGGTAGATGGAGCTGAATAATGGCTAAATAGCAAGCTGTCTACTCTCTGCCTGCCAGGAGGATGAATTTTAAAGACTGTTCCCTCACTGAGTGCTGTTGTGCTCTAAATGTTTGTATGCAAAAGCTTGTTAGGATAGCTAAAATGTACAAATTGGATGTTCAGCAGGAGTTGGGAGATCTGTAACCATTTTAAAAGGCCTTCAGCTGTCTAACCTGAACATTATTTTTAAGGATTTAATCATGCAACCAGGCTGTGTCGGAGTACCAGTGCGTGAATATGTTTCTGATTTAGGGTAATAAAATGGAATGGTTGGTTCAAATACTTGCAGATATCAGGAGAGAAACCAAGGTGCTTGGTTTGATATATATATATATCTATATATATATATATATATATATATATATATATATAGATATATATATATATATATATATAAAATAGAAAAAGTAAAAGTAAAAGAAAAAAGTATGTGAACCTTTTGGAATTTCATGGTTTTCTGAATAAATTTGTCATAAAATGTTATCTGATCTTCATCTAATTCATTGGTATTGACAAACACAATGTGTCTAAAAATAATAACACAAAAAAAAATCCAATCTTTCTTGTCTTTATTGAACACAATCATTCAACATTCAAAATGGCAGTGGAAAAAGTAAGTGAAACCTTGAGTTAATGACCTCAAAAAAGCTAATTGGAGCTAATTGGTTTTAGCACACCTGGAGTCTTGTTAAGATAATAAGTTTGGAGGTGTGGACTACAGATACATTTGACTGATAAAAACCCCCTCAAACCTTTGGAGTTTGCTCTGCACAAGAAGAACATGATTATGTGAGCCATGCCTCGCCAAAAAGAGCTTTCAGAGGACCTACGATCAAGAATTGTTGATTTACATGAAGCTGGCGAAGGGTTACAAAGTTATTTCAAAGACTTTAGAAATTCACCAGTCTACAGTTCGGCAAACAATCTACAAATGGAGACAATTTGGGACTGTTGCTACTTTACCTAGAAGTGGGCGCCCCGTCAAAACATGACAGCCAAAGATTTGAAGGCATCATTGGAACTTGCTAACATATCTTGTTCATGAGTCTACAATACGTAAAACACTGAACAAGCAGGGTATCCACGGCAGGACACCGCGAAGGAAGCCGCTGCTTACTAAAAAGAACATTGCTGCACGCCATAAGTTTGCAAAAGAGCACATTGACACTCCACAAGCGGTATTGGCAAAATGTTTTGTGGACTGATGAAACTAAGATTGAACTATTTGGAAAAAAAACACACAGCACTACACATCTGGCGTAGAAAGGGCACGGCATATCGTCATGAAAACATCATCCCAACTGTAAAGTATGGTGGAGGAAGCATCATGATTTGGGCCTGCTTTGCTGCATCAGGGCCTGGCCAGCTTGCAATCATTGAGGGGAAGATGAATTCTCAAGTATATCAGACAATTCTTCAGGATAATGTGAGAATGTCTGTACATCAGCTGAAAACTGTGTAGAAAGTGGGTGATGCAACAGGACAACGACCCAAAACACCGGAGCAAGTCCACAACAGAATGGCTTCAGAAAAACAAAATCCGCCTTTTGGAGTGGCCAAGTCAGAGCCCAGACCTCAACCCAATAGAGATGCTATGGATTGACTTGAAGAGGGCCATACACATGAGACGTCCAAAGAATATGACAGAGCTAAAGCAGTTCTGCCAGGAAGAATGGGCTAAAATTCCTCCTCAGCGATGTGCAGGTCTGATCCACAGCTACAGGAAGCGCCTGGTTGAGGTTATTGCTGCCAGGGGGGGTCAACCAGTTATTCATTCTATGGTTTGATTACATATATATATATATATATATATATATATATATATATATATATATATAATGATATTTTTGCTGTTAATTGCTAAACTGAAGTGATTCTTGAAATAGGCTTGAATCATTGCTTTTTAAAAAAAGGCATTTTATCCACATAAACACATTATACACGCCTATCGAAAAGACACAAATACATTTTAAATGTAACTGAAATAAAGTATTTAAATGTCTCTGAAATAATTGATACCCATTTAAAAGAGTAGGAATAATGCAATAAAATGAAAACCGGTTTAAAAATCCAGCTAAAAAAAACGACATAAAATCACTAAAATCCCAACATTTTCCATTATTCCATTCCAAGCATTTGAATAAATTGCCATTTGAACTTTAAAAAAATGTTTGCCACTTAAGGATAGTTTAAAATCAATTCAAAATTCAAAGACATGCTCCCAGGAAGACAAAAATCAATGTTTCCATACTGATTACAGGGTTTGAAACTATTGAAAACCTAAGCTATGGAAAACCTGATAGCTGAGTGCACATCTAAGATCGTGCTACAAATGCCTACAATATTACAGGAAGTGGCCCCCTCATTTTATTCTCTCTGTATGGGAGAATTCATTAAATATTAATTGTGGAATTGCCTGTGTTTTTAAAAGCTTTGATTTGTAGGGAAGACATGCTAGTTAATAAGGCTTATGAAGTGATCCCACATATTCATCATGATTCTTTATAAGAAGGATGTTAAACATTGACTATAAAAGCAACAACTAACAAAATGTCATTAGCTTTATAAGGTTTCCATTTGCTTTTTTTTCTCCTAACAGACTTTAAAATGTATAATATATGCTATATTACAAAAATAAAAAAACAAATTTTCAGGGTGAATGTAGTTTTCTTTCATTGTAATGATTGCTAAATCCATATATAAGCATCCCGATGGCATTTTTTGTTTTTTTGGAAATAAATGTTCATGACAATAGAAAAAAAAACAGTTATGTTGGGGTTCAAGTCAGAAGTACTAGAGTATGCATTTAAAGAATAAGTGCATGCAGAAGATTGGATGTTTAAACTCAGTGCTTTGCTGAATCTGTTACACTGGTTCACTGGAAACAATCTGATGAATAAATCAGTGGTACATCCATGGTTGTATGTAATTTTAAAGCTATCTGGATGAAAATAATTGACAAATAAATCCATGCTCCTTCGACAATAGCGCAGAAGAAAAGTGACTATGCGCGGTGTAATGCCGTGCTATTACAGGCAATTCTGTAATCCTTCAGAAGTCAGCCCGAGGGGGAAAAAGCTCTTTCTTAGCATCTTTATAGATCTTCAGGCAATGGTAGCTCGTTCCAGATGTCTGGAAATATAGATATAATGTCCACATTTTTTTTATCTAAAAAAAACACCCACAACAAATGCATGGTACAAGTTTGGCTTTCACTTCCTTTGAAACATGCATGTTTATTTAGACTGCTCTCTGAATTTGTACACACATAGACAAAGTGATTGATGAAAATTTCCTGTGAGGAATATTTTTACATTTGACTCAATAGAGCCCTCTGTCAGTAAGATTGTGATCCATCAACATTTAATCCTCTTATGAAGTAATGCGAGGAGAGTACTCTCTGTAGAGTGAGCAAAACTCCCAAGCATGAGAGATGTGTAACTGATTTATCCTTTAACTGATCAGATGGAACTCTGATCTGCTCCTAGCTCTAACGTTGTTCTGAGATTGGAATTACATTACAGGCAGACTATCCAAGCTCCACAGAACAGTTGCACATGCTGGTTCTTGATCTCATATATTGACAGATACTCATCATATTTGATAAAGCGTTTGTTTGGAGCAGCAGATGAAGATCTGCACGATGATATATATATATATATATATATATATATATATATATATATATATATATATATATATATATATATATATATATATATATATATATATATATATATATATATATATATAATCTAATAAAGGGCATCATTTGGAAATGATATTTTGTATCTGCAGTGAAAATGTATGAACTACACCCCAAGCTTCATTCCTGGTGTTTGGTGCTTTGTAAAATAGTTTGTATTCCGATATAATAGTATACCGTTTCTGATACTTTCTCAGGAGGACATGGTAAATCCTTATTGTAATGTAGTGGAACATTTGGATCCCGGTTAAAAGGCTGTAGCAGTCCGAGGTCAGGACCTTGCTCCAAGCCAAGAACTTTATCAAGTGTTGTGGGAGTCTTTTTTTTTTTTTTCTTTGAACACCTCACCAGACCGTAGCTCAAGACAGAGAGAAACCCTGTATCCCTGCAGACCCTTCCTTCCACATATCCACAAGTCTATTCACTCTCATACACTTTTCTTTATTTTTTTTTCACAGTCTGCTACAAGCCAAGCTGAATGGCAGATCATATATTTCCCACACACAGGCTATGCATCTGGCCGCGTCTACATGAAGCTTATCATAGTTAATTCCTGAATTAATGAATACCTAACATCAATAAATATATATATAAAAGATATAGATATATATATATATATATATATATATATATATATATATTAAGATATATATATATATATATATATATAATATATATCTATATATAATATATTTACTGCTTACTTTGAAGCAGTAAACAAACAGAAAATATAAATATTGCTTATATATATATATATTGTATATATATATTTATATTATATATATAAGCATATATTATATTTATTTTTTATATTTATATATATTTATATATTTATATTTTTTGTTTGTTTACTGCTTCAAATTGAAGTTCCTCCTCATGTGATTGTAAAAATTGACCTAAGGGAAGTGACCTACATAACTTAAGTGTCTCTATATGGGTTCCATTAGTGGCTCTTGTTCCCTGCTGCTCTTTTTTATGAAACTGCCTTGGCCAGCTATCACAACTAGATCTCATTACTTTCACCCTCAAAAGCTTCCATGTATACCAGATTAAAGGGAAAAGGTATAGGATTATTTCCTACATTGTTCCATTATGTTTACTTCAGCATTATTAATGCTATCGATAATGTGTTTCTTTGGACAAAATAGAAGACATCATTTTGTAACTTGTAATTTCTATCTCAAAACTAACTTTTCAACTGGTGTAAACCCATGCTTCCAGTTGGACCAGGGAATGTTTTGACACTAGAATCAGATCAGATAGCAACTGATTCTAGGTCAGTTGCTCATGTCCAAATCCCCCCAAGCTAAAATTATCACTTCTGAACGAGAGGACAGGACATTTTAGATGTGAAAGATGGAGTTTGAGAGTTGATAGCACCCTGGGTTGCTGCTTATCTAATTGTGTAAAAGGAGAGATTTTATATTGATCTGTTTGACAGCCCTCATCTTCCACTAATGCCTAGAGAACAAATGTTCCAAGCGTTCTTTTCCAGGATAGGTATCAATAAAGCACACACTGTAGATTCATCTTATTGGTTTTGCACCAGATTTTCCATCACAGATGATTGATCATCTTTATCGTGCTGTCTAAGGGGTTACCATGTAATTGTTTTGGAGTTAGCAATGATGCTGGAGTCATTAGGAGGTACAGTGAACTCCTTCATCTCAGGTTTGGGTTTTTTTTTTTCTTATATCGGGTCCTTTCCCCCGTCGTCCCCCTTAAAAAAATCAATTCTTTCATTAGGCTTTTATGGTGGGTCATCAGAGTACAGGTTTGTTTGCAGCTGATAGAGATGTATTGCCTTTGTGTAACTGTGAATCTTCTACCCACACACACACCACACACACACACACACACACACACACACACACACACACACACACACAGACACACACAGGTGTTTTTTTTGTCTATGCTGTAAAGTAATTTGTGTTTATTCATCTGCACAGTAGGGAACCCCCCCACCCCCCGTTTTTTTCCCAGAATGTTCAGTAATGTATAAAATAATGAGCCTTTATCAGACTAAGGAAAACAAATTCCAACAAAGAAATGGTGCATGAAAAGACAGGATTTCTTGGAGCGCACCTTTTCCTCAAAAGAAAACAAACTGTGTATAAACATCTAGAGGCTAATGGTATGCATTGCTATTTGAGAACGATCGGATGAGCTCATTGAAATTCCGAGGTGTTTTGCAATGGGGTCTGAACCATATGAAAACCCATCCTGTGGAGGATCACATCCATTTACAAAGAAACAAACAAGTGAAACATGCTCAAACACACACACACACACACACACACACACACACACACACACACACACACACACACACACACACACACACACACACATACACAGATTTCTCTGACTTCTCAGGATCTATGAACTCTATTATGAACTCTACCTATTCATTTGTGAACATGTGAACATAAAATACACTGTACATACTGCATATACCTGCAATGAAACAAAATCACAAACATGACCTCAAGAAAATCAGGTAAATGCTCCAGTGGATTTTATATGTTTATTCTTGTTAAAGGCTCAAAAATAACTGGACAGGTGGTTGTTGTGGAGTATTCAAGGTGGGTCAATTATTTCTATTAATTCAAGTGTTGTGATTTCGTCTTCTAAAATAAATGGGGCAGGATCATGTTACAGTCCATGAACAAAATCATCTCTCACTGAGATAGTGGTTGGACCGCCTAGATGAAAACAAAACAAAAACAAAAACAAAACCAATAATACTTTGAAAGTGGTTTGAAGCATATTTGATTTAGACCCAATTAGGTTGATTGAAGTTTGAAGATTGCCATCCAGATTTGTGGATTTTGGGGGATATGGTTAAAAAGAGTAGATCTACTTAACGCTGTATTCTTAGCTAAACTACCATGATAACGCCAAAGAAGGTGCATAGAGAAGCTCAATAGTTATGGTCTGGTGGTTTTTCTTTGGTTGGTACTGATCCGTGACATGACTTTAGTGCAGTTCACTGCTGCATCGACAGAAATCAGAGACAGAGAGAGAGAGAGAGAGAGAGAGAGAGAGAGTCCTCTGTATGATATAATTCAACAGAGATTGTGCAAAACACCAAACCACAGTGTTATATCTGCTTCTCTCAGGATCAATAAAGACTTATGACTTTTTGTGGACAGTAGAAAGGTCCTGCTGTTGCCTGTTCAGATTGTTAGATTGTTCAGATATCTGACTTGGTCACTCACTGTGCACAATTGCTATTTTTGAGTCAAAGTAGTAGAATAACCTGCAATGGCCATTTCAATCACCTGACCTAAATCCAATACAACATATATTTCACTTTACCCAAGATCAAGGGTGGACTTCCAAGGATCACCATGGATTTCAGTCTTCAGACGTTGTTCAAATGAAACATTAAAAAGACAGTATAATTTATGATTATGTGTGTTTATACAATAACTTTGGAAAGTTAAAGTGCTACAGTGGCAGACAGCTAACAAAGACAACTATATATATGGACATGAATTTAAAATTTATAAATGTATTTTTTTTCTTTTGGCTTCTCCTATTCTCCCGGCATCACCACATGGCCTAGATATAGGATCTGGCACATGTTTTACGATGGATGCCCTTCCAAACACAGCCCTCACCATGTGTCCGGGCAAGGGACAGACAACAGGAATATACTGGCTTGTGCAGGCAGACTGTACAATTGGATGTTAAGGGCCTTGCTCAAGGGCTAAATGCTGTAAATGTAAAGTGGCCTTTAAAAGGGATCCACATTTAAAATGTGCCCCCACATGGTGCCCCTGATTAGACATAAATAATCAGTGTAAAATTGAAAGTATGCATTTTGATATCATCTTGATTTTTTTTGTGACAAAGTATCTGTGGAAGACAGCTAACAAAGCCAAATATATATATATATATATATATATATATATATATATATATATATATATATATATATATATATATATATATATATATCAAACCGGATTCCAAAAAAGTTGGGACACTATACAAATCGTGAATAAAAACTGAATGCAATGATGTGTAGGTGCCAACTTCTAATATTTTATTCAGAATAGAACATAACACACGAAACAAAAGTTTAAACTGAGAAAATGTTACCATTTTAAGGGAAAAATATGTTGATTCAGAATTTCATGGTGTCAACAAATCCCAAAAAAGTTGGGACAAGTAGCAGTAAGAGGCTGGAAAAAGTAAATTTAAGCATAACGAGGAGCTGGAAGACCAATTAACACAAATTAGGTCAATTGGCAACATGATTGGGTATAAAAAGAGCTTCTCAGAGTGGCAGTGTCTCTCAGAAGCCAAGATGGGTAGAGGATCACCAATTCCCACAATGTTGCGCAGAAAGATAGTGGAGCAATATCAGAAAGGTGTTACCCAGCGAAAAATTGCAAAGACTTTGCATCTATCATCATCAACTGTGCATAACATCATCCAAAGATTCAGAGAATCTGGAACAATCTCTGTGAGAAAGGGTCAAGGCCGTAAAACCATACTGGATGCCCGTGATCTCCGGGCCCTTAAACGACACTGCACCACAAACAGGAATGCTACTGTAAAGGAAATCACAGAATGGGCTCAGGAATACTTCCAGAAACCATTGTCAGTGAACACAATCCACCGTGCCATCCGCCGTTGCCAGCTGAAACTCTACAGTGCAAAGAAGAAGCCATTTCTAAGCAAGATCCACAAGCTCAGGCGTTTAGACTGGGCCAGGGATCATTTAAAATGGAGTGTGGTGAAATGGAAGACTGTTCTGTGGTCAGACGAGTCAGGATTCGAAGTTCTTTTTGGAAATCTGGGACGCCATGTCATCCGGACCAAAGAGGACAAGGACAACCCAAGTTATCAACGCTCGGTTCAGAAGCCTGCATCTCTGATGGTATGGGGTTGCATGAGTGCGTGTTTCATGGGCAGCTTGCAAGTCTGGAAAGGCACCATCAATGCAGAAAAATATATTCAGGTTCTAGAACAACATATGCTCCCATCCAGACGTCATCTTTTTCAGGGGAGACCCTGCATTTTCCAACAAGATAATGCCAGACCACATTCTGCATCAATCACAGCATCATGGCTGCGTAGGAGAAGGATCCGGGAACTGAAACGGCCAGTCTGCAGTCCAGATCTTTCACCTATAGAAAACATTTGGCGCATCATAAAGAGGAAGGTGCGACAAAGAAGGCCCAAGACGATTGAACAGTTAGAGGCCTGTATTAGACAAGAATGGGAGAGCATTCCTATTTCTAAACTGGAGAAACTGGTCTCCTCTGTCCCCAGACGTCTGTTGAGTGTTGTAAAAAGAAGGGGAGATGCCACACAGTGGTGAAAATGTCCTTGTCCCAACTTTTTTGGGATTTGTTGACACCATGAAATTCTGAATCAACATATTTTTCCCTTAAAATGGTACATTTTCTCAGTTTAAACTTTTGTTTCGTGTGTTATGTTCTATTCTGAATAAAATATTAGAATTTGGCACCTACACATCATTGCATTCAGTTTTTATTCACGATTTGTATAGTGTCCCAACTTTTTTGGAATCCGGTTTGTATATATATGGACGTGAATTTAAAATGTATAATTGTTTTTTTTTTCTTTGGCTTCTCCAGTTGTCCCAGCGTCACCACATGTTAGATTTGGCACATGTTTTACGCTAGATGCCTTTCCAAACATTACCTTCTCTATGTTTCTGGGCAAGGGACAGGCATCAGGAATACACTGGCTTGTGTAACCCTAACGGCTGGGGCAGACTGTGCAATTGTGGTTTAAGGGCCTTGCTCAAGGGCCCATGAAGTGGAAGCTCAGCTTGGACTCGAACCTAAGCCCAATGCCTTAACCACTGAGCTACCACCTTACCTCCAAAAAATTTGAATGTATACTACTACTACTACTACTACTACTACTAATAATAATAATAATAAAAATATGTTTACACTAAATCCTTGACTAGTCCAAACACACACACACACACACACACACACACACACAGATTTGATTTTGTCATTTTGGATTCAAAACACACCTATTCTCTACGTGATAAAATGAGTAAATAAATGAATAATTAATGATGTAAGCCAACGAATCAATATCACATTGCATTACAGCAAATGCTAATTCTAAGTGCTTTGGGTCCATTAGATTTGCTTGGATGATCGCATAATTATCTCTCATCGCTCATTGTGATAATATTCCGAGTTAAATGCGCTGGCAACGCTTGACATTAAAGTTCCCTTAACTCACATTATTGCCGTCCATTAACAGGTCACGATTTTCTTATTGAAAATATTACAGTAAGCCGAATAATCGAATAGTCTTAACAGGAGCCGAATAATCGAAATGCACGCATTGATACATAGATAGTTCTAAAAGCATTCGGTGGACAGAAATCCATATATTTGTGGTGGTTAAAATTCATAAACACGACTACATTTCTGGTTCTAGTATTTACAATTAGAGTCGATATGAATCTTGATTTCCTCTGAGGTACGCAGATGGTCGGGTCAGAATTTGGTGCCAACAGCATGAATCAATGAACCTAACTTGCCTTGTGTCAAGAGTACGGGCTAGTGGAGGTGGTGGAATGGCGTAGGTGGAATCTTTTCTTGTCTACTTTGGGATTTTTAATAACAAACAATCATCCTTCAAACGCCACATGCTTTTTTAATATTGTAGCTGACCATGGGAATCCTTTTGTGACAACAATTTTATATCTTAATATCTTCTAATGACTACATGCAGCATGATCTCTCAAACTGGGTTCGTTAACATGATAATGAGTTCAGCCTTCTTCCGTGGACTTCCTAGAGACTGGATCAGGGTCCAAAACAATTCCTACGGGTGGTAGAATGGGGAAATTGCAGCATGAAGTCGTACCTGAGGAATCTGCAGAAATTGTGTGATGCAATCATCTCAGCATGGCGTAAAGCCTCAAAGGAGAGCAAAGAGAGCAACGATTCTTACCAGTAATATTACAATGTGCATCAAGCATAAAAAAATAAATCAAACAAATTCATATAATAAGGTTATTCTTGATAAAAATGCAACTTGTTTTAAAGAATTCTTCCCTCTGTACCTATATAATATTTTTTTTAACTGTTTTATGTGGTACAGTGTAGCACAGATTTACACATTTGTTAAATAAATGCCACCAGTCTTCTGATATTCATTATAAAAAGGTTTAAACTATAAGTTTGCCGCTGTCATATCCTATTCAAGTTAATATTATATTTAACAACATGTCTGCGTCTGTAACACGCCATCAATGTCCATGGGGATGTTTTTTTTAATAACAGATGATAAACACATTACACGTCTGTCTCTTTGAATCGGTCAGCAACACAAATCAGTTCTGCTTGCATGTAATGGGCTTCATGTATTAATGCCTTTGTATATTTGTGTGTAAAGGTTTGTGTAAGGCAAACTAGACTCAAATCTCTTTCTACGTACATGGGTATGTTGATTACCCATGCAAAGCAGCTAACTGTAAACTCATTTGAATTTAGGAACACCCACAAAACTCAAAGGTAAAGCGCAAAGCTGGAAAGGCATGGAAAAAAAAAACCCTCAGTGTTCTGCAAGGTGTTGCATGGTATTTAAAAAAGCTTTGGCAAATCTTTTGGCAAATGGAGTTGATTTATAAGCCAGTTTTCAGTCTGCAAAACATTATAACAATCTTTAAACATTCTTTCCTTGTATAAGAGTGACATGTGATTAATCCTCTGTCAACTGAGGCATTTGTTTATAGCTTGCAGCATGCAGACCAGCTCCTGTTTATTTAGCAGTAATTCGATTGCAATAATTAGAATATTAGTTTTATTTGTCTTAATTTATGGGTTTGTTTTAGCTTGCCTTCCCTATATTTATATTTTTGCACACATTATATATATCAAATTATGATGGCTTGCCCTGCTTAAACATTACTCCATTACTCCATGTATATATATATATATATATATATATATATATATATATATATATATATATATATATATATATATATATATATATATATATATATGTGCGTATGTATACTGAAGATTTTTTTCTTAGATACCTTTATCACAATATCACTTATTTTAATGTGTAATATTTTATGTGTAACATTTTAAAAATAACCATGCGCCCCTCTATTTTGACATGACCACATACATTATCCTCAATGACAATCTGTTGAGACATCACAGCACAGTTCTCACGAGAGTTTGTGCGGGGGTTGGGGTTCTAACGAAAATGATTCCACTTAATACTAATGTACATTCAAAAGCAACTACAAACTTTATTCAAGTAGGAATCGAAAGGACTGCTTTTAATTTTACTGGAGTAATGTTTAAGCATGGCAAGCCATCATAATTACAGGCAATGTTCCATGACCTGCATTTGCATATAGGAAAATTATAGGTTCATGCATTTTCTGATGCAATACCCTTTGTCATATGTACAGATCTAACTCAATTTTGCACTGTAGCAAATCTGCTTAGACTGACAGATAAGATAAGATAAGAACACAATGATGAAAGAAACAAACTTGATGGATGGATGTAATATGCAAGACCAACATGAGTAAAAATATCCAAATCCAAATTAGGCTTTGCATGTACAAAAGGCTTCAAATCTATCTGATACACTTACCATACTAGTATATACTTAGTGTGTGTGTGTGTGTGTGTGTGTGTGTGTGTGTGTGTGTGTGTGTATGTTCGAAACTTACAATGTGGGGTCTAGGATACACACCAATAACGTGGGTAACTCTGTGAATGTGGGAACCTAACATCGAGTCCCCCTTTATATCTCCATAGTCCCCATGACTGACATATCCCTGAAAAAGTGTGTGTGTGTTCAAAAACTTACAATGTGGGGACATCGACTGGAATACTCCGCAATACCGTGGGTACCTGTGTGAATGTGGGTACCTAAAATCAAGTCCCCACAATATTAACCATTGTAGCATGTTTAACTCACTGAGCTGAACACACCCTCTTAATATCTCCTTACTCCCCATCACTGACATATCCCCAAAAAAAGTATGTGTGTGTGTGTGTGGGGGGGGGGGGGGGGGGGGGGGGGGAGGGGGGGGCCCCTATATAAATGTTTTTGAGGAAGAGAAACTGCAGTTGCTCTGCTTGCCAGGCTGGTATGCATCATGCACTATATACATTGTTCATTTAATCATTACAGGCTAGAAATATTTACATCACTGCTCCCAGCATATGCTGAATTGCCTGAATAAAAAAGTGATTCATAATCTAATCATTAACCTGTGACTTTGCTTCATTACATTTCCATCTTGATGGATTAATGGTGATATCTATGGAAAAATCATTCCCTCGCTTCTTTCTTTATCATACGTTTCCACTGGCAGCATTGTGACACCATGCAGTGCACTGACACATGATCCTTTTCCACATGCGAGCTCACTGCTGCTACTTATGAAAGTCTTGGAGATATTGAGTGTAAGCAAAAGTTTAGTGTAAGCAAAAACACTATGAACATATGAGTGATTAGGCAATGGAACATGCAGCGCACAACGATCCTAAAGGAAAATGTGGACAAACATCGTTCATACATCTGGTGTCACCCTGTGGCAGAGAGCACACACTGCAGCCTGTTATCAAACGTCAACCCTTTCTAGTAGATAGGAGGTCAAAGCACTTCCAGCCATGCTTTCCTTTGCCAGCAATCACAAGACCGATCATGCATTCATTATTTCAGTGATGCTTTACATTAACGTTCCATTAACATTAACAAATAATACATCTCATCATGAATAAGTAATTCCTTAACTGATGTTTATTTAAATGTGAATAACGTACGCCTGCCTGAATTACTTAATGCTTATGCAGACCATGACCACAAATACACCTATACAAATTACATTGAAATGAAACTGGCTTTCAGTGTATACTCCTGTAAACTTTCTCTGTCACTCTTTCAGACACCCTTCTATCACAAATCACTCCTGCAACTCTTCTCCACCCACTCCACCCTTCCTGCACTCTTTTCTTTACTTCTCTAACACACTCTCCATTACTTTGCACCAATGACCCATTGGGGCAATCTTACTAAATACAATACAAATGTATTTATTAAGACAATCAAAGAATACAACTTACCAAGGGAAATTGAACATAAAGTTCAACCATTCACACCACACTGGACTCGTGGAAGTGAATGAATTTCGAGAATGTTTTTGACGCCGTGGTTGGAGTTGTGGACTATCTGTGGAGAAGAGCACTGCTAATGACCTCTCTGCTTTCGCATGCTCTTATCAGAGAAAAAGTGAAGCAGAGCTAGTCTTATCTGTGTGTTTATACACGCTCACGCTCTGGCTTATTTCTTGCTGCAGACATAAGAGACAAACCATTTCAAGCTGGTCCTGAGCATTGCTCAGGCTTCAGTCGACTGAGAAGGAGACAGTGAAGCACACACACTTGGCTTGAGTTTCTCATACATGGTAAGTCTGTTTCAACTGTGATGCAAGGTATATATATATATATATATATATATATATATATAGCAGATTAGACTTTATAATACCTGTGATATCAGTAATTGTTTCCTGTGTTGGAGCTAATCGACTTTCAGGTCCCACCTTTTTATTTCATGTAGATTCGATACCTGGTCTGCTTTTAAACGAGGCGAGTAACAGCCTGAGCAATGGCAAGCTGTTGCGGTGCTTTATATATTTGTCTGGCAAATATGGTGACCAGTCAGCGGGGGAGTTCTAATTCCATCTATGGCCTTTTGTTTGCACACTAACGGAAAGAAATTCTATTATCTTTTACTGGGATTATTTGCTTTTCCACTGCCGGCTGAGACACAATCCATCATTCTGCAGTCGAAATGACACTACTAATGTGAATTCATACAGGCTAAAGGTTGATGCTATCAGCCTTCATGCCACACTAAACCTTTAAACCTTTCATGCACTTTGTATTGCATGTGTTTAATTATGCATCGCAGTGTGTGAGTGTTACTACTGTTTATACATTTTATAGCCACAGTAGCGCTTCCAGTATGAGCGGAGAAAGCTTGGGGACATGTGTGTTGGTTACTCTGCTGGGATTGATGGTACTAGAGTCGACTCGTGGTCAGCATTTAACAGAGGAGCCCTGCTCTGTACAAATCCTTGTACCGGGACTTAAAGGTACACCATAGAGTACATGGATACAGTCTCAGTTTGTGTTTAAGGCTAAAATTCTACCATCGTTCTATTATATACTTCTAAAAGGGTAATGTTTGTGGATAATGCCGGTCGCTTTGGTAAAAATTGCCACTTGATGTGAAGGATTATAATGTGTTTTTCAGGGGAAATAGGGGAGAAGGGCGAGAAAGGGGCACCTGGGAGACCTGGCAGAGTGGGGCCACCTGGAGAGATGGGTACAGTATGATTTACTGTTAGTGAAAATGTCAAATGTATGCAAGCGCATATAAGAAGTGCAGTTAGTGAGAGATCTTGAGTCCAACCAGAGACTAAATGCAATTCAACCCGGTAGACCACGTGACCGCAGGATCCTTCTGGCTTCCGTGACATTTACGGAGTGCAGAACTGCAGAATGTCCAATGAGTTCAAAAGGTCACTGTACTGCAATGCAGTAATGATGACAAATGTTTACCAGAGCCTTTAATGAAGATTAAGTGATTATTCAGAAAAAAAAAGACAGAGAGAGAAAAGAGAGGGAAGAGATATTCACAGCCATGAATCTAACATAGCATTTCAGGCACAATTAATCTTATCACTTTTATGCTGGCATTTTGATGATAAAATGCTTTACTTATCTTTTAGGACATTCTGGACTTAAAGGACAAAAAGGTATCATGGGACGCTATGGAAAAATGGGTCCCCCTGGATTGAAAGGTGCGGCTGACTAGCAAAGTGGTTCGTTTTAAATACGTTTGGACGTCATAACAAATGCTTCCAACCTGTTTATAGGTTTAAAAGGTGATATGGGAGATGCAGGTCCCAAAGGTGAAAATGGAGACCCAGGTACAAAAAAAAAAAAAAAAAAAAAAAAAAAAAATATATATATATATATATATATACTATATATATATATATATATATATATATATATATATATATATATATATATATATATATATACAGTGGTGTGAAAAACTATTTGCCCCCTTCCTGACTTTTTATTCTTTTGCATGTTTGTCACACAAAATGTTTATTTCTGATCATCGAACACATTTTAATATTAGTCAAAGATAACACAAGTAAACACAAAATGCAGTTTTTAAATGAATGTTTTTATTATTTAGTGAGAAAAAAAATCCAAACCCACATAGCCCTGTGTGAAAAAGTAATTGCCCCTGCACCTAATAACTGGTTGGGCCACCCTTAGCAGCAATAACTGCAATCAAACGTTTGCGATAACTTGCAACAAGTCTTTTACAGCGCTCTGGAGGAATTTTGGCCCACTCATCTTTGCAGAATTGTTGTAATTCAGCTTTATTTGAGGGTTTTCTAGCATGAACCGCCTTCTTAAGGTCATGCCACAGCATCTCAATGGGATTCAGGTCAGGACTTTGACTAGGCCACTCCAAAGTCTTCATTTTGTTTTTTTTCAGCCATTCAGCCAGCAATTCAGAGGTGGATTTGCTGGTGTGTTTTGGGTCATTGTCCTGCTGCAGCACCCAAGATCGCTTTAGCTTGAGTTGACGAACAGATGGCCGGACATTCTCCTTCAGGATTTTTTGGTAGACATTAGAATTCATGCTTCCATCTATCACAGCAAGCCTTCCAGGTCCTGAAGCAGCAAAACAACCCCAGACCATCACACTACCACCACCATATTTCCATATTTTACTGTTGGTATGATGTTCTTTTTATGAAATGCTGTGTTACTTTTACGCCAGATGTAACGGGACACGCACCTTCCAAAAAGTTCAACTTTTGTCTCGTCAGTCCACAAGATATTTTCCCAAAAGTCTTGGCAGTCATTGAGATGTTTTTTAGCAAAATTAAGACGAGCCTTAATGTTCTTTTTGCTTAATAGTGGTTTGCGTCTTGGAACTCTGCCATGCAGGCCGTTTTTGCCCAGTCTCTTTCTTATGGTGGAGTCGTGAACACTGACCTTAATTGAAGTAAGTGAGGCCTGCAGTTCTTTGGATGTTGCCCTGGGATCTTTTGTGACCTCTCGGATGAGTTGTCTCTGCGCTCTTGGGGTAATTTTGGGCGGCCGGCCACTCCTGGGAAGGTTCACCACTGTTCCATGTTTTTGCCATTTGTGGATAATGGCTCTCACTGTGGTTCGCTGGAGTCCCAAAGCTTTAGAAATGGCTTTATAACCTTTACCAGACTGATGGATCTCAATTACTTTTGTTCTCATTTCTTCCTGAATTTCTTTGGATCTTGGCATGATGTCTAGCTTTTGAGGTGCTTTTGGTCTACTTCTCTGTGTCAGGTAGCTTCTGTTTAAGTGATTTCTTGATTGAAACAGGTGTGGCAGTAATCAGGCCTGGGGGTGGCTACAGAAAAACTCACATAAAATATGATAAACCACAGTTATTTTTTAACAAGGGGGGCAATCACTTTTTCACACAGGGCTATGTGGGTTTGGATTTTTTTCTCACTAAATAATAAAAACATTCATTTAAAAACTGCATTTTGTGTTTACTTGATGTTATCTTTGACTAATATTAAAATGTGTTCGATGATCAGAAACATTTTGTGTGACAAACATGCAAAAGAATAAAAAGTCAGGAAGGGGGCAAATAGTTTTTCACACTATTAGTTATATATTAGTTATATATAAAATCATACACAATAATACATTTCCATTATGTTTAGATAATACTTCAGTGTGAATTAGATAATCCTGAATGTTCTGATGTCACATCTCATTTGTTACACCAGGGCTCTCGTGTGAGTGCGGTCCCTTGCGAAAGATGATCGGCGAAATGGATAACCACGTGGCACAGTTAACCAGTGAACTGAAGTTCATTAAAAAAGGTATGCCCTTGAACAAAGCTTTATACCCTATATAGCAGGGGTCACCAACGTGGTGCCCACGGGTACCAGGTCACACCCGAGGACCACATGAGTAGCTCTCTGGCCTGCTCTAAAAATGAATCAGTGAGATGCATCTAAAATGTAACATGTAGTTAACTCATTGTTAACAATGATTGTGGGAAGTCATCTGTGTCTTCACATAGATAAACGAGCATCATTAATCATTTATAATACAATGTAACTGAATGCAAAATTATTATTTCAGAGGAGTGTGTCAAACTGGTAGACCTTTGTATGATTCAGTAGCTCTCAGTTTCAAAAAGGTTGGTGACCCCTGCTAAATAGAGTCTCAGATATTATACAGAGTACACAAGTCAAACTCAGGGGCACGGTGGCTTAGTGGTTAGCATGTTCGCCTCACACCTCCAGGGAACGGGTTCGATTCCCGTCTTGGCCATGTGTGTGTGGAGTTTGCATGTTCTCCCCGTGCCTCAGGGGGTTTTTCTCCAGGTTGTCTGGTTTCCTCCCGGTCCAAAAACATGCACGGTCTGTTGATTGGCACCTTCGAAAATTGTCCCTAGTGTGTGAATGTGTGTGTGTGAATGTTTGTGTGCGCTCTGAAATGGGTTGGCATTCCATCCAGGATCTACTGCCAAGGCAGGGTGTATCCTGCCTTAATAGATGCCTGAAATAGTCACTATTATATATTTAGAGGTAGAAGATAATTGAGGGGGCACGGTGGCTTAGTGGTTAGCACGTTCGCCTCACACCGCCAGGGTCTGGGTTTGATTCCCGTCTCGGCCATGTGTGTGTGGAGTTTGCATGTTCTCCTTGTGCCTCAGGGGTTTTCTCCGGGTTCTCCGGTTTCCTCCCCTGTCCCTAGTGTATGAATGTGTGTGAATGTGATTTTGTGTGCACTCTAAAATGGGTTGGCATTCCATCCAGGGTGTATCCTGCCTTAATATATGCCTGAGATAGGCACAGACTCCCCGTGACCCGAGGGAAGATCGGATAAAGCGGTAGAAGATGAATGAATGAATGAAGATAATTGAATGAATGAATGAACAAGTCAAACTCCCTGCTTTTTTTATCACTACATAAATACACTGCTTAAAAAACAAACAAATCTGATAATAATAAGGATCCAGTTGCTATTAGAACAGTCATTCTTATTATAAAATTGTATTTTTTAGGAAAAATTGGATTAATGCATATACAGTTCCCAATGCAGACAATTTTTATTTCAAAGCAAGAGATTTTTCTTGTTATATATATAATTTTTTTTCTATACATTTATTTAGTACCTCAGAAAAAGAGATTTTCTTTTGTAACAATCACATTTTTTCCCTCCTTGAATTCCATAGATTGCACATCTATATAAATATTCGAAAAATGACACAATAAAATTGAAAAATAAGTGTGATTCCGTTTTGATGAGTTTTATCTTTCCTTGCACACTGTACTTCTGTATATACTGGGTGTTGTAGTGTGTTTACAGAAATACCAGTGCTCACTTTTCAGCACTGCCCTCCCCTGCAGCTGTTGCTGGCATTAAAGAGATGGATGGTAAAGTGTACCTGCTGGTGAAGGAGGAGAAGCGTTACAGAGATGCTGAGATCTACTGCCAAGGCAGAGGTGGGCACCTGGCCATGCCCAAAGATGCCAGCGCAAACAGAGGCATTGCTGGCTACATAACGGAAGCTGGCCTTAGCAGAGTGTACGTTGGCATTAATGACCTAGAGCGCGAGGGACATTTTGTTTACGTGGACCATTCATCTATGAGCACCTTTACCAAATGGAGGGAAGGAGAGCCCAATAACGCATATGAAGATGAGGATTGTGTGGAGCTAGTGTCCTCAGGGGAGTGGGTTGATGTGGCTTGCTCTTTAACCATGTACTTTGTGTGCGAGTTTGACAAAGACCCTATTTGAGCAGAGCCACCCTGGATTTGTGTGTGTGTGTGTGTGTGTGTGTGTGTGTGTGTGTGTGTGTGTGTGTGTGTGTGTGTGTTTGTGTGTTTTAGCAAGTGTGAGCTGCCAATAAAGAATCATTCTGATCTACTGTAGATATGTTTCACATGCAGCGACTAAGATGAATGTGGCCTACTTACACTTTCCAGTAGTCTGATAGTGTGCAGAAATGCAACATGATGTTTTGGGGTGTTATGATTGTACTTTACAATACGTCTTATTTCTTATTTGTTATGAACTTTATAGATTGCTCTTTACCATGTGCTACTTTCCATTTGTATATATAAAGTGATAAATAAATCTGTATTCAGTTGTTACGTTTCTTTGGAAATGCACTTTATTATGCTGCCCTCTAGCGGCCTGATTCTGGTATTGATTATGTTATCTAGAACAACAACAAGAACAAGAGATTTAGCAACAGACACAAGTGTTTGTAAATTTATAAAACAATGGTTTTATGGCTATATCTCATTTAAATGGAGATTTAATGGAGATTAAATCTCCATTAAATGGAGATTCCGGCACAAAGGTTTTGGTTTGGGGTGCAGTCTGTGTTCAGAGGGCTACGATCTTCCAGTCAAAAAGACATATCTTTATGTACAGTAGATCACATTGTGGTGAAAAAGGACTGGGGCTCCTAATTGAAGTGAAGGAAAAACCAAATGCTGCTGTATCCCAAGACATCCTATACAAGCTTTGTACCGCATACAGAGTATCTTTAATGGAAACTCTATTTGATTTTTGCCAGGTTTTCCTGTCCCGTTTTCAATTAACTAAACATGATTGCATGTGGCATTGGTTGTGATGTATGTATGTGTGTGTGTGTGTGTGTTTGGGTGTGTGTGGTTGGTGTTTGTGTGTGTGTGTGTGTGTGTGTGTGTGTGGTGTGTGTGTGTGTGTGTGTGTGTGTGTGTGTGTGTGTGTGTGTGTGTGTGTGTGTGTGTGTGCACGGGCATTCCAACTAAGCAAAAACTGGCATGAAATGTTCTATACCCAGTGTTCTGGATTCTGTGATACTTACCAGCATGAAGATAAATGAATGTGCAGATAGATTCATACTGCATATGGAATAGAATCTTGCCAATATTTTTTGGCTGTAAAAAATCTTTTGCAAACCTGTTTTTTTTTAAAAACTGATTTCTATTTATGTAGTAGAATATTGTCCACTGATATAAATGACATCAATTCGAATCATCACATATGTATGCGTTTTTTTTTTTGCTATGCAAATAGAGTAAATGTAGATAAATCTATCCCAGCCTTCAGTCTACATCGTGAATGGTCTTGCGTGTATAACCGTAGAATAGAAAATCAAAGATTATTCCTGATTATTTCAATTTCAGGAGATGCATTTAAATGGCGTATCTCCTTGGAATCCAAAGGCAGCTGGTGTTTTGACATATTTTTTGCTCACCTTGTTCCACTTACCAATTAATTATCAGGCTTAGTAGAAATGCTGGAGCAAGAAAATCATCAGATTGTGCCAAAATCCAGTCCTCCCAGACAGGAATTGATAGTCTCTGCTTCATTTCTTCAGGGCATAAAGATAAGAGTATTCTGTGTAGCATATCAACGAAACCTGCTGAACAAATGAGTTCCATTAAGTTGATTTCCAGCATGTATCAGCTATTAAAAAATGTCTGATAATTAGCTCTTTGATATGTGAGGAGTGAAAGCAACGGTACAAAGAAGCCAAATAGAGGATGTTTTAATCATCAGTCCAAGAAGATGTATTCAATAGTCACAGCATCATATAGAAAAAATGACCTAAAAATAAAAATAAACAGATACTTTACTGACAGTTAAAAAACTTCCTATATATATATATATATATATATATATATATATATATATATTTAGATATATATATTATATATATATATATATATATTATTTTTTTTTTTTTTCCCTCCGGGTCCTCTGGTTTCCCCCGGTCCAAAAACATGCACAGTAGGTTCATTGGCACCTTGGAATGTGTGTGTATGTGTGTGTGTGCCCTGTGATGGGTTGGCATTCCATCCAGGGTGTATCCTGCCTTAATGCCCATAGACAGAGATAGAGATAGGCACAGGATCTCCGTGACTTGAGGGAAGATCGCAGATGCATGAAGCGGTAGAAGATGAATGAATGAATGAATGAATGAATGAATGAATAAATGAATGATGTTTTATGTTTTACTAGGTAAAATTTCATACAGAAGATACATTCAGCCCACAAGATATATTCATCTCTCGGAAAAAGTTAAAACAAAAATCAAGAAGAATTAAAGCTATTCTAAAGTGAAATGATCAATCTGCCACCCTTGGGTCCTTAAGCAAGGCCCTTAACGCTCTGTTCTCCAGGCTGGGTTATGTGAAGGAACAATTTCACTGTGCTATAATGGGTATGTGACAAATTGTCTGTTATATTCCATTAACACATAGCTAATTATAGATAACATTGTATGTAACCTATAGTATTTTGCACTTCTACAGTGTTCAACCAATCACAGGCCCACATCAAGTATATAAAGTAAAGTTCAGGGGGAGGGAAAAAAGAATACAATGAATGACGACCATTACTAAGAAATATAAAAAATAGAAATGGTGATCTGTTTTATCTTACAAAAATCACCCTCTTTCACTTCTAACAGCTGCCTGAGTGCATTACCTCTGAAGTTTAAAGCTGCATGGGGACATGGCCTAGAAAAAAAATACACACTCTCCTTATTTTAACAACTAACAAAAAGCTTCATTAAACCCACAAGTCTGTACAAAAGAGCACAAATCCTGTATTTCTTAATAGCTTGAATTTTGCACAGTAAATTATATTTCAAGGTCTTATTGATGGCGTAAAAATGTTATGGGGCTTCCGAAATTACCTCTACCACTACCACACACACACACACACACACACACACACACACACACACAGCTCTGTTTATGATGTTTTTTTATTTTGTTTTTAAAACAAACTTTACATGTATTGAATAAAATTTGACGTTATTGGCTGTTTTTATGCTTAGGAAAATTCAGTAATGACATACTAAGCTTGTGAGAGTGAAACAAGACCTTATCTGCATGTCGTACTGTTTATGGCTGTGATGAATATTAATGTTTATAGTGAGATTTTAATTTTGAGGGAGACCAAAAAAAGTAAACAATCCACCTTGTTGGCATTTATCAGACCGGTAAATGCATTTCACATGCAGTCACTGCTAATGACAGATCAGTACCCTGTGGTGAAATATATACATTCATACATATTGAGTGAAGGGGCATGGTGGCTTAGCGGTTAGCACGTGTGCCTGGGTTTGATTCCCATCTCGGCCATGTCTGTGTGGAGTTTGCATATTCTCCACGGGGTTTTTCTCCGGGTTCTCCGGTTTCCAAAAACATGCACGGTAGGTTGATTGGCACCTTGGAAAATTGTCCCTAGTATATGAATGTGTGTTTTTGTGTGTATGTGTGTGTGTGCCCTGCGATGGGTTGCCATTCTATCCAGGGTGTACCCTGCTTTAATGCCCATAGACGCCTGAAATAGGCACAGGCTCCCCGTAACCCGAGGGAAGATCGGATAAAAGCGGTAGAAGATGAATGAATGAATACATATTGACTGATGCATGAAGCCAGACTCTGGCCTTCAAAGAAATGCGTTTTCATATGTAACTTTATGCTGACGACTTTTTATATTTGAAAGACTTGCAGACTGACTGTTAGCCTTGCTGGATCATTCATGCTCGTCTTTCCCCGGGTATGACCTTAAGTAAAGCTTGTTTTAAGTTAAATCAACAGATGTTAGATGTTCAACTGTACAAACCGCTCCTGTAAAATCAACAAAATCCATCAAAACCACTCGAGCCCCATGTTTCTCTTTTTCTTTTGCATAGCTGCTGGCATATAAAACACAGACACCGAGAAGAAAGAAAAACGGAACTTATAAAGAGATTACAGAATGGTGCAGGGGCGCACAATAACACTCTTCTAAAATTTGAAAAGGAGTTCCAGAACAGCAAGAACAAAAACAGGTATTACTTTTATTGGTAACTTTGTATTGTTTTAAAATTGTATCACCCTAACAGCGGAAATGAGCTGATTTTGGAAGGAAAACTTTGTCGCTTTTTGTACCGGTGCTGTAAACGTAACGAACAGACTACAGAGGGAGGTAACCATAACAGTGTTGCAGTAGGGTTTTGGTTTGTCAGAGCACCATTATACAAAGATTCATAGCATGCATTCATAATGACTGGCTTTCTCAGATCAATATGCGCCTGTAAATGAATTACAGTGCTGTGTGGTGTGTGTGTGTGTGTGTGAAATGAATGACTCACTACAGTGCTGTGTGTGTGTGTGTGTGTGTGTGTGTGTGTGTGTGTGACCGTCACTCAACTGACTCGATGCCTAGGAGTAGCTCTGATGAAAAACACACTATGTCTATTGACACCGCTACATAGCCTCAAGGCGAATAATAGTCACCTGTTCAAAGTGGACATAATGAAAATGTGTGCATTCAGTAGTGCATCACCTGTTGTGCTCTTACGAGGTTATAAAGACTAATACATGCTTTCGGCACCTTTACTCTTTCATGAGTATTGTTTTATTTGCACCCAAGTTTAGGTGTCCTAAATGTTGATTCTGCATGAAAGTTCTTTCTCACCTTTTTTTTTCTTTCTTTAATGTCTTTATGGCTGCTTAATGCCCGAGCCACAAATTACCAAGCCTTGCCAAAATTAAAGCTTCAAAGTGGCAGAAATATGTCAAAACACCTGTAAATGCTCAATGACCTGTCAGTTTATGTTCAATATGTCCCTGTTGTGCTCTTAAGAGGTTATAAAGACTAATACATGCTTTCGGCACCTTTACTCTTTCATGAGTATTGTTTTATTTGCACCCAAGTTTAGGTGTCCTAAATGTTGATTCTGCATGAAAGTTCTTTCTCACCTTTTTTTTTCTTTCTTTAATGTCTTTATGGCTGCTTAATGCCCGAGCCACAAATTACCAAGCCTTGCCATTAAAGCTTCAAAGTGGCAGAAATATGTCAAAACTGTAAATGAATGACAGTTCAATATGTCCAACGGATGCTCAGCAGGGAGCTGTTCATTTTGTCGTCATCACAGATTCGACCCATGGTTCACAGCAAAATAATTGTCCGGGCACACTGGAGGAAACCCATTAATGAGCTGTGCACCATCAAGCAAGTTTTAATTTCAGTGTCTCCCTGTTGGAACCTTTTAATGGCAAGACCTAAAGCAACACAGGAGTGTAGTTCTTGGAAAAAAAGAAAAAAAGATTAATGCTTTCTAACTATTTTTCTCCCAACAGAGTTTTTATAGAAGGATTGTATTCTTAGTCCTAATAAACCACTGGTTTCATTGATGAAGACTTCAATGCTCTTTAATGAAAGTCGATCTAGATACAGTGTCTGCCAAATGGCCTAAATGTAAATGTAGTTCTTGTAGGGTCATTAATAATGCTGTACTTTCTATTAAGTAATGCTGTGCTTTTAAGTTATTGTGAGGTTTATCAAGTCATTTTTAATGATGGTCATAAATGTGCTGCATCAGTTTAATGCTGGTGTTGTGCACAGGAAGGTAGGGATATATAGGTTGTATTATCACCTGAGAATTTAAAAGGAAACGTGTCATACAGCACAGGGAAATATGGACTGGACACACAGAGTTCGACAACAAGCAGTATTATGGTGCGGTAGGAGCAGAGAGAATTTTTACCTGTCTGATCCCAACAAAAAACATAATTGTAGATTTCAGTGCTATATTAGGGATTTCTATTAACAGAGATATGGAAAATAATGGTGTGTCAGGGTCTCTCAATGCTGGTTTTGAGTACCACTGCATTATATCACCATGAACTGGATGAGTTAAGTATTTAAGCCATATCTTTCAGACCAAATTACCAAATAAATACAACATGAAATAGTAGCCAGATTAACATTGTTTTTTTTTTTTGTTTTTTTTAGAACAATGTCAATAATTCTAATGTTTACTGTATGCTGCACTCTCATTTATTAAGGGTGTTTAAAGAGGTTACTGGAAGCTGTGATCAATTCAGTTTTATTTACGTAGCACTTTGTACAATAGACATTGTATAAAGCAAAGCGGCCGTACAGAAAGACAAATGTCTAAATGAGCGAACAAAGGGTAAAAAATGTAATCTGAAACACTATGAGGGTAAATAAACTTGAACATAGATTGACTATTGAGGGAAAGCTCTTGTTCAGGACAAAAATGAGCAAGAAATCCTGACTTGGCTTTGTGAGCATGGTACATGCTTGTCCGTTTGCTTCAAACTACCTTCTAACTTCCTTTCACCCTTTTATTTGAAAAAAAAAACAAACAAACAAAAAAAAAAAAAACAGGATACACTGACAACAATTCTGTTCGTGTGTATGGGGCATCAGTTAGATAAAAGATGTATTGCTTTCACAGAATCTCAGTAATATCTCCAATCAGTCCGATCTCTGGCAGTAGGACTCACAGACCGAGAGATTCCCTTCATCAATCACTGTCTCCAGGAGGCATTGAGTTCCTCTCAGCTCCATCTCGATCAGCCGGTCCCAATGCTCCAAACATGCGCCACTTGATCAAGTGCAACCAGGCTTTCGGGCTGAGCACTCTCGTCAAGGGAGCGCACTGAATCCCTCCTTCACTCCCACACAATGAGGATAAATTGGTTTGTGATAGAGTTGTGGGTGTAAGTATGCACCCGGCGCTTTAGGACAGTCCGCACCAAGATAAGACCTCACAAACAGGAGCTGGAGAAATAGTGCTCTCTCAGCAAGTGTGTGGTTTGGGACTACTTCATGGAGAATGGTGTGTGTGTGTGACATCTGTTTATTCTAAGCAAGAAAAATGACGGCAGCGAGTGTGCCGTTTGATGCAACGGCGAGAAAGCTCTTGTGGTCGCTTCATAGGTGTTGCTCTCTAATAGACTTCTCATGCATCATCAACTTGATTGAGAAGAGGAAATAATTTGGAGAAAGTGGCAAATTATCTTTTGTGGGATGAAGATGGAAGAGCCATCAAAGTCGCATTAAACTGTCATTAAGCCGCAATGGTTTAGCTGCATTATCTCTGTGCGTTTACCTGCATTCGTTCAGAATAGAACAGACCTCGTCATTATTTAATGAACTGTAATTTTGCCCTTCGGATGCTTGGTGCAATTTGGAGTATATTCTTTATACAAATGAGTTGGTAGCTTTGCCACCTGTGCTCCTTGTTGGAGCTAGGATTACTGTTTCTGTGTTAATGCTCTTTATTTCCATGTGGAGTTCCTCTGTAGTCTCTTATTTCCTGCCCAGAAAAAAACCCCAAAAAAACCCAAAAACAAACAAGGGTTGGGGTTGTCGCTCCTAGGTGTGAATGAGTGTAAGAATACAATGTGCTCATGGTGCACTGATATGCTCCTGTATCCTATCCAGTAAGCCTGGTAAATACCCAGTCATCACGTCAAACCTTGAGCAAATATAAAACCCGTTATATAATTGAAACATTTCTAAATCATTTTATATAATTACACTTCCATGAATGACCTTTTTTATCACTTCATATGAATACATTTTCATGGTAAGGTCTGCACATGTAGACGTGAAGAAATGATCTCTAAATATACGAAGATACTGTGTCTGCTAAAGCATCGTATGCTTAATGCCATTGCTTTGGCATCCACAAGAGGGAGACAATGTCTCAGGTCTTGTTTGTCCTGCCTGTCCCTACCTAATGACATCTTTTGTGCGTTTCTCCCTTCCTCCAGCCCCTTACATCATCCTATGATGTCATGTTCCCAGAGAGATATTTGAGCTGTTATCAACACTGTGCCACCTAGCTGTAATATTACTAACCGGATTTGCCCGCTTCTAAGTGTTATGAATGCAGGTGCTTTGGTGTGTGGCTGTATGTGGAATCAGTTCTTTGACTCTAAATGCTGTGTTTTGGCAATGGCAGAGTGAAGGCATTAGGGATGCATGAGTAGAGTGTGTGCATTAGAAAGTGAACCAGTGATAGTGAAACTAGGAGGGGAAAGTACACATTAACCAGAGCATCCTCTACCACACATTCAACGTTATTTAGGCCAAGTCAAATCAAGTAAAATAAAATGTTAATCTATAGCATTTCAAGTGAGCATGTCCTGACAACACAAGCCTAGTGTGTTTGGAAAGCAGCCTAGGTTTGGGTGAGTTGCTGCTGATGCTATTCTGGCTGCCTCCTGCCAGGCCGGTGTGGATAAGATGAGTGTTAAGCTATCCCAAAATGGGGTACCAAAAATGTGTGGCCCAATAAACAGAGGCCGAGTGAGAAGCAAAAATAGGTCCATAAAAACTATTAATTGGCAAAAGTGACTAGCAAATTAGTCCAGAAGACTTCCAAAATGAAAGTAATCCAAACAAAATCAAACTGCAAAAGATTTCCAAAATGAAAAAATTTTAAACTGTGAACCCAAACAACATACCTGCAGCTCTCGCCACACTCACATAACACAACACCGATCCAAACGAACAAAAAGAACGCCAACAACGACTCGCCAACAAGCACATTTATAATAGTGGCCAGCACCATTAACCTATGAGGAGGGACAAACTCACAAACACTTAACAAAACATCCCATAGATAAACTCCCTCTCTTACGTACTTTGATCGTGCAGTCACAATAAACAATGTATTCCCCTAATATTCTAACAAACTTCATTACACAGGAAATATGACAGAAGCAACTCAGTCGCATTGTCCCTGAAACACCCCTGCTAATTTAACAATGTCACAATGTGACTGTCACAATGAGCCCTTCCATCAGCTTTGCCACCAAAGCCTGGCAGGAGGCAGCAGCTCTCTGCATGCAGGGACCTGTCACCTGCAATAATCCTGATCCTGCATTTAAAAAGAGATACTGTACACTAAATTCATGGCAGCATTGTAATAAGAGAGTAATACAGTACATTAGAGCTTCAGGGGATAAAGAATGTGTTGTTAAAAACATAAACATAGGTTGAGTGCGTGAAGCAATGATACAACCCCAAGGCCAAATGCAGAGTTGGGATGTTTTGGAACCTGTACATTAAAACAGAATGCAATGGTTTGCATATTTCATAAACACGCTGTATTTACAACAGAGCATAGTAAACAAAGGTTGAAACTGAGGAAATGTACCATTTTAAGTAAAAATAAGCACATTTGATGCCTGCAACAGGTTTCAGGTGGAACAGTTTGCAGTGTGTTCAGTAAGATGATTGGGGATAATCAGAGGCAGAGTCTCTCAGAAGTCACTATGGACAAAGGTTTACGAACAGATTTTGTCTACAAATTGTGGAACAATTTCAGAATAATGTTGAAAAAATTCTGAAGAATTTCAATATATTATCAACAGCACAAAATATCATCAAAGGATTCTAAGAATAGGGGGCACGGTGGCATAGTGGTTAGCACGTTCGCCTCACAGGATCTGGGTTCGATTCCTGTCTCGGCCATGTGTGTGGAGTTTGCATGTTCTCCTCGTGCCTCAGGGGGTTTTTCTCCGGGTTCTCCGGCTTCCTCCCGGTCCAAAAACATGCACGGTAGGTTGATTGGCACCTTGGAAAAATTGTCCCTAGTGTGTGAATGTGTGTGTGTGTGTGTGTGTGTGTGCCCTGCGATGGGTTGGCATTCCATCCAGGGTGTATCCTGCCTTAATGCCCATAGATGCCTGAGATAGGCACAGACTCCCCGTGACCCGAGGGAAGATCGGATATAGCAGTAGAAGATGAATAAATGAATGAATGAATGAATGAATGATTCTAAGAATATGGAGAAATCAGGGAGAATCACTGACGGGTGCTTGTGATCTTTGCAATGTCAGGCGGCAGTGCGTAAAATACAGATATTATTTTTTAATGGAAATCACTGCTTGCTCTCAGAAAACCATACAGAAATCATTGTCTGAGAACACAGTTTGAAATATCAGTCACAAATGCACGTTATAACTTTATCAAGCAAAGAATAAACAATATGTGGATATGATACCAAAATGCCACAGTCTTTTCTAGGCCAAGGCACATCGAAAAATAATCTAAAACAAATTAGAATTTAGACTTTTCTTTAAACCTTACCTCCAAGTGAGGGACTATTTCAGTGGTTAAGGTGCTTAGCTGCTGATTAGAAGGTTGGGAGTTCGAGTCCTTGTATCACCAAGCTGCCACTCTTGGGAAAGGGACGATGCATCATGACTGACCCTGAGCTCTGACCTCAGATTCCAAAAACCAGCTGGGATAGTTGAAGAAAAGAAGTTCACTTTTCTGTAATGTATATGTGACAAATAAAGACTCATGTATTCTATTCTATTCTATTCTATTCTATTCTATTCTGTACTAAGGATGACTTGTTATCAGCACTCATATCAAAAGTCTCCGGGTATGGGAGTGCATCCGTACCTAGAGAGTGGCCAGCTTGCACATCTGAAAAAGCACCATCCAGTCTGAAAAGTATGTAGTTTTCCGAACAACAAATAAAGGCGATGCTACACAGTGGCACACATGGTCCTGTTCCAACTTTTTGAGAAGTGCTGAAGAAGTCAAATTTAAATCTGCAAAATATTAAAACAAAACAAAAAATGTTTTCTTTAAAAATGTCATATTTCCTGAGATTTAATGTTTAATATGCATTCTATAAATTGTGGTTTTGCGAGATTTGCAGGGATTTGAAGGGTGGTGGGATTGTTTGCCAGAACTGCTAAACAGTAAGTTATATAAGCAAGTTGATGTGTAGCGATGGGCGATACATATAAATACCTTAGATTTCCTCTGTTTCTGCAATTTACTTCTATTGTCAGAAAACATACAGTACCAGCAAATACAAGTTTCGCTTTTCTGAAGAGCCCTTTAGGTGTAGGTGTATGTGTATTGGCATGTTTGTTCAAGTTTATCTCAGTAGGACCCACATTTTCCATAAAGACATGAATTTCTGAGTTTTGACCTTGTGCAGACATTTTGTGTGTGTGTGTGTGTGTGTGTGAGAGAGAGAGAGAGAGATCTTCCTATTCCGTGAACTTGTCTCCCCTAATCAAAACAAAGCAGTGATAAAAGATGAATGAAGAGCAGGATTTAATTTTTCATGCCAAACTGTATCACATATGAACATTGTGTGGTTGTGTTTAAATAGTGAAGTAAAACCACCAAGAAGTCCTTCCGTCGACAGGAAATCCCTTTATGATTGCCTACCTATATCCTGGTTGGCATACAATGTGTAATATCTGTTGCATCATCCAGGCTGCCAAAAGTAGCTCTGCTGCTGAAGCGGAATTGCTGATGCTTTGTCAGTCTGAGCCTCGCTGTGATTAGACAGTTTTGACAGAAACACACATGCAGCCTACAGGGCTCAGACCATGTTAATCCACCTAAAAAAACACATCTTATTTGATTCCTGTTGGATATAGACTCATCCCAGATATTGTTCAGATAAATGTATAATTAATAGACTGCTCTAATAAAACATAAATTATATGTCGGTATATGACTTTGGTTTGTTAACATTTTTTTTCCCCACTCCATGTTCACAGGCATGAAGTGACTAAAAATCTCGTGCAATATTTGTTTCATTCTGTTCTTTGGGGTGAGGAAGTGTTTGATGAACTTTTGCTGAACTTAGATAAGCCCAATATTTCTGTTGAATTATCTGTCGGACTGTTGTTGTTTTATTTCGTTCGTGCTCAGTAGTGAAGAGGGAACCAAATATTCAGTTATTCCCCAGACCCTGTGTTAGTGGGTTTGCAAACTCCACAGCCTGGAGTGCATTCTAGTGGAAGCCGAAGATCAGTGAAGTGCCCCTGAGCAGCCTCTCTATGGAGTCAACTAACAGCAGCCGAGCTGGAGAGAGAGAGAGAGAGAGAAAAATACATTAAGTCTTCTCTTCCCCTCACTTGGGACAAAAACAGCTCACCTTGCTACCTATGGTGGATATGCAGTGCCAGCTGGAGGGAAATTGCCTTTTGTGGGTGCATTAATGCAGACATGCGTCCTGCTGTCAAACCATCATTCTCCCAATAACTCCACTCCCTACTGAGCCCTCTCTCTCTCTCCCTCTCTCTCTCTCTCTGCTCCATTCAAGTCCCCAACTCTTTTTCTATTCATTAATAACATTCCACTGTCTGCCTACGAATGAGTTATTCCCTACAACCGCCTCCCCTTTTAAGCCTATTTTGACTCCCTTTGTTTGATCTGGTGTGATAAATAAGACGACTAGACGAATGCAGTTAGAAATTCATGGCTGCTCTTTTTCATTAATAAATGATCAGTTTGCCGAAGCCTCCAGTGATTGATAGCTCGTGTGCAGGATGTATTGAAACCAGACAAATTCAATGCCATATCAGTCACTGGGGAGCCACAACAAATTTCAGCATGTGAAATATTGAGGTCAAAAGAAATATAAAGAAGGCAGCAAATCCAACAGTCATTTTGGATTAGAGATGGACAAATTGTGTCTTAAAACACTGTGATTATAGCTTCTGGATTAACTGATGCCGGCATGTATTTTTTGGTGTCTTGATGGCAATGTAGACGTCCATGCCAACTATGGAATAAAAGCCAAACAACAGGTCTTCTTTAAAATCCCAAAGCTTTTTTTTTTTGGCACAGTGTGAATGTGAAAGTTTTTCCCCCCCTTCTTGCAGGAATACAAACCGAGGTGAAAGTCTTTCGCTCTATGCAAACATGTATGTGTTCGTGCCCAATGAGGAGAGAGAAAACCCTGGTTTATTTAATTGCTATAGTGTGTTTAAAGGCCGTCCCATTGTATGTAAAGTACACGTGATGGAGATTATACTGTTGTACATCCGCTGATAGATTTCTATAGGTTACTTCACACGATTGTAAAATATAAACGTGTGTTACATAGCACGTATCAAAGCGTGTGCAGTTGCATTATTAAAAAGCGAAATTGAAGTTGATAAAAGTCATCATGGAGTATCTTGTTTACCGCGTACTGTAGGTGCCAGGAAGGAAGGCACTCTGCATACAGAAACTCATTCACAACTGGAGGCAACTTAAAAATACAGCGTCAATTTGACATGTGGAAGAACTCCAAGAAAACTAGGAGGAAACCAGAATCAGACATGCAGAGGAGAGAATACATTGTATGACACTCCTCCTGGATGAAACACAGACAGTAAAGCTGAGCTCAGGACCGAACTCAAGAAACTGGAAGCTGTAAGGCTGCAGTGAGAGAAACTCAACTAAAACTTAATAAAAAAAAAAATAAAAAAAAAAAGCACAAAGTGTGCAGATCTAAATGCAAATGCGAAGTAATAAAAGGCTCGGGTCGACGCTGAAGAATATTGCCCACAAAGTTGTGAAATGATTAATCATCACAGATAACAAAAACACGCTTACTTCACTAATCATTTATATACGGACTCTGATAACACATCAATCAACTATTTGTCTCTTGAAAAGAAAACGACCTTGCAGTGGTCTGACAGCACTAATGACATACAGAAAATGTCATGAGCATTTTTTTGCATCACCTCAGCCCAAATCCTATGAGGTCATTCAGTGTGTAATTGCAGCCGCTTCAAACCTGCCATCATTTCACGCATAAGAGCGGAGCCAGCAGTCCTGGTGATGGAGTAGAATTTCTCTCAACCACCCCAAGCTCACATTAGTGCCGGCAGGGATGTCTGCAGTAAGACTTATAAAAGCGCTCCCTTTCTCCTCCGGCTTGTGCTCTGGACACATGATCATCCCATGTGGCAGAGCATTCTCATAATGCCATCACTAATGGCACGAAGTGAAAGAGAGGGGGGGGGAGGGAGAAAAAAAAGCAAAGCAAAAGGCCTCTCGTTAAGTACAGCAGTTGCTGCAGAGGGGTAATAAAGTATGCCATGTTTGTGAGCGCTGTTGACGTTACCAGCTGCAGGACGAGTGAATATTGTAGCAGCCTGTCATTAGAAGAGATCGTCTTACCTTTGAATGTCAGGAGCAGTCAAGAATTTAGTTGGTATTTCAAAAAAAAAAAAAAAAAAAAAAAAAACACGAAATGAATGCATTCTCAGACATAACGGTGCTATATTGTATTTCCTGAGCACCATTTAAAAAATGGATTGCCTCATATTCTACATTTGAGTACTATAGTTTATTCAAATGCATTTGCATTGAATGCATTGAAAAAATGAAAATAGTTCAATTACACATATATGTGTTAGATGATTAGGTCACACAATGAATGCACATATAATAAATGGTAGCTCTGTGGTTAAGACAAAGGACTTTTGATTGGAAGCTCAAATCCCAGCACTATAAAGCAGCCCCTGCTTGGCCCTTGAGCAAGGCCCTTAATTTTCAACTGCTCTGGATAACCTTCAATTGATCTCGAGAAGGGCGTCTGAAAAAATGACGCGCAAATGTAATGTAATTTTCTTGAATAGCGCTAATTTTATTAATGCACGATTAATGTAGCATTTGAATTCAAAACAAAACGTACAAGAATATTTTGTTCAATATTTCATGTTGATTTTGGTTTCACAATGAATTAAAATACATTTGCATAACGCATAACACATATTTGTCAATGCCCATGTTGGTTAGAGTATGGAAAATCTTAAAAAGTATTAATTTAAGGCACATGTGCAAAAAATGTGAGACAGCCCTAGTACATTTATATCAATACTGGTCAAAATGAATAGACGTGGGAGGCACAATGATCATGTAGTAGCATTGGCAAGTCACAGCACTTGGATACCCAAGTGGGGGGGGGGGAGGGGGCATTTGCATGTCTTGTCCACATTTTACACTCTTAATAACTTTTTTTTGGTAGTACTGCAGGTTTTGTAGTAGACTTACCTCTTGTGAAAATGAATCAATTCAGTGCAAGCTACAGTACTAAAGGGCTTATTTCAGTCAATCATCTTATTGAATAGACATTTTTACTTACTGCTGCAGATTCCTTCAGCACCTTGTCCCATTTAATTTAGGAGAGAATGGAGTCTTGGCCTTTTAAAAAATGTAACATGACACCTTGGACATTGACTTTCAAATGAACTTCGCAGGAGCATCATAAGGGAAACAAATGTTTCAATAGCCACTCTCCTTGTTTAGGTTCAACCCAAATAATCAGTTTGACAGGGGCATTGATCACATTTACCTCTGCAGGAATAAAAGAAGGTGAGATAGCATAGAATGGCAGCATCCACAGAGCCCAAACGTAACTGTGATTAATCATCCTCCTCAGAGGACAACATTTTCTCCGCCAAAGACAAAAGGAAAAAATTAGCCGCCGCATATGAGGTCGAAGAGGATTGCAACACAAAGCTGATTCTACCTATAGATCGGTTTAATGGACTAAAGGCTGCACATTAGTGACCTTGCTTTATCCAAACAAATATACATACAAAGCAATGGAAGTTTAATAATACTGTACTATCTTTTAACTGTGATATTGGAAGACACACAGACCTCTGGTCTCTTAAGATCATGCTGAAACGAAAACTACACTACACATCTACAGCTGGAACTACACATCATACAGCTTGTTTACATGCACTTGCTATCTAAAGCCTTGTGTGATCCTAATGGATTTCAAACTGATGATTTGTCATTCTGGACTGAAATACAGGGAAAGTAAATGAAATGTCTTTGTTCTTTGTCATCAGCAAGCCGCTCCAGGTAAGTTTGGAAAATATGCTCACCTCAGTGCCAAAGGCTTTGGCTGGAGTCGTTATATTTTCGTGGTGACATACTATGTAGTGCTAAATACACCTATTTACAATCCTTCATAATCTGCTGTATCCATGGGTTCTCCATCCTTTCCGGTTGGGATATTTTGTCCAGTGTGGTTTCACGGATGATTTTTGCAATTTAATAAACATACAACAGCGAATATTACAATGCTATGCAATTTCCCACCACATTGAAATGGAGGGGAATATTGAGTCTTATTTAAACAATCAATAACATGTAGCATTCTGTTTAATGAAAACTATAATTCCAGACAACGACAATTACACTACTGGGTATTGTTTTGGTTGGTAATTTTTGCTGTGGTCTGCATTCTTATAACAAAGATATTCGTATTGAAATAATTATTGACCGGGGAGCATGGTTATTACCTTGTTAAAGGCCTCATCAATAGTCATATTCATTACTTATCACATTTAGTCACATACGCAGATGGCCGAATCAGTGGTGCTATAGATCTGCTGAATGGCAAGGGTATAATAGTGGCAATTCCCTTCACTCCTCGGCCAGCTAATTGGCCGACTCATCATTGCAACTCAAAACAATATTTGATTTAATGGCAGATGGAGTTGGCCTTTAGATGCCGGCAATGGTCCTACTCATTCAATCCACTAAAGGCATGCAAGTACTAATCAAGTAGTGAGCACACATAGGGAGCGTGGAATAATAACCATTACATAT
Source organism: Kryptopterus vitreolus (assembly GCA_030449085.1). NCBI lineage: Eukaryota > Metazoa > Chordata > Actinopteri > Siluriformes > Siluridae > Kryptopterus > Kryptopterus vitreolus. Next base: position 12,461,330 of record JACRUU010000012.1, on the reverse strand, counting down.
GTTTTCCTGACTTTCTGCAATGCTTAATAAATATTCTCTTGTTGAAGGCGTGTATTCCCCATGCCCACATATTGGCTGAACAGTGTACATTCTGAACATGTGTATTATACAGCATGTGTATTATATGCGTTCTCCATCCATTCTGGTTGGGATATCATAAAACATGACTGTAGATCAATGTTTCAGCAGTTTGAGAATGTGTGTGTGTATATATATATATATATATATATATATATATATATATATAGATATATATATATATATATATATATATATATATATATATAATATATATATACTATATATATATCATACTGTAGCATACTTTATAAACTATTTTAAGCTCCAAATAAAGCTATTAAATAAAGCATCAATTATGCATGATCTTGTTATTACAAAAATGCACTCTCTAGATAGAAAATATAATTAGAGCCCACACTGTATATTCACTCATTGGCCATTGTATTATGAAGTGCACATCAGTTCATTCATTCAATCTAAAAGCTTAATAAACGCAAATAGCTCACAAGCTTTTAGACGTTTACATTAAATACATGAACGAAGAAAAGACTGTTGCTAATGTGTAAATGTGCTGATATAAAAGTGGGTAAAAAAAGCATGCCTGTGTTGTGCTAGAAAAGCTGCCTTGTGCCTGTGCCAAAGACATCTCGATCTAGTGGCTCCACAGATCGGTGGCTCAAACCTCCCACAGTCATCTACCTGCTAAACTGTATAACTGGATAATCCGGCGTGGACAGCGAGGATCATGTTCTTTGCCTGTTCTTTCCTGTACTCTTGACACATCAGGCCTACACTTCTGGGGAGAGAAGTTAACAGCGATGCAAGTTTATGCGCCCCTTGTGCCCTGGATGGTAGACAACCTGACTAGAAGACCACATAGTGCTGAGTCTGTGTTCGGAAAACAGATCAGCAATACTGGAGCCCTATGGGAGACAGTGCTCTCTCCCTTTCTCTTCACTGTTTACACAACATACTTCAACTACCAGGAGCCTCTACCTTACTGTAAGGTACTTCACTGTTCTTAGGTCCTTCTAGTTTTTGATGAGTCTGAGGTCGTACACGTGCACGAGACTGTTGTGACCAGACCTCTCCAGTAAGCTGTTGCATGTTACATTAGTGAACAGTAACAAAGTAAATGTAATACTGTACGTTACTGTACTTGAGCATCTTTTTCCGGTATTTATTTATGCTCAAATAGTTCTGTTTGCGGGAAAAAAAAAAAACCTTTTACTTTAACATCACTACATTTCAAACATCTTACTTTTTACTGAACTACAAAATCAGTTGTTGCTTTTTATTATGAGTGGCTTGTATTATTATGGTGTTTTAAATAATGTCAATCATCAAGCGACCAACATTTGCAGTCTTTCTACGGCTAATGAGATAATAGCAGAGAAACCGAATCTCATCTAAATATGTATATACATATACAGTATACACTCATAACAATAAAACGCTGTGCTTTTTTAATTTATTTATTTATTTAAACCCGGGTGTACAGGGAGTGTGTGGAGGAGAGAATAGAAGCATAGGTAGCTATTGCGGAAGTGGGCTGGAGCACAGGAGAATGGAATTAGAATACGCAGGACGGGTAAATCATGGTGAAGACGTGAGGTACGGTCTGAGCCGGATGCACGAGGAAACTTAGAGTAGAAGCTTAGAGGAGAGTGGAGACAGAATAACACAGGTTAGTATAAACACCAATGTCAAAGCGCATCATAAGTCGAAGCGTATCGTAAAACAAGACCGGACGCCGAGTGCTGAGTGCTTGACTCTCTTTATAGTGCTGTGACTTAATGGAATGATTAGTGACAGGTAAGGGTGATTATAACTCCGGGGATTGTGAGCGTTGTGATAGGTTGGGGTTGAAGCCGGGATGATCCGTAACACAGAAATTACAGCCATAATAAATCTTAGCACTTAAGTACATTTTAAAGGTAGCACTTTGGAGTAATATTTTACATCTTGTACCTTTACTCAAGTGCATGGTTTGTGTACTCCATCCACCACTTATATATTATTTACTTTAATCTTTAATTGTATTGTGGGTAACTGCAACTCTACAATTTTCCTATGGGATCAATAGAGTATTGGTTATGGTTAATACAGTTACAGTGTGGTTGCGGTTTGAACTTTGAATTTTATTGCTTTTCACTTGTGTTTAATATTTTATTTTTATAGATAAATTCAAATTACTGATATATAGATATGATTGTGTTCCTTAACCTTTCACAGTAAAATGAATTTATGGTGTGTACAGATATATTTCTACAATATCAAGCGATGTTAATTTAGCCCATAAGAGAGTAATGATTCTTACCGTACTAGCTGATTTATCAATCACCTAAACGGTTTATTAATTCTTAATTAATATTGTTAGATATGCTAAAGTGGCCACTCACATTTGATCAATCACCATCCTCCTTCATGGAGTTATGAGATAAAAAAAAAATCAAATACATATTGATTACTCCATTGATCATGTTTTTTTCTCTGCCAATGCAATATCTGCTCATTTATCTTATGCTCCCCCCCCCCCCCCCCCCCCCCCCCCCCCCCCCCCCCCCCCCCCCCCCCCCCCCCCCCCCCCCCCCCCCCCCCCCCCCCCCCCCCCTCCCCCCCTCCCCCCCACCTCACCACCCCGTTGCCCAGATTAGTCTAGCTCTTTTCCACACAAGGTCAACTATAATCAACCTCAGAGATGTGTACTCCCACTCATCCCCACTCACCCAAAGTAGATACAGCTTCTACCATTCAATTACTGTTTATTAAGGAGAGGATAGTCATTAATCAGCCCGAGATGCACAGATTTCCTCAATGGACCATTGACCCACTAAGGACACTATAGCCCATCTATCTACGCTTCATGTTCCACAGACACTTAAGCTATCCTATGTGTTCTCCCTTGATAAGCTTTTGGTTGTTTATTTTCCCTTCTCCTTTAGCTCAATCTTTCCAATATTCATGATCTAAACATATCAGACATGTTTCTTTAAAAAAAAAAAGCTCCTAATATGACAGTAGAAAGAACAAACAAAACAGTTTGTTGTTTATTTATTAGAAAGGGGAAAAAAAGTGAAATGTGCAACATAGTGTACTGATTCTTACTGTAGATAGTAATGTGTTGCTTCACATAAGCTGCTTTTAAAGTGTAACTTGATAGGGTCACTGTATGATGAACATGCAATACTAAAATGTAATTAGATTTTGTTCAGAAAATGAGATTCTGATTTATGTTTGTAAATTAGTGAAAGGGAAGATGTGTCCTCTAAGCTGTATGGAATATCATCACAACTGTCATGGGTAGATTCAGCAAATAAACAGACTCTGTATATGACCTCTGCGTGTCTTTTTACATGTCTCCATAACCTCATCACATGTGTAAAATGCGAAAAGCTACAATCCATTCTAAATACTAGGAACTCCTGAATCTGTGCTGTGCGTGTGATTAATTCATCCAGATACACTCAGGTTCCACATGAAACCTACTTTCTCTTGTGTCTGAAATGTGTAGTTATATTAATATATCTCCTGTTTGGTCTGACTCCCCATTTTTGTATAATGAGACACCATTGAGAAATTGTGGATTGCTTCATTAAAGTGAATTTCCTGGCTCGGATCTTATTACTAATAGACCAGTTCCTCCGTATGATGGTGCAAACTGCTGCTAAGCTTTATGTCTTGCATCTCTTATTAGCAATTTATTACTAATAGGCTACAACTGTGTGTAGAAAAAAGGGTTATTAGCTCTGCCCATGGCTATTGTCCATGCTGAATTCCACAGGGTAGCACCAGTGAGGCAGTTCCGCTCCGTCTCGGATGGACGTTGCCAATCATGTAAGAGGCATATAAAGCTCACAGCATGCTACTACATCTTGCCTGGCTTGTGTGTTTCAGAAGGCTATTAACCATATTTCCCCCATCCTCTTCTATATTTCAGCTGGATTGGGTGGACTTTGGGGCTGTCACGCACCTGGAAGGGTGGAAGCACGCAATTTGTGGCCTTACCTCCTGGCTATTGAGAGCGGCATATTTAGCTTTTGCATTGCTATGTGTACTTGGCATTGTGTTGTATATGTATTTTTTATTTCTTTTTTCAGAGTACCTTTCAATAGGTACAGTACTGTATGTTCACATGTGCTGAGTATATGTTAGCATGGAAATCTGATCATATTTGGGGGTATATACTCTACGACAAGCCAGGTATCGAGGCTATCTTTATCTATCATTTTTCGGTGTTGTACAGGAATGGAATAAAAGACTACTTGAATGAAAACAATATGCCGGCCTTCCTCTGTCACTCGGAAGAATCCATGTCTTTCTATGTATTTTTGCCTACGGCTAGGTCACGCAGATCTTTTTGTGCATTATTATCGTATTTGTTGTGCGATAGTTTGATCATCGTATATGTTATGACTATGTTATGACCATTTGACAGTCTAATTGTAATATATTGTGATTAGTTTGGAAAAAAAACAAAAAAAAAAAAAGCTTTTTATTCCTGGGGTGAGACCCTGAATTGTGACTCTGCATATCGAGTATTATGTTGCTGCTGCTGTAATGCGATGCTTAATGATTTCTTCATCAAACGAACATATGATGAATCGTCCTGCTTATCATCGGTGAAAGGGTGACACTGCATGATTTATAGCTGTTAGGCTGTTATGTTTATGCTTATGACGCATCTGTGTAGTCTCTAAAATATAAATCTGTAAATTATGGGCTACTAATAAAAGGCGGCTTATATGAAGTCCGTTGGTGAAACCAAAGGCATTTAGATGCTTGATTAGCACAACATGTCCTGCTTTTATTTAAAGCTTTAATTTTCTCCCAGTAATTTATTGCGTGCCCCCAATAATCCATTAATACATTTTCATTACAGCAACATTGCATGTTTTAATCATTGATCCATTAATCTTTATTCATTTCTGGGAAAAGCAAAGCGTGTAGTCACCTTGAAATTGATGCCTCACAGATCTGTTTTTTTTTTTGGGGTGTGACCTGAGATTGGGTTAATGGGAGTTTTGCATGTTCTTCCCATATTTATGTGGGTTTCCTCTGTTTCAGTGGGATTCAATAGGCTAATTTCCCATAAAATTGAATATGTATGTGTGTGTGTGTGTGTGTGTGTGTGTGTGTGTGTGTGTGTGTGCATGATGCCCTGTGAAAAACTGGCATTTGGGTTGCCAGTGAGTGGTCCTGGTGAGCACTTATGACCAGGTTAAAACATTTCCTGAAGCTTAATAAATTAATGGTTATCAGTATATATATATATATATATATATATATATATATATATTATATCGATATATATATATATATATATATATATATATATATGGAAACATTTAAATGGCTTTCTCACTACTAAGGACAAAGTCTACATTGAAAACAAGTCTTAGTGAATGAGGCATTGAGTAAAAAATAAAATCTTCAAAACTCCGGCTCACAAATTGACAAATAAACGAGAGCGCTAATTTGAAAAATGTTCCCCCAAAGTCTTTATGGAATAAACACATGAGCTGGAAAAACTAAGAAACAGGAGCTGATTAAAGGTTTTGCTCGCAACGCTTCAGATATGGAGAAAATGATGTGCTAAATCCTGCATAGACTTTCTGACATAGATGAGACTGAACGGTCTGCATATGATCTCAGCTGCCGCTCTCATTATGGGCCGTGTGAAGTTGTCACTGCCCGGTTGAACATTAGCTTTGATCGCCAGTTTGCTCTGTTCATTTCTGAACCATGTACCAAGATGAAAGCTAAATGTGGGCGTGTGTCCACAGCAGCAGTGATGCCCTGTTTTCTTTCTGCTCCATCAAAAGCTTCCCAGGCTGGGAGGAACATCATGTATAATTTATCACACAATATGCGTAGACTTTTTTTTCCTCCTACTTATACGCGTTATGATCAGCCTTTACAATGTTTCCCTTTTGTTGCATATCACACGCTTTAATACTCATTTTCCATTACTTCGCGGGAATTACATCAGAGGCGTAAGGCGTCACCGTACACATCGAGGACACAGAAAGGCTCCCACCCACTGTTTGAGGAAATGAAACAGCGCTATAAACCAAATAAAAATGTCTTTATATTGAAGCCTGCTGTGTATAGAATTTTCTCCATAAGGAATACTGCATATGAATTGTTATGAATATTGCATGAGCTCTTACACTCGGCTCACTCTAAGTTGCTTAATTGCAGGAATTAATTATTAAGAAGCATAAGGGTTGGATGGGTCTCGCTGTGGCACTTATTAATTATTAATCATACATTATTTTATGTGTTTCTTTTTTAATCTGATGAACTTTTTCGAGGTGGGGAGGTCCTGACATTCTGCTAAATCAGCAAGCACCATATGAAGCATGAAGTGCTCCAGAGAAGACGCTTGTTATCCTGGGAGTAGATAGTGCTGATTAAAGCCAGTCGAATCATTTAAAAGCATTGGCTATGCTGAAGAGGATCTGCGCACCTACTAGATGAGTTACAATGTAGAAACAAAGGTTTGTTATAAACTACAAAGAAAGTGTGTACAGTATGACTATACATTCATACGTGCAGGTATAATGACATATTTTGGTTAGTTGATGTAAATAGTGTAAATAGCTGTGCTAAAATCCTTGATAAATTGTAATAAATTATAGTGGGAAGGTTATATAAAGTTGATGTGCTTTTATTTGCAAAGAATCAGCATTTAACCAAACAACATTCATTCATTCATTCATTTTCTACCGCTTTTATCCGATCTCTCGGGTCACGGGGAGTCTGTGCCTATCTCAGGCGTCTATGGATATTAAGGCAGGATACACCCTGGATGGAATGCCAACCCATCGCAGGACACACACACACACACACATTCACACACACATTCATACACTAGAGACAATTTTCCAAGGTGCCAATCAACCTACCGTGCATGTTTTTGGACCGGGAGGAAACCCGGAGAAAAACCCCGTGAGGCACAAACTCCACATACACATGACCGAGACAGGAATCGAACCCGGATCCTGGCGGTGTGAGGCGAACGTGCTAACCACTACGCCACCATGCCACACCAAACAACATTTAGGTGGAAAAAAGATATCTATGTGACTAACCACTCATTTCTTTCCCTCTTTCTCTCTCTCTCTCTCTCTCTCCGTTGAGTTACATGTCCCACCGCTGAGCTGTCAGTGATCCAGACCCCCTCTGCACTCTGTTCCTGTCCGAACCTCCTGGTGACTCCGCCCCCGGTTGATGATGCCTCAAATTCATGAATACACTCCACAATAAACATCCTCAACCACACACAACACTAACAACCCAAATGAGGATGGGTTCTCTGTTGAGTCTGGTTCCTCTCAAGGTTTCTTCCTGTTCCCAGGGAGATTTTCCTTGCCACCGTCGCTTCGGCTTGCTCAACAAGAAACAATTAGGGCCAAACTTTCACACATAAGTATTATTTTCACTTTTCACACATAAGTATTATGTAAAGCTGCTTTGAGACGATGACAAATTGTAAAAAGCGCTCTACAAATAAAATTGAATTGAATTGAATTGAATATCTTCTGTAGTGTGTTTTTATCACTTGCTCAATCAAGCTTTATATTTTTCTGCATTCACTCCTTCAAAGCCATTCATTCAAAACATGCAAGCATTTACATTAAAAATAATATTTTGCTTTAAGTTGGCCTTTGTACATGAATATAGATACTTATAACTGCATCTTTATGTAGCTTCGAATATTCATTCATTCATTCATTCATCTTCTACCGCTATATCCAATCTTCCCTCGGGTAAATGGGAGTCTGTGCCTATCTCAGGCGTCTATGGGCATTAAGGCAGGATACACCCTGGATGGAATGCCAACCCATCGCAGGGCACACACACTCACACTCACACACACACACACACACACACACACACACACACACACACACACACACACACACACACACACACACACACACACACACACACACACACACACACACACTCACATTCACACACTAGTGTGGCAATTTTCCAAGGTGCCAATCAACCTACCGTGCATGTTTTTGAACTGGGAGCAAACCGGAGAACCCGGAGAAAAACCCCCTGAGGCACGGGCAGAACATGCAAACTCCACACACACACATGGCCGAGACTGGAATCGAACCCGGACCCTGGCAGTGTGAAGTGAACGTGCTAACCACTAAGCCACCGTGCCCCTGGGACAATTTTCCAAGGCGGCAATTAACCTACTGTGCATGTTTTTGGAACGTGGGGGAAACCGGAGAACCCGGAGCAAAAAACCCAGAGGCACGGGGAGAACATGCAAACTCCACACACAGATGGCCGAGACAGGAATCGAACCTGGATCCTGGAGGTGTGAGACGAACATGCTAACCACTAAGCCACCGTGCCCCCGAATAATTAATTCTAATCATTAGCAAGCAGAGGGAGCTTGGGGGGTTTTGATGTGTCCCTTACTTTAATTTCCCTGTGCTGTCTCCCCTGTCTCTCAGCCTGTATGTCCTCATTACCAGGATATCCCAATAGCCAGTTGTTCCATGTTCTCTCAATAAGATGTATGTGATTCCACGCGAGATAGCCTTGCTACTCCTCTTTGGAGACGGCCCAGACACATTAATATCCTTCTCAGGTGTCACAGCTGATGAGGCAGCACTGTGCCATTAGCATCCATGCTTTATACCAATCAGCCATAACATTAAACCCACTGACAGGTGAAGTGAATAACATTGATTAACTCATTTCAGTGGCAACGGTCAAGGGGTGGGATGCATCAGGCAGCAAGGGAACGGCCAGTTCTCAACATCGGAATGCTGGAAGTCTGACAAGTCTGAACAACTTTGACAAGAACCAAATTGTAGTGGCCAGTCAAAAGCATCCAGAACAGCAGGTCTTGCATGGAGCTCATTGCACACAGTGATTAGCACATACCAAAAGAGGTCTAAAGTGGGATAACTGGGGAATCGGGGACACCCAAGGCTTTGTAATTATGTAGCAAAAAGTAGTGTGTTTGGTACAGTGGCTAAGAAGGGCAAAACACATGAACAAATAAGGAAATAAAATAACAAATACAAAAAAAAAACATTAACAAATTCATACAAACCGGAATGTTTGTACTCTCCACATTCATACTCTCCACTCGTTGGGCAAGACACCTGTCATTTAAGATAATCAGGAGGTAGAAAATCTTCTATGTTAATTTTACTTTGGGCTATTAGTGCAATTTTAAATATTATACGATTACAGAAGTAAACACTGGCAAGCAAGGTCAAAATAGAATTGATTCAACGCTATTTCGAGGAAGGACATTTATATGCAGTTATACACGGTTTACTCTTTTCACAAACACATGTTCTGACTTTCTCCTGCCACAGCCTGTTGTACTGGATGTATTAACAGATGCCGAACCCGGTAATTGATCCGATCTCAGACAATACCTACCTTTTTCCTGTTTGCCTAATTGTGTTTGCATTCATTCATTCATTCATTCATTCAACTTCTACCGCTATATCCGATCTTCCCTCGGGTCACGGGGAGCCTGTGTCTATCTCAGGCGTCTATGGGCATTAAGGCAGGATACACCCTGGATGGAATGCCAACCCATCTCAGGGCACACACACACACACACACACACACTCATACACTAGGGACAATTTTCCAAGGTGCCAATCAACCTACCGTGCATGTTTTTGGACCGGGGGGAAACCGTAGAACCCGAAGAAAAACATGGAAGAGGGGAGAACATGGAAACTCCACACACACATGGCCGAGATGGGAATCAAACCCGGACCCTGGAGGTGTGAGGCGAACGTGCTAACCACTAAGCCACCAAGCCCCACTAATAGTGTTTTCAAATTTGCTAATTTGTCATTTTGTTTTTAGATTTGTTAATGTGTTTTCTGTATTGTCAATGTGGCTTCGGATATGTTATTTGTTGCATGATTTGTTAATGTGTTTCGCCCTTCTCAAGTTCACTGTACTTTGGTCTGTTCACACAGAAACGCTTTCTTAAAACAAATTGTAAAAAAAATGAATGCAGACTACCAGGTTTTAGAACACACAATGCACTACAGCAGAATACATGCTGACCTCTATCCAGGTTGGAACTTGGAACAGATTTATTTCCTGAGAAACAAAGGTTAAACTAAAAAGCAGACGCTAGACAGTAGTTTAGGTATTCACAATCACAATCACTGTAATTACTGTTGTCTTTGATGAAGAATCAACTTAATCATCTGCAGAGCACCAGCCTGAATACACTCTGAACTTCTTTTCGCTTTGATATTGATGTAACTGTTGAACTTAAGTCTTCGAATGCAGAGTTAGAAAAGGGTGAAAGTGAGAGAATCGATGAACTGACGTTTGAAAATGGCAAACTGACAAACGCAGCTCGTAGAGGTTTCGGTGCCTCGACACCAGGCTGGAGGATATCCTCGTGGGAAAAACATTTCCTTTAGCATACACTTCGCTTGTTCTTCCGTACTGTCTTCTCACAGTTTTGTGATGTATTTACTCTTTGGTTTTGTGGCGTTTCCCGTCACAATACGTGAAATATTACAACTTTTTTCTTTATGCCCTCTGAAATTGTATCAGTTCGAGTTCTTTTCCTGAACTATTTACTAATGCTGATAGTGTCAGTTGGCTTTTTCAAATAGTCCTTAAAAAATATAGAATATTAAAATATGTGTATGTGTAACAATCAGGTGTACGTTATGCATTTTTCATAGAATCGTTGATTCTGAGGTGAAGAATCTCACCAGAAGAGTGGAAGTTATTTTAACGGCAAATGGGGATTAAACGTGGAATGAGATCTTGAAACAGCACATATGGATTTACTGATGTCCGCAATCTTGCACTACATATAGTTATAGGTCGTCGTTATTTTGTGTTTGTGTACTTGCCCTGCACTGTCTCGTCTTGTCTATTTCACACTGTTTTGTTTTGCACTGTTTGCACCAGGTTGCACACGATGCACTTTATGTGGCTAGGAAAACTTTGTCTAGTCCACAGCTCTGTAGCTTTTGTAGCTCTCTGTTGTGTTATATGTTGTTTTATGTAGCACCAAGGTCCTGGAGAAACTGTCTCATTTCACTGTGTACTGCATCATTCATCCACCCACCCATCCATCCATCGATCCATCGATCCATCGATCGATCGATCGATCGATCGATCTATCTATCTATCTATCTATCTATCTATCTATCTATCTATCTATCTATCTATCTATCTATCTATCTATCTATCTATCCATCTATCTATCCATCTATCTATCTATCTATCTATCTATCTATCTATCTATATAGATATAGTTGAAATGACAATAAAAACCTCTCGACATGACTTAAAATTTATGTTGATATTTCAAATATGTTAATATTAAAAAAGTATGCAAGATATGCCATTAAATTATGGCTGAACAGTTGTTAATCTTTTGTTTAGAAAAAAATCATTGTCTGTTTATTTTATTGATGCTACATCCTCGGAGAAATCTCAGCTTCCTTTTCCATTGTTTTCCTAGTAGTATGTTTCTTTTTCAAACACCATTACAAAGGGATTGTACGCAGATAGATGTTCAATGTCGCTGTGCCGATTCAAGCAAACAAACAAAAATCAGCCTATCGTGTGTTTAGGGCTGTGAGACGGATGCTTTACGATACATATCCAAATTCAGTTATCCTTCTTAATATTTCCCCAAAGTAATATCTGCTTTGAATATAAAGAAGAGCCGGTGTCTTTATGAAAGATTTATGTTGTTTCATTGCTGTGCGATAAAATTTTATGAAGACCATCATTTACCTGCCACACACGACGCTCTCTTTAGGGGATTTTAGCTGTGATCATGTTCTAATAAATCTCCAACAACCTGAGTGATGTATTTGAACCAGAGTAGGTGCCAACCGAGTCTGCTTTGCTTAATGTCTATGTAAATTCGTTTGAAGGCATGACATTCTCGGAAATGCCTGCCACAGATTTGCTGCTCCGATTAACTTTGTCTCAATCAGAACATGCAGAAGGAATATTGTCCTTTATCTGTTCCTGTCACGTTCTTACTGGAATGTATGACTCCAAAGGTGACTGCAATTGATTAAAGAGAACATCATTTTAGTGCTCTGACTTATGGTAGCTGGTCAAAGTCTTCCTGATGATTGTAGCTTCATGCCGGTCTCCTTAATGAGACGGTATTAGATTTTGTGTGTGTGTGTGTGTGTGTGTGTGTGGAGGGGGGGGGGGGGGGGGGGGGGTTGTTCAGTGTGGGTACATGATCACTAAAGTCGTCTCAATGTCATAAAAGTAACAAAGCAGGCCTAATTGCGACTGTGCTTTAAAATAAAGATCACAAGAATAGCTGTGATGTTAAAATACTTTTCCTGTCTGTGATCATTTGCAAAGTCATCATTTTCTATAAAATCATTTAGAGGAAAAAAAAATTACAATACATTTTTTTATACAAACTCTAATATGAGATATGTTGTGATCAGTGTTGCGGAGTAACTAGTTACATGTAACGGCGTTACGTAATTTAATTACAAAATAAAAGTAAAATTCGTTACAGTTACTGAGAAAAAAAAACGTGTATTTAAATTACAATTACTTATGAAAATGTATGAAAATGTACATGTTCAAAAGTACAATTGTTCATAAGTACAAATGTTCATAAGTACAATTATTTATGAAAATGTAACCCCCCCCCCCAATTTCCGTAGGTTTGAATTTTTTTCTCTTAGAATGTTAATTCCATCAAGTGCCACGCCTAAGTTAGTTTACTTTTATAAAGTAATTACTTATTACATTTTGAATAGGGTCATTTGTAATCTGTAATCTATTACATTTCCAAACACTGGTTGTGATATTGCGATATTCAACATGTGTTTTGCGCTTGGGCTACAACAGCTGATAGTGGTATTTAATAGTATTTAATACATTTGCATGAAGCATTAATTAAATAATTCTAACACAACTAAACTAATTAATAATAATTTAATATTAAAGATTGCTTTGTGTTGCTTCCATTGCAGACACTGTACATAACCGCCTTCTTTTTTGCCCTCTCCATATCATTTTGCATGATTGTAACCCTTTGCGTGAACACTTCCTTGCTTGCATATAATCGATTTTCCGTGGGCTGTATATTTACATAACACATTTGAGAATGTGTGAAACATAACAGTTGTGTTTTTTAAAGTAATTTCACAGTGTACATGCAATTTAAAAAAAAAGAAACGCAGATATTGCAGGTGGTATATTAATAGCATTTGCGATTGTACTGTGATTGTATTGCTGATGAAGGTTGAAAGTGGGAGGAGGGTTAATGCCAGTAAAGACTCTAGATCGGAATTCCACAAGTTCAAATCCCGGGGCCACAAACATTGCTTGGGATAAACAAGTACAGTAAGTCTGGCAAACTCTGTAAACGTAAATGACTCAAGTGAGAAAACACAGGATTCAAGAGAAAAATAAAAGCATCTTGTACTCGTTCAGACAAAAATAGACCTTAGAAGAGTTTGTTTGATATTTAATCTATGAAATTCTTCTCAGATGTTTACAGTATGTGCATTAAATTATGCATATTCTACAATGCTGTCATGATTTATTTTATATATATATATATATATATATATATATATATATATATATATATATATATATATATATATTATATAGATGTGTGTTTCATTTAAAAATACTCCAAAATTGCATTTCAATATATTTATTTCCCATAAGTAGGGTGTAGCTCAGTGGTTTAAGGTGCTGTGTTACTGATTGGAAGGTCGGGGGTTCGAGCCCCGGTATCGACAACCTGCTACCCTTGGGTCCTTGAGCAAGGCCCTTAACACTCTGTGCTCCAGGGGGTGCTGTATCATGTCTGACCCTGCGCTCTGACCCCAGCTACCAAACAAGCTGTGATATGTGAAGAAAGAATTTCACTGTGCTGTAATGAATATGTGACATATAAAGGCTATTCTATTCTATTCTATTCTATTCTATTCTATATTCCTCTCCTAAATCCAAAATTTCCAACAGAGAAAGTTGCACGAAGCGTTAATTAAATAATTAATGTAACCCTTTGCGTGAACACTGAATACCTCCTTCCTTGCACATAATCGTTTTTACGTGGCCTGTATATTTACATTCATATTGTTCCTCCATCTGTCAGTATTTTATATATGTCTTTTCTGTCTAAATACAGCAGTGCTGTCATAACCGCTTTTCTTCCTCCTTATACGCTTGATGACCACAGACTTAAACACTGGCCTTTTTTATTTGTTTATCTGCATTCATTGCCGTTTTATTGTTAAGCGGAGAATATTGGCACAGTTTACGCTGCACTTATCATCCCCGTGTCTAAACGACCTAAGTGGCTAGCCTGGGGAGTAGATAACAGATTAGGTCCGGCCATGCGCTTCTTGCCCACAGAGAGAAATCACGCTCATTTGCTGCGGGCTCGGAGCAGAGGTGGCACTCATTACACCTGAGCTCACCGTGTTTAATTGGCCTCATTAAGTGATTAACTTAGCAAATTTACCTTTCCCCCTCAAGGGTGATACACTGAGCACTACATCACATTGTACCTCCTAAAGCTAGTTCATTAAACAAAGCTCCATGTCAGCATAGGACGCTACACTTTGTTGACATTATAGCCAGTTTGCAGGCTTCTGCCAGGATTGTTTTCCCAAAAAAAATATATATATATAAAAAATATAATGAAAAACTCAGCCATGCTATTCACTGTGATAGCTTTAAAAGAAGCTGGATGATTGCACTCCATCAACTAGACGTGGAAACAAACCTCTCACCAAATTGTGCTCTTAGTGTAAGAGGGCTGTATATGGAACAGTATTATGGGAAATTGTTTTGGGGCACGGGCTGTGCTACAGGTTATTTGTCATACATTCTTTTGCCCTTTAGAGAACAAGCTCAACGCAGACTAGATGAAACGTCGAAAGGTCGTTATTATTTTCCAGCATTTTGCTTCAAGGTTGTCATCAGTGACACGCTAAAACTCCTCCACTTTTTCCTCCCTGGCAGCCAAATGAAACAGCAGATAAAGTGGCAATTGAAGGAGTTCACTCGTTAGATGTATCCTTCTTGCGTTAATGACCGCCAGCGCAGGCACACAGTAATGCCTGCAGAAATGGAGCATGGGAGTGGAAAAATTGGATCCATCATTTTTCATGCGAGCAGTGACATCGCTGTCAGCCAAATTCACTCCAATAGCCTCTCTCAGGAATCATTGATATCTGCATTAGAGACCTTTTGTTAAAGGTCTCATCTAAATGCATTGAAAATGCCGCTCTCTCTCTCCTGTGTACTTCCTGCTGAAAAGGCACGGGGTGCTAGCCCACGTGCTCGTACCGAGATTTGCAGACTTGGCTCTTAAGGTTAGTTCGTGGCCAAACAATGTGGCTTCGCTGAACCGGGAGACAACAGCCCGAGCGGAAGCATGCGGCAAGGCTTCAATAAAAGTGTTCAGATAGTGTAGTTTTATTAGTCTCTTTGACAAGTCCTTCATCAAATTCACGGCAGCAGCCCATCTATCTGCGTTCGCCTTGAATTTTTATGCTATTTTTGGCGAAAAAAAAAAAAATATATATATATATATATATATATATATATATATATATATATATATACATATATATATATATAGATATATATATATATATTGCACATGGTGAATGAAAATATAAGCCTTTCTTTTTTATTGCATAGTGAACCATACAACTGCCAAGAAAATCGTATAAGCCCCTCATCTGACTTTTGCACATTGACAGATCAAGAGAGGCCGAGCCTTCTTGCAGTGTTATATCTATACGAGTGAACATGGGCCACATTCAGAAAATGTTTTCTTATTTATTATTATTATTATTTTTAGGAAACGTCCCTGTTGTTGCACTAAATCAGGGTTAAAGCTCCTGCTACATGGCTACTGAATTGTGATCAAAGCTCACTGTGTACAGTCTCTACAAAGTGCATTCAAGATAAGCATTTTTGCTTAACGATCGCTCATGCTCCTAATCCTCCATGCTAAAGCGCTAAAGCATGATGCAGCTGAATGACTTGTCACCTGTGGCTTAGCGGACATCTACGTACATTTACGTTCTTATTGCATGTACGGCAGTAAGACAAATTAATAAAGAAAGAAAGAAATGTATGTATGTGTGTCTGTATGAATATTACACCGCATAGTGGAATTAATCGCATTTTTTAATGACGACAGAAATCTTCCTAAACATGTAAAGTTGTATCCACAAACAGCAAAGACAGTTGAACCCATTACATAATCCACCAATATAAATGCATGTACACACTTATTTTGTGGTAATGCAGCTCATAATGTCACACACTGCTATATTAGTACACTAGGCAGTGTACTATTTAGTTTATATATATATATATATATATATATATATATATATATATATATATATATATATATATATATATATTATATATATATATATATATATATATATATATATGTACCCCATTCCATATTTGGTCCCCATTTACTGAAATAATTTCCTTCACTCTTCTGGGCAGATGTTGCAATAGATTTGGAAGGGTGGTTGTGGTGAATTGTGCTCATTCACTCAAAACTGCATTAATAAGGTCAAGTACTGATACAGAGTGAGGAGGCCTGGGTGCAGGCAGGATTCCAATTTATCCCATAGGTTCCAAAAGGATAAAGTCGGAGCTCTTTAGCAGGCCACTCAAGATCTTCCACTCCAACCCATGTAAACCATGTGGATCACTCTGTGTACAGGGGCATTGCCATAGAGCAGGGATGTCCAACTAAAATTGCTTGAGCTCCACACACACACACACACACACACACACACACACACACACACACACACACACACACACACACACACACACACACACACACAGTTGTTTATGGCGTTCTCTATTCACTAAGCATGTCTCCTAACTATGTTCGTTCGTTTATAAGCTATTAGAACGGTAGTTTATTGCATTCCTGAATGGGGCACTTAAGAAAATGTATAAAGAGTAATACGTTTAAAATTACTAAACAGTATAAAATAATACAGTAATGTATACAGTAAGTACTGTACTTACCATGGAATGTCGTCATTAATGCATGTGTGGATGGTGGGAGGAGGATGGTGGGAGGCATTACTTGGGTATCAGTCTTTCGCTACGTTCTACATTCATTAAGATCTGTTTTATTGCTTTTTTTCCTTTAAATTTTACTTTGTGGACAGGTTTTTGCATGTATATATATATATATATATATATATATATATATATATATATATATATATATATATATATATATATATATGATATATATATATATATATATAGTATATCATGGATAGTGCTTCCAGGTTCTCTTTTATGGCCCATCCTCTTGTGTGTTGTAAGTGCTGTAACACCTAAGATGTCCTCAATGACAGTGTACACCACACCACAATCTAGGCATTGTCATTATTATCAGTTGAATTTGATGCATCACCTGTTAAAGCAAGGTGCTGTCTGAACAACAGCGTCAACTTGTGACTGCACACCCACTTCTACTATTTCATATCTTCTTGTAGGTGTTGCAGCAGAAACGGGCGTTTGTTTAATATTTACTCTTAGTTCATGTCTTTCCATCCCATCTAAAAGTGTTTCACACACATAATTGCATGCACTCCTTTACTATTTCCCCGTCTGTAAAGGGCTTGTTATGTTTTCCTAAACTACACTGTATTCTCACTGTATTGGACTGTCAGTGAGAGGGAACCCGTGTAGATCGCCTGTACTGGGCTTTTTCCTCATTTATTTTCACTGCCTTTAGTTCGGACTGCTGATTGTACGTTTCTTCAAAGTGTCTACGTCTAGTTTCGTAATGGCGTTCATTGCTTCCACATTTTACAAGCACAATAGACTCGGAGCAGAATGAGACACAGGCTTCGTACAGCTCGATGCAGGAAGAATAAATGCTTTTTTTATTAAATTTTCCACACTTTCATCTCGGAAAACTTTCCAGCATAAACTTCCCTTATTTTTGACTGGAGCAGAGTAATTGTAGTAGCAACCCGTTGTGCCGTAGCACCCAAACAGGTCTACTGACTGCCTATTGATGTGCCCGATATAAATGAGATTTTAATATAATAATATTTTTATATATAGTTTTTGCCATACAATTATTTCATGTTGTGAAAAGAGGATCCTGTCCGCTTGTTGGAGACGTCTGCCATACAGGAACAGGCATTTACATACAGTATGGCAATAATGTATAACTTAATTAATAATATAATTTTGCCTCTTATTTACATTTTCTATATAACAGGGCATAGCCAATACTATAGACTCCAGACAAGCTACCAAAACATTATCTTTTCTGTTTACCCTGTTTTCTGAAATATTTTTCATTTCTATGCACCATGGTCACATTTTCCGGAAACAATCGTATTAGAATGCAATTGCGATGTGTTATAAACATTATACACTCCTAGCTGGGATAACTTCTAAAATTGTGGCCTTCAATATGTTAAAAGTCAGTAGTCAAAAGAAATAGCATAACGCATTTTAGCGCCACAGCAGTTCAACACCAAAGTAATAACGTCCCGAAGCAGAAGTATGGGCAAGGCGTTAGCGTTATTTTCAACCCATCATTATTCCTCATAAATCCTAAACCAGCCCAGGCCACTGCCTCTGACAGCATGACTGATGGGCTTGCTGTCGCAAATGTCAGGAGAAATGTTCTATGGGCCCTTATCTCACTATTTCTCACTGTGCGCTAGACTTAAGGTTTTTGGATAAATACAGCCATTCGGATGAGCATTACTCTCTGATAACCAAGGGCACATTGATCCGCTGTCTTTTTTTTAACCGCCTGGGCACTGACAAGTTTACAGATGAATCTGTGGGCTACAATCTATTGCTTGTGATGAGTGTTGGTGCATGAGAGAAAATGTTATAATTGATGGCAGAGGAACAGTGGCACACCGACTGTTTAAAGAGAATAGCATATGAAGATTAATTGATTTTATGTATTAATTTTTTTATTAAAAAAAATAATTTGTTCCCTTTTTTGTTGCGTAAGTTGAGTCTCCATGCAAGACCTGGACCAGTATTTTTGTAAATTGCTTTGCTCCTCGTTGTTTAGCTTGGCACCAAATCTAAGCATGGCTGAATCCAACAGAAGCAAATGGTAAAGTTATTCCCTAGCCCCCTGTTCCACCAAAACTCCCAGCGGGGTTGAAACAGGTTTCAGCAACAGCCATTAGCCCACCGATTACATATTTATGAAAGCTTTATGAAGCATTTACCGCTCCGTTCCATCAGAGCGTTACGTGCATGGACTTGACAGCCTTCCTCAGAGATTAGTCTCAGATACCCAGGATAGATTGCAGTGCACTTGGATCGGCTCTCCTGCTGCTGTGAGCACAAAAGTCCCAGACTTTAAGCGCTGTTACACAGTTGATAGGAATCAAGATCTCGAGCTGTAGCAAGAGAGGAAAATGCAGAGCTGTGTGCTGTGCTAAATGTCAAGGATGACGAGGTCAGCATTACCGCATGGCATCCTTCCTAAAGCATGACACAGGCACACTGGGCTTTGGGACCTTTTCCTGTTTTAAAAGGTTTCCTCTTTCTTGGCAATATTGAGTTGAGACTAAGCTATCAAAATCACAGAGCGGGAATGAAGTTCTGCTGTTTCATTGGCTTAGTATTCTTTGTAAAAGTCAAAGAGCAAATAGTTTAATTACATGTTAGCAGTGGGGAAATATGTACACATCAGTTTGATATACATAGTCAACCAAAATATGAAAAGCTCATAACCTTTCTATTATAAAGGGAAATAAAGTTTAAAATAATATGATACTATTTTTTAGTTGTTATGAGGTTAGCTAATATATATATATATATATATATATATATATATATATATATATATATATATATATATATATATATATATATATATATATATGGTGGTAGCTCAGTGTTTAAGTTAAGGCCTCTGGACCGGAAGATCTCAGGTTCAAATCCCACCACCAAGCACTTGTGGGCCCTTGAGTAAAGCCCTTAACCCACAGCTGCTCAGTTTGTAAGTGGTTGTAATATATACAGTAATATATGTAATATATACAGTATGTATATATATATATATATATATATATATATATATATATATATATATATACTATCTATATATGTATATATATATATATATATATATATATATATATATATATATATATATATATATATATATATATATATATATATATATATATACCAATACAATATATACAGGCATCAAAATGTCATGTAAACCCTGACAGCATCTGTCTACTGTTTGCTTCCAGCATATTTAAAACATATCTGTTCGGTGAGTTTTGTATATAACCCTTTCATGTGATAGACTTATGTTTTTGTCCGCCTGCACTCATTGAGCATGAAATCAATAACTGTCATCTCAAAGGCATCCTTGGAAGTAGCTCCCACTCGAAAGCACTACTATAATCCATCTCCATAAACCATCTAGCTTTTTGAAGCTGCAGTATTCACTGGGATGGTCCTGCCTCAAGAGGACTCAAATGATTATTTAAGAACCTTCAGCACTTAATTTGACCTGCAGTATGTGTTTATGACGGCTGTATAGTAAAGCTCTCGGGTGTAAGGAAATGTTATATTGTAATGAGGAATATTGTTGTACTTTTTTTTTTTTTACACCATATACATATAAATAATGCAATTGTCTTTTCCACTTAAAGGACAAAGTGAATGCCTCCTTATACATATGATTTGAAACGAAAACCAAATGAGCTTTACAGAGGCCCTAGATGAGTATACAGTCTGTACCGTAACCCAGATAAGACTACGAATGTTAATGAACTTGCGTTTCAGACAGTCCTGTCTGCATGAGACCTCAAGCCGGAGTCCTACTTTAGCAACAGGGATGCATCATGCTATTCATAATGTCAAGAGTAATTGAATGCACTATACACATAACGAGAAATGCTCATTCAGGGCAGATGCAACTATACACACACTGGTATACAGGGGATTACAGGGAGGTACTCGTACACCACTACAACGCTTCCAACCTAACACATGGTCTAACTAGACACCTTTGAGCTTGGCAAATTGTTCACTTAAGCACAGAGCGCAGAGGGAGACGCCGGCCGTCTACCGAGGCAGAAATGTGCTCGGGCGATGACGAACGTGCTGCACGCGCTGCAGTTGGATTAGCAGATCACTTCAGACCATATATTGTGGCTGTGTCCAGGGAAAAGCTCACATTTAGCTCTTAGGCCCCTGCAATCAATATAAATTTAGCATGGTAATGATCATGCACTCTGGGTATAACTCTAGGGACCAGCCGAGCAAAGCTCTGCCACTGACTTGCTCAGCCACTGAAGAGGAACTACTTCTCTGTCTCTTATTCTTTCTCGTATTATTATTATTATTTTTTTTTTTCTATCGGCTGCTGTGGGATTTATATCATGAAAACAAATTCCCTTCGCCTAAAACCTTGATATTTCGCGAGACAGTAAGATCAGCATGAAGTGCATGGAGTCAATTTCCCTTCAGTGCTATAGATTCGTAACTGAGGAGACTTTCCGAGCTTGTGAGGAATTAGGTGTATTAGGCGCATCCTGAAGAAACATTCATTTGGAACAGACCAGTATGCATATCATTGGTGAACTTTTATCATCTATAAGCTCACAGGTATTCAATTATAGCACTATACATTATAGCACGTAATGAATGTATTGTCTGTATAGCCACATGCAGTGAAGACTAATCACGATTGAAAAAACATGGATTGGTTGAGACTCTACATGGAGCTTCACGCCCTCATTGAGTTATTCATTTCCCTACTGTAACACCGTGTTCTACCATGTTTCATGTTTGTTTCAAGTCCATGCCACTTCTAAAAATGTTGTCCTTCTGTAAATCTCTATTTGCTTGCACATTGTTTGCTCTGTATCAATTTCCTTCTTCATGTTGAAAAATGTACGATCAGGAACCTTGTTCATGTTTACACCCTCTCTTGTTTTTTTTCCCCTTTATGAATCGCAGCTAAAGATGTTTTATTTAACCCTAATTCACGCATAATCATTAGCCGTGCTATATACAAGTGCACCTTGCCTAAATTATAATAACTGAGCAGTAGTATAAATATTTGTTTACATTGCTGCAGCAGCCGCTAAAGATTTTATTGTGCGGCGCAGGGCATAAACAGTACACATTGTTGTGCACGGTATTGCTATCTTAATCAAAATGCAACCAAGCTCTGGTGTAACTTTGACTGTTCCAGACTGCTCATGCCGAAAGTTTGACCACAAAATGTATCCTAACAATGATGTGACTCAAGATGAAATGAATGAACGAATTCTGAAATGCATAAATTATGTTGCACTGACATTCCTGAATCACAAATGATTTGAAACTCTTAAGTCATAATGACGACTCTGTGCATGCACTGTGGTCCAAAGTAAATGCTTTTCCATAGTGGATATGGCTCAAATCATGTACACCTTTGAGATACTACGCCTTACATTTTTCAAACCAAGTTCACAGACATAGTTTACCCTAGTTTACGAAGCTAGAAATGAGCAGCACGACGTCTGGCTAATCTGGATGATGTAAGCAGAGAACAGAGATATTCCTGTTCGTCATCTTTCCTCTGCTTGTGTTCTATACCTTGGATACATTCACAAGGTAACAAAATTTGAAATTTGTTTATATTAATGAAATGTGAGGTCCAGTTACAGGCGTAACACTAAAGCACATGTCAGAGGCCCATGTCTTTAACATGATTAAAAAAGTGTAGTCAGTACTTTCCCTCAAGTCTTTTACAACATGGAGTATATGTGCTTCTTGAGTGAAGTGTGTGTGTACTTTTGCATGTCTTGTTGTGTTGTCGTGTCTCAGGTTTTCACTATTAGCATCAGTGCCTGACTATACAAATTATATGGCATTGTAAGCTTTTATAATAGTATAACTGTTATAATTAGTGTTTACCAACCGTATGTAAATTCACAGTGTTTTGGAATAAGCAGAAATGGGTGTAATGCTCAGGTGTCCACATAATTTTGGCAGTATATTATTTATTAAATGCAACCCGGTACAGAACTTATTTTAGAAATGCCCTGTCAGTGGTTCCCAAACAATTTTTTTTGAAATTCTGCTTTTTGTGGATATCATTACTGCAATCTTGCCCTACAGTAAACCGTATCTGTGTATATCTACAAAGATAATGTCCTCCTCAATATTTCAATTAAATGTGTCAAAGAGACCTAGGGGTCTAAATCTTTGCTTTAATATAATCTTTTGCCTATTAGTCTAGGCGGCGGGAGTAACGGTGATGCATGGTGTTCTGGCAGAGGGGGGGAAAAGAGCGACAGCTGCTGCATTGCTGTTTAAGTTGTCTAACCTCCGTGAGAAGACCTTGTTTGTGTCACGCAGGATCCCTAGCAAGCGAGCTGAGCCGTAATGCAATTGACAACCCGCTGTTCCTGACATTAATAAAGATCGAACACATACAGGAAATTAAACTCTCACTTTCCCATTGTAATGAGATGGTATCCATCACCCGACTGTTTACTCCGCAATCGGATCAAATGATCAAATTAGGGCCCACTCGGCCCACACGCCACGCAGCCTTTATTGCCTGGCAGCATCACTCTTTAAAATGGATGGCGGAGTGAAGGGGATTTAAATAAAGACTCTATATGTTAATGATGGACGGTGACCCGCTGGTGTTCAGAGAGTGGAAGGTTGGTTGGTGGTGGGGGGGGGGGGGGGGTGGGGGGGGGGGGGGGGGGGGGGGGGTGGGGGGGGGGGGTGAAGGGGGGGGGGGATCGAGGATGAATGAGTGACCGCTCATTTTGGAAATATATTACGAGTCGCCACAAGAGGGGGGTGGATGCTCATTCAGTCTCGAACTCCACCATAATAACAAGCCAGGATACAGGTGTAATCAAAGCAAAAGACGATCCAAATCAATGTTCATTCTCATTTCTAAAACGCTGTGCATGTCTGGATTAGGACTGGAATAGAAATAGGGCAAAAGGTTGTGAGGGTCATGATGGGTTTAGCTTTTATGGCTGATAACACTCCTGAGCAAAGCTGTATTATAAGCATGGCTGTCTGTTTTGGTGTAAGACATAAGAGACATAAGGTTCTGCAAATGGCATGGAGAATAGGGTAGGGTAATTGAAAATGGCCTGAAGTGCAATTCTCTAAATTCATCTTCACAAACTTGGCTCTACAACTCTAAAGAGCAGTTCCTTTTTTTTTTTTTTTTTTATGAAATATTCAAAAACTCCAAAATGATTTTCTTTGTAATCATAATTAAAAAATAAGTTTTAGTTTCTATCTATCTTAGTTGCTATGCCTTCAAAAGATTCAGTGAATATAATCATATTTTGTCTGTCTAGTATTTATACAGTACATATATTGTTAAAAAAGAAACTAAAGGGATTCAGGCTTAAACCTAGATCTCTGTTCTATTTCACCTATATTCCAAAATATTGCCATTGTATTAGCCAACTATAATAGGTTCGAGATGATTTTTCCAGATGACAATAATTAATGAAATTGCACTGTTATGGGTGATGATTACTGGGCTTGGAAGCCTGAAATGTACGATACATGGCCCTCATTTATGCCTCCATGCCATAACTGCTTTCGCTTTTCATATGGTTGGCTGTTACAAGAGCAGAGAACAATCACACACAGCGGAGACAGCAGCCGAGTTTTTATCCTGATAGCACACATGATGCTAGCAAGATGCAGATGGCATGTGGAGATCACATTCCGTGTAAAATGATAGTGGTTTTTGGAAAAGTCCAGCAGCGCTTTCGAGATATGTTAAAAGCAACCAATATAGGAATGATTGCCGTAATGATAGTGCCCTACCCATACATTTGATTTTTCCTCCAAACCTGAAATTTGGAAACGGGTCCGATTTTGAAAGAGTTCAAGGCATTGGTGTCAGTCCTCGACAATTTATGAAAATGTTCTTCTATTCTTTTTTTAGCTTGGAAGGAGTAGTGTTAAGAACTGCAATATATATTTTGATAAAATTAAAGCTCTGGATGTGAGGGGCACGGTGTTTGGTTAGCTGTCACACCGCCAGGTGTTCGTTCCCGTGTGTGTGTGTGGAGTTTGCATGTTCTCAATTTCCTCCCAGGGGGTTTTTCTCCGGATTCTAATTTCCTCCCCGGTCCAAAAACATGAACAGTAGGTTGATTGGCACCTTGGAAATTTGTCAAGTGTGTGAATGTGAGTGTGTGTTTGTGTGTGCGATGGGTTGGCATTCCATCCAGGGTGTATCCTGCCTTAATGCCCAAAGACGCCTAATAACACTCCCGTGACCCGAGGGAAGATCGGATTTATCAACGAATTGTTTGTCGGAATGAATGAATGAATGAATAAAGCTTTGTTGTGGTTGGGTGTGTGTGTGTGTGTGTGTAATTAAAACGAACACATTTCAGACAAGTCGAAAGAGAATAAACTATTTTTATCAACGAATTGTTTGTAATACTTTGTTGACATTTGTTCATTGATCTTTAGCAACACCTTGTCCTCGGTCAGATAAATGCTGAGTCTGGAGCAAATGAACACCGTGTTCAACACGCATAGCCGTTTAGAGTCCCGTTTCCTATTATGTTTCTACGGAGGTGCAATGAAATAAGAAAACGCAAAGCTTATAAACACACCGTGAGAACATGTAAATCTCCACACAGGGACTAACCAGAGCTCAGGATTAAACCAGAGATTAATTCCTCCACTGTGATGACCCTTCATTTTTTAATTTCGCAGCTCAGTTTTGCAAAACAAAAAAAAAACATCAACATACAGAACTAATAACCCAAACATAATCTGAGATAAAAAAAAGATAGAACCATCACTGAAAGCCTAATTACATCCACTACAAATATCATTACAACCATTAGTGTGTATCATTGGGTTTTTGTGTGTCATTATCAAACCAACGAATCCATTGTGAAATCTAATTGGATTCTGGCTATTGATGGCCTAATGGTACCTATTGGTTTCCAGTAGATACCGAGCTGCCCAATGTCCTTAGTGGTATTCACTAGACATAATATGTCACCAATTAATGCAAACAATACACCAATAGAGACCCACAGGGATTATTATTCCCTATTATATACAATTCATAGTGTACACGTTTTCAGCAGGAACATCATATAATATATATATATATATATATATATATATATATATATATATATATATATATATATATATATATATATATATATATATGATGTTTTGTTCAAAGTTGTAGGCAAACAATTGTATAGCATGTCTTTAGCTACAGAAGCATAACATTTTCACTTTGCTCACTTGGAAATTTCACTGTACTCAAAGCCAACTCTAGGAATTTCGGATGTACATTGGTTTGGAATGGGCCTGCTATGGAGCTATGGAATTTAACCATATTTCTCATGGCTGAATATGCATAAAACTCACACAAAAACGCACTCCAAAAATCACAAATGAACCTTATGGTCAAGTGTCCACAAACTTTTATCCATTTAGTTTATATGGAGGCATTCACCATGCATACATAGTACATGTAGGAGTGAAAGTTTTGTAAATATGCAGTACATAGGAATCTCAAATAAGTCTTATAGAATAGGCTTAGCGACTATCCATCTATCTTATGAAGTGGCTTTATACAATACGCTAAAAATAGTATTAATGCAACCTCTAAAACTATGATCAATGTGGTGATCATTTTTAGTAGAGCATTTTAAGTATTACAGTATTTCTTTTGCAATCTCTTTGTTTCTCTTGCTCTCTGTCTCTCTATCTCTCGTACTCAGTAACTCACACACGCGCACACACACACACACACACATGCACACACACACTCTCCCTAGTTCATTTATTAGTTCATTATCCGGAGTAATTATTTAGAAATGGAGAAAGTCACTACTAGACTGCTGTACTGCACCATAAACACTGTTTGAAGGAGATTCGGATCCGTGCTGAGCCCATTACTTCTGCTTCATTTCCCAGCGCTAACTTTGATTCTGTGGGTGAGCTGGCCTGTAATTGGTTCCTTAAAATATTCACAGGGGTGTTGGATAGATAAATTCTAAGCCTAGTGTAAAACGAAGCATGTGTCAGGTGTCATCTATAGAGCTGTGAAATGTTAATGCTGAGGACGTGATTTGGCGTTGTTTGAAAGGAGAACCATTAGGATTATGAGTATCAAGGAGAAATAAATGTTAGTTAAGCAAATCTTTTATAACCTTCTAATAGGATCTACAGTAGCGTTTTTTAATTTTTTTATCAAGACACGCTTTTGGTCCCATTTAGGTTGAGCTACTGTATATTTAACCCAGTTAATGTGACAGAGTGAGTATAACCTGCCTCCAGTGTTCAGTTCTCTAATGTTCACTATCCTCTGTATATCTCCTGTTATTTCTCCCCTTTTCCTTTTCCATCACTCTTTCTAATGGATTATTTAATGATAATTAACCCTGAATCCTACAGAGACAGCTGTGGGCAGATTAATGGCCTAGTTTAGGTGGACCACCTGTTCGACCAGGCGGAATTTGTCCGGCTCAAGCTGAAGGTACCAATGTCAAAGACAAGTGCACATGCTCCTCTTAGCTTTGTCGCGGACCTCGAGCCCTATAGATCTTGACCTCGATGAGATGTCATTTTAAAAGTTGGCTCAATTCTGGAGTGTGCTAATTATTATACATTGATTTATTTTACAATGTTAACTATAAGCGGCGAATCTTGCAGGCATTACGGTGTTTTTATTTTTTCATTGCTGAGTAAATGTAAAGGAACTGTGATTATAAACTAGCCAACAGATAAACAATTTGTGGTAATAAAACAGTAATTAATAGATAGCGTACAGAATACAGTCTGTAACTCGCACATGCTCAGCCTGCGATGGATATTACCATATGTGAATAATCTTTATTTCTGGTTGAAAGAAAAGAATTTCAGTTGCTAAATCACCATGCATGTGCACAACAGTACATTTATTTAAAATACACGTTTGCACCTTCTTTGCAGCAGATTTTGTGTATACCTATATAGTACCCTCATTTTTTTTTGATTGAAAAGCCATGTATAATAAATGTGACGTGTAAAAAAAACAAACAAACATTTTAATAGGCTATCTTTTTATTTTGCGTAGATCACTTTATTAAAGTGAAAATTGTAAGCGAATGGCATTTGCATACTTAACTGGATTCTCTACAGAGGTTGTATAGCCACCGTATCCCCGGGGGAAAACAGTGTATGTGCAAACCAGAGTCCAGAAATTCACTGCGAGCATTTTATAGCAAAGCAACATGAAAAGAGCCTTGGGGGATGTCTTATTAGTGTTAACGTTTGTGTTTAAAAAACATTCTACACTCTCAATCTCACACGTGCACACACACACACACACACACACACACACACACACACACACACACACACACACACACACACATATATATATATAGATGATGTATGGTGTATGGTATATATGGTACAAGGTGCTAGCTGGTATTAGGCTCTGGAGTGAAACATCACAAGTTTGAATCATAGCCGAGCTGCCACTCATGGGCTCTTGAGCAAGGCCCTTAACCCACATTAGCTCAGTCTAGATTGTAGGATTGTACAAACTAGAGCATTCCTGATGCCGTTCAGAAGCCCGGATTGATGGGGAGGTGTGTGTTAGGAAGGGCATCCAACATAAAATATATTTTATTTATGATATATATATATATATATATATATATATATATATATAATATATATATATATATATATATATATATATATATATAGATACACACACACATACACATGCATATATATATATTCATTCATTCATCATCATCTTCACAGGGAGCCTGTGCCTATCTCAGGTGTCTAAGGGCATTAAGGCAGGATACACCCTGTGATGGAATGCCAACCCATCGCAGGGCACACACACACACACAGACACACACTAGGGACCATTTTCCAAGGTGCCAATCAACCTACCCGTGCATGTTTTTGGACTGGGGGAGGAACCGGAGGGAGAACTAGGAGAACTCGGAGAGAAAAACCCCTGAGGCACGGGCAGCAGAACATGCAAACTCCACACAAACATACGGCCGAATCGAATCGACCCTGGAGGTGTGAGGCGAACGTGAGGCGTCCCACTATGCCACCGGGCCCCCTTATATATATATATATATTATATATATATAATATTATATATCATATCAATATAGTATATATATAGTCATTCATATCACATATTCACAGGGAGCCTGGCCTAATCAGGTGTCTACATTAAGGCAGGATACACCCTGGATGGAATGCCAACCATCGCAGGGCACACACACACACACACACACACACTAGGGGACCAATTTTCCAAGGTGCCAATCAACCTACCGTGCATGTTTTTGGACTGGGGGAAACCGGAGAAACCTCGGAGAAAAAAACCCCTGAGGCACGGGCAGAACATGCAAAACTCCACACACAAACATACGGGAATCGAACCCGGACCCTGGAGGTGTGAGGCGAACGTGAGGCGTAACCACTATGCCACCGTGCCCCCTTATATATATTATCTATATATATATATATATATATATATATATATATATATATATATATATATATATATATATATTCACACATAAAGGGCCCTACATACTTGTTAACTAAAGAAATTAAAAATATTGCTATCAGTCATCAGTAGATGGGAATAAACTCAGATCTGTATGCTTCACTTTTATGATCCTACGGCTGAACTCAATAAAGCATCGCAATTAGTTTGTTCCGTCTTACGCCGATGTTTACCGAGTGACTGCACACACACTGCTCCTGATTAACCAAGTGGAAACAAGAGGAGCATGCCAGTGTGCAATGGCATTCTCACATGTGTTTTTCATTTCGCTCAACAGCTGCTCTTTTTCTTGTTCTTTTTTTTTTGCTTATCCATAGTTTTGTAATGCACACAATGTTCAACTAATTACAGTACATATGGATATGGGTGCCTTGTTTGGCACCCAACAGCTAAGATGTCTCACCTCTCTTTTGAGGATGTTTTGTTTTTGGGAATGCTTCAAAGTGTTTAATATTACACGGAAAGGGAGTCTCCCAGTAAGGATGTGTCCATCCAACAGATGGTGAAAGCCAGCTAAAGCCAATTTAAACCTTCTTCGTTTTTTAATGATTATTATATTTTTAAGTACAGCATCTATATGCACTAGGCCTCGATTGCAGTTTATTATTACATGGCTGGAAATAAGTGTTGTGTGCATTCTTTCTGTCTAATACTGCTGTCTTGTCCTGCGAACCATACTGATGCTTTCTTTCTTGCAAACAGGAACAAACATGCAAAAACTTTAAAATCTATTCCAACAGTTAATGAGAGAAGTGGAAAGAATGTCACAGAAAAAAAAAACATTTTTACCACAAAAATGACCATCAATCAGGTATAAAATTATAACCACCTGATGCCAAAACAGTCCTTACGCACCGAGCATTACAAGCGTTAACTTCTTCAGTTAAATCGGACCACATGGTGTAGTCCTTTGCCTCCAATGACCCTCAATGGTTTACCTTCGTTACTTCCTTGGACCACTTTTGATAGATACTGAGCACTGAAGGCCTGGAACACCATTGCAGTTTTGGAGACCCAGGCGTCTAGCCATCACAATTTGGCCCTTGTCAAGCTCACTTAAATCCTCGCACTCGTTCAATTTTTCCTGCTTCTAACACATCGGTATTGAGGATAAAATGGTCACTTGCTGCCTGATACATCCCTCCCACTAACAGGTGCCATTCTGGAGAGATAATCAGTGTTATTTACTTCTATGTTAGAATGTCATAATATTATGCCTAGACCGTGTAATTTAGATATGGCATACCCATAAACTTTTAGAAAATAACACATTTGTGAAAAAGGTGGGGTAGCAAATTTAGGGTTATGGTTTAATGCGTTTTGTTGCGTTATATTAACTCCTTTTTTCATAATTTAACTATGAACAATGAAAAGAAAAGAGAGAAAACAGATGGTAAAAACTCAGATGTAATTAACGTGATGAATTCTAATAAAACCTGAATGTCAAATTCATTCATTCATTCATTCATTCATTCATTCATTCATTCATCTTCTACCGCTATATCCGATCTTCTCTCGGGTCACAGGGATCCGGTGCCTATCTCAAGCATCTATGGACATTAAGGCAGGATACACTCTGGATGGAATGCCAAACCATCGTAGGGCACACACACACACACATTCATACACTAGGGACAATTTTCCAAGGTGCCAATCAACCTACCGTGCATGTTTTTGGACCGGGAGGAGGAAACTAGAGAACCGGAGAAAAGAGAACCCGGAGAAAAAACCCCTGAGGCACGGGGAGAACATGCAAACTCCACACACACAAGGCCGTGACGGGAATCGAACCCGGACCCTGGCGGTGTGAGGTGTGCTAACCACTAAGCCACCGTGCCCCTTGAATGTCAAATTCACTTTCGATAAATGTGTTGGATGCGTGCTAAATAATGACCTGGATGGCTGAGTAGACATGGTAAAAATTGTTACTAAAGTATGTGGATTTTTTTAAAACAAATTTGAGAAGAGAAATAAAAAATAAATAAATAAAAAAAACATTCCCTAGTGAACTCGAATCAATGATGAGGTCTTTTTGCTTTTTCATTGGGTCAATGCTGGTCTCTACTTTAGAACAACCTTAAAACTGTAAAAGCTGCCAGCTTTCAGCCTGCAAGCATTGCCAGTTTGTTTTTCATAATTAATCTCTAGTGTAGAGTTTCTGCTATCAAAAAGCACATAGTCCCTTGATAAGCCCCCCCCCCAAGCCCCCCCCCCCCCCCCCCCCCCCCCCCCCCCCAAGCCCCCCCCCACCCCCCACCCCCCCCCCCCCCCCCCCAACCCCCCCAACACCCCACCCCAAAAAATCACCCCCCACCCCCCAAACCCCCCCCACAAAACCCACCCCCCCCCCCCCCCACCACCCCCCCCCACCCCCCCCCCCCCCCCCCCCCCCCCCCCCCCCCCCCCCCCCCCCCCCCCCCCCTCCCCCCCCCCCCCCTATCCCCCCCCCATCTGCCAGCGGCTTTCTAAGTTCCCACTTAAATTTTCATGATCTTTTCACTCCACGGTGCCAGTTCCATCACAAGGCTTGTCCAACCTAATGGCCGTAACTACTTTGGCACTGCCATCAAAAACCTATTTGTTTCAATGTTTTATCTACGGGGAGTAGTGTAATATCTGCAGATCACTTTTAAAGACAATCGATTACAGATCTATCGCCACCCTTTCCCAGCCCCACATTCCCTCTCTCTTTATTTCCAATATGACCATTAAGTTAAATACTTGAATTATTCATTTTGTAATGTGCACGTCATGGTGAAATATTGGCCATTGCCGATCTGACTGCACCAAACAGCCTCTCCTTTCCTCTTGGAGGTTAATGGTGGAGTCTACACTTTCATTAGCTGCACTAAATGTGGTACACATCATATGTCAAAAACATTCTCTCAGTGGAGGGCAGAAAGCAGCACTTTGTCATAGCACTCCTCCCTGGACCAAGGCAGTAGATATTCCTGGAGTTGACTAACTATGACTCAGCATTATTCGAAGCTTCGAAGTGATCTTAAAAAATGGCCCCCCATATCATAATGAATAGCAAGGTAGTATTTAGTGCAAGTGAGTTATGTTTGTGTTTATGAAATATTTATTTTGCACATATTACTTAGAAGACTGACATTTTATTCATTCTTGTTCAACCTGCATTTTCTGTAGACGCTGCAGCTTCCTTGACGAAATTGGTGACAAGGGTCTCCCAGGTCTGATTGAAAACCATATTTACTGTGTCATGCAATACTTACCTTTCCAAATATGCCATGCTAACAAAAAAAAAAAAAGATACTTTTGTACACTTAGCAAATTGCATGTTGATTTACTCTCACAAATATTGCTGAAAACAGGTTTAGGGTGACACTAGTTAATAGCTATTACATGAAATGTAACAAAAAATGTTTAAAAAGGCACTCATAAATTTTGGTTCATGCATGTACTGTAAAGGAAAATGCTGACACATGAGGAAATGTTTTACTAGCAACGCAATGTTTTTTTTCTTCTTTCTTTTCTAGAAGAAATAAAATAAGAGCCACGTGTAATTTATTTCCTTTGATGGAAGGTCAATCAGTTTTGACCTGCGCTACGTAGAGGGATGCCAAAGATTAATATTGCAGCCTTAAAAGCCAATATGGATCATTAGTCCACATGTGCTTTTCACCTATATGACCTCACATAAGCAATTTAGGTAGTGATATTTCAGCCATTCTACTCATAATGAATGCCTGTGTTTAAGAAAGCCTAGCTCTCAATTTGATGAGAACACGATCTCCGTCTTCCAAATGGTTATGTTATGGTTATGCCAGAAACGTGCTCCAACATATTCTTATGTAATACAACAGATACGGCTGCAACTTAATAACAAGAGAGTAACACTCAGACCAAAAATTGCAATCCAGACTCTATTTCCACTTTGTAATAATAGAGTAATTAAAATGAAGGGTGCCCTTCAGATTTATTGGCACTTCAGGTGAAAATGTGAAAAAAAATGACTGTTTCCCTATTTCCATTTTCTTCATTTGTCATGTTCTTCACTGTGCCCTGGTCAAACCTTACATCCGTTTCAAACTTTTTGTTCTGCCCCTATTGGGCTTAATATGGTCCTACACCCCATAATTACTATTCTTTTCTATTTTTGTATATATTTAAAAAAAAAAGAGAGCAAATAAGGTTGATTCAATGTAGTGAACAACATCATCTTGTTATCTTTTAATGGTGCCCCTCAAGGAACGAGGGGGATTTTAGAAGTTCTCATAGTTGATGTGTTTGTAGCAGGCAAACGAGCAAGCATAAGGATCCAAGTGAAGCTGATGGTTTTTTGTTTTTTCTCCTGGTTACTATCTATCAAAAGTGGCTGAACCTATAGAAGCTTGTGTGATACAATGTTTTTATTGTACAAATCCATTACAGGTGTATGTGCATTGGTTACCTGGTTAAAAAAGAGAATAGAATTGAATAAAATAGACCAGAAGTACATCATTTATTTGTGACATATATATTCAGTGAAATTTTTTTCTTTGCATATCACAGCTTGTTCTATATCTGGGGTCAGAAATGACACAGTGTTCCTGGAGCACAAAGGGTTAAGAGCCTTGCTCAAAGACCCAAGAGTGGCAGTTTGGCACCTAGTACTAAGATGCACCATACAAATGATAATAATGACAATAAGATTGCAGGTTGGTGTTTGGAGTCTTCAAAACGTCAAATAAAAAAAATTATCCTGATGTTTGTACTGAATATAGTTTCAAAACACATTTCAAGCACTGCTCAAATCTTTTTATATTCATTGGTGGAAGGAGAGTGAGGAAAATTTTCTTCCCCTTGTTGTCAAGGTTTCCTCCTTGTGTAATCTCATTGAGTTATTCTTGGACTGGAGAGTCACGAATGCTCTTGAGTTGGGTCACAGGGAAAGTCAGCGGTGGACAGAGTGGGGCTTAAGGTGGACTGCCACTGGGTAGAATGCCTAGGAGGTCAGAAAAGGCTTTCTGGGGGTGCCCTCTAGGACTGATCTCTGATTTTTGCCCAGGGCCTCTTGAGGTGGAGCAATGCCCTCTGCGGGAGTCTGAGGCAGTGCAATCTCCTTTGCAGAGCTCTCCTGTGAAGCAACGGCATCTGCAACATCAGGGAACCCTATGGGCTGGGTGAACACCTTGGGGCCCTGGAGATGAGCGGCGTCCTTGACGTCCTCAGCGGGGCTCTGAAGTTGAATGACGTTTTCAGCGGGGTTCTGAAGCTGAGTGTGATCCTCAGCATGAGAGAGAGAGGTTGGAAGACATCCTCCGTATTGCCGCAGGACCAGAAGGCATTCATGGCAGGGCTGATATGCTGCGGAGTTTGCTTGGCAGAGATGGGGCATGCTCAGCAGTGCAGACAGGCAGGTCAGGAGAGATGTGAGATACCCTCAGTGAGGTAGAAAGCCTGAGGTTGTGCAGCCCCCCCGGGCAGGGCTCAGGGGCTAGAGGGACACCTGTCTCAAGATGCTTTCACGTGTTGCTTCACCGTAGTCTGGGCATGAAGTGCTCTGAAATTCTCTGCTGTCTGTTTGGGTCTGAGATACACAATATTGATTGTGACTTGCAGGTTGAAGGTGAAGCAAGCCCAAGGCTTAGGAGCATCGGCTGCATCCTTTGTTGGCAAATTATTCTGTCAGTTAATAGAAAAGTTATAGAACCTCCAATTCTATAATTCTATTAGTATGAACATTAACATTCTAAGGGAAAAAATGTCAAACCCTCTGAAAAGGTAGGTTATATTTTTCGAAAATTAAGCTGTGTCAGAATCATATTGTTGTATAGGAGGTTGTTGGGCCGGGGTCTTTGGGATTTGTAATCTTTGACATTTTCAAAAGTATCTGTATATATCTGTATCTGTATCTGTATATATCTGTATCTGCATATATATATATATATATATATATATATATATATATATATATATATATATATATATATATATATACAGTATAAAGAGAATATAAGAGAATATGTAGTTTTTAAACTAAATTAGTGTCTAGAAATGTTTAGTTAATAATTCAGGACTTCCTGTTTCCCTGTGGTAAAAAGAGGTCTATTTCCTTATCCACGTTTCAAAATGGGAAAGACAAGACAACCATTCATGTAAGGCAGTTGTGTGTTTACCTTCCTAAGTCAGTCAATGGGTACTCTCCTAAATTTGTACATACAATATCTACAGTGCGCGGGGCTTGGTGGCTTAGTGGTTAACATGTTCGCCTCACACCGCCAGGGTCCGAGGTTCGATTCCCGTCTCGGCCATGTGTGTGTGTGGAGTTTGCACATTCTCCAGTGCCTCAGGGGTTTTTTCTACGGTTTCCGCCCGGTCCAAAAACATGCACGATAGGTTGATTGGCACCTTGGAAAATTGTCCCTAGTGTATGAATGTGTGTGTGAATGTGAGTGTGTGTGTCCTGTGATGGGTTGGTATTCCATCCAGGGTGTATCCTGCCTTAATGACCATAGACGCCTGAGATAGGCACAGGCTCCCCGTGACCCCGTGATAGAGGTAGAAGATGAATGAATGAATGAATGAATAAATATAGATACACCCTCTGTCACTGGAACAGTGTATCTGGACGCCATGCACAGTGACGAGGATGTTAAGAGGGATAAAACATCTCCAAAGCTGTTACTGTTAGAGAGGTATCTTGGGGCCACAAAGTCTCCCTAACAACATCAGAACAAACTATTTTGGAGGCATGCATACTCAAAGTCATCTCTAACACTCTAAGTGGGTCTGGCATAGAACAAAAGACGAGTATGCAGAAAAGCACCTCATGCCCTAGGTAAAGAATGGTGGAGGATCTGCAAAGCATTGTGCTTGTTTCTCTTCCAAAGGCTCTGGCAACTTTGTTAGGGTGCATGGAATCATAAACTTGTCAAAATACCAGGATAATTTAAACTAAAACTCAGTCACATGCTCTCTCTCTCTCTCTCTCTCTCTCTCTCTCTCTCTCTCTCTCTCTCTCTCTCTCTCTCAAGCTCCTCCCATGGCAACACTCTTTTGTACCGAAAGGTTTCTTTTAGGGATTTTTTCCATTCAGTGAAACATCTATATACGTTTTTGCAATGTTTATGTTTCACAGCTAATTTTGGCTGCGCTATCTTAATATGCTAATAATCCTGAACTAGGCTGTACTTCTGTATTCATTAAAATGGAGTATAGAAAGACTGAAAGACCAAAGCCTGAACCTAATATGCTCCGTGCTTAAATCACATGTTTGATGTTCCGTAATAACTCCTGAAGTCCAGCAGCAGATCTGGTGATGAAATTTCTGCCCTTGACTTCACAGGCATCTCCTCTCACTGTGCAGCTCATTAATGACCCATCTAGTCTCATTACAGAATGCAGGGATACCACGGCTCAATGACCACACACCAAATGGAAAGCAGGAGAAGCAGATGTGAGAATTTGTATCACAGGCCTTTTAGCGAACACATGCTCCAGAATCATACTAACATGCGATAAGTAAAAATAATTGAGGTAATGTAAATAGATTCATTAGCGCGCAGCTAAATATTAAGTGGTAGAAATGATTCAACTACAATAATCTAATAGTACAGGTGTAGTGATGTGTGTGAGGACTTGCTGAGAATTCACTTTGTTTAATCAATCACAGACACAGAGATACATTTCACTTGCTCATGCTGTATATCATGGTCACTGGGATTAAATCCAAAACATTGTTCTTTTGAGTCCTCCTTGTCTAGTCACCGAAACCTCTGCCACTAACACCATGAGGTGTCTTTTTCTTTGTCTTTGCACATCTGGGTCTCACTTGACATCAGAATTTACTTCCCCTGCTGGCGTGTCTATTCCCTTTCACATATCGCTTATTTCATTATTTTTGTTTTGCCTGCAGTAATTAAATTTTTGCAAACTTTAGTAAGTCATTAATCCATTACTACTATAAATATATGCGCACATTTGTTATAAAAAGTTCAGAAAGGTAACCGTGCTCTACCTAATCATTAATACTTTTACTATGATCTAAATACTCTACACAATCTGTACTGTTCTTTCTAAATGTCTCTCTCTCTCTATCTCTCACTGTTGGCCTACATTTCTGAAACTTTATAAATCATACCATTGTAATAGCGTGCATTGTTTTTCTCGTGGCCTAGAACGCTACGCCGACTGCGTGAGTAAGCGCACACACACACACATACACACAGCGAGTCTGTATTTAAATAATCACTTGCATGTGGAAACACATTATGGTCCTCTGTCAAGGTAATAACCCATCGTCATCTCTGTTGGATGGCAAATATTAAACCATAGATCAATGTTTAACTATTTATAGTGGACCAAATGAGAATGTCGGCAGTTGCATTATTATTTGCCTTTGGCAAAATTATAATAATTTAACATTTCAAAATCCGGAAAATGTCGTTATCATTATTGCTTTGTGTTGAGCAAGGAAATAATCTTTTTAGGCCAAAGTAAGAGAAGAACGTCTTGCCGTTCATGGGAGCTGCTGGTGAAGGTGTTTATGAGATCTGTGCTGGCTTGTTGGTTGATTCCATCTGTATTGATCTCCTGTCTACACCAAATTGTGTTGTCATGGATGAGTTTAAAATAATGACGAGCTTAAATGAACTTATATAGCCGTTGTCGTGCAAATAGCTTGGCAATTTAAAAATGTATTTATTTGATAGCAGTCAGAAGAAAATCATAGGTTGTATAAGTAACGTTAAGCTTGGAAATGATGGTAACAAATTTACTAGCACACCTATTACAAGTTAATTGAGATATACATACAAGTTTCACATAGATAAAACATACTAAGTGACAGTTTTCTCCGTATGCACGAATACAAGCAAGTTTGTCTTACCTTTAAAAATCTCATAAGCCACATTCTAATTACTGTATTCTTCCCTTCAACAGATTCAGCACCTTTACTGTTTAATAGACCGAAAAAGAGTACCAATAAATGTAAATTTACAAATGGCATTGAAGGAAAATAGGCAGC
This sequence comes from Kryptopterus vitreolus, assembly GCA_030449085.1. NCBI lineage: Eukaryota > Metazoa > Chordata > Actinopteri > Siluriformes > Siluridae > Kryptopterus > Kryptopterus vitreolus. The sequence continues at coordinate 12,422,706 of JACRUU010000012.1, read as the reverse complement.
AGAATTTGCCTTCCTAATATTATCTTCCTATAATGAACTATTTTATTTATCGGCCCATAGTACTACAGTATAAATGATGAATGCAGTATTAAGGCAGAAGTTTGTACCAAGGCAGAAGAGTCCTTGACAAGTCAGATTTGCTTTCAAATCATATCTCCTTTCTGAGCCTTTGATGAGTTAGGCCTTTGTGGTCACTAGGGAAAGAGCTCAGGTGAGTGTGATTAGCTCTCGGAAGAGGAGAGGTCAAGGAATGTCAGCTTGGGTTACGTTCCACAGGGAAATGATTGCAAAGAAGAAGAAGAAGATGGGGGAGAAAAAAAAAGCGATACACTGTGTAGCTTATGAGTGCCTGGTAATGAACGTGAATTAGGCGGGTAGTGGAAAAGGTCTCAATTTCTAAGAAACGGCTTGACACCTGCCCTTGGTCTAATTGGTCGAGACATTTCACCTTAATCCACTGGGGGCTAAAACTATTAGTTGGCTCCAAAGTTGAAACTGGATAGAGATAAAGGCAGGATCAAGATTTTCCAAAAAGGGGCCTCGGATACAGCATTAATCCAGTAGTAAGCTTTAGGAAAATCTCAAAATACAGTGTTAAACTTTGGAATGAGACATTGGATGCCTTTTGTTGCATTTGAGGGATGGATTTAATTCATCGTTCTTCATTTGACGGAGGAAGTCACTATCTGAAAAAGTAACTCAATTTCCACATTCGTAAGGCTTTATATAGTCTATTAACGATGATAGCTAACAGAGCACTGGAAATATGTTACATCGATGTTTACATGTTGAAAACATGCCTGTAAAGGTCCGAGAACATAAACCTGCAGGGCAATTATTACATAATAATTACAGCAGTGATAATTTTTCTACATTATGTCCAGTGAGTTTCTATTTGATGTAAAATATACTCCGTTGGAGCTTTAAATGCAAGTATTACTTTAAACCTCAAAACAAATAATATCATGTTTACACTCCATTATAATCGCAGCTTGTGGCGATATAAAAAATGTTGACAATTCTTGTCTGACAAATATTAAAACCATATATGATCCACTGAATACTTTATGTAAATCTGCCTTAATAATGCAAAACTAAGTTTAAAGTTGTTATGGCCTATGGCCTTTTTTCTTTTGCTGCATGAGATCTGAATTACATGTCAGCAGAAGTACCCTAAAGAACAGTCTGATTAAGCATCCTTCTCTAAGGGCTCTAATCTGAGAGACCTCCAGAAGGTGTTTTACATCCACCATTGCTTAGCATATAGAGTAGATATTGCTGTTTTTTTTTTTTGATTAAATTCTACTTTGTCCTCTAGCACCTGTTCAAGCGACGGAAGCTTGAAGGGTTGAAATGGAATGCTAGCATTGTCCCAGTGCTCACAGGTTTGTGGAGTTGAATAGCATGGTTAATAGTCTCATTCCTTGAGATATGGGAGGCCCAGTGGAATAACGTTATTACACATCACACATGCAGAGTGAGAACGGAGTATGTGGTGGTGAATGTGGGACAAAGCTTGGCACGGGATGGGTTTTTACATAAATGAGAGCTTACTAAAATGTAATCATCCACACAATGTAAGAGGGGTGGTTTTTGGACAGTCTAGGGACTTTTACATTTACATTACTTTACACAAATACAATAAATGACCCTACAACAACAACAACAAAGAAGGACAGCTAGAATACTCTAGAAACTGGTATCACTGCATACAGAGGTTTATGATCTGTTTGGAGCAATTCATTTACATACTTGAGACATTCAAATGTTATTTGTCATATGTTTTTTTTTTTTTTTTTACAACCGTCCAGCATGTAAACAAAACGGAAAGAAAAAGAAAATAGTGCAGGCATTATAAAGAAATGTAACTAAAAAGATAAAGTAGAATAAAAATAAAATGACATCTTAATAAAAAAATATAAACGAAAATAGTGCATAAAGTGTAAAGTGACCATTTAAATGTAATAGACAATTTATAGCTGAGCACTTGAACTTTTATGTTATTCTGACATATGGAATAAAGCACGGATCTTACTATTTAGCTGTATCACACACACACACACACACACACAAAAAATAAAAAATCCTCTCTAAATTCATTACACAGTAAAAGAGAAGGTTACATGTGTAAACAGTCAAGTGTGCGTTTCGTTCTTGTGGATAGTGAGAGCACAGGGTGAGAGTTTGATCCTAGCGCTTTGATGCAAAGGCAAATAATTTGAAAATGATGACTTGTACCTGATCATAAAGACCATTCTTTTATAGTTATAATGAAAAGATCATGACCTGGGTTATTGGGAACCTTGTGAATATTGGTATTGGCATAAAAAAATATTAGTTTAATATGAAGTACAATATTTTTATACGACGTTTTAATTTGATTCAGGCCTAATTACAGTGCAGTATACACCTGGCACATGCATGCAATACTATATTCCAGTATTTGTAATGCCTTGGCTCAAGGATCAAAGGCTCTGCTTTTTGATGGTATTTGGCATCAGGAAGTCTTGGCTGGTGCATAAATGAGAAAAGCCTCCTGAACTAAAAAGCATTTGCTCTTGATCTCAACACAACTAGCCGCAATAACACATGGCAGTTTTAAACAGATTTAATTGTGGAAGGATTTCTTACACTTCCTTCCTTTACGGCCATATGCAATGCAGGTCTTGATGAAAACAAGGTTGGTGTGAAAGCATATTTTCAATGCACTTTTCAAGGACCAATTTCAGTATTGTTCATGTACAATACATAGCATGTTCCGGGAACTTCGATCGTTTGCTAAGACAACATCTCAGAATTCAGCTGTACATATTTCCCGAAAGATTCCAGTGACACAGAAGCCGGGGGCAGGTGGGGATGGGTGGGGGTTCAGGTATTAAATCTGAATGTACAATTTGGCAGCGTCTTCCTTAAATCTGGGAATAAGCTGCGGCCCAGGCACAGACACTGAGATACTCTGATTAGCCAAGATTATAGCTGAAGCCTGGTGTCTTTTGCCAACATGATTACAAGCCAAATTAGGTTCAGATATACAGAAAAGGCCAGATGCTGTATGTAAAAAAAAAACCTTGGTGGCAAAACAGACTTTAGAGTAAGAATGAGTGAATAATAATATATGTTTTTTTTCCGGGCCCAAGCACTGCAGTGCGCAGGACCTTCTTGTTTACCTTAGAATTATTTATTTATTTATTTAATTTGTGTGTGTGTGTATATATATATATATATATATATATATATCTGCCATATTCAGCTTACATTTACATTTACATTTGCGGCATTTAGCAGACGCTCTTGTCCAGAGCGACTTACAACTGAGCAATTGAGGGTTAAGGGCCGTGCTCAAGGGCCCACTAGTGGCATCTTTGTGGTGGTGGGGTTTGAACCCATGATCTTCCGGTCCAGAGTCCAACACCTTAACCACTGGGCTACCACCTCCCTTAAACAAGCTTAAACAAGATTACTATAGGTCTCTTATGCTAGTTACAAACTTTGCTTGTGTTCATTTAATATGACGACTAAAGATTTCAATATTTCCAATGCACCCCCCCCACCCCCTCCCAGAAGAGTGAGCCTTAATATTGACTATATATACAGCTCTCGCAACCTATTCTGTACAAGTTGAACAGACAGTCAGGTGGATGAAAAATTAAGGTTGTAATTCCTAAATCCAAAGTTAATGGCTTGAAAACAATGCTTGAGGTTCAGGCTGATAAATTGCACCATGTGTTAAACAAACCTCCAAAAAAAAAAAAGAAAACATGAAAAAAGAAAAAACCCTTACTGAGGAAACCAACCACAACACTGAATTGCTGCTGGCCTACTTATTCTTAAACTAACTGTCAGTGTAAGTCTCAGCGTAGTTCAGCACGGCATCCTTCAGTCTCTGGGGTGGACATCAAGGATCAAATTACATCGCCCAGCATGAGGTGAAATGATAACCCTGATGCCAGTAAGGATAAATCAAAATCTAAACCGTGCCCTACTAAAATGGCCCTTTTGATTACTTCTCCAATAAGTGACATTTCCTTTCCCCATGCCTATTTCAAGACATTTATTTCCCCCGTGGTATTTGGCCGTGCGGATGCCTTGCTTAACACTTGGTTCTATGTGACCCAAATGTCTGTGCTATTTAGGCCCACTCATCTCCCAGACACAGTAAATGATTGTATTGGTATTCACAGGATGGATTTTTTTTTCCAGCTTGGCATTTATGACAGAAGTTTAATACCGCACACATACTGTGTCTATTCCCTGATAAAGAAGCATCACAAAATATACACAAAAAAAAAAAAAAAAAAAAAAAAAAAAAAAAAAAATATATATATATATATATATATATATATATATATATATATATATATATATATATATATATATCTATATATATATATATATATATTCCTCTTCCCTGTAATAGTGTTTTGCCTCTGTTTTGCCTCTATTTTATTATAATTCAAATTTTATTTGCCCTACACACACACAGTATGAGTATGACATGCTGTGAAATGCTTTATACAACTGTCCAACATGCACACATAAATTAGAAGTATATAAAAATAAATAAAGTAAAAAGAATAGAGGTATATTAAAAGTATAAATCTAAACACATGAATATGACAGGACGATGGGCATGTGTAAAACAGGTATTGACAGAAGTACTGACCCAGTGTGATTGTTACTGAATTGTCCGTGTGCTGCTATTATAGTGACTCTGTGCTGTGCCAGTCCAGTGTTAAAGTGTCAACTGTGCAAAATGTGTAAATAATTGAGCAAAGAACGAGATGTGAAGAGAGAAAGAGTCCATGTATTATGTGCTCGGTGCCTCCTGTTAACACCTGACAAGTGATGCTTGCTTCCATTAATTCCAGCAAAGTTCAAGCTCCTTTATGTTCTTTATTGTGTGCAATAGTGTGGGTTTTATAACAAATATCCAACGTAGACATTTAGTTGGTCAATAAAATACATTGATTTTGTGTTTTGCTTAAAACTCCTGGCAGATACGATGAGGTTTGGGGCTTAAAAACTGATAAAGAGCAGTATTTGTAAGCTATCAGTCTTGACATGAATCTATGAATCAGCCACAAAACACAACACACCATATAGACGATGATACAACACATATTATCAAAAGATTTTATTGGCTCTATCTTGTATTTACTGATTTACTGACTAGGCATGACATTGTCTGATTGTGCAATTTGATCTGATCATAGCCTATATTATTATTATTTCATTAGTGTTGCAAATGATTTATTTTTTTATTTAATTTAATTTCACTGTTTCATCCATGGCACACATACTAGAAATAAACCCAGAGGTAGAAATGCCAGCATTGTCAGCATATTATAAATATATCCTGCTAATTCATGTTAATGTGCCGGGTCTTTGTTTGCCCCTGAAGGCTTCATATTTAATAATACTGGTGTGAGTGTTTTTTTTTTGCTTCCTCTGGGATGCCTGCAATGTTTTTGCAAATGTCCTGCAAATATACTGTATTTAGTATTTTTACAATCGATTACTGAATTAACAATTTACAAACAAAATAAACAAGGTTTACTAGATACTGTAGGTTAGCCAAATTAACTGTCACAGGTAACTATAACTATAATTATAACAACACAAAGTACCGGATAATTGTGAAGTGAAAAGGATGCAAAGTTTCTTTGTAAATAAAAATCTAAAAAGTGTGGTTTGCATATATATTCATTCATCTTCCCTTCTTCACTGGGAGTATGTGCCAGGCGTCTATGGGCATTAAGGCAGGATACACCCTGGATGGAATGCCAACCCATCGCAGGGCACACACTCACATTCACATTCACACACACATTCATACACTAGGGACAATTTTCCAAGGTGCCAATCAACCTACCGTGCATGTTTTTGAACCGGGAAGAAACCGGAGAAAAACCCTCTAAGGCATGGGGAGAACATGCAAACTCCACACACACTTGGCCGAGACGGGAATCGAACACACACAAATATATATATATGTATATATCTATATCTGTATATCTGTATTCATCCTTTACTAATACCCCTAAATAAAATCCAGTGCAATCAACTGTCTTCAGAAGTCTAATTAGTAGTTAGAGTTTAACTGTAGGTACTTAAATCCCAGTAAAAATTGCAGCTGTTCTGTGAATGCCTCAGAGGTTTATTAGAGAATGTTAGTGAGAAAACTGCATCATGAATACATGATCCACGGCTCTCCCACCTGAGAGCCTGTCCACTGGACAACTATTAGTCATGCCATTGTTGACAAAAAAAAAAGAATAAAAAGTCCCATTTGCAGTTTGCCACCAGCCATGTAGGGGACACAGTCTGGGAGGAGGTGCTGTATGGAGGTGTTACATGCAAAATGCTGTGTATGCCGGAAATCTAACATTGCAAAATAGCCTGAACACACAATTCCCGTCGTCAAACATGGTGGTGGCATCATCATGCTGTGCGGATTCTTTTCTTCAGCAGGGACAGGGTAGCTAGAGTATATGAGACGGCGATGAATACTGGGTAATCCTGAAACAAAACCTATTAGAGGCTGGAGATGACTTAAGACTGAGAGGTTCCCCAGGACAACGACCAGAGAGACAGCGAGAGCTACAAGGAAATGGTTGAGATCAAAAATACTAATGTGTTAGAACGGCCTAGTCAAATTACAGACCAAAATCCTATTGACAATCTTTGGCAAGACTTGAAAATCGCTGTTCACAGATGTTCTCCATCCAATCTGATTCAACTGGAGCTGTTTAACAAAGAAGACAATTACTGTCTCTAGATGTGCAAAGCTGGTAGAGACATGCAGACGAACAAAACCTGCAGATGTAATTGCAGTGAAAAGTGATGTGTGTGTGTGTGTGTGTGTGTGTATATACCAAGAGTGCATATATATATATATATATATATATACATTTCTTGTCTTTTCCTTCACCTTCTCTTTCTATCTATAAATCTGAAATATTAATGAATGAAAAGTGAATTGTAAAGTATTAATCATTTAAAACTTTACGTATTGATTAAAGTATTAATGAATGAGCGTATACAAAACTAAAATCCAAGCAAAACAATCCTTGCTACAAACTGTTCAAATGTTGTACCATGAACTGATGCTGGCAAGTAAAACATACCAGAAAACCTGCGATTTGAAGAAACATATCTCAACTTAGACCAAGGTCAGAACAACAGAATTCCTGAACCAATCCAACCTCATTGTTCCAAAACTCAGAACTTTAGAAAACAGACCCTTCAATCACAACCACTCTCTTGTTATATCTATAGTTGAGTTTCTCTGTGAAAGATCTCTTTGGGAAACCTTGCTGTAGTGCTGTTGTAGAAACAATAGACTTCGAAATACCCAAACGATTGCTGACATGACTTGATGGCTAAAGCTGGATTCTGATGATGGTATGGCAGCTGTGTGAGTACCGAACCTCTTGAGCGCACTCTGTGGATGAATAAACAGACGTGTCCATGATAATGATTGATGTCTAGAGCCCACTGTCAAACGTCAGGGTCAGAGCTAACATTAAGAAACTATAAACAATACACAATGGCTCACCTGGCTTTCCATGACATACACACTGGCATGGCATTTGTCCAAGATGTACATTCAGTAGAAACTCCACCCCACACTTTCCCACATTTTTTTTCCAGTCAGATTTGAATTAGCCAGAGATTCAGGCTCATTTCCAATGTAATTAGAATCAGGGGTCTTGTTTACTGTAACTTTTATTTTTTTTAATTCAATTACGTAATGCCCTTACATGCAACTAGTTACTCCACAACACTGTGTGTGTGTCGTCTGTATATATATGTAATACTGTAATATACAGTATAAATACAATATACAATTAATCCAGCGATTATAACAAAGATAACTAGATGTATGTTGATTCATATTTAGAAGACAGTGACTCTGTATTGCTATACAATCTGCACATTGACTACTCTGAAATACTCCAAATTTTGCTTTTATATTATTGCCTCTTGTAAATGTATGATATACTAGATGTTTGCCTTACATATGAGAGGTGTACTCACATTTTGCAGGATACTATTTATTTTAAACCGTTTGACACTGGGAAAAAAACAGCCATCAGGGTTGCACAAGCCAGTGCACTCTTATTGCCGGTCCCAAGCCAGGATAATTGGGTATGGTTGTATTAGGAAGCACATTCATGGTAAAACCATGCCAAATCAAATACAGGATACCGATGGAAATTGAGCTACTGGTGTCCAAAGGAGAACAAGGAGAGAGGATAGATGTCTACCGAGAGATGTTGCTACCAAGACTGGTAAAAAGAGTTGAAAGCACGATGATAAATGTCACCAGTGACTATGCCGCGCAAGTAGGTTGTGAGAAAAATTCTGGAGTGAGTTAGATGGAGTGGTGGAGAGTGTTCCTAGGAATGAGAGATTAGTAATAAGAGCAGACTGCAACGGTCTCTTCAGTGGTGAAAGGACCATGAACGGGAGCAGCCAAAAAGAAGATTCGACACTGGAAGAAAACTAAAGGAAATATTTCATTTTAAACCTTCAAATGTCTTTCTTTCTTTCTTTGTTATATTTTATTACATTTTATATTTAATCTTCACCAACAAATATAAGGCTTTTTGATATTCTATTGTGTTCTTCCATAACAAAAATGAATTTGCAGGCAATGAAGGTCATACAATATATTGACAACACACACACATGTACAGTATATTTATTTCATGAATGGAAGGCACTAACAATTTATTTTTGTCAGTTGATATCTAGGTTTTACTTAAATCTAAACAGTATGTTTTACCACACACACACACACACACGCAAACACACACACACACACAGCCATAAATGTTGTTTGTTGTTTATGCTGTTTGCAGCATAAAAGTTGGACAGTTGAAGTCAAGAAAAAAAATGTATATATAGATCGATAGATAGATAGATACATATATATATATATAGATAGATAGATAGATAGATAGATAGATAGATAGATAGATAGATAAGATATGTAACCAATAACAGCCACAAGTATCATTGCCAATTAAATTGGCCTACTGTTGGCCAAAGAAGAGAGGAGAAGGAGAGAGGAAGAGAATCAGTAGGGAAATGAGAAGTGGAAGAAAATGGAGGTTAGGCTGGGTACTTTAAATGTTGGTAAAATGACTGGTAAAGGGAGAGAGATAGCTTATATGATGGAGCTGAGAAAGGTAGACATGGTGTGTGTGGGGAGTGAAAGGATGCCTGAGGAATGGAGGAGTAGTGTGCTGGTGCTGATTTTTAAGAATAAGTGAGATGTGCAGACCTGCAGTAACTACACGGAAAAATGCTGATCAGTCACAGCATGGGAAGTTTTGTGAAGGATAGGTGGAAGCTAGGCCGAGGGAGGAGGTGACCATCCCATGTGCAACAGTACGGTTTGATGCTGAGGAAGAGAACTACAGAGCACACTATTTTCGTTGAGGATGTTTTTGGAGAAGTATAGAGAAGGTCAGATGGAGTTGTGGATTTACTGAATGTGTATGACAGGGTGGAGAAGAGTGGCAGGAGCGATAGAAGGTAAGAGTGAAAGGGAAAGTTTATAGGACTGAGGTTTAGAGACAGTGGCGTTGTCGAAAAGACAGGAGGCGGAGCTCGAGGTGAATAGGGAGAATAATGCTGATGATGGATATTCCTGACAGGAGGAAAAGAGGAAAGCCGAGGAAGAGGTTTTATGGATGTGGTGAATGCATGCATTTAGTTGGGGTGAAAGAGGCATATATGAAGGATAGAGTGCTATGGAGAAGGATGATCCTCTGTAGCGACCTCTAACAAGAGCAGCCGGATGTAGAATTTCACAACCATCTTTAAAATAATCAATTATCCTATCATTAAAAATCACACTGCGTGACATGGATCTAAGAAACATTTGTATGTACACCGTACAATGATCACTACACCTACTGAATCATAGGCAGTGGTAGGGAGTAACTAGTTACATATTATGTAATTTAATGACAAAATAAAAGTAACAGTAATTTGTTACAGTTACTCAGAAAAAAAAAACATGCAATTAAATTATAGTTTAAAAATGTTAAAGATTACAAATCCCAAAGCACCCCCCCCAAACAACAATTTCGTTAAATTCAGTGAATGCCACCTAGTGGACAAATAAATAAAAAAATAATCAAATATTACTTTACTTTGAATAGGGTAACTTTTAATCTGTAATCTATTACATTTCCAAAGTAACCTTCCCAACACTGATCATAGGCTATGACGCGAGAACAAATCGGCGTGAACTCTTGGTAAATATGGCGGCAGATGCACAAATAAAGCAATATAAATCATGCTATGATAATGTGAATGAGAAAAAAAATAAGTGGAGGTGGTGGTGGAGGAGAATATGATCCCGATCTTGGCTGGGAAAAAGAGGTTACCTTCAGATACCAATTTTCCAAATAGCCTTTGCGGTATTCACTCATATATATACAGGAATATGTGATACTGGTCTAAGTATGTACCATCACAGCGAATATACCTGATATCTAATAAATGATAAATATGGTATTTAGGTTTTAGGATCGTGTTAAACTGAACAATGCACATTTTATGTTGCATCATTTGGCGCATTAAGTTGGTCATCATGGTCATAGCAGGTACATCAAAAATTCACGACACTCTCAGGAAATCTTTTGGTGACAAGACTGTGGCCACATTTGGATTTCTCCATGTCTCGTCATGTGATCGGCATGATTTTTTCAAGACCGTCACCTTTTGTGTGGGGGAGTCCAAATTATACAATGTATATCAGGCATTAGAGATGGGAAAGTTGTACTATAAGACATTCCTCAATAGGAATTTCATGAAAAACATTTCTACAGCTCCATCATGTTTCACTCAGATCCTAAGAAACAGAATATTCGGAAAGTACAATAAAGCCCCTATCCTAGAACATTTCCTTCCAAAGGGACAGTGAAATGGAGTTTGTTCAGAGCAGATGGGCCGATTAGACATTTTGAAACGCAGTGTTTCTTCTGACGCTGCTCTGACTTGAAAGTTCTGGTTATTACATCATAGTTATCAGACTCCCACTATGGTACTACAGTAATCTCAGAGAAGGCATGTCATGCATTGTGTTTGAAAAAGATGAAAGATGGAGAAGTGGGGTTGAGACCTTTTGCTGCTTCATGAATGAAATGCCGGTGCACAATATAAAAGACACGGAGGCAAAGAGAAATACGGCTCAGTTAGGATTCGCTCACTTCACCAAGAACCAACTCTGCTTTGTTCTTTTGTATTATGCTACCTTTCTTTCTTTTTCGTTTTGAATGTCGCTTGAAGCACAAAAGAGAAATGCAAAAGCTGTTTTGTAGATTCCATTCAAAAGCACAGAAAGGAATGCTGGTTTTAGAATATTTATAACCATTTGTGTTTCATACGTTTCCAGTAGCCCCCCCCCCATACACACACCCCTTTTATTTTTAAATTATGTGCTATTACTTCTGGAAGGTGCTGTTTTTTTCCCTCTGGGAACCTACAAGTACTGAAGTGCATATTTTCAGAGTTTCCTAAATTACCTTAGGGCTTTGGGCTACTTACAAGTTCTCCCTAGTAACTATGCAAACTAGCATTCATACAATAATCCCAGAATTCTTTATTAATTAGAAAGAATGATGAGCAAAACAAGGAAGCAAAG